>CM070819.1:20414126-21064126 GCA_036326025.1 Chrosomus eos | reverse complement strand
AAGGGTCCTCACCGCCGTGGCCACCTGAAGAGCCTGCACCGCCATGGCCACCCGAAGGGTTTTCACCACCACGGCCACCTGAAGGGTCTTCACCGCCGTGGCCACCTGAAGGGTCTTCACCGCCGTGGCCACCTGAAGGGTCTTCACCGCTGTGGCCACCTGAAGGGTCTTCACCGCCATGGCCACCCGAAGGGTCCTCACCGCCATGGCCATCCGAAGGGACTGCTCCGCCCTGGTCACGCCCACAGCCTGCTCCGCCGTGGCCACGCCCACAGCCTGCTCCGCCGTGGCCACGCCCACAGCCTGCACCGCCGTGGCCACGCCCACAGCCTGCACCGTCATGGCCACGCCCACAGCCTGCACCGCCGTGGCCACGCCCACAGCCTGCACCGCCGTGGCCACGCCCACAGCCTGCTCCACCCTGGCCACGCCCACAGCCTGCTCCGCCGTGGCCACGTCCACAGCCTGCTCCGCCGTGGCCACGCCCACAGCCTGCTCCGCCCTGGAGGCTTCCCGGACCTGCACCATGCCCTCGTCAGCCTCCAGGGCGCCCACCCTCCCACCCCTTTGGATGTTATACGGCGCGAGGACGCACCTTCGGGGAGGGGGGAGGTACTGTCACGTTTTGATGTATTGAGTTCTGTTTTGTATCTTGTCTTCCCCTGTCTTGTGTGATTTTTGGTTTAGTCCTGTTAGTTTTCCCGCTCCTCGTTTGTGTCCAATTTTCTGCACCTGTTTTCAGTTAATTATCTCATTTGGTTCAGTTCATTTAAACCCTGTGTTTTCCCTCAGTGTTTGTCGATCGTCGTCAATGTATGGTTGTGTGTTAACCCTGAAGTCCTGGAGTTCTGTTCTTTTGATCTCGTTTGTTTTTGGATGTTTTAAGTTTGTTTAAATAAATCTATTATATTGAAGCCCTTGTCCTCGTCTTCAGCTACCTGCAGCAACCCTGACACTACCATAGGGTTGTCCATTATGCAAAAAAGCAAAAGGAAAATTTTCTTAAAAATGTATAAACAATCAGGCAAGGAATGTGTCACATCCTATGTTTGGAAATTTTAGAGACTTTTCTGTTCACAGCACAGCATCAGGGATAAGTATCAGTACTCAGTTGTTGCCAGTGCCTAAGGCAACAAGAAGTAAAAGCGACTTTGTCACCATTTTGTCCCCAGCAGGGAACAGTTCTCTTCTCTTCATAGACGATGTAGATATTGCAGAAAAACACAGTCTGAACAAGAAAATGGACAAATGAAAGAAACAAAAATTGAGGTTGTTTTCCGGTGCCTGGAAAACAGGACAGATGTGCTTGACGTTTTACCTGCCAGGTGTGTTCAGACCAGCATCCCACTTCATTGCACAATGCCAGCGGGAATCAAGACACATGGCAAGGATGGATAGTAAGGTCAGTTAATCTGCCCTAACCTTGCAACTCTAAGTGTGTGAATGATGAAAGGTGTGTAATAGTGGAAATGTGTGTCTTTCTTAATCTAGGCAGTTATTCTACCCTTTGTACAGATGCACTACTTAAAGGTTCTCTAAGCGATCCTGGGTGACGTCACTTCTTGTTGACGTTCGAACTATTGTCAAACAAAACGGAGGCTAGCTAGACCCTCCCTCCTCCTCATCCGCGCACTAACCCCTCAAACCCACCCCCAAACCATTCTTGTCGGTTATTGGCTGGAACAGTTTGTTATGTTTCTTAGAGCGGGTCGCTAGAGTTTGTTTTTGTAGCCGTTTGTGGAGCCTGGGGTGTCTGCAGAGACCGCATTTTTTTACAGTGTGTTCAGGGGACAGGCAGCCAGCGGATAGTGAGGAGATGTTTGCTGTCTGTGACAAAAAATGTTTTGGCCATAAAAACGCGTGACATCGCTTAGAGCACCTTTAAGTAGCTCAGTGTGACTGGTCAGAAAAGTGGCACATGTGTCTGGTGACTAGTCCTGTCTGGTTTGGAGATATATGGTTTAGAAGGCACATAATCTGTTTAACCTGCAGATGTTTTCTCCCAGAGTGAGATTCTTATGGAAAATTATTTAATTCCTTTTCGAAATAATCTGCAATATAAATATCTGGTCATATTTGAGAAATTATAGACTTCCTTAACCCTCTGAGGTCTAAGGTGTTTTTGGGGTCCTTGAGATGTTTTGACATCATGCCCAGACATTTGTGTTTTTTTTTTTCAGTTGCTTATAAACATATTAATGGAAAAGTTGTCATTAGACTCTATTTAGCACAAACAGGGCTACCATAATATTTGAGCAACATGTACAGTGGTGCTCAGAATTAATGGCACCCCTGGTAATTATGATCAAAAATGGCTGTCAAAAATAAATCTTCATCGTTTATCCTTTTGATCTTTCATTCAAAAAATTGGCAAAAATCTAACCTTTCATTGAAGTAAAAGAATTGAAAATGGGGGGGAAAATCACATTATAAAAAATATTTTTCTCCAAAACACGTTGGCCACAATTATTCATACCCTTTTATTAAATACCTTTTTGCAATCTCCTTTTGCCAAGATATCAGCTCTGAGTTTTCTCATATAATGCCTTATGAGTTTGGAGAACACCTGACAAGAGATCAGAGACTATTCCTCCATACAGAATCTCTCCAGATCCTTCAGATTCCCAGATCCATATTGGTGCTTCTTCTCTTCAGTTCAGCCACTCATTTTCTATATGGTTCAGCTCAGGGAACTGGGACGGTCATGGCAGAAGCATCATTTTGTGCTCCCTAACACATTTTTGTGTTGATTTTGATGTTTGTTTTGGATCGTTGTCCTGATGGAAGATTGAAGACTGAAAAAAAATACTGTTTAATGTTATTTTTTTATTTTCTTTGTATTATTTTTCTTTATTCATTTTCACAATAATTTCATAATGAATTTTATGAAGTCAGACAGTGTTTGTACATGTGTGCTGAGCAGAGAGCTGCTTGAGTTATATTTTGCTTAGAGGTATGCACTGTTCACTGAGACAGTTGGCATGTTCTTTGCAGGGAAAGGAATGTTTCCACTGATGCAAATGTACCACTAATGTATACACCAAGGTTAGTTCTTAATATGGAAGTGGATTGCGCCATGTTTAAGCATGACGTGTACATATTACATATGTGTTCTAATTTTAAGAAGCTCAAAGCAACATGTTTTGTTACCTTACAAGGAAGCTGTAAGTCTCTCTGTGATGTATAAAAGCTCAATCTTACTGTACTACCTCAGAGAAACAGAGAAACATGAAGGCATGAGGGGGTGAGAGGAAGGAGGAAACTTAGAGATGATGGGGTAAGGAAGGAGAAACCCAGAGAAACCATTTACAGCTAGCATGATGGGGTGAGAACAGAGAAATCTAGAATGAAGACCTCCTCTCATGTAGCCTTATTGTTATATGCCTGTTTCTCTCTGTCTGACATGACACATGTTTAAATAATAAATCTATTGGCACAATATCTGGTGTAGCTTCCGTGATTCAACAATAATGGGGGAAGCATAATTTTCAAGTCTACATTTGGCGTCACGAACAGGATTGCATCTTCAGGCATTTGTCTCAGTCATTTCAGGTAAGACTTTTCCTATTCTAAAATAGTTCTGAGTCTGCCTGATGATTTGAGACATTGACTGAGACTGCTTAAAAGAACTGTGTTATTTAAAGTACCAGATGTGTTGCCAAAGAATATGTGTCAGACATAAAATAAAACACAATTAAGAAAATGGAATTAAATTACGTAATTCATTTTAATTTGGCTTATTTGAGTTTCTCTGAAAAGCATACCTCTAAAACTATTTGATATGCTGGATTGAAAAGTGGATCTTTTTTAGAAAAAAGACCATCTTAGTCAAATTTTGGAAATAGCTGTAAGGCGATTTAGCAATTAGCTTGTATGGTGGTTGGAATGTGGCGAGACTGCGATAAAGGGCAGATTTATCTCTAAAATATATCCAATACACGGAAAATCGTCTCAGAAGAAGACGAAGATAGTGTGACAAGCAGTGATTTATAGCGGTTTACAGTGGCGGGTCTGTGCTCAGAGTTAGTGCAGTGCAGTATAAAAAATACAAAGAAACCCTAAAACGTAAATACGCAGAGGATTGAACCCTTAGAAGAAGGGTATCAATGAAAAAAAAAGAGCTAGGATCGCGGGCATTCTGATTTTGACCGCAGAGCTGTTCAAATATTTGAGGAGGATACTGATCTGAGTAAGCTTAAAGGAAAAAAGGGAAAAAAAATGTAAAAAATAAATAAAATAATAATCTGAGATAAACTAGAGATAAAAAGAAAGAAAAAGAAACAGATCTGAGTTAAACTGATAAATGAAGAAAGGGAAAAGACAACTGAGGGAGAATGAAGCAGCCCTTCCTTTTGAAATCTATACCCTCCTAGAGACACACACAGATATAAATAGAAAGCCTGTTGCTTATAGTATACACAGAGAGTGACCGAACACTCCGAAATGACCGGAGGTAATGAATAGCAAAACATTATCTTTGGGTATTTGAAGAGAAAAACAATCTAAGGCTTTGAATAAAAATGTCTGGTGTTAATGTGGGTTTAAAAGTAAATCATTGTTAATGTTACAAAATTTAAGTTTTGTCTAAAAAGAACAAGAGAAAAAAATAAGATCATAAGATTGAAGTTAAGGAATTATTTTTAGGAAAGATCTATGATAATAGTTATATAGTTAATTGACAAGTACAAGCTGGTGAAAATTATAGATAATAACTCCAAAAGAATGAGAGTTGGGAAAATATATGGAAAAATTACGAATATATATAAAGATGCTTATTTGGAAAACATGTAATTTCTGACTAAGTCAGAGTAAAAGTAAGTAGAACTAAATTACAAAGTTATGAAAATGCAGAATTACTCTGAGGCATTCTGGACTTTCTCTCAGAGTTTTTCTCTCACTCAAAGTCAGTTAGATTCTGCTATTTGAGCATGTGTCATAAGTCAAGAGCTATTTATAGTAAAGCACAGTGTCTCAGTTGAAAATTATTGACACAGAGATGTTAAATGTTTCTAGAAATTATAATCTACCTTGAATGATAGAAGTGAACATTCTTTGTATTTGTTTATCCCATGACCAGTAACTTCTTTGTCTCATCTTTGTCTTCACCATGAACAGGGCTGATGGCATTGGTTATTGATGTAACAGAACATTACACTGAATGAACGGGTGTAATAACTAAATTCACTAAGTATAACTCAGCATTGCTGATGTTTTAAAGATGTCTAATGGATCTTAGTGATGAAATGCTGTCATTAATTTGTCTCCATGTGTTTACACTATTAGGCATTCCAAATGGCTCTGATGGCTCTTGAATGCACTTTCCTGAGTTCCAGAAAATACTTGTTAAAATTTCCTAAAGAGCGGTTACAGTGTGCGTGAGTTGATTTCTCAAAGACGGGTAAGATTCTCTAATGGCCAACAGAGGACAACCTAAGTCAGAGGGTCACCGCCACTGGCATCTAGCCTGAAGGGAGGTGTTTATGTGAGATGGGTATGGTTGAGCAGATGTTTGTTAGGCCAACAGCATCATTGAGGGTTACAGCAGTCTGTCCGGGAAAATGTGAGCTCTCCAATGCCTGATCACCAGAAACCGCATTCCTTGGATGTGACAAGTGGCATAACTTGATATAACTATGCCAGGGGGAACACCCTGAGGAAAGGGAGATTATTTACAAAAGAGCTGATGGGAATGAGTTTTCAAGAACTATCTGAGACCATGAGGGTGATTTTCATTAACGTTATGGAGAACATAAACATTATTAATTAATTTTAGGAATTTGGTGTTAGTTGCCTTGTGGACAACATTGTTTTAAAGTTTTAGATCCAGAATTTGTAATGGCTGAATTTGTGAATTAATATGTCTACCATAGTTTTCAGTTTTGCAGATCATTAGACATGCTATTGGATAATTCCAATACATGGTGGTGTTTAAAGATGAAGACTTTGTTTTTGCCAATTCAAAAGAAGTCTGGATAACAGGGGATGAATGAATTCATTATTTAAATGAAAGATAGCTTTAGAAATGTTCCTTTCATAACAAATAGATAAAGCTGAGAATGGAACATACGGAGTGAAATAAGAGATTTTACACATCCTACACAACCTCACAAACAATGAACATCCTATTACTGATTTTCAACCCCAAGGGATAGGATCCTTTATCATCGACGTTTATTTTGGTTATTGTTTTAGCACGGAACTGAAGGATTTAATTAATTAAGGAGTTAATTAATTAATGAGTTCAGGCACGGGCAGAAGACTTATTAGTTTTTCTTTTCTTAGATGATTGGGGTTCATTTTAAAAGCATACACATATATATTAAAATACACATAGAATACGGGGACATAACATGGGTGGGGTTTTGTTCTTTTCTGTTTTCCTTATGTTTCCATTCTTCCATTCTTTCTGTCTATTTTCTTGGTCTACTATTTCTTTTCCTCACTATCGCTTCATTAGGTGGCCACTGGTGAAGTGACGGTGTGGAACTGACTGTCGTAGTTCCAGTGGAGGGACTGAAGACTGAAAAAAAATACTGTTTAATGTTATTTTTTTATTTTCTTTGTATTATTTTTCTTTATTCATTTTCACAATAATTTCATAATGAATTTTATGAAGTCAGACAGTGTTTGTACATGTGTGCTGAGCAGAGAGCTGCTTGAGTTATATTTTGCTTAGAGGTATGCACTGTTCACTGAGACAGTTGGCATGTTCTTTGCAGGGAAAGGAATGTTTCCACTGATGCAAATGTACCACTAATGTATACACCAAGGTTAGTTCTTAATATGGAAGTGGATTGCGCCATGTTTAAGCATGACGTGTACATATTACATATGTGTTCTAATTTTAAGAAGCTCAAAGCAACATGTTTTGTTACCTTACAAGGAAGCTGTAAGTCTCTCTGTGATGTATAAAAGCTCAATCTTACTGTACTACCTCAGAGAAACAGAGAAACATGAAGGCATGAGGGGGTGAGAGGAAGGAGGAAACTTAGAGATGATGGGGTAAGGAAGGAGAAACCCAGAGAAACCATTTACAGCTAGCATGATGGGGTGAGAACAGAGAAATCTAGAATGAAGACCTCCTCTCATGTAGCCTTATTGTTATATGCCTGTTTCTCTCTGTCTGACATGACACATGTTTAAATAATAAATCTATTGGCACAATATCTGGTGTAGCTTCCGTGATTCAACAATAATGGGGGAAGCATAATTTTCAAGTCTACAAAGATCCAACCACGGCCCATTATAAGATTTCTAGCAGAAGGCGTCAGGTTTGGATTTTTTATCTGTTGATATTTGCTAGAATCCACAATGCCATGTGTCTGAATAAGAAGTCCAGGACCTCCAGCAGAAAAACAGGCCCACAACATTAAAGATCCAATGGTATATTAAATTGTACACATGGGATACTTTTTATCCTTGTGTGCACCAAACCCATCTAGTGTGTTTGCTGCAAAAAAGCCCTTTTTTTAGTTTAATCTGACCACAGAACCCTGCGCCGTTTGAAGATCCAGTCGTGTCTGACACCTGAATATGCTGGAGTTTGTATTTGGAGGAGCGAGGAGCATTTTTCTTAAAACCCTTCCAAACAACATGTGGTGATGTATGGGTTGTTTGATTTTTTTTAATAGGCTTTCTGACCCCAAAACTCAACTAATCTCTGCAATTCTCCATCTGTGATCCTTGAAGAGTCTTTGGCCACTCAAACTTTCCTCCTCGCCGTCCATTAAGAAAATATAGACACACGTCCTCTTCCCGGCAGAATCGTAACAACTTTAGATGATTATAACTTCTTAATTATTGCCCTGATGGTGGAAATGGGGATTTTTAATTCTTTAGATATTTTCATACATCCACTTTCTATTTTGTGATGCTTAACAATCTTTAGATGCACATCAGAACCATGTTCTGTGGTTTTACTCATTGTAATGGATGATTAAGGGAATGTGGCCTTTGTGCTTCCTCATATTTAAACTCCTGTGAAACAAGAAGTCATAGCTGAACAATGTCATGTTCCTAGTCACCCTGGTGTGCTAAAAAAAGGTAAATATTAATGGGAATATACTTCATAGATAAATTATTCATAAAAAATTCTAGGGGTATGAATAATTGTGGCCAACGTGTTTTGGAGAAAAATATTTTTTATAATGTGATTTTCCCCCCCATTTTCAATTCTTTTACTTCAATGAAAGAGGCAGCCAATGTTAATGTTCTAATCACACACACCTCCACACCTGCACACCTGCACTCATCATTGCCACTACATAAACACACACTTCACTGTCCAGTCTCGTTGGTATAAAGAGGACTACTCGCCTTACAATGACTTACCTGACTTCTCCAGTATCCACTTCAGTGTCATTCTCATTCTCTTCATTCTCCTTCGTGTGATTCTCTACAAATAGTGATGGCAAAATGAGGCTTCCTGAACCACTGAGACCTCGCAGCCCATTGCTTCACCCAGGTTCATTACTCAAAGCTTCATTCAGCATTGCTCACTAGTGACACCTAGCTGCTGTGCAAAGAAATAGCAGACAAATTAATTAATTCTGAACCAATGACCTGAGCAGACTTATGATGTCCGTATACCCCCACGAGAAAATGAACATGTGGTTCCCAGACCCAACTCTCAATGAGACTTGGGTCTGGGAACCACGTGTTCATTTTCTTGTATTTGAGGCGTGGTTTACGAATGCCCAGAGCCGTTTATTTGGTGATCTAAGAATGTCTATCAAATGTGCCTGTACGTAGTTCATAGCCAATCATTTCAATTATACCAGATGACGTATGTAGAGCGACAGAAATTAGACGAGGAAGAAGACGATGGGTCAGAGATTTATGTGTACATGATGGCTTGTATCTAACGGCGCTGGAGTTTCGGTGTCAAGTCTGTTTTTGCTGCTCAATTAAAGTGAAAGCACACTTTTGATGGACAAAAATAAATATGATTTCACACAAAAAGTGCCCAAAATGCACAGAATAAGCATGTCTAGTGAGTTTTAACAAGAACTTGAGTAGGCAAATAAAAGAAAATCAAGACTATTTCTATATATTTCTAAATATGACTATCAAAAATATTTATAGAAGATTTAGGCTACTTGTTTTTAATTATTCAGTTTGGGTGAAAGTTGTGTATTATATAAAAATAACTAAAGTAAACTAGCCAGAAAATATTATATATAAACATTATTTTAGTTTATGTAACACAAAGACAGCTACATGGCTAGCACAACCCAAATCAAACCCGAGTGTGTGGTTTAATTGTGTGTTTTGTTTTTTATCCGCGGAGTTTGCAGTCTTGTAAACATACATCGAAAGTATGACTGAACCATAATAGTTTGGAGCCATTTTCTGGGTTGTTTTGTTGTTTAACATTTATATACGAATGTTGTACACCTCCCCAAACCTAACTTTCAAGACTATCAATGTTATAAATGACCAACTTCTAAAAACAAATAGTTGTCTTTGTAAATAATTGCTCGCTAATATATGTAGCTTTGGAGCCGTGGCTGTGACACTGTACAAACACTTCCAGTGTGAATACTCTTGCGCGTGCTCAAGTGCCACTTGCAGTGTGAAACAGCCGTTAGGATTCATCGAAAGGTAACTTCGCATCTGCTGCCATGTTGGATCCATAGGTGTAAACAAACTGCTTTGGTGTGTCACATAGACATCGTCATCTGCTGGGTATAAAATAAAACATGTATCTTTCTCTGTCTGAATTTGATTGTGCAGAGACAACTGTCACACACAGAGTTAATTAATTACTCATTATTCAATTACTCTTCCAGGGAAGCTGAAGCTCTGGTGCCTTCAGTTTGGACTGCTCCCCCGCCTCATGTGGCCAATTTCCATCTATGAGGTCACCCTATCCCACGCCAATCGGTTGGAGCGATTGGTGAATGTGCAGGAGAGAAAGTGGCTTGGGATACCCAGATGCCTCAGCAGAATAGGCCTGTATGGCAATGGACCCCTCTCTCTGCCAATCTCTAGCCTGGTGGAGGAGTATAAATGCTCTAAAGCAAGGCTCGAAATGACCCTCACAGAATCCCGGGATCCCTTCGTCAGAGGGGCTGCTCCCGCCTTAGCCACAGGGAGGAAGTGGAGGCCAGGTTTAGCAGTGGCACAGGCAAAGTCCGCTCTGAGACACCGGGACATAGTGGGCCAAGTCCAACAAGGCAGAGGGGGGCTAGGGTTGGGAGCAACAACACCCACATGGCAGAAGGCTACTCCAGCTGAACGCCGGCGTCTAGTGGTTGAGGAGGTGCGCCACCAGG
This sequence comes from Chrosomus eos, assembly GCA_036326025.1. NCBI lineage: Eukaryota > Metazoa > Chordata > Actinopteri > Cypriniformes > Leuciscidae > Chrosomus > Chrosomus eos. Next base: position 21,053,849 of record CM070819.1, on the reverse strand, counting down.
AGGAAGCGGACAGGTGTGCTAGAGCGGTGTCCCAAGCCAAACAAGGCCGCTGGATAAGGTGGGAAGGTGTGGAGAGGAGGAAGATCACTTGGAGCGAGCTGTGGAACATGGAGTCCAATATGCTGAGCTTTACCATCAGAGCCACATATGATGTCCTGCCCTCTCCAACCAACCTACAGCTCTGGTTTGGAGAGAATCCAGCCTGCCTCCAGTGCTCTGCCCCAGCAACCCTGAAACACATCCTGGTGGGCTGCAAGACCAGCCTTACGCAAGGCAGATATACCTGGCGCCACAACCAAGTGCTGAAGTGCCTGGCTGCTACACTGGAGAGTAAGAGGGTAACTGTCAACGCCATGCCCCAGGAAGCCCAGACTACCATCCGGCAACCAACATCCTTCGTCAGGGAAGGGGAGAAACGATCGATCAATCGATTGCCTCTGGGAAATGCCTCTTAAGTCAGAGGCTCACCTTCCCACCCGAAATTGCAGCGACCAACCTGCACCCAGACCTGGTCCTTTGGTCCAAATCCTGTCGAAGTGTCTACATAGTGGAGCTGACAGTCCCGTGGGAGGAAGCCATCAATAAGGCATTTGAAAGGAAAATGTTGCGATATGCAGAGTTGGCTGCCGAAGCAGAGGACCGGGGATGGAAGGTAAACTTGCGTCCAGTGGAAGTGGGCAGCAGGGGCTTTGTAGCTAGTTCCACTACAAGGCTACTAAAGGAGATTGGAATAAGAGTACAGGCTCAGCGGAAGACTATCAAAGACCTTGCAACTGCCGCCGAAAGAAGCAGTCACTGGCTGTGGCTGAAGCGGAAGGAGACTGTATGGACTGCCAAGTGACCTCATGGAGCCTCCGGTGCGACACACACCCAGGTCTGATCAGCCTGTGGTGGGCCAGCCTCGGGTGAGGGTGTATTGTGATAAAAGGCCGAAACACCCAATGAGGCCGGGGTGCACAACTGAGGATGTGTCGTATTGGAGGAACCAGGTGGTCATCCCCCAATCCAACCCCACCCAAGAGGACATCTCCAACAACAGCGCTTGCTGATTATCAAGGGATTTAACATCTAGTCCTAGTAAGCATACATAAATGGTTTGGATAGTGACATTATGAACAACAAAAGTGACTGTGTTGAGTGCAGTGCTTATGGTGGAGGGAGTGTAATAAAGTAAAGTGCAAAAGTTCTGGGGGGGGGGGGGGTTGTGCAGTGAACTTTTATTAGTTTTAGTGCAGTGTTGTGCTTATGGGACTGGGGATATAGAGGAGCAAACTGCAACACTGCAGTTTGGGGTGTTGGATTACAATAGATTTTTATTGAGAAAACATTTTTTTGTGTGTTGGGGTTTAGAGATTTCCTCTTCTTGGACAAAAGCTCTCCAGCCTTGGAAAAGATCCTTTCACAAGGAACAGAGGATGCATAGGAACATACAAATGACAGTGCCAGTTGGTATAAATGAGGATACTGATGCTTCTGTTAAGCCCAGACGGGGGAGGATCTCCTCTTTCTTGCTGGCTACAGGAAAAAGGAAGAGTCGCAAAAAGCAAACAAATCCAAGAGGGCAATCCAAAACAAAAAGCAGTCCAGTCCAGATCCAAATATTCTTATCTAATTAATATAACAAGACTATAATATAGCTACTATAATTTACAATACCAATATACCAAGTATTCTAACCTGATATAATGTAATAATATACAGCCCTGACACATATATAACACAATAACAACAAAGAAAATGAGAGTTATCTAACTCTCTGACACTACTACAACTATGTCTACTACTCCTGACAATGAAGTGGTTTCAACTTTTCTGTAAATAACTTCGCAGAGATCTTTGATTGCCAGAAACAATTAGACTTTATTCTGGAACGCCGTTCCGTTCCATAGAATGGCGCTCCAACAAGGCCGAGCGCCCTCTGCAGAAAAGCACTCTAACGCTCTGGCCATCCGGTCCATTGGCGCTCTCGAGTCTTTTTGGGTTCAGAGTTAAATACATACATCATCTTCCATAGAAGGTAACACATCCTATAGATGGGTGAAGGTCCTGTACCATGTGACATCTTAGAATAGAGTTGACTGCTGCCTCAACCTTTAAGGTCTTGTTACAGGCACACAGAGGAAATCCAAAGTTAAACACAGAGAAATAAATAATTGTGTATTCTTATAAGGCTAAATTACTTTTTTTGTAAATAATAAAATCTTCAACAACAACAACCACAAGGTGGCGCGAGTTTCGAACCCCCTTTATACGGAAGCGACACTCAGACCAAACCGATGACGTCAACAAAAAAAATGAGGCCTCCGTTTGTCATTAGTCACATGATTTTCACGTTAACAACACAAGCCTCGAATTGCGGCTTCATCTGGGACGCCCATGTGATTGTTTTTATATCTGGTGTTTATGTAAAAAAAAATAGATTATTGTTAACAGTTAAAGAAAATGTATTCTGCAAAAGTCAACTGGGGAAAAATTGAAGCCCTTTTAATAGGTGATTGGAATACAGGACCTCCTAATTTACCTGTAAATTTAATCTGGAAGAATGGTTGATTAAAATACCTTGGAATTTTTTAGGTAATGGTGATTTTGTTTGAAAGAATTGGGACGTTCAAAAAAATCAAAGGACGTTTAGAAAAATGGAAATGGCTACTTCCCCTACTGTCTTATAGAGCTTGCACACTTATAATCAATAATCTGGTGGGGTCCTCTCTATGGCATAAATTTGCCTTTCCATGCATATTTTGAAAAAGCAATAAACATGAAAAATCATGAAATTGGTAGAAAGCTCAGTTTGTTTTCATATCAAGAGTTCAAAAAATAACACAATTAAATTTTTTATTAAAAAAAAAAAGAATTATTTTTTATATATATAAACAAAAATATTATGGATTCTCGATTTGTGATGCGGCTGCCAGCTGTAACGCACATATATGCTTGTTTTATGCGTTTATTAGAGGTTGAATTCAAATCACATACTGCCAAACAACTCATACTACTTCTGAATAGGATTTCTACTTCATAAATTGTATGCAAATTATGGAAATACTTGGTTCAGATCACTCAAAGCATATATGAAAATGGAGGTGTCCTTATATGGTCAGTAAGGAAGCTTGGCTGTCCATCTAGTGACAAAGTTTGTTACTGTGCCCAAATAAAATCTTACTGAAAGCTCATTTTTTGAGATATCAACCTACAATTTGGAACACAATTTGTCCATAGGTCTATTACAAAGCATTATTGAATTACAACCATTTAAGTTTGGATAGCGATTTTCATGTCTATGCGAAAAAAGGGAGGGGAGGGGAGAAGGGGTGGGGTGTGGTAACAGTTAAAGGGTTAAGTATGTATAGTAGTTTTATATTTGTCTTTCTTTGATTCCTTGTAAAGCACTTTGGTCAACTTCGGTTGTGTTTTAAATGTGCTCTATAAATAAATTGATTGATTGATTGATTGATTGGAACAAACACTATAACATCTTAGTTGATTAGTTTATTGACAAAGCATACTATGTATTTAACATATGAGCAGAAACTCCTAACAAAAGCTTATCTGATGTCTATTTTAGAGTAAAAACTTTATCCAAAACTAGTCAACTAAATGTTCTCTTACGAGAGTATCTCTCGTACTGCGTAATATCTTACGCTATGGGGAATACTCTTTTCCTCGAGATATTGAAGCCAAAAATTATCCTTAATTTTTTAAATATGCAAAACGCTTTTGCAGCAGCAAGCAGACAAGGGCGAGACAGCTCGCGCGCCCATTGGCTGCCTTGCTGGAAAAGCTGCAGCCTATCGAGTGAGGCACTGCGTGACGTAATGACGAATGGGGACGCTTCGCGCCCATTTCGTCATGTCCCGCCAGTAGAGGCGTGGTCTCGCCCTATAAATACCCCCTCGATAGCTGTATTTCCTCTGATTTTTCTACTCTTCACGCGAAGCTCACGCATCGCTGGATCCAGAGTGAGAAGCCGCGCCGTTGACTTGTAGCCTTATCAGCGGGACGTGCCATCTTCTGAAGTCGCTGGCCCAGCCGCCTTCAACCGCCGTACCTGCTGCGCTTTCCGGCGTACTATATCCTTTTACTCTGCTAAGTGTGTGTGTGTTTGCTTACGTGACGCAACACCCATTTATCTGTTCTAAAAGAGCTGCGTCTTTTTAAAGATGCCTTTCTGTGGCTCGTGCCGCGCCCAACTCAGTGATGAGGACCGTCACGTCATCTGTGTGTCCTGCCTGGGTCATGAGCACGCGGCTATCGCGCTCGCGGATGGTGGATGCCCGCACTGCGAACTTCTGCCTATGGTGACTCTGAGGACTAGCCTGGCGTCGTTCTCTGAGCCCGCGTCCCAGCCTTCTGTGCCGCGCCGTAAGAAGCGTCGCGCCCAGCGCGCTCCCGAGCCTTCTCCAGCCCGCCAAAGCTCGCCGGTTCGCCCGCCTGCTTCGCCGGCTTCACTTGAGTCGCTCCCGGACGGACAGCGCCCGCCGTCTGCCGCCGCTTCCGCTCCCGAGCTGGACGAACCTGCTGAGGTATGCTCTCTTGTGGCTTCTGATAGCGAGGATTGGGCGAGCTCTGTGGACCTCCCCCCCGCTGACGTGTCTAGCCAACCCTCTGGAAAGAGACCCGGCATTGAGGCTGAGCTGATGCGTCTGCTCACCCAGGCCGTGGAGTGCATCAGCCTCGAGTGGGAGGCGCCTGCTTTGGCTTCTGCTTTGCTTTTGGCGGATTTACGAGGCGCTACGGACCTTGCTCTACGCGCCGCTAAAGCCGCTGCTCAGGCCATGGGGCGGAATATGGCCTCTCTCACCGTTGCTGAGAGACATCTGTGGTTGACGCTGTCTGAGATGACGGAAGCTGAGCGCTCTGTATTCCTCGACGCGCCCATTTCCCCTGCGGGCCTCTTCGGATCTGCCGTCAAAGATTTCGCGGACAGATTTTCTGAGGTGCAGAAGACTTCGCAGGCCATGAAGCACTTCCTCCCGAAGCGCTCGAGCTCCGCTGCAGGTCGCTCTAAGCAGCCCTCTGCTCGCAGCTCGCAGCCTCGGCCTGCATCGCCCGCAGCCGCCGCTACACAGCGCCGCCAGGCCCGGGATCAGAGACCGTGCTCTCGCTCTGCTGGACGCCGCCCCGCTCAGCGCGGGCCCCGGCCGAAGATTGAGCTCAAGCCCGAGGCCTCGAAGCTTTGCTAGCCACTCTAGGAAAGCGACGGTGTTCGGATCCCGCTGCGGCCGGTTCCCCACCGAAACGATTCGCTCGTTCAGTTCCTTGCGATGTGACTGTGCCAGTGTATTTAGCAGTGAAGCAGCCGGTGTCTCAGCCCGCTTGCCTGCACACGAAAGCCGTTTTTATGGCTACCCAGATAAATCCAATAAAGAGTGTATTTTCTGGTATACCGGCCACGGCCGATGGTGTTATGAGTGTTGTAAGAATGCCCACGCCCCAGTGCCCATTCCCACACCCAGACACAGCCCGCCACGGTGCGAGGCTAGCACACATAAATCTGACTCAGGTCGATTGTGCAGACAATGTAGTGAATGCGCCCATACAATGCCCGCTCACGCTACATGCCGCGTGTCCCTTGGTTTCTGTAAAAACGAAACCAACACACAATCTATCGGCTCCGACCGAAAGCGTGTACAGTGCAGTAGATGTGCCCGTAAGTTTGCGCCCACATCCCCCCGCAAGCACGCCGAATCCCACGGGATTCGCCCCGCTCACTCTCGCTGTGCGTCCCGCCTAAGAGAATTTGAGCGCGGCCAGGCTGCCCGCTGTGTTCAGCGCGCCCCCCGCCTCGAACGCTGTAAACACGGCGTTGTGTTCCCAGGGTACCGGGGCTCTCGAGCCGTTGCCTGGTCACGGCCAGAGCCCGGTCTGCATTCTACCTCTAGCTATTCACGCAGAAGCGTGGTCAAAGCTACCCGGGGTATCAGACTGGGTGCTGAACACTATAAAGAGAGGCTACTCGCTACAATTCGCACGACGTCCCCGCCGTTATACGGCGCGCGTCGAGACTACGGTGAGAAACGAAGTATCTCATCTACTTCGAGCCGAGATAGCGAAACTGCTGAGCAAGGGGGCCATAGAGCCCCTTTCTCAGGCTCAGAGCGAAGGGGGCTTGTACAGCAGATATTTTCTGGTACCGAAAAAAGATGGGGGCTTCAGACCCATTCTAGATCTGAGACAGCTGAACAAAGCGCTTGTGAAGCGCCAGTTCAGGATGCTTACGACCAGCGGAATCCTCGCGCAAGTGCGCCAAGGGGACTGGTTTATGTCAATAGATCTGAAAGACGCCTATTTCCAAATACAAATAGCGTCCCATCACAGGCGATTCTTGAGATTCGCGTTCGAGGGCCAGGCATATCAATACACAGTCCTGCCGTTCGGCCTGTCCTTGGCACCCCGTACATTTACGAAGTGCATGGACGCGGCTCTCGCACCCCTGAGACTTCAGGGCATGCGAGTTATGAACTACTTGGACGATTGGCTGATTCTAGCTCGATCACGGTCAGAGCTCATAGAACACAGGGCCACACTGCTCGAGCACCTCGAGAAACTGGGCCTGACAGTCAACTGGGAAAAGAGCTCGCTGTGTCCCAGCCAGAGAATTTCTTTCCTGGGAACAGTGTTAGACTCGCTATCCATGACGGCACGCCTGTCACCGGAGCGCGTACTAAGTATTCAGCGCGTCGCGGAATCCTTCCACCACGGCTCTATAGTCCCGCTCAGACGGTTTCAGAAAATGCTGGGCCTGATGGCCTCAGCATCCTCTGTACTCCAGCTGGGCCTGCTTCGCATGCGCCCACTGCAGAGGTGGCTGAAAGCACGGGTCCCGCCCCGGGCATGGACCACGGGCCGGTGTCGCCTCAGGGTCGACCAATGGTGCGTTTCGGCTCTGGAACCCTGGAAAGTAACCAGCTGGTATCAGTCTGGTGTGAGTCTGGGGACCGCCTCAAGGGTGAAAGTGGTGTCTACGGACGCCTCCACCACGGGGTGGGGAGCGCTGCTCGAGAGCAGACCGCTGGCTGGCCTATGGTCAGAGCGGGAGAAGCTCCTTCACATAAACTGCTTGGAAATGATAGCAGTCGACAAAGCGCTACGGCGCTTCCGTCCCCTGATAAAAGGCCACCACGTCTTGTCCGGTCGGACAACATGTCAGTGGTGGCGTACATAAATCGCCAGGGCGGCGTCGGGTCCACACGCCTTTGCAGGCTGACGGAACCCCTCTTGGTCTGGGCCCAGCGCAACCTCCTTTCTCTGAAAGCGGCGCACGTGCCTGGGCACCTGAATACGGGTCCAGACAAGCTGTCCAGAGACAACGTCCCGACAGGAGAATGGTCGCTGCATCCGCAGACGGTCCAGCTGCTGTGGGAAACGTTTGGCAGAGCGCAGGTGGACCTGTTCGCGTCCCGCGAGAACGCTCACTGCCCAGTATTCTTCTCGAAAAGCAGGGACGCGCTGGCCCATGCTTGGCCCAGCGGTCCCCTGTATGCTTTTCCCCCCGTCTCGCTCCTGCCTCAGGTGTTGGAGCGGATCAGGGAAAATGGATGCCCAGTGCTGCTTGTAGCTCCGCTCTGGACGAACCAGGCTTGGTTTCCGGTCCTGATGCGGCTGGCCAGCACTGCCCCGTGGCCTGTACCATTGAGGAAAGATCTCCTCTCTCAGGCGGAGGGCTCGATTTGGCATCCTCGCCCGGATCTGTGGTCCCTGCACGCATGGGCCATCAACGGGTACCCGCTAGCCTCCCGGAAGGAGTGCTAAACACGATCGCGCAGGCTAGAGCTCCGTCTACCAGACGGCTCTATGCCTCGAAATGGTCGGTGTTCTCTACTTGGTGTCGAGCCCGTGGCTTTTCACCTGTGGACTGCGGGGTTACGGAAGTGCTTGCCTTCCTTCAGGAGCTGATGGATAAGGGTAGGACCCCATCCACGCTCAAAGTTTATGTGGCGGCCATAGCAACGTTTGCTAAACCGGTGTCTGGCCAGTCACTGGGGAAAAACGACTTAGTCGTGCGTTTCCTACGAGGAGCTCGGAGGTTAAACCCTCCCAGGCCCCCTTCAGTCCCGGCTTGGGACCTTTCCACGGTCTTGGAGGCCATGAAAGGCGCCCCCTTTGAGCCGATCCAGCTGTCGGACATGAAGCACCTGTCCCTTAAGGCGAGACACTACAGGTGAATAGGGTATTTTTTTTAAATAATAGATATCATCATGAAACTTTCTCAGTTGATTACTTATGCAAGTATATTAAAAAAATGTATTACAAGTTTTTGAAATTTGTATGTTTAATTATGCAAATTAGGCATTATCTCGTTAAATATGCACAATTTTGCATATATTTTCGGTAGATAGATCTGACCATATGATAAAGCCAGGTGCAAAATTATTTTTTCATTTTGTTCACACACAAGATGAAAAAAGAATTTCAGAGGGATTTCAGGATATATGCTTTCATTACCTAGGAAATCAAAATATACTGTCCATAGCCTTAAAAAATCAATTCTCGCCATATTGTTTTTATTAAAAAGTCACATAAATCAGGCCAGAAATGATTTATAAACAAATCCCTCTGAAAATATCTTCAGAATACTGCTAAGTGTATAACTGGAAAGTTTGGTGTACATAGGTGCTACACAGGCTGAGAAGTTTCTACTGGAGAATGACAAAATACTCATTTTGAGAAAACAGCATTTAAAGATTTGTAATGTAAAAATGAATACTTTTTTTAGTGGAAACAACTATTTACAGACACAATATCTTATCAAATCATCAGCACCAACAATACAAACCAACTAAATCACATTACAACTTATAACACAGCATTTATGGCCTTCAAATGAACAGAAAAAGAGTCAAAAACACACATCTAAATGTCAGAGCGCGTCACGTGATGCATCTGAACCAATCACGTTGTCAGAAATTGACACCAGCCAATGAGATTTCGGTTTTAGAGTTAAATGCCCATTTTACTTTCACGATTGGTTGCTGATAAAAAGGAAATGACCATATTTGGATCCGACAGCGTTGAACAGGAGAAAGAGAGCTTTCCAACGGTGTGTGTGATGACAGGGTGCAGATAGCGATCGCAGAGCAACATGTTGATATATAACGACAACTTTTTGTTGAATTTAGGAGAAATCTACAGACGCAAATGGACAAAGTGTAGTAAAATAAACACCTAAATGTGTATTTTGGAATTTTTTTCACCTCAAGTCTGAAAGAAGACATGTTATTGAAGACAAATAGCCCAAAATCTCAAAATTGACCAGTGAAAAAAAAAACGATGTTTTTGCCTGCCGTGTCTCGCCTTAAGACGGTGTTTCTATTGGCTCTCGCTTCAGTGAAGCGTGTAGGGGACTTACAGGCGCTTTCTGTAAGCGCGTCATGTCTGGAGTTTGGGCCTAACGACTCAAAGGTCGTACTCAAACCGAGGCACGGCTACGTGCCGAAATCCCTCAATACACCGTTTAGGGCCCAGGTAATTTCCCTGTCTGCCCTTCCGGTTCTCAATGAGGAGAGGGACGCGAGTCTCCTTTGCCCTGTCAGGGCGTTAAGGGCTTATGTGTCCCGCTCGGCTGGGTTCAGACAGACCGAGCAGCTTTTCGTGTTGTTTGGCGGCCGTTCTAAGGGACTTGCCGCTTCAAAACAGAGCCTATCCAGATGGATAGTGGATGCCATAGCGCTGGCTTACACTTCCAAGGGCCTGCAGTGCCCATTGGGTGTCAAAGCGCACTCCACGAGAGGCGTGGCCTCGTCGTGGGCATGGTATAGCGGGGTCTCCCTGCAGGATATCTGTACGGCTGCGGGCTGGGCCTCGCCGTCTACATTTATCAAGTACTATAACCTGGAGGTGCCCGCCTTAGAAGCTAAGCTTTTGGCGGTCTGAACTTCGGGTTTATCGGCCGCCATGCGGCTTATGTGTGGAGTGTTAGCCTGTGCATCGCTCAGTCCGATGCGGCAGCCCCATGAGTGTGGTACCCCTACGGGTCTGTTACCCCTACGGGACTTTTATGAAGGAGTGATGCTTCTAGCCTCTCCTCCTCTACTCTGTGTGAGTTGTGGTGATTGTGCACTAGATGCGCCCCGGGCTTGGCCACGGGACTCTGGTGTTGGATCCCTGTCCGCACGGCGTGTTGCATGGTGTTCCCCATAGCGTAAGATATTACGCAGTACGAGAGATACTCTCGTAAGAGAACATACTCGGTTACTAACGTAACCTCGGTTCTCTCTAGAGAGGGAACGAGTACTGCGTATCTTGCCGTGCTTGGAATACGCTCTGGTTCGCTTCGGCGTTGAAAAATCAGAGGAAATACAGCTATCGAGGGGGTATTTATAGGGCGAGACCACGCCTCTACTGGCGGGACATGACGAAATGGGCGCGAAGCGTCCCCATTCGTCATTACGTCACGCAGTGCCTCACTCGATAGGCTGCAGCTTTTCCAGCAAGGCAGCCAATGGGCGCGCGAGCTGTCTCGCCCTTGTCTGCTTACTGCTGCAAAAGCGTTTTGCATATTTAAAAAATTAAGGATAATTTTTGGCTTCAATATCTCGAGGAAAAGAGTATTCCCCATAGCGTAAGATATTACGCAGTACTCGTTCCCTCTCTAGAGAGAACCGAGGTTACGTTAGTAACCGAGTACGTTTTCTTTTATTTCGTCTGTAATAGTGCGTATCTGTGCATTCGTTCATTCATTCATTCGTTCATTCATTCATTCATTCATTCATTCATTCATTCATTCATTCACTCACACACACACACACACACACACACACACACACACACACACACACAGAAACATGATTCAAATTTAAACAGTATGCTATTTTTCCGTTTACAGACACTAACGTTATTCTATATCGCGATTAGAACAAAGCACAATAATAAAACACTTACACACTTCTCAGCTGAATCTGTTGCTCCTCCTCGAAGTGAAAATAAAACCAGCACTTGTTCTGACGTAGGTAAATGTCCCAAGATTATTCCTCATAGCCGCTCAAGAAGAATCTTAATCTGACTAAAAAATATAGTGTGTTTACAGAGTTTATATGGGCGTTTATACGTCTCAATGTGTTGCTTCACATATTTGCGTTTGAATAGCGCGTGCTCTCTGTGGGCGTGTCACATTAGGAAAATAATGAGCTGAGAGAAAGATAATTAGAACGGCTGACACGTCTCCCTTTTTATATAGATGACATAAACGGAGAATATTTATTTTAGTTTTGAATCGGATCATTTAAAAGTACAAACTCAAATGATTTAAAAAATATTTTGCTTATGGCTGGGTGAATAGTATGCGCTTAGTTTTGTTTAAGTCTAGAGACGTGCTCCAGAAAAAAAGTTCACGGAGATGGAGAGGCAGAACGCACACCCTGTTTATTTTCTTTATTTTACAAAAGCACAATATTTTATTTCGATTATATGTGGGCATATAAAAAAGTAGACATTTAACAGTTTATTTTCTCATATTTCTTAACTCTATAAGACCAGAAATGATGGTAGTACTGTAAGTCTATTTTTTGCTATGTGAAAAAAATCTGCCAAAACGTGCCGGCGCGTTTTTGGTCCCCAGAGGGTTAAGTGTACTTCATGTGTATAAGGTATGTAGATACACATGAAGTACACTTAAGTACAATCGTGATACACTTTATTTTACATAGCTTATTCCTGTGTAAAATTATGTAATTGCAATGTAATTAGGAAGCTACCGCATGCATTTAACCCTCTATAGCATGACTTTTTATTTTGGGGGGGAAAAAATGTTACCCCATTTTTTGGGAGCTTGGGGGTCCCTGATAATATATCCATCATAAAATGTGTCGTCGCCCCCCTCCCCAACCCCCCCCCCCCACCCCCCATAGAACAAAATATTGGTTCGTTGCCTCAGGGCAACAATGTGCTACGAGGGTACTAAAACACCAAGGTTTTCTATATAAGTGGAATAAGGAAAACATGTAATATATTCATTAGAACATGTTTTATTTTGACAAACATCAATAACAAATGGTTCCAACCAATAAAAAAAACAATGAACAGTCAAATAAACAAACTACTACTAATTACAACACCAAATGTTTCTGACATTTCATATAAACATATTGTAACACTTATATATTAACCAACATCCGAATGACTGTGTGTGTGTGTATGTGTGTGTGAATGTGTGTTTGTGTGGTTTATTGGATATTGTTTGAATCAGAGCTTCTCTTTTTGACAAAGCATACTCTGATTTCCTATTCTGTGTGAAACCTCAGAAAGCAGTTGCTGGTGGATGTAAAACAGAGGTGAACATCACATTTCCGGCACTTGGCTTTTGGTGTACCTGTGCACCCTGGTACCTTGCATCTCCCCTTCTTTTCAGCCATAATCATCCAGTGGGCTGTGGCATCCAGGCACACGTCAGGGACTGGAATTGGAGAAGCAGGTCCTTTTCTCCTCTTTTCCTCATACTCGCCAGCAATTGTGCAACAGGGACGACCTTTCTTGCACTCCAGGCTCTTTCCACTTTTGCATAGGGCTTCAGCAATGTAGGATTTGAAGGTATACAGCTTCATATGTTCATTCTTTCTCATGCCAGTACCCTCACAATCTCTTCGGTAGAGCAGCCATGTGGTCACGATGATCATATCCAGAAGGTGGAACACCAGCCGGTGGTGCCACTTCTTTGATCTGATTTTGATCCGATACAGTGCAAGCAGTGAGTCAAGCAGATCCACCCCACCCATATTCTTGTTGTATTCTTTCACCACAGCAGGGCAGGGGACTTTGGTGATGATCTTTTGCTTGCAATCCCACCTGTCAACCTCGGTGACTGGGTGGGCTCCAGTGTAATCACTGAGAAGGGTCACTGAGCGATTATCGTACCACTTTACAGCATACAAGGTGGTTTCTCTCACCATGGCCATCTTCTGTTCAAAAGATCCACGTCCCGCTCTTTTCAGCTCAGCATCGCACATCAAGTTGACACCTGGTAGTCTGTTGCCACGAACAGTACCAGTGCAGTGAATTCCCTGCTGAGTCAGTGTAAGCAAAAGAGGGACACTCGTAAACCAGTTGTCAAAAAAAACCTTGTAGTTCTTATGCTTGGGTATAGGCTGGGCCAGGCGGAGGACAACGTTGCCACTTGCTCCCACATCTGCTAGTTTAGGGGGTTGTACAACTCTCCCTGTGTAGATTTCCTAGTTGTACGGGAGACACCATCAGAGCCAAGACCAGAATTTTGTAGCCCCACTTCTTTGGTTTTGATGGCAGATATTGCTTCAGTCTGTTTCTTCCCTTGAATGGGACCATCTGCTCATCAACAGCCAGCTTCTCACTCATTGGGATTGATGTCAGTTTTGAGGTTAGATGAGAAACCAGTGGTCGGATCTTGTGGAGTGGATCATTATTATCCTCCTGTCTCTCTTCATTGTTATTGAAGTGGAGGTGTTTTTTGATGGCCTCCCATCTATTCAGTGTCATGGTGTCAGCTACTTGGGACACTCTGCAGGCTTTGTTCCAAAACATGCGGGTGCCTGGTAAACCAAACAATGACATGTACACCACAATCCCCAGGAACTACTCCAATTCTTTTATGGTGAGGTTAAGCGGCTTGTTTGCATCACACTGTATCGCATACAGATTTGACTGCTCTACAATAACTTCCAGAATGTCTTCAGAGAAAAACTGCTTGAAGTACTGGAGGGGGGACATGATATCATCAGATCTTGGAAGCAGGTCCTGCCATTCTGGGTAAGCATCGAAGTGTGCATTGTGAGGTGTTCTCCTTCGGGGTAGGCGGGGAACATCAACCTCTTCTACATCATCTTCATCCTCAGACTCTGTGTCATTGTCAACAGACAGGCATTCTCCTAAAAAAGACAGCAGGAAGCATGTTTGTCATATACCCTTCATCATACATGACATGCATGCAAACAAACAAGCACACATGTACGCACACACACACATGATACTTTGCTGACTGACCCCTAACTGACCCCTGACCTCCAAACTGTCTCTCAAACCTGATTCAGGGATCCAGTCTTCATGACTCTCCTCAACCTCACTGTCCTCATTTTCACTCTCCTCAAGCTCACTGTCCTCACTGTCAGAAGGAATGACCCTAACTGCTCGATCATGTTCCTTCCGCCCGTTAAATTGTCTTGTGTCCATTTAATGTAAGTATCAGTAGATAGTAAAAACATTGATAATGACAAATGCATATCTTAATGCAGACTGTTCAATGTAATTTGTACACATTATGTGTACTGTTAATAAAAAAGAGAGATAAAATTTGCCAGAAAACACTACTCATTTAGTCAGATTATGAGATGATAGGCATCATCATCTCTGTGGCAACATAATAATAATAATAATAACATAAATTGCACATATATTATGCTTTCACAGAGCTTCCCAGGAGGACTTGAATGCACCATGTGGTCCTAATTTTGCATCCGATCACATCTCCCCAATTTAGCATATTGGCCGAAAAAAAAGTGGTCTAACTGCACAGTGTTGCCCTGAGGCAACGAGCAAAAAAACACAGTTTTAGTATATAAATAAAATCAAAATGTGTCTTTAAACTATCAAACATGCTTCTTTACATACTGATGCACATACATATTGTCATGATTCTGCCATCAGGTCTGTGAGTTCTAGTATTGTGGCAGGATCATGACAGACCCATGTTCTGTGTGCAAGCACATGGCCTTGTGTTTTGGTCAGGTGCTTGTGTTGTCTCGTCTCGTTACCCCGCCCCCTTGTTATCCTGATTCTGTCATTAGTGTTCACCCGTCTCACCTGTTATGTTTGATTAGTCTTCCTATTTAATCCCCTTGTGTTTGCTGTCTTGTGTCGGTTCATTGTTATACGTTGATCGTGAGTACCCTGTGTACATCTAGTCTTTGTTAGCAGCTCTTGAAGTCTTGTTTGTTTTCTTGTTATTTGTTTCCCAGTTTAGTCTAGTCATTCTGGTATTCTGTGTTCCCTTCTGTTTTGCCCCCTCGTGGGTTTTGTTTTCCTGTTTTTGTCATTAAACCGTGTCTTATTTTATACTGTCTGCGTTTGGGTTCATCTCCGTGTCTCACCGTGACAGAATGAACCGACCCATTCTGAACCCAGCGGACAGTATGTCATCCCCACTAAGACAACAATCAGCTGACCAGGAACTATGGTGGCAGTCAGCTATCAACGACAGCAAGTTGGGCAAGCTTCCTTTCCCTCCCCAGGGAGAGAGGTCCCTGAGAGGATATGCTCAGGCCGTGGAGGCAAAGAGAAATTTTTTACCGGAGAGCCTGGTTAACCGTTATCTCATCGCGGGTCTCAAAGTTCCTCCACCTCTGGCGGAACGGGAGAGGCTGGCCCACCGCCCGTTCCGGGACATGGTGGACTGCTTGGTTCGTCGGGAGTCACAGGGTCCCATGGTGTCGTCACCTCCTGCCGGTGATCACGGAGGGTCTGAGGTTAGGCTTCGTGAGGCTTGGAGAACAGACTCGTCCCAATTCGACTCCCGAGGCATCATCGGCTCCGCGAACCAGGAAGAAGAAGAGGAGACCTGCGTCTGCCCAGCCAGAGCCAGTTCACGTCCCGTCTGTCCAGCTAGAGACTGTTCACGGCCCGTCTGCTCAGTCAGAGACTATTCACGTCCCGTCTGCCCAGTCAGAGACTGTTCACGCCCCGTCTGCCTTCCTGAGCTGGGACTATCTGAGCGTCTGACTCGGATCTTAGAGAGGCCGGTGTTCGGTGTTTCGGAGCTGAACCCAGTGCCTGTTCCAGAGCCCGCTACGGCAAGCGCTGTTCCAGAGCCCGCTACGGCAAGCGCTGTTCCAGAGCCCGCTACGGCAAGCGCTGTTCCAGAGCCCGCTACGGCAAGCGCTGTTCCAGAGCCCGCTACGGCAAGCGCTGTTCCAGAGCCCGCTACGGCAAGCGCTGTTCCAGAGCCCGCTACGGCAAGCGCTGTTCCAGAGCCCGCTACGGCAAGCGCTGTTCCAGAGCCCGCTAACGGCATACGCGCTGTTCCAGAGCCCGCTACGGCAAGCGCTGTTCCAGAGCCCGCTACGGCAAGCGCTGTTCCAGAGCCCGCTACGGCAAGCGCTGTTCCAGAGCCCGCTACGGCAACTGCAGGCCGCTGTGTTCCAGAGCCCGCTACGGCAAGCGCTGTTCCAGAGCCCGCTACGGCAAGCGCTGTTCCAGAGCCCGTAACCGTGAGCGCCGCACCCAGTCCTGCCCCGTCACCAACCATGTTCCCTGTCAGAAGTCCCCGGACTGTCTCCTCGTCTGTCCCAGTCTCCACTAGTCCCCGGACTGTCTCCCCATTTGTCCCTGTCTCTACTGCCCCCGGACTCCCGTTTGTTTCCCCCGTCATGGTTCAACCCAGGACTGTTTCTCCGTCTACTCACACCACTCTACCCAAGTCCGTTCGGGTCCCCCGTCCTAAGCCGACACCCTGTAGTCCCAAGATCACCGTCCCGCCCACCCACCCTGGACCCTCGCTCAAAGACTCTGTTGTCCTTCCGCCTCCCCTTCCTTGTTTATTTTTTCTGATGTTTCACCCCAACCCGGTCATTGTTCACGCTTGTATGCCCCTGTTATTATTTGTCATGTTTTGTTGGATCTGGTCTATGTCTCAGTCAGTCTTGTCCCGCGTTTAATGTCTCCTTAGGGAGCGTCTGGTAGCCGCTCTTTAAGGAGGGGGTACTGTCATGATTCTGCCATCAGGTCTGTGAGTTCTAGTATTGTGGCAGGATCATGACAGACCCATGTTCTGTGTGCAAGCACATGGCCTTGTGTTTTGGTCAGGTGCTTGTGTTGTCTCGTCTCGTTACCCCCGCCCCCTTGTTATCCTGATTCTGTCATTAGTGTTCACCCGTCTCACCTGTTATGTTTGATTAGTCTTCCTATTTAATCCCCTTGTGTTTGCTGTCTTGTGTCGGTTCATTGTTATACGTTGATCGTGAGTACCCTGTGTACATCTAGTCTTTGTTAGCAGCTCTTGAAGTCTTGTTTGTTTTCTTGTTATTTGTTTCCCAGTTTAGTCTAGTCATTCTGGTATTCTGTGTTCCTTCTGTTTTGCCCCCTCGTGGGTTTTGTTTTCCTGTTTTTGTCATTAAACCGTGTCTTATTTTATACTGTCTGCGTTTGGGTTCATCTCCGTGTCTCACCGTGACACATATATTTTTTTTTATATAAAGTTATTTAAATTTAAACATGTTAAAAAGTGAAATAGAACTTACCAAATTTGGGGGCACTGTGTCCCATGCGACTTTGCTTCCGGAAAGGACTGCCCCACCCCCAAACAAAAGGCTACAACCACTTTAGCCCCTCATTTGATTGGACAGACATGTCAGGTGATATTATACTTTTTTTTTTTTAATAAAAAAAAAAATAATGGGGCAGTCTGAGGTCCAAAAAGGTAGTTTGTTGCCTGAGGGCAACACCATGCCATAGAGGGTTAAGCTGTGAACGAGGGAGTTAGGCCTAATTCAAACTAAAGTACTTATGGATAAGGTTTGTAGATACACATATAGTACACTTAAGTACAATCTTGATACACTTTATTTTACGTAGCTTATCCCTGTGTAATATTATGTAATTGCAATGTAATTAGGAATCTACCGTATGCACTTATGCTGTGAACTTGGGAGTTAGGCCTAATTCAAACTAAAGTACATATGGATAAGGTTTGTAGATACACATATAGTACACTTAAGTACAATCTTGATACACTTTATTTTACGTAGCTTATCCCTGTGTAATATTATGTAATTGCAATGTAATTAGGAAGCTACCGCATGCATTTATGCTGTGAACGAGGGAGTTAGGCCTAATTCAAATTAAAGCACATATGGATAAGGTTTGTAGATACACATATAGTGAACTTAAGTACAACCTTGATACACTTTATTTTACGTAGCTTATCCCTGTGTAATATGATGTAATTGCAATGTAATTAGGACGCTACCGCATGCATTTATGCTGTGAACGAGGGAGTTAGGCCTAATTCAAATTAAAGCACATATGGATAAGGTTTGTAGATACACATATAGTGAACTTAAGAACAACCATGATACACTTTATTTTATAAGGTACAAAATGACCATGTGTAACTGCAGGCTTTTTACCTTGGTACAATGTAACAAGTACTTAAATATGTTACTAAGTTGGTAACACATATGTGATCAGACACGGAAAGTAGGGACACAAGTCGGTTCTGGGGCATTTTGAGTTATTCATAGATTCTGAAAGTGTAGTCTCCAAGCTTTCCAACGATGCGTAACACATGGAAATCTGATAATATTTGGAGAAGTTGTGGCCATTTGAAGGTAGCCACTCAAAATAACTAAAAGCGGAGAAAACAGCCTGTAAAGATCTGCAGTTCTCACCTCTCTCTGCCGCTGGGAGTGACAATAGCGCTCATTTATATCTCATTTAGATAAGCCATACCCCCTGTAAAGCTTTACAGCTTTTTTTTCTTTCCTGCTAGCTAATAACAATAGGTAGGTGTTGGGAAGGTCTAAACAGACTAAACATGAGATAACGTGTACGTGTTCTTAGAATGAGCACAAAACGACAAACTTTAATGTTTACGAAAACTCACCTCCAGGACAGTAAATGCACTTTTGCCGCTCTAGGCGAAAATAGATATAACGCAAAACCAGCAACAACACACAAATACCAATATGCCATGATCTAACGCAAAACCAGCAACAACACACAAAGGCCAATATGCCAAAGGCATACATATAACACAAATAGTGCGCAACGCGCGTGTGCCCAAAATGTCAACAATATTAAAGTTTATGCAGGAGGCAAATGCCTGCTGGCATTTTTCTTTAAGCAGTCATGACAGGGATTTTCCAAATAATCATTTCAACTCCTCAAATTACTGTTACAAATCTCTTTACATCACTTATTTGCGTATAAACACACAAATGAAATGTCCGCAAGCACATTATATCATCAGCAGGTTCATCTTAAATAACGACTAAAGAGCAAATGAAGCTTAACTTACGTTTCAGGCCTTCATCGCAGCAAAGGTCTTAACTGCATCCTCCATTTCGATTCTCTGTGCCAGTTCATGTTCTATTGAGATTGTTGCCAGTCCATTAAGTCTGTTCCCTGTTCACAAAACGTTCCCCATTCAAAGCAATCGGGATGTCACATATGAAACAGCCAGCTACCGTTGTCAGCGAGCTGAGCCGCCGTATTCAAGCACGCGCGCGCGCGGCTTCAGTTTCCCGAGCCCACAAAGTGCGGCGAAAACGTTTTCAGTGTACTGTAACTGCCACGGTTCAGCTCTTCTGCCACAATCTTTGCGGCGTCCATCTTCATTGAAATTTGATATCAGATAGAGCCAAGCAGAGCACAGCACAGCATAATAAGTAGCCATGCGGTTCACTTGGAGGGCGGGGACAAAAGCGCTATATTCAGTATGGAAATACACACAGACAATAACACACCACGCCCCTACTGCGTGCTAGAATCTACGAAAACAAGCCGATTTCAACCTCAAAATGTACGCTTTTAAATATACCAATACTGTTATCTCAAACATGGAGAGGCTTCTTCATGATCTCAACTAACAGATTCTGCAAAAAAACGGAAATCACAAATTTTGGAAAAAAACGCTTCTTTCTCATTTTCCTCACAAGTTGTGCTGACGACTTGTGTCCCTGGGTTCCGTGTTCGGTCACATATGTAAGCAACTCGGCCTGTTACATATCTGTGTAACAGTAGCTGCCTAATACATGAGTGTAATTACAATATGTAAGTACAGGCTGTTCCATAAGTTACCAAGTCCATGTTAATTACATTTTGTTACATGTTATTACAATGTCTACTACTAAGTAATTAATAAAGTAATTACTCTGTATCACAGACACCGTAAAATAAAGTGTTACCACTTCTTGTTACATTGTGTAGTACAAAGTACTTTCTTATATAATTACATTGTACCAAGTCGGTAACACGTATGTAACCGACTCGGCCTGTTACATATGTGTAATAGTAGCTGCCTTATGAGTGTAATTACAATCTGTAAGTACAGGCTGTTCCATAACTTAGATACATGTTAATTACATTTTGTTACATGTTATTACAATGTCTACTACTAAGTAATTCATTAAGTAATTACTCTGCATCACGGACACCGTAAAATAAAGTGTTACCCTTTTTTTAAGTTCAATGTAAAAATATGTACACAATAAATCCATTGTATCAAATGATTAATTTAAATGTTAGTACAGTAAAATACACTTTATACAAGTTGACAGTAATTGTGGAGTTTTTTTTTTTTAAGTTTTCCTAAAGAAAGTTGGGAAACAAATGTATGCTATTTTATTTATTTAATAACATGAATTTACTACTGACAACCTCTTTGATTTAGCCTACACTGAAGACAAGTGTTGAATTTAGATTTTCCTTGGACAGGTGTTGAAAATTTGCATGTTAAAACACTCAAGCAAATACACATGGTTTGTCCAATGTAATTGTGATTTCCATGTCAAATAAAAACTATCTATGATAGAGAAGCTATGGCATTCTCATTACTATGGAGAATGGCAATGGGGTGGAGAAGAAATGCGAGATTCTGAGGAGTGTGGTTAGTGCACCATTAGGTTTGTTGCAACAATGTCTGTAACGCATTGCTTAGCATATCTGTATTCCTGCCAGCTATGTTCTGATTCCATTCTTCCACCACCTGTGCCAGACAGGCAAAGCCTGACAGCTGTGCAGCACTGCTCTCCTGATACAGGGCTGCTTTAGTGCGAGAAACTGGGTCAGCAGGTGCTACCCTCTCTCTCCCTCTCCCTCTCTCTCTCTCTCTCCCTCCCTCTCCCCTCTCCTCCCTCCCTCCCTCCTCTCTCTCTCTCTCTCTCTCTCTCTCTCTCTCCTCTCTCTCTCTCTCTCTCTCTCTCTCTCTCTCTCTCTCTCTCTCTCTCTCTCTCTCTCTCTCTCTCTCTCTCTCTCTCTCTCTCTCTCTCTCTCTCTCTCTCTCTCTCCACACACTCTCACACACAGGCCTATATATATGGTCCTGATCTAGGTTGTTCTGTTGTTCTAGAGTGAAAACATTACCTTTTCAACTAAAAGTATTCTTAAAGCTCCAGCCCGTAAAGTTTTTGGTTTAAAATGTTTTATATCTAAACTGACTAAGAATAATATGTCTTTAAATCAGACAAATCAAACAAAATGCAGAAAATATGGCAGGTTCACCTTTTTGGCAAAAATTGCTAGGCTACCTCCAAAAATTGTTCTAACTGGATTGTGATGGCCGACAACTTGGCCCCACAGCAAGGCGGTAACTAACCCATGCAAAATTTTTTTTTTTCCTTTTGTTTGTTTATATTATTTTTGGTTACCTTTTAGTACATTGCATTATTCAATATTTTGTTACAGATCACCTTATATACATTCATAATAACGACAGACACAGATTTGGTTCATTACATTCACTTTATTTATCATTGACACTTGTATCATATATGACTAGGTTGGGTGCACACTTTCTAGTTGTCATTGGTATATTGTGTTAATGTTTATTTCTATTGAGATTAAGTTACTTGCATGTGGAAAGTGGAGGTTTGGTGCTGCCTGGGACGCAGAGCTCCGGTGCAGAGCCATGGAGAGAAAGTTCCGACACGCGCATAGACCGCCATAGTAACTTAGGAATTCGGAAGTAACGCGTGTCGTGGAGCAGCCGTTAGTTCCAAAACATTGATAGTTCCAGCATTGAACCCCATTCATGTTCAGTGCTTCTGACGTACGCTCGCTTGTAAATTGATGAAATTACTGTATTTTTTTTACTTTTACACACATTAGCCGACCTCTCGTGAATCTAGTCTGTAGTTATATGTTATGTAGCCAGGTTTAGTAAATGTTTATTGGAAGATAATAGGTTAATTGCAGTGATAGCTTACGTGACCAACACTTCACTAACGTTAGCTAACTTACGGTAACCTGATGTAAATAATATATAATATTTTTAATAATATATTTTTTTTTATATATATATACACATTATATATATATATATATATATATATATATATATATATATATATATATATATATATATATATATATATATATATATATATATGTACACACACACACATGTTTGTGTAATACATATAGTACTACATAAATACACATGCATTCGTGTGTGTGTGTGTGTGTGTGTGTGTGTGTGTGTGTGTGTGTGGGTTAGGGTTAGTTATGTGTGATTGAAACATGTGTACTGTACACAGTACGTACATGTATTTGTGTGTTTTCTGATGAATGGTAGTCCAAGATTAGGGTAGGATGAAGGGGTACATTAGCCATACTGAATTTAGGAACATAGTTAATTCACTCATTAACTATCTCTCCGGTTTCATTTTATGAAGTTAATATTTACCGAAGATTGCTGTAAATATAGTCGTTGCTTTCTACGTTATGTGAGCAGTCTATTTCCCTCCTAAATCATTAATTTGTGCATACACAGCCGCGTAATTATATTTTATGCTGGTTGGAATTCTGAACAGAGTGCAGACCTCTTTGCATGATCACGAAGGTAGACTAATGGCTGAATCGGAATTTATACGCAATATCACGGGAATCAATAGCCTATCATGAGACGTCCATCATGAGATAATTGATGTGGAAAAGTTAAGTTAGAGCCACTAAAGCCAGTGCTACTACCCATGCGAACATGAACACTAAGCTTTTCCTTCCAAAAACATAGTCTAAAACTTATCTAAGTTGTCACCCTGCCTCTCAAAATGCAAAACTGACATTAACAAAATGCACTAACAGCTTAAAAAGTACTTGGGTGTGTGTTTTATGTTATATTTACCGTTTAATAATGCAATCGCTGCTGTCTGTCCATAGAAGAACATGACAGCCCGCGTATGTTTTGGAACTATTGGGGCTTACATGAACCATGTGACAGCCGTCACGGCGACATCAAAGCGTGTCGCAACTCTCTCTATATACGACTCTGCTCCGGTGGAGATCCATTCCATTAAAGGAAGGGCTGGCGTCAGTGGCGGCCATTTTATGCTGTTGGGTTAATCCATTTTGCTGATTAGCAAGGGGGGGATATGATTGATTATATGTTAGTTTTGTTCATCATTCTATTTATATTTTGTTTATTATAATTATTTGAGTAAGTTATTTTATGACCTCTTTATTAATTATTTTTTGAGTCAATTACTTTATTTTATTGTAATTGTGTTAAGTGATTGTGGTGTCCCCTGTGTGTGTGTAATGGACTAGTCCTTTGTATATATAAGTTCCCCATGTGTGTCATTAGGTAAGTCATGTTGGTTTGGTTGGTTTGATTTCATTTCTGTTAAGTCTGGTTCTGTTCAGTTGACCCTTTTTCTTTATGGGCCCAAGACCTGACTTCATTTTCATTCAGTTTTTCAATTATTTTGATTTTGTAAACTTTATTTTTTGTATTTAATAAATAATTTTTGGTTGGAAATCCTGTGTCCTTTGCCCTTGACTGCTTGGTCCCTCACATGGATCCACACCATATTGTTGCACCATAGGATAACTGTTTGATCCATAACGTTCCATAATCAAGAACTGATAAGAAAGTAAAAGTGTACCTTGAATGCAATGTAAGTCGCTTTGGATAAAAGATGCCAAATGCATAAATGTAAATGTAAATTTCAGTAAGGTCTAAAAATAGGTAGAATGTAAGTTTTGTCAAAATTGGGTTTTCATTAAATTATTATTCTATAACATATTGTATATCATCTCTGAACATATCTTGGCAAAATTCACTAGTTAAGTGCAGAAAAATAGTGAGTTATAGTGACAAGCTGAAAAGACTGTGTCTATCTAGTTAAGAACACACACGGCGGAGGTGCAAAAAAAAAAAGAAAAAAAATGCATACTGTAGCTTTTCTTTCTTAACAATACAAAGACAGTTCACCTATCAAAATAAACCACATACCATCTAGAATAAATGTATATAAATGCGCATGTCCCACCAGTCCTGTGTAAACTACAACAGCACGCAAGTTTTATCCAACGTTACCGTGAGATGCGGAGTGAGCACTAGAGTACAACGGAGTCTTCACAGGAAGAGGTTTGAGGTTAGTAAGCTTACGAATGATACCAAATCTGTGATGATTAGGCAATAAAAAAAATGTGAATAAAAAAAGAGCGCCAATTGTCCCCTAGCAGGACGTGTGTTATGTAACGTGGTATGAAGGACGAGAAGACGAGGAGGATCAGGAAACAGAATTTAATAACAAAACTCAGGAACCACAAAAACACACTATACATCAACGAGAATGGACCAAGAATGAGGGAGAACACAGGGTATAAATACAAGGGCAAACATTAACAGGACACAGGTGAATGAAATGATGAAGATTAGACAGGTGCTACAACTGAAGACTAACGAGGAGCGGGAAAATTGAACAAGGAAGACATGTGACTAATGAAAACAAGAAACAACCACAGGACAGATAAACATAACCGTGACAGAACGCCCCCTTCCAAAAAAGCGCGTCCTCGCACCGTATAACATCAATAGTGGTGGAAGGGTGGGCACCCTGGAGGCTGATGAGGGCATGGCCCACCCGAAGCAGGAAGCCTCCAGGGCGGAGCAGGCTGTGCAGGCGACCATGGTGGAGACGACCCTTCGGGTGGCCATGGTAGAGATGACCCTTCGGGCAGCCATGGCGGAGACGGCCGTGGCGGAGATGTATCGACCAGCTTTGAGAGGATATGAACTTTCATAATAGCTTACTTTTCAAATATAATTTGATCAGATTACATACTTTATATAGGTTTGTCTGATTTTCTGGTATGGCAGGGGAGAAGAAAAAGAGACAAGTCCATTCTTGAAAAGAGAGCAGATGTACACTGACCATTAACAACGGTGATTCAGTGGTCCCTCTGGCCTTTCTGAAAGCTGGTCTTCTTTTCGGCACAGCTGGGATTGGTACATTGCTAAAGATCGTTTAGCAAACACTGAAAGATCCAGGGCAGTCTGCATACCCCTCTGTAATTATCACATATGTGGCTGCATGTGGTGGATCAGCATCAGATAAAGGACTGGTGGGATCAATCCACACCTGCAACCACCTTTTGGCCTGTTGAAGCTCCATTCAGTATGGCTTTGATTTTATGGAGAGAAAAAAAAACTGTATGGCTAGAATTGCTTCTCATTTATGAAAGTAAGATAAGTAAGATAAGTATCCGTCAGGGCTTGAGAAACTTTAGTTTGTGTGATAAGGTCAGTTGAGCTGAGCTGAATTGAATTTGCTGGACAGTTTGTTTTACATGCTCCTGATGTATTAGCACTGTATTGTTATCCGCTCATCAGGTTCTGTCTTGAAACAGGTATTGTAACAGATTAGGAACCATAGAGGAGACTAGACACAAATCTGGCAAGGTTTCAGCTCAAAACAGCTGGCAATTCTAAATGGAATATTTAAAATGCTGCAAAACTGTCTTGCCCTACACAGTGATCTTGTTATTGCCGTTTTGCAGTGTAAATTGAATGTGGCTTAAGCTGAGTGATGGACCACAGCAAGACAAATCTCCCCCACCTCTAAAAAGTGCTGACTTTCTGGCAAAGTGTTGGGCAAAAAGCTGGGGAGCAAAATAAAGAATAGAGGGGAATAAATGGTAATGGATTCTCAAAGTGGAGAGCCTTTACAGTGACAGCATGCAAATTAATGGTGAAGAAATAATCCACGTGGTGTTATTGAGCTCCAGGCTGATAGAGAGAGTAAGTAATAAGAAAGGTTCTCTCTTTCCGAATTCACTGCTGAGCCTCAGTAATGTGGATCTGGTAATTAGATATTGATTCCCTCTGCCGATGAGTATTCTGAAATGTTGTCGTCTACCCTGATAGCTGGAATACATAAAAGTCTGAACACATCTTGTTAATGACCCCTGCACAACCTAATCATAGTTGTGTGAGCTCTGTGTGCAGTCTTTGATAAATAATTATAGAACTTTCATGGAGAAGGGGGGCAATTGGTGACTTGTAACCTTTTTTTGAAAGAAAGATCCATAATTCAGATGGCTTCCGATGAGAGGGGACATTAATGTATCATCTTAGCACTTCATTATTTTGGATAAGGCTGGCTGTGGGAATTATCTGCGCAAAAAGAGTATTGGAATGAGCAAGGGATTTAGCCTTAGATAAAATGTGGCATCATTCTTTGAGTTCTGATTTGTATAAATTGCCCATCTCTGAGGTACTATTATATCTCAAAGTCAACTCCTCACAGATTTGCAATAATCAATCACAGTCCTTCTTGAGTCTTCTCCAGATACTGCGATCTGCCACATTGTTTTTTTTTTAGTTTTTTTTAATAGATGTACAAAAGGCTTCCTTATAATGTCTCTCCCAAGAAAGTATGAAACCAGCGTGATACTTGGATCCGATTTAATATATGCGTAATCAGATTTGATGCATAATGATTAGTTAAGAGACACAAGATCCAATAAGCATGTGTTCATGTGAAATTGGCATAACACATCTTTATGTGCCATAATTGAACATATGTATGATATTTGAAAGCTGTGGCAGATGAGAAAAATATCACTCAATAATAATAAAAAAAAAATCATACAGCATGATAAGGTTAACAAATTTGGTGTTCTGTCCATTATGGGAACTTAGTCTAGTTCATGTTAATACTTTAATGTGGAATGTATGCATTAAATTAGATTTTTAGCTTATGTCTTTGTTGTAATTTTACAACTTTGGGAGAGAATGGTAGGCTAGTCAAAATAGCATGCGCACCTTGTGCATTACATGGAGGCATGATGGAGGGTAAGATGTCTGGGGGTTTGTATATTCCTTTTAGAATTGTGTGACTTCAGTGGAATGTATCACATAAATAGGATTAATTTACATTTAAATTATTTATACTTGAACATACTCTAACTCTTACAACTATTATTTTCATTTCAGAATGAGAGGACGTTGCAGACACTGCAAAAAATGATATTCAAATACGCTCACAGGAAGTGCAATCTCCGTCTCTGCTTTTCAGAGGAAATGACATGCTTTTGGGCCTAGACTACCATTGCAACTGAGCACTGGACACTGTTTCTTTGACAGTTTTGTTTCTTAGATCTGTTTTGTATATTATATTTATATTTTATGTTTATTTTTAATAAATTCGAATTCATAAAAATATGACTGTTGCGTGATTATTATTATTATTCATGATTTACTGTTATGGTATGTAAGCAATCCACACTTTTGAGCCCTTAGTTGTTCTGTATATTTGTTCTGACAGTGTAAGTGCAAATGCTAAAATTCTGCTCCCAAATAGGCCCAATGTTACAACATTAAAACATTTCCTTAAAGGGATAGTTCACCCAAAAATGAAAATTAAGTCATTAATTACTCACCCCCATGCTGTATCAACCCCGTAAGACCTTCGTTCATCTTCGGAACACAAATTCAGATATTTTTGATTAAATTTGAGAGCTGGATCACTCCTCCATAGGCTTCCTAAGGGATTGAAACTTGACGGCCCAGAAAGTCATTGAAGAAAATGTTTAAATATTCCATGCGACTACAGTGGCTCAACTATAAGTTTATCAAGCGACGAGAATACTTTTTGTGCGAAAAATAAATAAATAACGACTTTATTCAACTATTCCATTTCTTCCTTGTGGGCCTGAGACGTGAGTTCAAGAGATTTCCACGACGCATGCGCGAGAACTGAGAAGAGGACGTTCTTCTTCTAATTCTTCTTGTTACTAGCTGCTCACTGCTTAGGAGTATTACCGCCACCTACTGTATAAGATGGCGTGCTGACATAGCCGGAAGCGCAAAACTTTCTGTTTACAAGCAGAGGAAGACGCGTGCTGTACATAAGCTTTTGAATTCGACACTGATTGTGCTTTAGGTCTCGATATAGTGTTTACAATGGTTAAAAAGTGTGCATTTCCAGGATGTCCGAATCGTGAGAAATCAACCAGAGAACGTAAAAGTGTCTTCCAGTGGCGGCCTTAAGCATCTGAGGGCCCGTTTCAATAACTAATATGGGGCCCTACCTACATAAAACATAACCATAGAGCAGAAAAGACAAGGATTCCTGTTGGTTTGCATCAATTGTATATTATTTAATTACGTGCACTTTCAGCTTCATGAACAGGCAGCTCAACATATAAATAATCCAACCTTATTTGATTAAAACTATATACAAGTATACAGCGTTTTACGTTGAACCTCGCCCTTAATTTACTATTATTTGAAGTTAACATTATATAATATACGTAGACCTACTACACCACAAAACTAGTTGAGGATAAATTCTTTAAAATTGGGGAATCCGTTACGGACGTGAACGCTCTGAAAGCGGCACTAAAAGACTGCTTTATAACTTTCACAGAGACCTCCAACAGAAAGCACAAAGCCTTTATTTAAAGTGAATTTCGTTTTGTATTAATTGTATCTTAATTTTAATCAATGTTGCATCAACCAATTGCCTGGATTTAATAAGAAGAATAAGAATAAGAAAAAATTCATGTATGTGCTACTTTAAGAGTCGCTGTCCATTCGCCAAGTGCTGAAATACAAATTTTGTAAATTAATTCAGTTTTACCATGATTAAATCAGCTTTGCAACTTTGCATTTGCACTCGCGACAGGCGATTAACTAAATAACGTCACTAGCAGCTTGTAATTTATTGTAAAAAATGTTTTTGGGGCTGATGCGGTTGTGACGCGTTCATGTAACATGTAAGGATGGCGCTGCCAATAAAGAACCTAAAAGTTGTCACAAAGAACCGGCAAAAGTAATGATTATGAATATGTCGAATATAGCAAGAAAACAATTTAATTGTTTATAAACGTGTTTTCTGTGTCATTGTTGCCTGCAAAGATGAAGTTGACTATGCTGATCGTCATCTTCGCAGTGAACGCGGGCCAGAGAGAAATGCACATTTCATACGGACTACATAAACAGAGAGCAGTCTGTTTTCTTTCGGTTTGAAATGTTCTTTTTAGAAGTAGACATTTTAGATATATTTCTCAAGTCTGTGACTGAGGCAAGTAGGCTGAGTTTCAGGTCATTTATGAGACGCGCTCCAGTTCACACGCAGGCGCCTCCATTTCGTGATTATAGGCTAGGCCTATATCTGCTATATTTACTTCTTGTTTATTAAATCCAGGCAATTGGTTGATGAAACATTGATTAAAATTAAGATACAATTAATACAAAACGAAATTCACTTTAAAGAAAGGCTTTGTGCTTTCTGTTGGAGGTCTCTGTGAAAGTTATAAAGCAGTCTTTTAGTGCCGCTTTCAGAGCGCTCACGTCCGTAACGGATTCACCAATTTTAAAGAATTTATCCTCAACTAGTTTTGTGGTGTAGTAGGTCTACGTATATTGTATAATGTTAACTTCAAATAATAGTAATTTAAGGGCGAGGTACAACATAAAATGCTGTATACTTGTATATAGTTTTTATCAAATAAGGTTGAATTATTTATATGTT
This sequence comes from Chrosomus eos, assembly GCA_036326025.1. Taxonomy (NCBI): domain Eukaryota; kingdom Metazoa; phylum Chordata; class Actinopteri; order Cypriniformes; family Leuciscidae; genus Chrosomus; species Chrosomus eos. The sequence goes on along the minus strand of CM070819.1, from coordinate 21,024,408 downwards.
TAGCTACCTGTTCATGAAGCTGAAAGTGCACGTAATAAAATAATATACAATTGATGCAAACCAACAGGAATCCTTGTCTTTTCTGCTCTATGGTTATGTTTTATGTAGGTAGGGCCCCATATTAGTTATTGAAACAGGCCCCCAGATGCTTAAAGGGTTAGTTCGCCATTTAAGACATGAAGTTGTATGCAATCCTTACCAGCACTAGTGCATACACACTGACCCACTCTGTAGTCACTTCGCTGGTCTACAGAGACCAGCGAAGTCTTCTTTCCATTTCTTCCATTGATAGAAATGGAAAGAAAATAGAGCCGATTAAAACTGAGGTATGAATTTTGTCCCGGCGTGTTTTTTGTGTGATAAATTAATCAAGCTTTGAAACGCAAATAATTTTTTCACGTAAAAACGCACAGTTTTGTGGCCCCGGAAACTAACCGGGAGTACTTTCTTGAAAAACTTCCAGCGGCCAGAACTCTGACCAGCGAGGTGACTACAGAGTGGGTTAGTGTGTATGCACTATAGTGCTGGTAAGGATTGCATACAACTTCATGTCTTAAATGGCGAACTAACCCTTTAAGGCCGCCACTGGAAGACACTTTTACGTTGTCTGGTTGATTGCTCACGATTCGGACATCCTGAAAATGCACACTTTTTAACCATTGTAAACACTATATCGAGACCTAAAGCACAATCAGTGTCGAATTCAAAAGCCTATGTACAGCGCACGTCTTCCTCTGCTTGTAAACCGAAAGTTTTGTGCTTCCGGCTATGTCAGCACGTCATCTTATACAGTAGGTGGCGGTAATACTCCTAAGCAGTGAGCAGCTAGTCACAAGAAGTAGTAGAAGAAGAACGTCCTCTTCTCAGTTCTCGCACATGCGTCATGGAAATCTCTTGAACTCACGTCTCAGGCCCACAAGGAAGAATAGGAACAGTTGAATAAAGTCGTTATTTTTTTTTTTTTCGCACAAAAAGTATTCTCGTCGCTTGATAAACTTATAGTTGAGCCACTGTAGTCGCATGGAATATTTAAACATTTTCTTCAATGACTTTCTTGGCCGTCAAGTTTCAATCCCTTACGCCGGTTTAACACTGCACGTGTTAGCAGGGCGTAAGCAGTGCGTATTGTTTTGGCCGCCCATGTTAGAGCATTACACACCGCACGCAGAGGCGCCGCGTCAGTGCGTAGCAGGAGCAGAGCAGGAGCAGCAGTGCCGCGATCGTTTCGGCGTCTGGTCTATTTTTGCCACGCGGCTTACGCTGAATTAAAGTGACAATGCATTGATCATGGCCAAAATACACAGCAGTTTTATCCAAAAGCACATTGATGATATCTATTGTGTTTTAAACAGTCAATCAAATGACCTTCATCAATTTAAAAAGAAAACAAAGTCAACAAAAACAAAGATGAACCAAAAGTTATATAATATAACCTATTAATTAATAAGCTTCTTGACAAGTCTTTTCTCTTAAATGTATTTGAAAACGAAATAAAACAATGCCAACTTACCCATTATAGAGTACTTTGTCTGTAAACACGCCGCGCGTGGCAAACGCTGCCAGTATGAAAGCAAAACGCGCGGTGTCCTGCTTCCGCTCACCATATGCACTGCTCCTGCGCTGCTAACGCACTGCTAATGCGTGCAGTGTGAAACTGACGTTCGGAAGCCTATGGAGGAGTGATCCAGCTCTCAAATTTAATCAAAAATATCTTAATTTGTGTTCCGATGATGAACGAAGGTCTTGCGGGGTTGGTACAGCATGTAATTAATGTAATTAATGAGTAATTAATTAATGTAATTAAAGAGTAATTAATGACTTAATTTTTATTTTTGGGTGAACTATCCCTTTAAAAACATACTATATATCCTTCATTTGCATCAGAGGCCTCCTACAACAACATCTGACAAGGTGACAATTTTTATATATATATATTGGGTTAAGCTAGAGCTCTATATTCACTCCTGGACTAAAGTTAGATATATAAATAAATAGTTAAGCAGCCACTTACTGTATCCTTAATATATGATTGGTATGCATGATGAGATACTCCTCCCAAACTTGGAACTTTTTGGAACTTCATTAAATCGTCCTCTTGTGACTTTATATGACTTTATAAAACTTACAGCACATGAGTTTATTATTTATCACTTATTATTTTTCACTTTCATTAAGGTTAGGGAAACAATAATATCATCATTCAGCTAAACTTCTCCTTATGTTTTCAGCATAAACAGTGATAAACTCTTAATTTATTATTATTATGTTATGTCTGTATGATTTTACAGTCTTGACAGGCTTTGGTCCACCAGCACTTGTAAATTTTTTACATTTAAATTGTGAGAGATGTTTGGCCTAGTTTGGGGAACACAAAACTTGAAACACAGATCTCCCTAAACAGCTCAGAACCCCGCAGAGGCCAATTTCAATAGAAGCAACAGAGATTAAGATTTATGTTTTTGGTTGAGAAAAAAAGAAGTGTAGAAAACTCTAACAAGAGTCTAAGTTGGTTCTCTGAATAGTGCAGCAGTCTTCAAAACTGAATGAAGCCCCATGTGTCCTTGTCACGTTTGGGAAATTCATGGACGCTTCCTCGCGCTGTGTGTGTGTATTTTTGTGAATGAATGTGTGTGTGTGGGCGTGGTCGCTGATTATCCTCCGGGATTATTAGCGACAGGTGTTGTGCATTACTACTGCCTATTTATACTCATCTCGTGCGTCTTGTGTTTGTCAGATCGTTGTTTTGTGGATGTTGCCTGTTGTGTTTCTGTTTCTTCGGCTCCCTGTGTTTCCTGCCCTGTCTTCGTCTGGAAGTTCGCCGTCGCAGTTCTGTCTTCACTCTTCTCACCAACACTGGGTGCTGCACTTCACGTCGTTGCTCACGCAAACCTGCGCTACCTCGTCATCGTAATCAGATAATACCATCGCATGTAAAAGGATCTAGTGGTCTCGTCACCTCCCTTATGAACTGCACCTGTGATCCTCTCATTCCACTGAGAACTTTGTCTGCAGTTCCATTCACTCTGAGACTGGTGCTTTATATTCTAATAAAGACCTGTTTTACTTGCTATTGTCTCCTCTATCCATTTGTCACAGTCCTTGGGCATCAAATTTGAGCAGCAATAATAGGCCTTGTAGCAAAAACATATGTATAGCCGATAGAAAAAGGAAAAAATGTACCTTAAGTAGCCTAATAGATGTGGTTACATGTTAAAACCGTAAGCTAATTATAATTGTATAATTGCAATTATAATATAGACGGACAGATTTACTAACAGCCTGCACCAGCGCAAACCCTCTTTTGGCGTTAAAAACTATACTGTCAGGATTTACTGAAAAATTAGTGATGAAAAGGTTTGGACATAGTTATTTTTTTGACTGACCTTATGCATTTGAAAGAGTTTCCCTTTCAGACACAAAACGTATATAAATAAATCATACAACATGATTTACTAAGATTTGTGGTAGTCAATTTTCTGGAATTTGCACCATTATTTAACTGTAAAAAAATCATTATTTCTCAACTCATTTTGTGCCCTGCAGCATCTATATAAGATTAATCATTAAAATATGTGACCCTGGATCACAAAACCAGTCTTAAGTAGCACGGGTATATTTGTGGGAAAAGTCAACAAAACACTGTATAGATCAAAATTATCGATTTTTCTTTTATGGCAAAAATCGTTAGGATATTAAGTAAAGATCATGATCCATGAAGATATTTAGTAAATTTCCTACCTTAAATATATCTAAATTGTATTTTTGTAAGTGGATGCAGCACAATAACCAACAGAAATGGAAACCTTTAAAGGCGATTTTCTCAATATTTAGATTTTATTGCACCTTCAGATTCTCAATTTCAAATAGTTGTATCTCGGCCAAAGATTGTCCTATCCTAACATACCATACACCAATGGAAAGCTTATTTATTCAGCTTTCAGGCGATGTATAAATCTCAATTTTAGAAAATGGACACATAAGACTGCTTTTGTGGTCCAGGGTCACATATAGCAATCTTGATTCAAACACCCATGCGATCTAATTTCTAAATGACATTGATTAGCAGGTTTCTACAAGTACGATCACAGCGAACATTCAGATCTGCATTGGAACTGCCTCTGACACAGAGAGAGCAGTCATAGGTATAAAACAGCTTTACAAACAGTCTTTTCAACCACACAGTATCATTATTTCTGTTACAGATACTTATACTATCACAGAGATACTCAGGGACATGCAAAGACATTTTGAGGGGCAGGGGCTCAAGTGAAAAAAGGGCACTTCTCATTTACTTTTTTTTTTTTTTTTACTTTTTTAAACAAAAAATTATATATATTAACACAACTCTGACTTCCTTTTTAAAAAATTAATTAAAAACAGTAAATTTTATCTTCCTCAAACTCATGCAATTGTTCCATGCAGGACTATCATCATCATCAAATAAAACCTTCAAAATTCACATTTAGATGGAGATTGTTTTAAACCTACTATTCTCCATCTGTTTGCATCTGTAGCAGGGGCGTCACTAGGATTTTCATTTTTTGCCCCCAATGAGGGTATGATTTTTAAAAAAAAATAATAAAAAAAGTAACACTAGTTTAGGACCTAATGCTCACTATTAACCAGTTTCATTACCATGCAAATAGGGATGGGAATTGATAAGAATTTAACGATTCCGATTCCATTATCGATATTGCTTATCGATTCGATTCCTTATCGATTCTCTTATCGATTCTCATTGGGTGAGGGATTTGTTTGTTTGTATTAACTTATAACTTAACTTATTTGTTTGTTAATTATTAACTCGCTGACACAGCACAGGGTATGGTGTGAACTGGTCTCATGGTTCGGTTCGATTACGATTATCATGTCATCGATTCAGTTCAATTCGATATCTCGATGCATTACATGAACTGCATCCTCAATTTTCAATTTTACTTCATAAGTGATGTGTGCGCGTCTTCGCCTGTTCGTGAAGTCGCAGTGACAGAAACAGTGACATTCCAGTTAAAGTTTCATGGGACCAAAATCTGTTCATGCTGTGTGGCCAAATGTTTCTGCATATTGGAGGTAGTTCCCCCCCTTGACGAAATGGAAATTTTACAAGTGTTGCAAGTGGCCGTATTGTCATGAGGCGTCGTCATTCTCTCATGTGCGCGAGTTTGAGTGTGTGTGTGTGCTCGCGTCTCATATGAGTATGTGCGTGGAGAGTTTGTGTGTGCGCGCGCGTCTCATATGAGTATGTTCGTGGAGAGTTTGTGTGTGCGCGCGCGTCTCATATGAGTGTGCCTGGAGAGTTGCGCGCATCTCGTGTGTGTGTAGAGTTTGCGTGTATGTGCGTGAGCGACTTTAGGTGTGTCGTTGTGCATTTCATATGTATTTGTTTGAGCATTCAGCAGTATAAATGTTTGACTACTTAGTATACGTGTATACAAGTGTTTCATATATGTGTGCGTGAATGAAGTTTGATTTAAGCCCTAGACGGCGACTCATAGGCTATTTTGTCGTCTTTTCGCGTGAAATATAACAAAACTTTAAAGCGCTTCTGCCTCGATGTCATGTTTGCTGCGTTCTGAACCAAACCAACACAGCGCGTGTGTGACGTCACATTTGCAACGAGCGGAACCGATAAGCGGAATCGTTAAGCAGGCATACTAACGGTTCTAAGGAATCGATTCTCTAGGCACCGGTTCTGAAGAAGAACCGGTTCTCGATTCTTATCCCTACATGCAAAGGCAGGGTTCTCTTACGAGAGTATTTCTCGTACTGCAATATCTTACGCTATTATAGATATTGAAGCCAAAAATTATCCTTAATTTTTAATCAATGTAAAACGTTTTGCAGCAGCAAGCAGACATAGGCGAGACGGCTTGCGCGCCTATTGGCTGCCCTGCGGCAAAAGCAGCAGCCTATCAAGAGAGGCTCTGCGTGACGTCATGACCAATGGGGGCACTTCGCACCCATTTCGTCACGTCCCACCAGAAAGGACGTTGTCTCGCCCTATAAATAAGCTCGATTAGGCTGATACAAACTGATTTTCATCTCTTCAGCGAAGCTTACGCATCGCTGGATCCGGAGTGAGAAGCCGTGCCGTCGACGCAAGCCTTCAGTGGGACGAGCTCTTGAGTCTGGAGTCACTGGCCTCGCCGCCTTCAGCCGCCGTACCTGCTGCGCTTTCCGGCTTCTATATCCTTTACTCTGCTGAAAGTGTTTGTTTGCTTACGTCGCAACTCACACTTCTCCCTAAACTCTAAAAGAGCTGCGTCTTTTTCAAGATGCCTTCCTGTGGCTCGTACCGAGCCCAACTCAGCGCGGGTGAAGATCACGCGGCTCTCGCGCTCACTGACGGCGGATGCCCTCATTGTGAGCTGTTGCCCATGGTGACTCTGAGGACTCGTCTGGCATCCTCAGAGCCTGCACTTATGCCCGCTGTGGTGCCGCGCCGAGCGTGCCCCCGACCTCTCTATAGCCCGCCAAAGCTCGCCGGTTCGCCCACCAGCTTCGCCGGCATCGCTCGAGTCGCTCACAGATGGACAACGGCCGTCGTCTGCCGCCACGTCCGCCCTTGAGCTCGACGAACCTACCGAGGCATGTTCTCTCCTGGCATCGGACAGTGAGGATTGGGCGAGCTCTGTGGACCTCCCCCCCCCCGCTACCCACGAGCCCTCTTGGAGACGAGCCGCCATTGAAACTGAGCTGATGTGTCTGCTCTCTCAAGCCGTGGATTACATCGGCTTCGACTGGGAGGCGCCTGCGCAACCAACGCACAACAGGTTGGACGGACGCTTTCTCGGGAAAGACAAAGCTCCGTCAGGTCTCAAAGATCAAGCCCGAGGTCTCAAAGCCTTCCTAGCCACTCTAGGAAAGCAACGGTGTTCAAATCCCGCTGCGGCCGGAATTTCACCAAAACTTCTCGCTCGTTCAGTTCCAAGCAATGTGACTGTTCCAGTGTATTTCGCAGTGAGCAAGCTGGTTCCACAGCCCACTTGCCTGCGCACAAACGCCGTTTTTTCGGCTACCCAGTAAATCCAATAAAGATTGCATTTTCTGGTGTTCCGGGCACGGCCGATGAGGTTATGAGTGTTGTAAGAACGCCCACGTCCCAGTGCCCATTCCCACACCCAGACACAGCCTGCCACGGTGCAGGGCTAGCACAAATAAAATCGACTCATGTCGATTGTGCAGAAAAATGTAGTGAACACGCACATATCACAGTGCCCGCTTACACTACACGATGCGTGTTCCTTGGTTTCTGTAAAGAACGAAACTAACACACATTCAGTCGGCGCGAGCCGACACTGTTCTCAGTGCAGTAAATGTGCCCGCTGTCTCGCGCCCGTATTCTCTCACAGACACGCCGAATCCCACGGGATTCGCCCCCGTTCGCTTTCTCTGCACAAACCGTCATAGAGAAGCTGAGAACGGCCAGGCTGCTCGCTGTGATCAGCGCGCACCCCGCCTCGCACGCTGTAAATACAGCGTTGATTCAGTCGGCGCGAGCCGACAGTGTTCTCAGTGCAGTTAAAGTGCCCGCTGTCCCGCGCCCGCATTCTCTCACAGACACGCCGAATCCCACGGGATTCGCCCCCGCTCGCTTTCTCTGAACAACCTATCACAGAGAAGCTGAGCGCGGCCAGGCTGCCCGCTGTGATCAGTGCGCCCCCGCCTCGAACGCTGTAAACAGTGTTGTGTTCCCAGTACACCGGTATCTACATATCTCATCTACTTCAAGCCGAGATAGCGAAACTACTGAGCAAAGGGGCTATAAAACCTTTAATCTCAGCCTCGGAGCGAAGGGGGCCTATACAGCAGATATTTTCTGGTACCGAAAAAAGATGGGGGTCTCAGACCCATTCTAGATCTGCGACAGCTGAACAGAGCACTTGTGAAGCGTCAGTTCAGAATGCTAACGGCCAGGAAAATCCTCGCACAAGTGCGCCAAGGGGACTGGTTTATGTCAATAGATCTGAAAGACACCTATTTCCAAATACAAATAGCATCCCATCACAGGCGATTCTTGAGATTATCAATACACATCAGTATATCAATACACAGGCATATCAATACACAGTCCTGCCGTTCGGCCTGTCCTTAGCACCCCGTACATTCACGAAGTGCATGGACACGGCTCTCGCACCCCTGATACTTCGAGGCATGCGAGTTCTGAACTACTTGGATGATTGGCTGATTCTAGCTCGATCACAATCAGAGCTCATAGAACACAGGGCCACATTACTCGAGCACCTCGAGAAGCTGGGCCTTACAGTAAATTGGGTGAAAAAGCTCGCTGTCTCCCAGTCAGAAAATTTCTTTTCTGGAAACAGTGTTGGACTTGTTATCCATGATGGCACGCCTGTCACCAGAGCGCGGATTAAATATTCAGCACGTCGCGAAATCCTTCCGCCACGGCTCTATAGTCCTGCTCAAAAGGTTTCAGAAAATGCTGGGCCTAATGACCTCAGCAGCCTCTGTACTCCAGCTGGGCCTGCTTCGCATGCGCCCACTGCAGATGTGGTTGAAAGCGCGAGTTCCGCCCCGGGCATGGACCGCGGGTCTGTTTCGCCTCAGGGTTGACCTACAGTGCGTTTCAGCTCTGGAACCTTGGAAAGTAACCGACTGGTATCAGTCAGGTGTGAGTCTAGGGACCGCCTCGAGTGTGAAGGTGGTGTCTATGGACGCCTCCACCTCGGGGTGGGGAGCACTGCTCAAGGGCAGACCGCTAGCTTGCCTGTGGTCAGAACGGGAAAAGCTCCTTCACATAAACTGCTTGGAGATGATAGCAGTCGACAAACGCTACGGCGCTTCTGTCCCCAGATAAGAGGCCACCACGTCTTGGTCCGGTTGGACAACATGTCAGTGGAAGCATACATAAATCACCAGGGCGGCATCAGATCCCGAAACCTTTACAGGCTGACGGAATGCTTCCTGGTCTGGGCTCAGACCAGAAACAATAGGTGGACCTATTCGCGTCCCACGAAAACGCTCATTGTCCGAAGTTTTTCTCAAAAAGCAAAGACGCGCTGGCCCATGTCTGGCCCCGCTATATGCTTTTCCCCCTGTCTCGCTCCTGCCTCAAGTGTTGGAACGAATCAGGGAAAACGGATGCAAAACCCGGTGTCTGGCCAGTCGACTTAATCGTGCGTTTCCTCAGGGGAGCTCGGAGGCTAAACCCTCCCAGGCCCCTTTCAGTCCCGACGTGGGACCTTTCCACGGTCTTGGAGGCCATGAAAGGTGCCCCATTCGAGCCGATCCAATTGTCGGACATGAAACACCTGTCTTTCAAAACAGTGTTTCTCATGGCTCTCGCTTCAGTGACGCGCATAGGGGACTTACAAGCGCTTTCGGTAAGCGTGTCATGTATGGAGTTTGGGCCTAATGACTCAAAGGTCAGACTCAAACCTAAGCACGGGTACGTGCCGAAGTCCCTCAATACACCGTTTAGGGCCCAGGTAATTTCCCTGTCTGCCCTTCCGTTTCTCAATGAGGAGAAGGACGCGAGTCTCCTTTGCCCCGTCAGGGCACTAAGAGCTTATGTGTCCCGCTCGTCTGGTTTCAGACAGACTGAGCAGCTTTTCGTTTTGTTTGGCGGGCGTTCCAAGGGACTTGCCGCTTCAAAACAGAGCCTATCCAGATGGATAGTCAATGCCATAGCGCTGGCTTACACTTCTAAGGGCCTGCAGTGCCCCTTGGGTGTCAGAGTGCACTCCACGAGAGGCGTGGCCTCCTCGTGGGCATGGTCTAGCGGTGTCACCCTGCAAGATATCTGTACGGCCGCGGGCTGGGCCTCGCCGTCTACATTTATAAAATACTATAACCTGGAGGTACCCGACTTACAAGCTAAGCTTTTGGCGGTCTGGAATTCAGTGCTATGTCTGCTTGCTGCTGCAAAGCGTTTTACATTGATTAAAAATTAAGGATAATTTTTGGCTTCAATATCTCGTGGAAAAGAGGTTTTCCCCATAGTGTAAGATATTACGCAGTACTCGTTCCCTCTCTAGAGAGAACCGAGGTTACGTTAGTAACCGAGTACGTTTTATAATCACTGTGAGGTAGGGCAGGTGGTTCGGGGTTTCCCCAAGACAATTTTGATTTATCTGATCTATATGTGCATTTTAAAGGGTTAGTTCACCCAAAAATGAAAATTCTATCATGGTTTACTTACCCTCAAGTTGTTCCAAACCTCTATGTATTTATTTGTTCTGCTGAACACAAAGGAAGATATTTGGAAGAAAACAGATCTCATTCCCCATTGACTACCATAGTAGGAAAAAATACATACTATGGTAGTCAATGGGGAATGAGATCTGTTTTCTTCTAAATATCTTCCTTTGTGTTCAGCAGAACAAATAAACACATAGAGGTTGGGAACAACTTGAGGGTAAGTAAACTATGATAGAATTTTCATTTTTGGGTGAACTAACCCTTTAAGATGTTTCGAAGGCCAAAAAAATTGGATAACAGCTTTAAAACCATGTCAGTGGGCAGCTGATTATTTTTCTCTCCTCATCACACTCTTTTTCTCTTTTTTTTATCTTGCCCTGTCTCTTCCCCTCCTAAAGCTGAGCTTTGACTGATATAGGCTTTTCATTTTTGTCTGTCAGTGAAGATTTTTAGTTCAAAATGGCGAAATTAGTCAAAACTAGTTCTATATTAGTTTGGCTGATTATTTTTTGTCATTCGTTTAACATTTATGACCTAAAATTGTCAAATATGAAATGTTAAGTTGTTTGGCTACTTACTTATCTCGCACTTTACCGTACGCGTCGAGTTGCACTGTTAAAATTTACGCTCAGCAGCGTCTGTGAACATAAAGCCCGCCTACTTTGATTTGATTGGTCATCTCAAATATTCTGACATTGACAAGCAGTGACAGACCGAGGCTCAGATGAACACACACACACACACACACACACACACACACACACACACACACACACACACACACACACACACACACACACACACACACACACACACACACACACACACACACACACACACACACACACACACAGAAGGCAGGTTAGGCAGAAGTTTAGGGGCGCTGAAGCCCCCTTAAAAAGGGCCTAGCGACGACCCTGAGCTGTAGCTTTCTTCTAAATTCTTCAGAACTCCTTACCTGATATTTAGATTCACTATTCAATAGGGATGGGAATTGATAAGAATTTAACGATTCCAATTCCATTATCGATATTGCTTATCGATTCGATTCCTTATCGATTCTCTTATCGATTCTCATTGGGTATTCTCATTGGGTGACATAAGTACAAATTGTTTGTTTGTATTACCTCGCTTTAATATTTGATCAGAAGACACAGCACAGAGTATTATTGGTGTGAACCTATACTGGTCTCATGGTTCGTTTCGTTTCGATTACGATTATCAAGTCATCGATTCAGTACAATTCGATATGCATTACATGCACTGCATCATCAATTTTCAATTTTACTTCAAAAGTGATGTGTGCCTGCGTGTGCGTGCTCGCCTGTTCGGGAAGTCTAAGTGACAGAAACAGTAACATTCCAGTTTAAGTTTCATGGGACTAAAGTTTGTTTATGCCATTAAGAAAATAAAATTCTGTCAAATCAATTTTGTTTTAAAGAAATGTTCAAAAGCAGTGTATAATGTTACATGCCTTGCTGTGTGGCCAAATGTTCCTGCATATTAGGTAGTTCCCCCCTTTGACGAAATGGAAATTTTACAAGTGTTGCAAGCTGTAAAAAAAAGGGTTGCAAGCTATTTTTTACAGTCTATGGTTGCAAGTGACCGTATTGTTATGAGACGGCATCATATTCTCATTGAGTATGTGCGCGAGTTTGTGTGTGTGTGTGTTCGCGTCTATCAGTATGTGCTCGAGTTTGTGTGTGTATGTGCTCGTGTCTATGAGTATGTGCGCGAGTTTGTGTGTGTGTGTGCTCGCATCTCTCATATGAGCATGTGCATGGAGAGTTTGTGCGTGCGAAAAAATCTCAGGTGGGGGGGTCAGCTAGAATATTTTGCATTCAGAAGGGTAATAAGCTGAAGGACACAAATGTACAGATCTTATACTCTCAGTAATCATCACGAATCAACATCCTTTAGCCTTGCTACAATTCAGCAGTCCCCCAGCAGCCCTGACAAATCTAAAAAATAAAACGAACTAGACAAGCCAGGACTTTTGCATATGGTGATTTAAATAACCCTAGAGTCAGCAATCTGTCTGTCTCAATGGTCCTCTGCTTTGGGACTTAAATAGGGTTGGGTGGTCAGGAAAGGCAATGAAGACTTTGTATAGCCCTTACAACAGCCAACACATTTATAACATGATCCCTCCATATTTTTTCCCTCCAATTCAAGATTGTTAAAGTCCCCCTGTAGTAAACAATTTTATCGATCACCAAAATTACAAATTTAAATGTTTTTGAAAATAATTATTTGCCTTAACTCTTTCCCCGCCAGCATTAAAAAAAAAGGCTAACCATTTTTGATCGTTTTCACAATTTTCATGCCCCCCAGAATATCTGAACATGCAATATATCAAAAATAACAAAGCATTTGCTTTAAAGGGTAACTAAACCCTAAAACAACTTTTTTTAGTTAATGAGATGTAAGACTGGGGCTTTATTAATGCTGTTCATTGATTCAAGTAATTTATTTGACATTTGGGTATAAAGTGTTTTAATTCTACAATATATGGTGTACAAATGTCTGAGTGCTGCCCTCTTCAGGTTGAACGGTGGCTACTGCAGTTGAATTTTCCTATTGGAAGTTGTGGTGCCCTGTGACTTAAGAGGGTACCAGCTAATCACGCCCTTGCCTACAGAGAGACATGTCTCATAGAGATGTGCGGATGGGCTATTATTTCATCCGCAACCGCATCACAAAACTCATCATCCGTCCCTCATCCATCCGCACTAACGTTTTTGACCAATTTTCTAAACCGCACCTGCCCGCCATCCGCTGATTGGGCGATACAACGCGTTGCTGATGACAGCCGCGAGACTAGAAAGCTCTCAGAATAACCACATCGGCGCGCAGGGATAAAAATAAATAAATAGCCTAAATTAAACGCACTTCGGCAAACCTGACCTTATCTGATAGGCAGTGGCGGCCTTAAGCATCTGGGGGCTCGTTTCAATAACTAATATGGGGCCCTACCCACATAAAACATAAACATAGAGCAGAAAAGGCAAGGATTCCTGTTGGTTTGCATCAATTGTATAATATTTTATTATGTGCACTTTCAGCTTCATGAACAGGCAGCTCAACATATAAATAATTCAACCTTATTTGATTAAAACTATATACAATTATAGCCTACAGCGTTTTACGTTGGAATACGCCTTGCCCCTAAATTACTATTATTTGAAGTTGACATTATACAATATACGTAGACCTACTTACTACACCACAAAACTAGTTGAGGATAAATTATTTAAAATAGGTGAATCAGTTACGGACGTGAGCGCTCTGAAAGCGGCACTAGACTGCTTTAAAACTTTCACAGCATAAAACAGAAAGCACAAAGCCTTTCTTTAAAGTGAATTTCGTTTTGTTTTAATTGTATCTTAATTTTAATCAATGTTTCATCGACCAATTGCCTGGATTTAATAAATAAGTAAATATAGCAGATAGCCTATAGGCTAATCACGAAACCGCCGGCACGTGAACTCGAGCGCGTCTCAAAACTCAGCCTGCTTGCCTCACAGACCGAGAAATATATCTAAAATGTCTACTTCTAAAAAGAACATTTCAAAACGAAAGAAAACAGACTGCTCTCTGTTTATGTAATCCGTATGAAATGTGCATTTCTCTCTGGCACGTTCACTGCGAATATCACGATCTGCATCGTCAACTTCATCTTTGCCGGCGACAATGACACAGAAAACACATTTATAAACAATTAAATTGTCTCCTTGCTAGGCCTATTCGACATATTCATAATCATTACTTTTGCCGGTTCTTTGTGACAACTTTTAGGTGCTTTTTTGGCAGCGCTCCACCCTTAACGCGTCACCACAACATCAACACCGAAAACATGGGGATTTTTTACAATAAATTACAAGCTGCTATAGTGACGTTATTTAGTTAATCGCCTGTTGCGAGTGCAAATGCAAAGTTGCAAAGCTGATTTAATCATGGTAAAACTGAATTAATTTACAAAATAGTTTTCATTTGTATTTCAGCACTTCGCGAATGGACATGAGAATTCTCTATGTGTGTTCACACCTCTTTTTTTACAGTCTATGGTTCACACCGAACACAAATAGAGTGTCAAATACGCGTCTAGTTAGACGCTTGAACATATATTTTTCATTTGATTGGTTCAACCGCCCGCCACCCGCCCGAATTTAATTAAAATATTTTTTTTCGTCACGTCATCTGCCCGATCCGCGGTTTATCCACGGAGTCCGCGGCTGTAACCGCCAACCACGCATCTCTAATGTCTCAGGTGCATGCCAACCTCCGCTGGGCTCTGCCCACTTTTCCAGCATTTTTCGAATATTGCCAGTGGGTGGAGTTAGGCTCTGACCAGGGGTTTAGTTACCCAAAAAAAAAAAAAAAAAGTGTTTTATTTTAGCTTAATGCATTATGTTTTTATCAACACTTGGGGAATTTGGGTAAGTTTCGTAAAAAAACAAAAAATGAGGGAAACTCTTGGTTCCATTTCGATACAGTTCACTCGAATTGCGGTAGTTCACTAATACTTATGGGGAAAATTCCTTTTGCATTTCAGCCTGCTGAAAAGGGCGGGGATGGCTGCCTATATAAGCCATGCAGAAATGCCGAATTGTCAGCACAAAGATCATCTTGCTGCTCTGAAGAATACTGAAGCCTCTCTCTTGACTCTTCTCGCCATCGGACAAGCCTCACAGCGGAACAAGACGCTCTGCAAACATGCTGACTGCACGGCGCTCTGCAAGCAAGCAGACGATTTGCAAGCAAGCTGATTAACATAGAGCTCTGCAGGAAAGATGATTTAGCGTCTCCCCTGCGGTACCGAGCCGGCGCTTCTGGACTCCAGCTGCCTGCACTGCGAGAATTCCATTACCTTGGAAATCACCCTGCTTTTACCAGAATGGGGGGACTCTCAGTTTCCTGGAGGAAAGTGGTCATGACAGGGGTCAACATGTCCTGGTCCGCTTGGACAACAGGACGATCGTTGCCTTTATAAACCAACAAGGAGGTCTCACCCCCACCAGGAACCTTATTTTCCTATTTGCACAGAGGAACCTCCGCTCAGTGAGAGCAGTTCACGTGCTGGGCTCCTCAAACGAAGGAGCCGCCATGCTGTTACGCAACCTCCCCTTTTTTCTGATTGGTTATTAGACAAAAGTTAATGAATATATAAAAACGTGTTCGCTAATGAAACTTTCCAAAAGTTTTTAAAAAATTTAAAAAACTTTGAAATAGTTCTGAGATAGGCTTGCAGAGAACACAACCTCTGTTCCGTCAAGGCCCTTAGAGTGTATATTGAGCTGTTTGTCAGCTTCAGAGGCCGCACCAAGGGACTGCCAGTTTCGAAGCAAAGGATTTCTTGATGGATTGTTGATGTGATAACGCTGGCTCACAAGTCCGTAAACTTGACCTGTCCCCTTGGGGTCAGGGCCCAATCTACTAGAGGTTTGGCCTCCTCTTGGGGGTTTGGTCCAGTGGAATCTCTATCCCCGATATCTGTGCTGCGGTCTGATGGTTGTCACCCTCCCCTTTCATCAAATTTTACAAGCTGGACATCCCTGCTCTTCAAGCATGGGTATTGTCAGTCTAAGTTCATATGTACTATGAAGTCAGGCTCCGACCACTGTCCAAGAAACAGATTACTGTAAGGAATGAAATGATGCCAGATGGAAGGGTAGTCCAAGAAATATGCTGTAACCAGCACCACAGCTGTTAAATAACAAAAATGTGACCAAACACGGAAAGTAGGGACACAAGTCGGTTCTTGGGCATTTTGAGTTATTCATAGATTCTGAAAGTGTAGTCTCCAAGCTTTCCAACGATGTGTCACACATGGAAATCTGATAATATTTGGAGAAGTTGTTTCCATTTGAAGGTAGCCACTCAAAATAACTAAAAGTTAAGATAACAGCCTTTTAAAGATCTGCAGTTCTCACCTCTCTCTGCTGCTGGGAGTGACAATAGGGCTCATTTACATCTCATTTAGATAAGCCATACCCTCTGTAAAGCTCCCCCCCTGTGCTTTACAGCTTTTTTTTTCTTTCCTGCTAGCTAATAACAATAGTAGGTATGGGAAGGTCTAAACAGACTAAACATGAGATAATGTGTACATGTTCTTAGAATGAACACAAAACGACAAACTTTAAATGTTTATGGAAACTCATCCCCAGGACCGGTGAATGCACTTCTGCCGCTCTAGGCGAAAAACAATTGTGCTGCCCCTCTATTTGAAACGTATACCAGCAACAACACACAAAGACCAATATGCCATACATATAACGCAAAACCAGCAACAACACACAAAGACCAATATGCCATACATATAACGCAAAACCAGCAACAACACACGAAGACCAATAACGTTATGCCATATATAACACAAAACCAGCAACAACACACAAAGACCAATATTGTTATGCCATACATATAACACAAAACCAGCAACAACACACAAAGACCAATATGCCATGATATAACGCAAAACCAGCAACAACATACAAAGACCAATATGCCATACATATAACGCAAAACCAGCAACAACACACGAAGACCAATAATGTTATGCCATACATATAACACAAAACCAGCAACAACACACAAAGACCAATATTGTTATGCCATACATATAACACAAAACCAGCAACAACACACAAAGACCAATATGCCATGATATAACGCAAAACCAGCAACAACACACAAAGACCAATATGCCAAAGGCCTACATATAACGCAAATAGTGCAACGCGCGTGTGCCCAAAACGTCAACAATATTAAAGTTTATGCAGGAGGCAAATGCCTGCTGGCATTTTTCTTTAACCCCCTGAGGTCGGATGACGCGCGGACGCGTCAACTCGATGTTTACTAAATGTTTCTATTAATATCTTCGCGATTGTGCAGCACACATAAATGGTTCTGATTTTGCCGTAATCGATAGATTCTCAGCTTCAACGTCCTTGTTCTCGCGAGATTATACGTGACTCACACAGAGAGCAAGAGGGAAGACAAGATGGTCATTCACCTTGCGTGATTGGTTGGCTAGCTTGCCTGTCTGCATTAGGCATGTGCCGGTATCAAATTTTCATGCTGCGATTAATTGATTGAGCTTTTATCACGGTATACGGTATTATCACAATATTTTATTAATGGGGGGGGATCTATGGGGGGGGATCTAAAGAAAACAACTTGCATCACAATAGGTGTAATTGTGATTGTCAAAACATTTGGTAACTAAACAGAATTTTATTAAGTTTAGTGACAACATGTTACAATGTTTACATGGTACAGTGACTGGTAGGCTACTGTTTGTATTATTGCTTAACACAATTTTCACGATTTCAGTTCAATTCTTGATTTGATTTCAATCTTAACTCATTTGAATAAATATTAGGTAGGTTATACAGTAGATAGCCTACATGTACATTTTTCTCAAGAAAAAAATATATCTCACATAATTCTGTAAACATACAGAAAGCCCTATCAGCTGGTATTATTAAAGGTTAAAACTAACAAATTAAATATAATGTGGTTTTCATTATAATAACAATTATGTAGCCTAATGACATAAGTAAAAATATAATAAATATGTAATATAGTGCACATATTTAGCGAAAAATTCTCCTCTCTATTTTTTCTAGTCAACTAACGTGCTGGTATTTAAATGGCTTTCCTGAGGTAAAATGTAACGTTATGTGACATAAATGTTCTCCTGCAGTTTTATTGACCTCTTTCCGTGATTGAAAAACACTGAGTGATCTATTATGTATGAGGCATAATACCTTTCGGGAAGTTGTACTATATCTTTAAATAAAAAGTAACAGATGATCGGTTCACTTGAACTAAGGTGCTACAGTGATCTGTCGCGTCACATTTACAAGCGCCAAAACGGTATTTATTGTCTGCATTTCGTAATAAAATGGACAGAACCTGAGAGCTGAGAATTTTTTTCATATAAAAGTAACCTGCTCTCTCTAGTCTGTCGGTGTCAGTGTCCACTTTGCTCCGCGATTTTTCTCTGAATGAGAAAATGTAGGCTATGTTTGGCATGAGAGCATGTGAAAAGTGTTGATTGCGTGAGTCAAGCTGAATGCTATGAAGTTCTCAATTTCACATCTACTTGTTCTCGAGTTTAGCTACTCTTTTACCTTCATAGATGGCAGCCCTGCTTTTAGAAAGGAGATAAATCGTCGGCAGCGTTCCTCTTTCCGCCATGCTTCTTCTCAATGCGAGGATTGTTTACATTAGACTAGAGCGCGCACTGCGCCGCATGCACACAGTGCTTATGTGGGGATTGTTTACATCAGAGTGCGCACGTGTTTTGCGCAGCATATACGCAGTTGGGTTTTATTAACGGTTGATGGAAAATAAGCTAATGCGCATTCTAAAAATCTAAATTTGGATCTATTATTTTTCACGGTATTTTGAAGTGCCCGCAATAACAATATCGTGCATATTCATTACCGCGATTTATCGCATTACCGAATACCGGCACATGTCTAGTCTGCATTTTGTGTGAAACCAACCAATAGATGCAGTTGAAATCCGTAAGTACCCTCCCATCTCCTCACAGTGAGGAAAATACCAGCTGACATGGAGAGAGAAAGAGTAAAAAAGTCCGCGAAAGAAAACATGGCAAAAATATATATAAAGAAGAGGAAAAGTAAGAAGACGACGAGGAGAGAAAATGGCGAAGACATTGACATTGAAAGACATACTTGCGGCGGTTTTGGATAGCAGCGAGGAGGATGAAAGACAAGTTTCTGAGCCTGATGGATTTTCTTCTGATGAAGATGAGGATTATGATCAAAGAAGAGATCCAGTTGAAGACAGGTAAGCATATTTATTTTATAAAAACCTTGTTTGCATGGTAACCATCTTGGCTAAAATAAGATGCGCTGTGCTGCTTTGACAAATTGACTGCGCCTTTAGCAAAGTGTTTACTTTATGTAAAAGTTATTTTCTTGTGTAAAACCGGGGTACACTTACAAATAGTAAAGTTGTAGGCTGTTCTTGCTTGTCTCCTTATGATAACTAATGTAATATTTCTTCACCTCAATTCACAATTTGAATAAGAGTAGGCCTATCTCAAGTAGTGATGAATCGATATGTTTTGGCCATTGACCTTTTTATCATATTGTTTATACTAGATGTATAGATGTGGTTTGATCTTTCATATAATTTTATTTATTTATGTTTAGTAGGCCTATATTTATAGCCTCGTGAGACCATCCTGATCTTGCGAGCTTTCAAGGTTTCACTCGCAGATCAGTCTGGATACTTTCCGTTAAAGAAAATTTGGGAGCAGTTCACCAAACGAACGTCCAATCAGCGTTGGCTTGGAGGCGGGTTGAGGTGTGACGCAACGAGAAGCGCGACAGTTCAGTCTTAACCCGTTTAATCCCACCGGTCACAATTGTGACCGCAACTTTTTTCTTATTTCTAGAAGCTCTAAAAATGTTGTTATTGGCTTTGGGCAAGAAATTCAACTTTTAAATGAAAAAATAGATTGTCTTCATTAAAATCCATTAATGTCATGTGACTAGTGTGAAAGTTTCTCCCAGTTTAGGTCACATGACCAGATCAGTTTACTTCTTGCTTGCACATCTGGAAGAAGATGTCTTCCTCAGACTACTAAAACAAGTACTATGTAAAACATCTTAATTAACAGATAGAACTATAATATTTTGTACATATATTCTTTAAAGGGTCTACTACTGATATATTTTGAGAATTATACTCCTGCATATATATTTTGTTCGTAAGACGTGTAAATTTGTTTACGGTCACAATTGTGACCGGTAGTATAACACAGTATTTCAATTGAAAATACAGGTTTTGGCTGTAAATCCTACACTGAACGTATGCCACACCTGTGAGGTGGATGGATTATCTCTGAAAAGGAGAAGTGCTCACTAACACTTGTTTAGACAGATTTGTGAACAATATTTTTGAGAAATAGGCATTTTGTGTACATAGAAAAAGTCTTAGATCTTTCAGTTCAGCTCATGAAAAATGGGGGCAAAAACAAAAGTGTTGCGTTTATAATTTTCTTCAGTGTAGTTATCAGTATCCCAGAAACTATCAATGTGTTGGACCTTCTAGAGATATGTGACAACCCCCAACCTCCCCCATCCCCCACCCAAATTGAAAGTGACAGTGATAGTGAGGGCTCAGATAGTGAGTACCAGGGTGAAATGGCCCATTTGCCAGGCATTGAATGGCGATGCAGAAGTGAAATATTTGGAGGATTAGGCAGATGTTCATGACAACCAATTGGTGTGCCCCACACATGACCCCAAACAACCCAAAAACCCTTTCTACAACGTACGGCCCATCTTCAGTGCACTGAATGAACATGCATCTCCCTAAAACTGGCATAGGACAGGGCCCAAGTGTAGTCATGGTCTAGCCCATAGGGGTCTAGCCGAACAAGCAGAAGTTCCTCCAGGGTGTAACTTTGTACATGACAACCTTTTCACCTCATAAGCCTCCTTCATGAAATGAAAAAACGAGGTATTGGATGTCTTGGAATGTATTGTGTAAATAGGTCTAATTAAAGAAATTGTATGAATTCTGACTATGGTGTTTCCCACCGGTCACTATTGTGACCGAGTATAAAACCTATTTTTTCACTAACTTAACCAACATAAAATCAAAAAGGGCATACAATTTGAGTGTTAGGGAGGTCTAAGGAGTAAAATGCATGTACTCAAATTGCAAGAAAAAATTTGGGATTAAACGGGTTAAGAACATGGCGGCTTCAGCGGATGAAACTAGCATCAGTGTGGCTATCGAGCAAGTTTTATCGGAATTACAGAGTTATTACGGAATTACAGAGCTAACGAGCCTTTACCTGCAGCAGCAAGAGTAGCCTGGCTTGTGGTTGTGTTTTCGTCGTCGCTCTCATATGCTTCGTTGATCTGATTGGTTGATTTGGCCCGTCTATCACCAACACAGGCCAATCAGCTAACCAGTATTTTCGCCCCTTACCAAAACTACTTCAACGGAAGGTTTCCAGATGGATATGCGGAGCAAATCCATCTGGCGGAGTCAGGTTACTATATTTATACTGAATTTAAAATTATAAATCTCTGTAGAGTTTTGAAATGGAAGATATAGTATTCCCACATCTCATTCAGGTGTTATTTGCTGTGATTTGGGGTGGACAGGACAGCTAGCACATGTGATAAATTGGAATAACGTTAGATAAAGAGAAGATTAGCTGAAGGATATGTCAAATCCTCACACATCTTCCAGATTCTTGTTAGGTGTGTGTGTGTGTGTGTGTGTGTGTGTGTGTGTGTGTGTGTGTGTGTGTGTGTGTGTGTGTGTGTGTGTGTGTGTGTGTGTGTGTGTGTGTGTGTGTGTGTGTGTGTGTGTGTGTGTGTGTGTGAGTGAGAGAGAGAGAGAGAGAGAGAGAGAGAGAGAGAGAGAGAGAGAGAGAGAGAGAGAGAGAGAGAGAGAGAGAGAGAGAGACAGACAGACAGACAGACAGACAGACAGAGAGATCTAGAATGAAGACAAGAGAGGAGGTGTAAACTTTATTTCAATGAAATTGATCATGCAAGTCCTAACTTATTTATTTACAGAGAGGATTCATAGCTACCAGGGCCCAGTGTAACCCAGGAAGCCTCACCTGTGCCTGCCACCAGGTCACCACCAGCCCCTACACCGCAGTCATCATCACCAACCCAGCCAGCCAAGAGGTTCCGTACCCCCCAGCATCAACCAGCACCCCCACCCACACAGCAACCATCACCAACCCGGCCAGCCAAGAGGTCCCGTAACCCCCAGCATCAACCAGCACCCCCACCCACACAGCAACCATCACCAACCCGGCCAGCCAAGAGGTCCCGTAACCCCCAGCATCAACCAGCACCTCCACCCACACAGCAACCATCATCACCAACCCGGCCAGCCAAGAGGTCCCGTAACCCCCAGCATCAACCAGCACAGCAACCATCATCACCAACCCGGCCAGCCAAGAGGTCCCGTAACCCCCAGCATCAACCAGCACCCCCACCTACACAGCAGCCAGCTCCACTGTCTTGGAAGACGGAAAAAGACCCAGACATCGCTCCCCCTGTCTCCAGGTTTCAACCAGCTCGAACACCAGGGCCACAGCTCAGCTCCACTTCCACATATACACCACTCGACCTCTTCAAACTTTTCTTCCCTGTACAAACCATACAAACACTGTGTCAAAACACAAACAAGCAGGCTGCTAAACAAATAGCACAGGGAAAGAAATATAAATGGTTAGATGTGAACATAGGGGAGTTTTACAAGTACATTGGACTGCTTCTGTACATGGCCATGGTGAAACTCGACAGCATTGCAGATTACTGGAGACAGAATCACTTCTTTTCTTTGCCACTTCCAGTACAGATCATGCCACGGGACAGATACAGAGCACTTTCTTGGAACCTTCACCTTAGCGACCCTGAAGAGGATGTCCAGAACGACAAAAAAAAGGGCACAGCCGACCATGACAAACTTTTCAGACTGAAACCCCTGATGACACCCATCAAAAATGCCTGCAAGTCATTTTATCATCCTCACAGAGATGTGGCTGTGGATGAAAGAATGGTTGCATCAAAGGCCAAAACTGGGATGACGCAGTACATGAAGGCAAAACCGATAAAGTGGGGATTCAAGTTGTTTGTCTTGGCAGACTCACGGAATGGGTATACAGTGGACTTTTCCGTTTACACCGGCAAAAGTGACATCCCCTCTGGACATGGCCTTTCCTATGATGTTGTGATGTCCCTGGTACAACCAGGTTACCTTGGCACGGGCTACCACATTTACATGGATAATTTTTATTCTAGCCCCAAGCTCTTCAGTGCTCTCCATGTGCAAAAATTTGCTTTTTTTGCACATGGAGAACCGCAAGGACTGCCCTCGGACAACAAATAACGCCCTCACAAAAAAATCAGAAAGAGGCTCCATAAGATGGATCCGGGAAGGCCCAATCATCTATGTGAAATGGATGGACACGAGAGAAGTATCAGTCTGCTCCACACTTCACACAGCACACTCTGGTAACGCTGTTCAGAGGAGGGTGAAACAACAATATGGCTCTTGGACAAAGACATCAATCCCCTGTCCCACACCAGTTATGGCATACAATGAACACATGGGAGGAGTTGATCATTCAGACCAGCTCATTCAATATTACTCTGCACAACACAAAACAATGCGCTGGTACAAACACCTGTTTTACCATTTTCTGGACATTGCCACCACCAACAGCTACATCCTCCACAAGGAACTCTGTCTGGTCCAGCAAACAACACCCATGACACACAGAGCTTTCATGGAGGAGCTGACTGCTGAACTCTGTGGTAAGCCTCTTCACACTGCTCCGGTCCCGGTACCTGCAGGTCATATTCCTGTGCCAATTGCCGTTCATGCAGCAGATTCTTCCACAAAAGCCACCACAGGTCGCAGCAGGTGTGAGCATTGCCAAAGCCAAGGCCAGAGAAAGGACACACCTTGGAAATGCAGGGAGTGTGGTGTTGCGCTTTGCATGCAGCTGGACAGAAACTGTTTTGCAGCATGGCATGACAGCTGAAAACATGCACATTGTGTAAATATTGTAAATAGTGATGGGTTTCTGTGATATATATATATATATATATATATATAATTTCTAATATATAGTTCATCTTTGGTTTGAGAGAATTTTTTGAAAATGAAAATGTGAACATTTTGTGCATATTGTTAGTAGTGAGTTTTTTTTTTTCACAAAGTAAAAAAACTTTTTCAAACTTTTTGCTTGAAAGAAAGACCTGTTGTAATGCTACTTTTTCATTTGCACACATCCCATAAAGCTTGATATGTAGTAGGAAGTTATTTTAGTCCTATTTTATCTCAGTCCCTCTAACATTTGGTGAAGGTAGTGTCACAGACAAAACTTGTACTAAAAAACGATTTTTAAAAAATGTCACTTTAGACAATTATTATTCATTATCTACTATTTTATTCATATATTACACTCCTTTTGTGACCCTAAGACTTTGGGAAACCCATTTCAAGGACCAAAATAATTCGTCCACATGAGTAATGGTATGTTTCCACAAGATATTTGAAGAATTTCAAAAATCGGACTTAAATTTTTCACCTTTTAGAGCCAGATTATCCCTCTCTCTCTCTTTACACAATGCTCTAGGACAAGTGGTGAACTCACCAGTAAGAGAGCTGGGGTTTCTCTGCACATTTTGATATAAAACATATGGGATTGAGTTATGTAATTGCCTTTAAAAGGTGAATTTAATAAGATATGTAAAATCAAAGGAAAAAGTGAAAAAAATGCCCTTAGACCTCAGAGGGTTAAGCAGTCATGACAGGGATTTCCCAAATAATCACATTTCACCTCCTCAAATTACTGTTGCAAATCTCTTTACATAACTATATACACACACAAAAGAAATGTCCGCAAGCACATTATATCATCAGCAGCTTCAGCATCTTAAATAACGACTAAAGAGCAAACTTACGTTTCAGAAACGCGCACGGCAGGCCTTCATCGCAGCAAATGTCTTAACTGCATCCTGTATTTCGATTGTTGCCAGTCCATTAACCCTTAGGGGTCTGAGCTGTTTTGGGGCTCTTTCGGTGTTTTGATATGCCCTGACATTTGTGCTTATTTCAGCTACTTAAAACATACCATTTGCCAACATATAAATTTGCTGTATTCAGCACAAACTCTGCTACAATAATATGTGAGCAAAATGGATGTACATGTTTGCATTTTATAGAAAAAAAATAATATGCGTGGTTAGTACGTTTTGGGAAAAAAAATGTCACCGCAATAAGGCCATTTAACACATACTGAATAGTTGTAAACAATACTTTTGAGTTACTATTCTTGTAGGCTAGAATTTTTACTTCAAAATGAAGTGAAAATCATTCTGACCACTCTTTCAGAAAGATCAATATAACGATTTGAATTTCTTACATCAGTTTTTGGGTCATTACTGCTGTATGCGTGGGAGTGTTAATGCCCATGAATATTAATGTGATTTACACCTGGGAAGACTAAAGACACTCCCCCAATGGCTAATGGCCCATCAAGGTGCTGTGAGGCAGCCTGAACTAAGAATGATTCACTGATGAATAAAAAGTTAAAAAGAACAGCATTTATTCAAAATAGAAATCTTTCCTAAGAACATAAAGACTTAAAGTCATTCATATCACTTAACACTTCCTTAAAAAAAAAAAAAAAAAAAAAAACATAAAAAGACCAAACTTGTTTTTTTTATATATATATATATATATATATATATATATATATATATATATATATATATATTATATATACATATATAAAATATTGCTTATATAGTGGTTATATAAATAAAAAAAAGTGCATTCAAAGAATCCTAAAAAACTATCACAGGTTAAAAAAAATTAAGCAGCACAGCTGTTTACAACATTGATTAAAAAAAAAAAAAAGTATATCAGAATGATTTCTGAAGACTGATGGTGACGATGTAAACACAACAAAACAAAAGCAAAAAACTCTTAGCACATTATCCAAAGTAAACTGATGGACAATTATGATTATAGATGCACAATGTATCTGTTGACGGACAGAGAAACATCTATTGATGTGTAGACCGCGTCACCGCGAGTATCTGTTTATGGCCCATAGACCGCACGCATTTACTGATACACTCAATGAACGGCTGTGCCTAATACAAATAAAACATCTCCAGTTAACTAGCAGAGCATTCATTTAGTCCGCTCTTAAATAAGAGATTTAGAGCTAAAATGTTTTGTTTTTGAACTCAAGCTGAGCGCTCGTGTCCTGCTATCAGTGTCATGGATACACTACAGTCTCTCGTGGCGGTGCGCGCGTGCGCGCAGTCTTCACTCGCTCTTAGGACGTGCTCTTCAATCTATTGCCATTGCGGACACTATTCATTCCGGTGAAATCACAAAATAAAATGCACACAAACGTATGTCCTATATACGTGTGTGTTTGATATAGACTGTAACCACTGATGAACATATTCGGTTTTGATGAGAGAAAAAAAAAACTACACCGATGGCGGATGCGAACCCATAAACCTCTGACACGCTTGGCAAACGATCTAACCACTAGACCACAGGAGAA
Organism: Chrosomus eos; assembly: GCA_036326025.1. Classification (NCBI taxonomy): domain Eukaryota; kingdom Metazoa; phylum Chordata; class Actinopteri; order Cypriniformes; family Leuciscidae; genus Chrosomus; species Chrosomus eos. The sequence continues at coordinate 20,998,130 of CM070819.1, read as the reverse complement.
CTCAAACAAAACTCGCAGATCAATATATTTCACTAAATAATTACAACCTAAGCAGTTATTTAAAAAGTTTACACAAGCGTATACACGAATGTTGTGAGTTAATATTTACTATAGTCTGAAAATGCATTTGAGCTCTATGATCAGAAAAGGAATTATAAAACACTAAACAACTTACTCCGAACTTGTATCCTCGGGGTCAATTCGTTCTTCAAAATGCAACCGTTCGTCTAAGTTTCAAATCCTCTGAAGGAGTAGCGTGCTTCCATCCCTAAAACGCGATGAACTATCAGTGAATCTCTGATGAAGAATCTTCATGTTGTTATGCAGTGATCGGGGGCGTGCCGCATGTGCGATGCATATCGCCTATTTACCATGTCAAAAGCGCTGGGGTGTGGCGGGCTCACCTAATTATCTATAATGAAGGGAGAGCGAAAAAACTGTAACTCTCCTTGGTTTCAAACGGATTACATAAACTGGAAATATTTTTTTTAAAAATAAATTACTTCATTTAAAAGAAGAGAATCTCAGCTTCATAAAGAGACATCTCTCATATCTCTGTGACAAGTATTGAAAGAGTTACAGTTAATGTTTCGGACGCGTTTCAGAACGGACCTCACAGACAGAGACAAGGTAAAACGTGAATCATGTTTATTTTTCTTTATTTGACGAAAAGCACTACACTTTGTTTTTATTGTGAGTATCCACAAAAAAATACACACTTAACAGGATCTAATGATGTACAACAGTTAAATTTAAGATCAAAATCAACAGAGTAATTTGATTCTCTTTTGCACTGATAAGAAAAAAAAACAACAAAACGCGACGCGGTTTCCGACCTCTAAGGGTTAAGTCTCCATTAAGTCTGTTCCCTGTTCACAAAACGTTCCCCATTCAAAGCAATCGGGATGTCACATATGAAACAGCCAGCTACCGTTGTCAGCGAGCCGAGCTGCCATATTCAAGCACCGAAGGCGCGCGCGTGGATTTCAGTTTCCCGAGCCCACAAAGTGCGGCGAAAACATTTTCAGTGTACCGGTAACTGCCACGGTTCAGCTCGTCTGCGACAATCTTTGCGGCGTCCATCTTCATTGAATTGAATTGAGCCGACCAGAGCACAGCATAATAAGTAGCCATGCGGTTCACTTGGAGGGCGGGGACAAAAGCGCCATATTCAGTATGGAAATACACACAGACAATAACACGCCACGCCCCTACTGCGTGCTAGAATCTACGAAAACAAGCCGATTTCAACCTCAAAATGTAAGCTTTTACATATACCAATACTGCTATCTCAAACATGGAGAGGCTTCTTCGTGATTTCAACTAACAGAGTCTGCAAAAAAGCAGAAATCACAAATTTTGGAAAAAAAAACGCTTGTTTCTCATTTTTCTCGCAAGTTGTGCTGCCGACTTGCGTCACTGGTTTCTGTAACGGGTCACAAATTATTCACAATTTATATGGTCATCTTTTTTTCCTACAAATACAAAAGCAAATGTTTTTGACATCTTCACCCGTGTCAGCCACCCCCCAGATAGCAAAAAATATCGGCACGGCTTCTTTTTGCCGCCGGCCCTAAGCTGTCGGCTATAGGTGCGTCTCGCTGGCGGGGATCTTACGTTTGCCGCCGAATTCGTCACGCCCATTTTTTGTGAGATGCTGCCGGCGAATAGCTGGCGGGCTGCCAGCTTCATTTTCTCTGGCGGTTGCCTCCGTCGAATGGACCGCGGCCGGCCGGCGGCAAGCCGCTTTGAAATACAAGGATTTCTACTCTCAAAATCGATCAGCCATGGCTATTATAATTTCTTTTGCTCCAATACCATTGGGGTTTTTAGGCTATAACAGATTTGACTCTTGATCCCATTATAAGGTTTAGGAAATGACATTTAAATTACTTTGAAACTCAGTAATAAGTTTGAAGAAATACAGTAATAGGCTATGTAAAATATATTTAATTATTTTATGCAGGTAAAAATTGTTTACATTTCTTTGATTGATGCACATTTGAGACATGCAGCAATAAACCAAAAATTATTTTGCAATAAAACTTACTTGGCAATAAATATCTTTCTGATTAGATTTTAAAATAGATATTTAATTCATGGTATGAACAATTTAGCAGATTATTTTTCAAAGGCAATTAAAAAAAATCTAAACACATTATAAATGTTAAAAATATATTGCTAAAACTCATTACAAAGACTGTAAACTGTGAAGTAGCCTACTGAATTGTGGAGTTAGACCGTTAAACAGTTTTGCACCATTGGTGTGTTCAGGATTTTTTGGACAGGGCTAAAACGGTGGCTCGATGACGCACTGGAGCCGCTGGGCTGGCTCGTGGCTCGTGGCTCGCTCATTGCGCATCAGTTGACGGGTTTTGGTTATGGGTTTGCCGCAGTTAGATTAGAACACTTAAATAGCATGGTGTTACACACTCCTGTACAGTAGCCGGCGGTATGCACCTACAAGTTGGTTACATCTTACAATCCGCCATTAATCAAGAGAAGAAGAAGATTGCCGAAGTTACTACAGTTTGCTATAGTAGCAAGTATATGTTTCCCTTTTGTGTAACGCAATATTATGTTTACATTGTTTTAGTTTATATTTTATATTAAAATATCCAAGTTAGTAATCTTTGTTCTTGCAGTATGCTGCTAGGTTAGTCCAGTAGCTAGAGTGGCTAACGTTAGCAAGTGTTAGCTAACACATGCTGTTTTGCGTTTGTTACAGGACACACTGAGGTTAACGTTACATGTAGAAATGTAATTAGCTACTTACAGTAGTTAGCCAAAGCTTCACATCAATAAAGACTAAGTATAACTTATTTTTTTTTCTAACAAAACATAACATAATAATGTATATAGGTTGTGTAATAAATTATTTTGTTTGTCCGAACAAGTATGCTGCTAGTTCATTTCACAATGTAGCTACAGTGGTTAATATTGGTTCTCTTACGAGAGTATCTCTCGTACTGCGTAATATCTTACTCTATGGGGAATACTCTTTTCCTCGAGATATTGAAGCCAAAAATTATCCTTAATTTTTAAATATGCAAAACGCTTTGCAGCAGCAAGCAGACAAGGGCGAGACAGCTCGCGCGCCCATTGGCTGCCTTGCTGGAAAAGCTGCAGCCTATCGAGTGAGGCACTGCGTGACGTAATGACGAATGGGGACGCTTCGCGCCCATTTCGTCATGTCCCGCCAGTAGAGGCGTGGTCTCGCCCTATAAATACCCCCTCGATAGCTGTATTTCCTCTGATTTTTCTACTCTTCACGCGAAGCTCACGCATCGCTGGATCCAGAGTGAGAAGCCGCGCCGTTGACTTGTAGCCTTATCAGCGGGACGTGCCATCTTCTGAAGTCGCTGGCCCAGCCGCCTTCAACCCACTTACCTGCTGCGCTTTCCGGCGTACTATATCCTTTACTCTGCTAAGTGTGTGTGTTTGCTTACGTGACGCAACACCCATTTCTACTGTTCTAAAAGAGCTGCGTCTTTTTAAAGATGCCTTCCTGTGGTTCTTGCCGAGCCCCACTCAGCGACGAGGACCGCCACGTCATCTGCGTGTCCTGCCTGGGTGAGGATCACGCGGCCACCGCGCTCGCTGACGGCGGATGCCATCATTGTGAACGCTTGCCTATGGTGACTCTGCGGACTCGCCTAGCTTCGTTCTCCGAGCCCGCATCCCAGCCCGCCGTGATGCCGCGCCGCAAGAAGCGCCGCGCCCAGCGCGCGCCCGAGCTATTTCCAGCCCGCCAAGGCTCGCCGGTTCGCCCGCCAGCTTCGCCGGCTTCGCTCGAGTCGCTCCCAGACGGACAGCGGCCGCCGTCTGCCGCCGCGTCCGCACTTGAGCTCGACGAACTTACCGGAGACGGCATTGAAACTGAGCCGATGCGTCCGCTCTCTCAAGCCGTGGATTACATCGGCCTCGACTGAAAGGCGCTCGCGCAACTAACGCGCAATAGGCTGGACGGACGCTTTCTCGGGAAAGACGAAGCTCCGTCACAGTCGAGACCCGCGCCTTTCCCCCCCTGAATGGTGAGATACATTTGTGGCTAACGGTATCCGAGATGACGGAAGCTGAGCGCTCCGTGTTCCTCGACGTTCTCGCTCTGCTGGACGCCGCCCCCCTCAGCGCGGGCCCCGGCCGAGGATTGAGATAAAGCCCGAGGTCTCAAGGCCTTCCTAGTCTCTCTAGGAAAGCAATGGTGTTCAGTTCCCGCTGCGGCCGGATTTCCACCAAAACTTCTCGCTCGTTCCAGTGTATTTCGCAGTGAGCAAGCTGGTTCCACAGCCCGCTTGCCTGCGCACAAAGGCCGTCGTTTTGGCTAACTAGCAGCGCCGCCAGGCCCGAGATCAAACACCGCGCTCTCGCTCTGCTGGACGCAGCCCCCCTCAGCGCGGGCCCCGGCCGAGGATTGAGGTAAAGCCCGAGGTCTCAAGGCCTTCCTAGTCTCTCTAGGAAAGTGACGGTGTTCAGATCCCGCTGCGGCCGGATTTCCACCAAAACTTCTCGCTCGTTCAGTTCCATGCATTGTGACTGTCCCAGTGTATTTCGCAGTGAAGCAGCCGGTGTCTCAGCCCGCTTGCCTGCGCACAAAAGCCGTTTCTATGGCTACCCAGATAAATCCAATAAAGAGTGCATTTTCTGGTGTTCCGGCCACGGCCGATGGTGTTACGAGTGTTGTAAGAATGCCCACGTCCCAGTGCCCATTCCCACACCCAGACACAGCCCGCCACGGTGCAGGGCTAGCACAAATAAAACCAACTCATGTTGGTTGTGCAGAAAATGTAGTGAACGCGCCCATACAATGCCCGCTTACACTACACGATGCGTGTCCCTTGGTTTCTGTAAAAACGAAACTAACACACATTTAGTCGGCGCGAGCCGACAGTGTTCTCAGTGCAGTAAATGTGCCCGCTGTCCCGCATTTCCTCACTGACACGCCGAATCCCACGGGATTCACCCCCGCTTGCTTTCTATGCACAACCCGTCACAGAGAAGCTGAGCGCGGCCAGGCTGCCCGCTGTGATTAGCGCGCGCCTCGCACGCTGTGAACACAGCGTTGATTCAGTCGGCGCGAGCCGAGTGTTCTCCGTGCAGAAAATGTGCCCGCTGTCTCGCGCCCGCATTTCTCACAGACACTCCGAATCTCACGGGATTCGCCCCCGCTCGTTTTCTCTGCACAACCCGTCACAGAGAAGCTGAGCGCGGCCAGGCTGCCAGCTGTGATCAGCGCGCGCCTCGCACGCTGTAAACACAGCAGTGATTTAGTCGGCGCGAGCTGACAGTATTCTCAGTGTAGTAAATGTGCCCGCATTTAGTAAATGTGCCCACATTCCCTCACACGCGCCGAATCCCACGGGATTCGCCCCGCTCGCTTTCTCTGCGCGTCCCGCCATAGAGAAGCTGAGCGCGGCCAGGCTGCCAGCTGTGATCAGCGCGCGCCTCGCACGCTGTAAACACAGCAGGGATTTAGTCGGCGCGAGCTGACAGTATTCTCAGTGTAGTAAATGTGCCCCCATTTAGTAAATGTGCCCACATTCCCTCACACGCGCCGAATCCCACGGGATTCGCCCCGCTCGTTTTCTCTGCGCGTCCCGCCATAGAGAAGCTGAGCGCGGCCAGGCTGCCCGCTGTGATCAGCGCGCCCCCCGCCTCAAACGCTGTAAACACGGTGTTGTGTTCCCAGTACACAGGGGCTCTCGAGCCGCCGTCCTGCCGCGGCCAGAGCCCAGATTTCATTCTACCCCTAGCTCTTCACGCAGATGCGTGGTCAAGGCTTCCCGGGGTATCAGAATGGGTGTTGAACACTATAACGAGAGGCTGTTCGCTACAGTTCACTCGACGCCCCCGCCGTTATACGGCGCGAGTCGAAACTACGGTGTAAAGCGAAGTGTTTCATCTACTTCGAGCCGAGATAGCGAAACTACTGAGAAAAGGGGCTATAGAACCTCTATCTCAGGGCGAAGGGGGCTTATACAGCAGATATTTTCTGGTACCGAAAAAAGATGGTGGGCTCAGACCCATTCTAGATCTGCGACTGCTGAACAGAACGCTTGTGAAGCGCCAGTTCAGAATGCTTACGACCAGGAAAATCCTCGCGCAAGTGCGCCAAGGAGACTGGTTCATGTCAATAGATCTGAAAGGCGCCTATTTTCAAATACAAATAGCGTCCCATCACAGGCGATTCTTGAGATTCGCCTTCGAGGGCCAGGCATATCAATACACAGTCCTGCCGTTCGGCCTGTCCATAGCACCCCGTACGTTCACGTAGTGCGTGGATACGGCCCTCGCCCCCCTGAGACTTCGGGGCATGCGAGTTTGAACTACTTGGACGATTGGCTGATTCTAGCTCGTTCACGAACGGAGCTCATAGAACACAGGGCCGCATTACTCGAGCACCTCGAGGAGCTGGGCCTTACAGTCAATTGGGCGAAAAGCTCACTGCTCCCCAGTCGGAGAATTTCCTTTCAGCACGCCTGTCACCGGAGCGCGGATTGAATATTCAGCACGTCGCGAGATCCTTCCGCCACGGCTCTATAGTCCCGCTCAGAAGGTTTCAGAAAATGCTGGGTCTGATGGCCTCAGCAGCCTCCGTACTCCAGTTGGGCCTGCTCCGCATGCGCCCACTGCAGCTATGGCTAAACGCACGAGTTCCCCCAAGGGTGTGGACCGCAGGTCTATTTCGCCTCAGGGTCGACCTTCAGTGCATTTCGGCTCTGAAACCATGGAAAGCAACCGACTGGTATCAGTCAGGTGTGAGTCTGGGGATCCCCTCGAGTGTGAAGGTGGTGTCTGCGGATGCCTCCACTTCGGGGCAGGGAGCGCTGCTCGAGGGCAGACCGCTAGCTGGCCTATGGTCAGTACGGGAGAAGCTCCTGCACATAAACTGCTTGGAATTAATAGCAGTCGACAAAGCGCTACGGCGCTTCTGTCCCCAGATAAAAGGCCACCACGTATTGGTCCGGTCGGACAACATGTCAGTGGTGGCGTACATAAATCGCCAGGGCGGCGTCAGGTCCCGAAACCTTTACAGGCTGACGGGACGCCTCCTGGTCTGGGCTCAGCACAACCTGCTCTCGCTGAGAGCGGCGCATGTGCCTGGTCACCTAAATGTGGGGCCAGACAGGCTGTCCAGAAACAACGTCCCAGCAGGACAATGGTCTCTGCACCCGCAGACGATCCAGCTGCTGTGGGAAACGTTTGGCAAGGCGCAGGTGGACCTGTTCGCGTCCCAAGAAAACGCTCACTGCCCGAGATTCTTCTCGAAATGCCGGGAGGCGCTGGCCCGTGTTTGGCCCCGCCGCCCCCTATATGCTTTTCCCCCTGTCTCACTCCTGCCTCAGGTGTTGGAGCGAATCAGGAGGGAGGGATGCCCAGTGCTGCTCATAGCTCCGCTCTGGACGAACCAGGCTTGGTTTCCTGTCCTGATGCAGCTGACCAGCACTGCCCCGTGGCCTGTACCATTGAGGAAAGATCTCCTCTCTCAGGCGGAGGGCTCGATTTGGCATCCTCGCCCGGATCTGTGGTCCCTGTACGCATGGGCCATCAACGGGTACCCGCTAGCCTCCCGGAAGGAGTGCTAAACACGATCGCGCAGGCTAGAGCTCCGTCTACCAGACGGCTCTATGCCTCGAAATGGTCGGTGTTCTCTACTTGGTGTCGAGCCCGTGGCTTTTCACCTGTGGACTGCGGGGTTAAGGAAGTGCTTGCCTTCCTTCAGGAGCTGATGGATAAAGGTAGGACCCCATCCACGCTCAAAGTTTATGTGGCGGCCGTAGCAACGTTTGCTAAACCGGTGTCTGGCCAGTCACTGGGGAAAAACGACTTAGTCGTGCGTTTCCTACGAGGAGCTCGGAGGTTAAACCCTCCCAGGCCTCCTTCAGTCCCGGCTTGGGACCTTTCCACGGTCTTGGAGGCCATGAAAGGCGCCCCGTTTGAGCCGATCCAGCTGTCGGACATGAAGCACCTGTCCCTTAAGACGGTGTTTCTATTGGCTCTCGCTTCAGTGAAGCGTGTAGGGGACTTACAGGCGCTTTCTGTAAGCGCGTCATGTCTGGAGTTTGGGCCTAACGACTCAAAGGTCGTACTCAAACCGAGGCACGGCTACGTGCCGAAATCCCTCAATACACCGTTTAGGGCCCAGGTAATTTCCCTGTCTGCCCTTCCGGTTCTCAATGAGGAGAGGGACGCGAGTCTCCTTTGCCCTGTCAGGGCGTTAAGGGCTTATGTGTCCCGCTCGGCTGGGTTCAGACAGACCGAGCAGCTTTTCGTGTTGTTTGGCGGCCGTTCTAAGGGACTTGCCGCTTCAAAACAGAGCCTATCCAGATGGATAGTGGATGCCATAGCGCTGGCTTACACTTCCAAGGGCCTGCAGTGCCCATTGGGTGTCAAAGCGCACTCCACGAGAGGCGTGGCCTCGTCGTGGGCATGGTATAGCGGGGTCTCCCTGCAGGATATCTGTACGGCTGCGGACTGGGCCTCGCCGTCTACATTTATCAAGTACTATAACCTGGAGGTGCCCGCCTTACAAGATAAGCTTCTGGCGGTCTGAACTTCGGGCTTATCGGCCGCCATGCGGCTTATGTGTACCCCTACGGGTCTGTTACCCCTACGGGACTTTTATGAAGGAGTGATGCTTCTAGCCTCTCCTCCTCTACTCTGTGTGAGTTGTGGTGATTGTGCACTAGATGCGCCCCGGGCTTGGCCCCGGGACTCTGGTGTTGGATCCCTGTCCGCACGGCGTGTTGCATGGTGTTCCCCATAGCGTAAGATATTACGCAGTACGAGAGATACTCTCGTAAGAGAACGTACTCGGTTACTAACGTAACCTCGGTTCTCTCTAGAGAGGGAACGAGTACTGCGTATCTTGCCGTGCTTGGAATACGCTCTGGTTCGCTTCAGCGTTGAAAAATCAGAGGAAATACAGCTATCGAGGGGGTATTTATAGGGCGAGACCACGCCTCTACTGGCGGGACATGACGAAATGGGCGCGAAGCGTCCCCATTCGTCATTACGTCACGCAGTGCCTCACTCGATAGTCTGCAGCTTTTCCAGCAAGGCAGCCAATGAGCGCGCGAGCTGTCTCGCCTTTGTCTGCTTGCTGCTGCAAAGCGTTTTGCATATTTAAAAATTAAGGATAATTTTTGGCTTCAATATCTCGAGGAAAAGAGTATTCCCCATAGCGTAAGATATTACGCAGTACTCGTTCCCTCTCTAGAGAGAACCGAGGTTACGTTAGTAACCGAGTACGTTCTCTTTGATCACTGCAGCAAGCTTTTTTAGGTAGATTTCCAGAGACTCCAGAATGAAAAACAAGCCCTGAGGGAAAGCAATGCACCAGCAGGTGAGAACATGCACTCTTCTTAAATTTAACTTTTGTGTGTGTGTCCAAAATTACCATATGCCTTTTATTTTGTAGCTTCAGATGACAGCGGCTCACTTCGAGAGCAGGTGAAGCAAGTTGGGACAATGTTGAAGATGTTTGCTCGCACTGGGCAATCAGGTACAACTTGCAAACAACGCAGGCGTTGGTTTAATTCCCACTGGGGCCACATGTACATGTAGTAGATCTAGATATAACTGTCATAGTTTAGTTGTTGAGGGGCCAGGACTGACTACTTTATTCTTTTATTCTGGGAACCCCAGTAGGTGCAGATCAGACCCCAATGCTGACCCCGTAGCATGGACAACAAAATGGACACTATGCTGCAATATTTTCAGTGCCAATGTGTCTGTTGGAGAGTTATCCCTGCCAGGAGATCCGTTACTCCAGAAAGGGAACTGTGGTTTGCAAAAGGAGATCCCAGCTAATTGACATTACATCTATCAACTACACCCTGACACTCGACAGTCATCCTGCACAGGAGGCTCAACGAGATGCGAACATCTACAGCCAAGCCCACGGGACCCTCAGGAAGAGGGTACCACGCTGGAGGCTGCGTCGAACTTTATCAAGCTGAGCCCTCAGCCTCAGCCTAACAGCACCTCCTACCCAATCATCATGATTCACCTGCCATCCGCCAATGGTGATGATTTGTCGTCATATGATGTCCAACACACGGGGACATCATCCGACGAAAGGGGGGAAATATGTAGCGTATTTAGGGTGAATCTGAATAATTAAATATATTCTGGATAACTAAAATCCTAAGAGCCTTCAAAGGCCGGGAAGCTTCCAAACCAGCGTTCCCCACCCCCAAGACTCAAAATTAACACACACACACACACACACACACATTCCACCACACATCCCCCACCAGGAATGTGGAATGTGCCACAGGAAGTTAATGTTACAGAGAAAAGAAACTTCTCTTTTTAAAAGACATTGTAAACAGAAATATTCAATGTGTTTTATGTGTTTGTTTGTTCATGTTACATTGAAATAACTGAGTTTACCATTATGTATTTTTACATGTAACTGCGTATTCCCTAGAATTCTAACGAAGGAGAACTGAATTTTGCAGTCATATATATTCTATTATACTTCCCCTTTTGAATTATACGAACAATGTATCTAATCTCATCTTACGATTTGTCTTTTAGGGGTTTGATCTATGTGTTGGGAAACTAATGGTATAAGGTCTTAAACTTTGCAAACTGTTTAACCAAATCCGTTTTTGGCAAGTTTGGTCTTGATAAACTCCAATCTTCGTTCCCCATTTGTTAATTGACATTACATTTTGCTAAACTTGGTGACACACTAGTATTATAAAAATTGTGAAGATTCTTCCCTTAAACACCCAATGAAATTAGGGAGTCAAATGCCTGGTTAGAACACCATGGGCCATAAAACCTCCCCCAAAGAGAAAGCTCCTGATTGGACCCTCTTCCAAAAGAAGGCGGAAAAGTCAGGGCTTCAAACGGACTGAACACCAGTTTAAACACCCTCTTGCTTCGCCCGTCGTTACTGCTGCATCATGTAACCCGATCCGTGGTCTCCTTCGGAGACCCGATCCGATCTTTATATCTTTCCTTTGTAAGGCAAAGTTTTGTTTTCCATAGTCGACTCTGTTTACTTCCACGGAGTGAAACAAACGTAGCCGAGCTACTTTCATTGGTAATGCTACTCAAAGACTTTAAACCGCCGCGCAACCCGAGCGCTCAGAGACAACACGTGACGCTTACACACACAAAGGACTCCGCTCACGCACGCGGCCGGGACAGGCCTTCAGGAATGCGACAACACAGCGAGACCCATAACTTGTGTAAGTATCTCTTTATAACGCTTCTAAGGAGCATTAAGATGATGTTTCGTGTTGTAATCAGAAAGGTGAATGTCTTAGGAGGAAGTATGCCAATGTTCTCTCCCTCTCTCTCTCTCTCCCTCTCTTACACGCTTTCGCGTGTAAGTTATCCATTGCCCAAACTTTACGCATTTCTCATTCATTGATGTCATATTATGTTTCGTTCGTGTTAATGTTTGTAAATACATGTATTCCTGTAACGTAGTAAATATATATAAGTAGACATGCCTTTATTAAATCATTATATTCACTTGACTGATGGACTTCCTCTTTGCTCAATTTCGAGGCTCTTAAGTGCCAAGAAGATCTTTTATGCTACAAGCTTTACGAATTAATTAATTATTTCAATAATTAATAATTTAAAGAGTACTTATTATGGGGCAGGAAGCCCAATTCTTCTGGCCAGAGAATTGCGTTTCCTGCAATCCTATAAAGTAAGATGATATTGGGGAAAACCCCTCAATATTCTTCTGACAATTGAGCTAAATTAATTTTGCCTGATTTGTAAGATTGATTTGTATCTGTGTAATTGACTGCAATCAACTTGTTAAAATGAAAGGATTGCATGTATACATCCAGGTAAAATGACATTCTCCTTTAGAGGGAGATTTATTAACATGTAAGACTGATCTAATCCAAACATGTATGAATAATTATTAATTACCAATTATTAATTATGATATGCAAATTCCCCATGGATTAGACCCGCCTAAAGTCTTTACAACTTTAAAAAAGTAATTAGTTATAGTTACTAGTTACTTCTGACAAAAAGTAACTGAGTTAGGAACTGAGTTACATTATTACAAAAGTAACTAATTACCTGGGAAAGTAACTATTGTGTTCCTTTATAAAACATTTTTTTAAATATGTGAAATAACTTGGATATATATTAAATATGTTAAATTAATGAAATGGATACTAAATAGAAAAAAAATATTATTATAAAACATTGTACACTAATCTAAACTATTTTAATGTTGCTGTGGGACAATGTGAGAAACACCTATTAACTTAAATATTAAAATAGTATCATTACTATAATGGAACAACAAAACACAATATGGTTTAGAACCTTTAATATTATTGCACACCACAACTGGCCAACAAAGGATCAACTAAGGATTCTTAAGAAATTTACCAAAAATAAATAAATAGTAATAAAAAATATACATACACATAAACTCTTTGTAGTGCAAATTAAGATTATAAAACTCACACACCTTTACAATTGGAGGACATACTGTATAGCCTATTGAAGTATTTTCTTCCTCACAAAAGTAAAGAGTTTAACAAAAAGAGCTCTCAATATAATACTGAATAATGTACGAACATAAATAATAATAATAAAATATAATATTTTTGGGTTTTATTTTTATAACCTACAGAGAACGTCATCATCAGAGGTTATTTATAAGCCAAATTCTAGTCGTGTCTGTCGCACGTGTTCACAACCGGTCAAACAAAGATGTTTTCTGGGAACGTTCCCTGCAGGTTATTCTTGTGTTTTTCTTTTATAACCATGCAAACAAATTAAAACGTTGCAGGTGTTCAATATGCTACAGAGATTATTCTAATGCTGAAATGTGAAGCCTAGTTTATTTAACAATTAAGCTCAGACACACCCGGTCTCTATTCACACCCCACTATTGAGCGCGCTCTCGGACACGGTATCTCTCGCGCACTATCAAGCGCGCTCTCGGACACGGCCTCTCTCGCGCACTATCGAGCGCGCTCTCAGACACGGTCTCTCTCGCGCACTATCAAGCGCGCTCTCGGACACGGTCTCTCTCGCGCACTATCAAGCGCGCCCGCGGCGTTCGCCTCGCTTTAGTCCAGTCAGGCGCCTCATAAACACACGCACACCACCAGAGAAAAAACGTTGCAGGTCCAATGGCGGAGAGAGAGCCTACTCGATGAAAACCGCTTCAGTGAGCTCAATTATAGTTACGGCATATTTTATTGTCAGTAACGGTAACGGCGTTGTAACGGAGGAAACAGTAATTAGTTTGATTACTCGTTACTGAAAAAAATAACGCCGTTAGTAACGCCGTTTATTTATAATGCCGTTATTACCATCACTGATTACAAGGATCTTTGAAAGTTTCTTAATCAGCAACACATCCAGCTACACATGCAAATGAGCACGCTTGAAACAAAGATCCATAAATAAAATCCTCCCACTTGGATCTTCCACCTTTCTTATTGGTCGAGCCAACCCTGAGAGGTGGGACCTTTCTCAGGCTTTAAATTGCATCTACACAAGCCCTTCCCTCTCTTGGCTTCTCTGTACGTTCGGGGGGCTGTGCTGTCCTGCGTGGCCTCAACAGGCCACAGGACAGCGGGCCTTGACTCACAACCAGCCATGTGCTCATTCAGGAGAGAGATGACTCTCTCAACCTCAACATAATCAAGGACAACCTCAGGAGTTTGGAACAACGTCTTAATTCAAAACAGAAAAAGTCCATTGGGACTCCCACCATTTGCTCTGCGTGCCCTCTCAGGTCCATGGTCGGCAGGCCACAAATTACACTCCACCCATGAGAACGGAGTCAAACTAACCACACAAGTTCATCATATTTTTTTTCATCCAACGGAGAAGAAAACGATTTGCAACTTCAACATTTGACGCTGGCAAAACCATTAACAACTTAAATTTTCAACAACTTCAAGAATTGTGTTCACTGCAAAGGCCATTCAAGAATATACAGTATAATGAGGTGCTCTGAAATTGATAAGCTGATGGTTCTTTTCATGTTCAATTAATCTTTTCCGTGGCTTCATTTCATTTCCGGGTTCATTCTGTAATTTACCATATATCCCTGTATGTGTAATTGTTTGTAAGTTAGTTATGTTTTATGTTTTTGTTAATAAAACTTGTGCACAATATGTATTTGGTTCTGATTCTCTGCTTGCATACAAAGTTTATTTTATGATCTTGACCCTGTTACATGCTCTAAGCGTTGTACATGCTAGGAAATAATTATTTGCCTGTTGTCATGAATTGGCAGGACGCAGACAAATTCAATAATATAAAGGTTTATTATGAGCACAGGATCCACAATAGCAGTTAATAGATGAACAATGTAGACAGGAAGATTAATTAAGAGAATGGCAATCTGAACGAGTCTCTTTATCTGAATGCAGGCACACTTGGAGAACCGAAGAGATGAAGGTGAAGACCAGACAGGAAGGAGGATCAGACGAGATGAATACCCACGAAGACTGGATAGCGACTGGATGATGGCGGTAAGTAGACTAGCTGGTTTGTAAACACTTCAGGGTTAGCGGTAGAGACTCGGGTAAGTCGGTGTAACAGCGACGAGACCGGACAGAGAACTGATGAAGCTGCAGAGCATAAATAGTGCTAGTGATCTGGATGCAGAGTGGCAACAGGTGGTGAAGGCAGGTGCAGCTAATCAGTATTCAGGGGAAAGTGAACGGAGGGGGTGGAGTGAGGTTGTCTGGTGCTGACGATGGTTGATTCGTGACAGTACCCTCCCTCCACGGCCAGCTCCTGAGGGCGTAAATGACCGACGGCGGGGACGTCCACGTCCTCTCGGTGCTGGACGATCAGGATGAGCCGTATGGAAGTCTTGCAGAAGAACTGGGTCTAGAATGTCCTCTCGGTGAACCCAGCACCTTTCTTCTGGACAAAAGCCCTCCCAATCGACCAGATATTCCAGGTGGCCGCCCCGTCGTCGAGAGTCAAGGATGTCTTGTACTTGATAGATGTTGTCTTCAGATGGGTCGATGGTGGAAGGAGGAGGTACTTCGACAGCATCAGTTTCTGGAGAAGGAGGAACTAGAGGGTTAATGTACGGTTTAAGTAGTGATACATGAAAAGAGGGTGAAATACGGTAGTGTGCAGGGAGAGATAACCGATAGGTGACTTCGTTGATCTGCCTCTGTATAGCGAACGGACCTATGTATCTGGGACTCAGCTTACGACAGGGCTGCCGGAGACGGATGTCCCTGGTAGAGAGCCAGACCCTCTGTCCAGGTTGATAGGTGGGATTCGCAGACCTCCTAGTGTCTGCCTGGCCCTTGTGTCTCCGAACAGCCCTCTGCAGATGAACGTGTGCTGAGTCCCAGACCCTCTCGCTCTCTTGAAACCAGTGATGGACTGCTGGGACATCAGAAGGCTCACCTGACCAGGGAAACAGAGGTGGTTGATAACCGAGGATGCAATGAAATGGAGTCAAACCAGTAGTAGATTGATGGAGAGAGTTTTGAGCGTACTCGGCCCAGGGTAGATATTGACTCCAGCAGTCTTGTCGATTGTGGCAATATGACCGCAGGTACCTCCCGATTTCCTGAATCTTCCTCTCCGCCTGGCCATTGGACTGAGGATGATATCCCGAGGTCAGACTCACAGTAACTCCAAGGAGCTGGAAGAAGGATTTCCAGACGCGAGAAATGAACTGAGGTCCCCGATCTGAAACAATGTCCTCAGGAATCCTGAAATGTCTGAAGACTTGATTGAAGAGGTTTTTGGCGGTCTCAAAAGCTGTGGGTAAGCCAGGTAGTGGAATTAACTTACAGGCTTTCGAAAAGCGATCTACAACCACCAAAACACAGGTGTGGGAGTCAGAGGAAGGGAGGTCGGTAATGAAGTCCACCCCGAGGTGAGACCAGGGTCTTGTGGGTATTGGAAGTGGGACCAGTTTGCCTTCAGGAAGACGACGAGGGACTTTGGCCATGGCACAGACTGGGCAGCTCTTCACATATTGGGAAGTATCCTGGATCATATTGGGCCACCAGTAGCGTTGTTGTAAGAGCGAGAGGGTTTGTTGGCTGCCTGGGTGTCCAGAGCCCGGAGATGTGTGTACTGAGTCCAAGAGGGACAGACGCAAACTTGATGGAACATAGGTCCGTCCCTCAGGACCTCCCGGCGGAGCAGGTTCGGTTTGAGTGGCTTGATCCTCCATACTCCACTGAATGGGACTAACGATCATGGCTGGAGGGAGGATTGGTTCCGGATTCAAGGAGGTGGATTCTGGTTGATATAATCGGGAGAGTGAATCAGCCTTGATGTTTTTGGTGCCTGGACGGTAGGAAACAGTGAAGTTGAATCGAGTGAAGAAAAGCGCCCAGCGGGCCTGACGGGTGTTGAGGCGTTTCGCCTCTCGAAGATACTCCAGATTACGATGATCGGTAATGACTTGGAATGGGTACTTCGCTCCCTCCAGCCAGTGTCTCCACTCTTCCAGGGCTAGCTTGATGGCCAGGAGTTCCCGGTTGCCGATGTCATAATTCTGCTCCGCCGGGGACAGTTTTTTGGAGAAGAAGGCACATGGATGGAGTTTGGGAGGTTTCCCCTGCCGCTGTGAAAGAACCGCTCCTACCCCAGTGGTCGAAGCGTCCACCTCGACTAGGAACGGAAGATCTGGATCTGGATGGCTGAGGGTAGGGGCGGAGCAGAAGGACTCTTTGAGTTTCTCGAAGGCATTGGTGGCTTCAGTGGTCCAGGACAGAGACTTGGTCCCTTTCTTTAACCCTCTGAGCCCGACGGCATCGTCGACGACGCCACAAATCAGCTCAGAGAAATTATGATATAACTCGACAACAGATTTATCGATTTTCTTACCGTTTTTTCCAGCAGAAAGCTAACGAGCTAGCCATCACGGGGGTGTCTTTGGTGTCTTTCTAGCCTTTACAGAAGGTTTTCTATCCAGCCTGGAACTTGTGCATCCTTTCTGAGTTTTTCAGCCATAAATCCAAACGTTTATATCCAACTTTGATACACTTGAAGTCCATAATTTATAAATATTCCGTCATATTTGCCGCTAGCTCGATGCTAGCTGCCATTTTGGATATCCACGTGATGGTTTTTGACCAATTACAGGCTGATCCGTCGTAAACATTGGGTGCGTCACTGGGTCATTGCGCTCTCTCCAAGGGAGGGAGGGAGAGAGAGTAGCACGGAGACGCAGGTTTCACAGAGAATCACAGAGAAATGGATCTAAATCGATCGCAGAGATGATGGATTTTCAGGAGAACAGAGCTTTTTGACAGATGAGGAACTAGATTACCAGGATAGACCCAGCTGAAGTGCCATTTATTTATTTACTGTAAAAAAGTATTATAGAAGTATAAATGTAGTATAAAAGTATAAAAAGAATAGAATAAATAAAATAATAAATAAAATAAATAAAATATAAATGCAAAGCCTGTGATGTGGCCCTCTTTGTGATTGCTGATAGGAACTGTTTTGAGGCTTGGCACCAGTGAACTTCATGAAAACGCCTGGACTTCTTTTGGAAAAATGTAAATAGTTTTGGTTCTGTACAAGTTATAATGTTTATTCCTGTGCTCCAGGACTCCAAAGACATGAACAAACTGTTTTCCAGAGGAAATTTGCTTAGCTTTTATTTATTTGTGTGTGATTTCAATAAATATTTGAGTGATTCAATTTCCGATTTCTTTTTTCATCTGTCTTTGTGGTCCCATAACTTATTTTACATTCAGGTGACATCAATGTAACACAGATATGCTGAAAGTTCAATTTGTCCTGAAAAAAAAGAGGTGTGTCAATTGTCTGTACACAAAAGGGTTGATGTTTTACAAGCTTTTTTAGTTAATAACACCAGACGGAAAAATTATTGTAAAAATACCCTTAGGTCTCTGAGGGTTAACATGGAAGTGATGGGTGAACTGATTTTGCTGAAACCTTGAATAAATCTTCCGTAGAAATTGGCGAACCCCAGGAATCGTTGAATCTCCTTGATGTTAGTAGGTCGTGGCCAGTTAGCAACGGCTTCCACTTTCCTCTGATCCATGGAGATGCCGTGTGGATGTATCACATACCCCAAGAACTGGATGGATTCCTGATGAAATTCACATTTTTCTAATTTAAGGAAGAGCTGGTGATCGCATAGTCGCTGAAGAACCATCTTTACATGACGGACGTGTTCCGACAGATTGGATGAGTAGATGAGTATGTCATCTATATAAACGACGACAAACCGATGGAGGTAATCTCTGAAGATCTCATTCATAAAACCTTGGAAGACAGCGGGAGCGTTGGATAAACCGAAGGGCATGACCTTGCACTCATAGTGTCCAGCAGGAGTGATGAACGCCGTCTTCCATTCATCTCCCTTACGAATTCGTATCAAATTGTAGGCACTGCGAAGGTCTAGTTTTGAGAAGATCCGGGCATCACAGAGTTGTTCCAATGCGGCTGGAACCAGAGGAAGGGGATAACGGAATTTGATAGTAGAAGCATTGAGGGTTCGATAATCAATGCAGGGGCGCAAGCCTCCGTCTTTTTTTTTCACAAAGAAAAAACTGGAAGCGGCAGGGGACGTAGAAGGTTGGATGTATTCCTGACGTAGAGCCTCCTCGATGTACTCCATGGCCTTCTGCTCCGGGATGGACAGCGGGTAGATCTTACCGCGAGGTGGTGTCGCCCCAGGCAGCAGGTCGATCGCACAGTCCCATGGCCGATGAGGTGGAAGTTTTGTAGCCAGTTGCTTGCAGAACACATCCTGGAACGACCGGTAATCGATGGGAATCTCAGGTTCGAAGTCGGTGACTGGACTTTCAATCATGGTTGAACCGATGGATAA
The DNA here is from genome assembly GCA_036326025.1 of Chrosomus eos. NCBI lineage: Eukaryota > Metazoa > Chordata > Actinopteri > Cypriniformes > Leuciscidae > Chrosomus > Chrosomus eos. The sequence goes on along the minus strand of CM070819.1, from coordinate 20,979,313 downwards.
CTTGGACACTGAGGTGGATGAGGAAGAGGAGACCTTCTTGACTGGTAACAGACACTGAAGAAAACAGCTTCTTCCCCACTGACAGATCTATCCTGTAGACCAGCAGATGTTTGGCGAATGGAGTTCCAGCCACGGGCGTCCCAGGATAATGTCTGCGGTGGAGCCCTCCAGCACCAAAAAAAGGATAAACTCTCTCTATGCAAGCAGCCAATTTGAAGGGAAATGATGGGACTGCAGTATCTGACATGACCACGACCAAGCGGTTTTCCCAGGATAGATTGTACATGTAGATGCTGATCCATGGATTTCCATTGAGCTTGGAGTTTTTGTAGTGTAGAGAGTGAAATGAAATTGCCCGCAGAACCAGAGTCGATCAACGCTTTCGCTGGAAGAGATCGTGACAAATAGGTAAGCATGACTGAGGTATACTTTATGGTTGAGATGGAGAAGGGAAGATCAACCGTACTCACCGCTGGTCGTGGCGGACGAACTGGACATGTGATGAGGAGATGACCCACGGTTCCACAGTAAAGGCATAGATTATTGTTAATGCGTCGTTGACGTTCAGAGAAACTCAAATGGGTTGAATCCACTTCCATGGGCTCTGGTGCTGGAAGACTGGCCGTCAGAAATGGACGAGGAGGAGGCAGGGTCATCAGACAGACAGGCCGTACGGCGTTGAGCAATACGGATGGAGTGCTGAATGAGACTCTCCACACCGATGTGATCATCATAAATTGCCAGTTGTAAGCAAATGTCTCGGTTGAGACCCTGACGATAAGCGGTAATCAGGGCTGTCTCATTCCACCCGCTGTTGGCTGCCAGAGTACGGAACTGTAATGCATATTCAGAAACATATGATTTTCCTTGTCGCAGACGGAATAATTGATCGTGAATAGACAGAGCGTTGGGAGCTTGAGCGAAAACTTCTTTAAAATGACTAATGAAACTGGACAGAGACTGGGTGACGGTACCATTAGCATCCCATAGAGCCCGGGCCCAGAGAAGTGCACGTCCAGTGAGAAGTGAAATGATGAAAGCGACCTTCGCTCTTTCCGTGGGGAACTGTGAGGATTGCATTTCCAGATTCAGTTCGCACTGAAGCAGAAAGGCGCTGCACTCCCCCTCCTCACCAGAAATGGTCGCTGGTCGGGCCATGGGACTGCCAGAGGCAGACGAAGAAGACTGGATGACTAGTGGTTGAAGAGCTTGAATAATCTCCTGCACAGTGGTGTTTACAGGGATCGGAGCTGAAGCTTCTTCATCGACGTGATCCGTTGGCTCATGCATATTGGTCCGGTCTTCTGTCATGAATTGGCAGGACGCAGACAGATTCAATAATATAAAGGTTTATTATGAGCACAGGATCCACAATAACAGTTAATAGATGAACAATGTAGACAGGAAGATTACTGAAGAGAATGGCAATCTGAACGAGTCTCTTTATCTGAATGCAGGCACACTTGGAGAACCGAAGAGATGAAGGTGAAGACCAGACAGGAAGGAGGATCAGACGAGATGAATACCCACGAAGACTGGATAGCGACTGGATGATGGAGGTAAGTAGACTAGCTGGTTTGTAAACACTTCAGGGTTAGCGGTAGAGAGTCGGGTAAGTCGGTGTAACAGCGACGAGACCGGACAGAGAACTGATGAAGCTGCAGAGCATAAATAGTGCTAGTGATCTGGATGCAGAGTGGCAACAGGTGGTGAAGGCAGGTGCAGCTAATCAGTATTCAGGGGAAAGTGAACGAGTGGGTGGAGTGAGGTTGTCTGGTGCTGACGATGGTTGATTCGTGACATCTGTGGCCATGAAAGATACCAATTTCTAAGAATAAATGACTAATCAAAAGAGTTTGTTGGACGAACTGATTAATTGATTGTAATTTTAAAATAGCTACCTCAATTAATCAAATTAACTGACCCAAATATTAATAATTAATCATAACTAGTTATGAGTTATTATTAACCCTCTGGGGCCTAATGTGTTTTTTGGGGTCCTTTTTGTTTGTTTTGACATGCTCTGACATTTGTGCTTTTTCAGTTGCATATAAACATATTAAACTTGAATATGCGAGCTCAGTCTGGAGTCCATATAAATTAAAATATGTGGGAAAAATTTAAAGGGTCGTCCAGAGAAGAGCTACTTAATTAATTCCAGGAATGAAAAATATGTCGTATGAAGATAGATTGAGGAAATTACGTTTGCGGACTCCTAAATTTAGGAGATATAGCCTAGAGGAGATATGATTCAAGTATATAAACTTGTACAGGGAATATACGATGTAACAGTTGAACCTATCTTTCAGTTCTGGAAAAACAGGTACGAGACATGAGGGAATTCATTAAAACTTTACCCTAGAACATGCATGTCCGAAAAGAGAAAGAACTTTTTTTACACTCTGTGAGATAAAATCATGGAATGAGCTTCCAGAAGAAGTTGTGTGTTCCCCTTCTATTAATTACTTTAAGAACAGGCTGGATGCATTTTGCCTGTCAAAAGGTGTTATGTATAATATAATTATAAAGTTTGCCTGTAACTAATGTAATTCATTTTATGTAATTTATTTAGGATGTTAGGAAAACGTCTCGGGTTATGACTATAACCATTGTTCCCTGAGAAGGGAACGAGACACTGTGTCGAGAATCGACACTTTGGGGACGCTCCCTTAGCGTGCGCCTCTAAAGTAAAAATGAAACTAGTCCAATCCTGATTGGTGCTGCGTCATGACGTAGCATATGTGACGGCATATAAAAGGGATGCCGGCACACACACACACATTAGCCTAGCGATGAAGCAAGACGCTCTCAGGCCTCGAAGGGCGTGGCAGAACGACGCAGTGTCTCGTTCCCTTCTCAGGGAACAAGGGTTATAGTCATAACCCGAGACGTTCCCTTTCGAGGGAACTCAACACTGCGTCGAGAATCAACACTTTGGGGAATGAATGCCCACTAGGCCACGCACCGAAAACAGGCCTGCCCTAGAGTGAAACTGATCTCAGGCACTAGCTAGGACGAGAGCACTTGTGCGCCAGGTGACTAGGGAGGTGCAGACTGTAGAATCTAATGAAAGTGTGAGGAGAGGCCCAACCAGCCACCTCACAGATCTCATGAATGGGGACTCCTACATGAAGGGCTCTAGAGGATGCCATACCTCTAGTAGAGTGAGCCCTAATAGCCAAGGGTGAAGGTAGATCACGCACCCTATAAGCCAAAGTAATAGCCTAGACTAACCAGTTGCTAATAGTTTGTTTAGAAGCAGGTAATCCCTTCCTAGGTGATCCAAAGCACACTAGAAGTTGGTCCGACCTTCTCCAGGAAGAGGACCTCTCAAGGTAAACTCTCAAAGCTCTGACAGGACAGAGCAAATGGAGCCTTTCCTCTTCTGCCGACACATGTGGTGGAGGGTGAAAAGCCTGAAGAACTGTAGACTGTGCCACATTAGATGGCACCTTAGGCACATAACCAGGCCTAGGATGTAAAATAGCCTTTACTCTGCCAGGGGCAAACTCCAAGCAAGCCGGCGTTACTGCCAGGGCTTGGAGATCTCCCACTATTTTTATAGAGGTAATAGCTAAAAGAAAAGCCATTTTAAAAGTCAAGTCCTTCTGGCGAACCCTCTCCAGGACTCCCGGGAGCAGAGTGATCGGGGGAAAGGCGTACAGGCGCAGCCTCGGCCAAGCCTGTACCATGGCGTCCAACCCCAGTGGGGCTGGATGGGTAAGAGAAAACCAAAGTGGACAGTGGGACGTCTCTCGAGATGCAAAAAGATCCACTTCCATTTGTCCGTATCTCTGCCATGTTAACTTCACCACATCCGGATGAAGTCTCCACTCCCCGGGCCTCAGCCCCTGCCTCGACAGGATGTCTGCTCCCTGATTCTGAACCCCTGAGATATGTATTGCTCTTATGGACAAAATTTTCCCTTGGGACCATAAAATTATCTGATGCGCCAATCTGGATAGAGGGCGTGATCTGAGTCCCCCCTGTCGGTTCAGATAAGCTACCACTGATGTATTGTCCGAACGTATCAAGACATGGTAACCTTTGATGTCTGGAAGGAAGCTCCTCAGAGCCCTGAAAACAGCCAACATCTCTAGGCAATTTATATGCCAAGAATGATGATGGTCCTGCCACAGACCCCTGGCAAAGCGGCCGTCCATGACCGCGCCCCAGCCAGTGAGGGAGGCGTCTGTCGAAACGGTTTTCCGGCGACATGACGCTCCCAACACTGGTCCTCGGGACAGAAACCAAGGTTTCTTCCATATTACTAGAGCACGAAGGCTTCTGCGCATTACTCTGATTATACGAAATGTATTTCCCTTGGGGGAAAACCCCTTGGTTTTCAACCACCACTGAAGGGGCCTCATGTGGAGAAGGCCCAAAGGTATTATGTTTGATGCCGCTGCCATGAGGCCCAGCAGTCTTTGAAATTGCTTTACAGTGATAGCCTGGCCTAGCCTTATTCCAGAAACCATGGCCAGGATAGACTCGATACTTGCAGGAGACATCTGTGCCCGCATCGTAACGGAATCCCACACCACCCCCAGAAAAGTAGTTTTCTGAATTGGTTCTAGCACACTCTTTTTCATGTTGAGTCTCAACCCTAAATTCTGAATATGAGCAAGGACGACATCTCGAAGCCGAACTGCCAACTCCCGAGACTGGGCCAGTATGAGCCAGTCGTCGATGTAATTTAGTATACGAATGCCCTGGAGTCTCAATGGAGCCAGAGCTGCATCCATACACTTTGTGAATGTTTCGGGGAGAGAGTGCTAGACCGAACGGAAGAACCCGATATTGGTATGCTTTGCCCCCAAAAGCAAACCTTAGGAACCTCCTGTGACATGGAAGGATGGAGACATGAAAGTAGGCGTCTTTTATGTCTATTGTGACAAACCAGTCCTCGGACCTGATTTGATTCACTATAATGGGAATGGTGAGCATCTTGAATCTGAACCTCCTCAGAGGCAGATTCAGATGTCTTAAGTCTAAAATCGGCCTCAGATCCCCATCCTTCTTTGGAACTATAAAGTAACGGCTGTAAAACCCCGACTCTCTGTCTGGTTGGGGAACGATTTATATGGCCCCTTTGACCAGAAGAGTCTGTACCTCTTGTTCCATAACCCGAGCCTGTTCTGGAACCACTGTAGTCCACCCCAGCAAACTTGGAGGGTCTGTGACCGAACTGCAGTCTGTAACCATATTTTATTATATTCAGGACCCATAGAGATATATTTGGAAGATTTTGCCAATTTCCCAGAAATTCTACTAAGGGAACCAACCTCTCGAGGCTGGTCTCGGGTATCTCTTGAGCACTGTTCTCAACTTCCTGAAGCGGTAGAGTGGCAGGAACTAGATGAGACAATTTTTGTGACCATAGTGGTTGCTCTTTTAAAAAATTTTGTGGCGGACACCCTATTGGGTGTTCACTGGAAATTGATATGGCCCGAAGCATCAGAGATGGCCGGATAACATCTTTTTCCCGAGGGCTCCGCTGTGAAAACAACCTCGGTTGCCTCACAGTGGGAGGGACAGCCCTCTGAGGTCCTACCACTCCTCTAAGGAACCTGATGACCAGGTCGTGCTTTCCCACAGACTTACCTTCTATCAAGTCATGGTGTGCGGCGATAGCGGCAACATAGACTTTGAGGGTGGGGGAGACAGCCTTCGCTCCAACCCATCCTGAAGGAAGGAAAGCACAACGCTGATCGGGCATTTCCGGGGGTCTTCTCGGTGAGAAGAGCACCAGCTGACGAAGAGGTTCCACTTCAACGCATAGAGGTGTCTCGTGGACGACGCTCTAGCGGAAGTGATGGTAGCCACCACCGGAGGTGGTAGGGTACTCAAACCTACCTGGTCCCGTTCAGGAGCCACACGTGGAGGCTCCAGAGGTCGGCACGAGGGTGCCACAGGGTGCCCCGTCCCTGAGAAAGAAGGTCCTTCCTCAGAGGTATGGGCCAAGGAGGGTGCTGTCGCGAGGAGTATGAGTTCGGAGAACCAGGTCCGGGTGGGCCAATTGGGCGCAACCAGAAGGACCTGCTCCTCGTCCTCCTTGACTTTGCGCAAGAAATGCGCAAGAAGGCTCACTGGGGGAAACGCATACTTGCGGCCCCGCGGCCAGCTGTGCGCCAGTGCATCCGTGCCAAGCGTGCCCTCGGTCAGGGAATAATACAGGGCGCAGTGGGTCGAGTCGTGGGAGGCAAACAGATCTATCTGTGCGTCGCCGAACTGGTCCCAAATCAGCTGAACCGTCTGGGGATGGAGTCGCCATTCGCCAGGGAGGGGCTGAAACCGTGAGAGTTTGTCGGCTGCACAGTTCAGGGCTCCGGGAATGTAAATAGCACGAAGGGACCTCAGATGCTTCTGACACCATAAGAGGAGGTGGCGAGCGAGTTGCGACATACGGCGCGAGCGTAGACCACCTTGATGGTTGATGTACGCTACTGTGGCGGTATTGTCTGATCGGACTAGTACGTGTTGACCCCTGAGCAGCGCTCGAAAGCGGTGCAGGGCAAGGCGTACGGCCAGCAACTCGAGGCAATTGACATGCCATGTGCGCTGGGGTCCTGTCCAGGAGCCCGCGGCAGCATGACCATTGCACATGGCACCCCAGCCCGTGGCGGAGACATCTGTCGATACGACAACATGCCTCGTAGCCTGTTCTAGGGGGACACCGGCCCTGAGAAAACTGAGGCTCGACCACAGGGGGAAGGTCTGACGGCAGCTCGAAGTAACTGGTACTCGGAGCGTGCCATGTTGCCATGCCCACCTCGGTACTCGGTCGCGAAGCCAAAGCTGAAGCAGTCTCATATGAAGCAATCCGAGCGGCGTTGCCGTGGCTGCAGATGCCATATGCCCCAGGGGCCTCTGAAAAAGTTTCAGTGGAACCGCACTCTTGTCCTGGAACTGTCTCAGACAAGTCAGCAGTGACTGCGCGCTCGCTCGTAAGCTGCGTGGACATGGCGACTGAGTCGATGTCCATACCGAGAAAAGAGATCCTCTGCATGGGGAAAAGTTTGCTCTTTTCCCAGTTGACCCGAAGGCCCAAGCGAGCTGGGTGCCGGAGCACAAGGTCCCTGTGTTCACAAACCCGGTCTCGAGAGTGAGCTAGGATCAGCCAGTCGTCGAGATAGTTCAGGATGCGAACCCCGTGAACCCGAATGGGAACAAGGGCTGCCTCGACGACCTTCGTGAAGACGCGAGGAGACAGGGCTAGCTCGAAAGGGAGAACCGCGTACTGGTATGCCCGCCTCTCGAAAGCAAACCGGAGGAACGGTCTGTGTCGAGGAAGAATGGAGACATGAAAGTAGGCGTCCTTCAGGTCGATCGCTGCAAACCAATCCTGGGGCCGCACGCATTCGAAAATGCGTTTGGCAGTGAGCATCTTGAACGACATCCTGTGTAAGGAGCGATTCAGCACGCGCAAGTCTAGGATTGGCCGTAACCCACCGGTTTTCTTGGGGACAATGAAGTAAGGGCTGTAGAAGCCGGACCTCATCTCGGCTGGAGGGACAGTCTCGATTGCACCCTTCGCCAGCAGGGTGGCAATCTCGGCTCTCATGATAGGGGCATTGCCACCGACCAGAGTGGAGCGGACTCCCCTGAAGCGGGGAGGAGACCGTGCGAACTGAATCGCATAGCCAAACCTGATGGTGCGTGTGACCCTACGGGACAGATGGGGAAGCTCTAGCCAGGATCCCAGGTACTGAACCAGCGGGGTCATGCGGGCCACAGGCGTCCCCCCGGAGGGGCAGCGAAGCAGAGTAACTGGCCCGGACGTGGGTGGCATAGCGGCCCGATGTGGGGGCACAGTTAGACTCCGCGCCCGAAAGCATGGCTGCCATCTCCGGATCCGATTCAGGCACAACCGTATGCACACCAGAAGGTGGCAGCTGTGCTGAATCTTCACTTCCAGAAGATTCAAGCCCACCTAGTGATGCTGCTACAGACATTGCATCTTCCTCTGTAGCTTCAGCCGAATTACACGGGCCACCCGAGAGTAGACCCGTGGAAATCGACTGTTCACTAGCGGGCACCGTCATGCAGGGGGGTTTGGAGCGTGGACAGATAGTCGGCGCCTTGTTCCAAACCGTAACCCTCAGATCACCCTGGCCACCAGCCGAAGTAGCACCCCTCGGGGGAGCACTAGATCGGGGTGTGGCAGAGGGGACTCTCACTCTTACGAGCTCATTGAGTCTCGACCGTAATGACGCGATGGTCATGTTCTCACAGAGAGAACACGAGTCATCCACAAGCGCTGCTCTAGCATGCTCAATGCCCAAACACACTAGACAACGCTCGTGCCCATCAGAGTCCGAAACCGACCTGCCGCAACCAGAAGTACACGGGCGAGGCATCTTTAAAAAGACGTGTCGCGTGCAAGCTCTTTTGTGAGAGAAACACTCAAGTGTTGAAGCACCCGGGGAGACACACACTCTCTGGCAAACCACTGCACAGATAAGCAGGAAGCGCGCGCTCGCCGGAGATCGCCGTCACACCAACACTAAGGAACTCGTTTGTGAAGCTGACAATTCAGAGATGGCTTGTGGAGTGAAGAAATAAACTTGGCTCCAAAGCGAAAACATATCTGCATGTTGCTGGACTTCCTCCTTTTATACCCACGAGGTGGGGCGGAGTTACGTCATGCAAATTCCGCAGACCCATGGCATTTCTTTGCCATTGGCTCATTTTGTATACTCAAATTTGATAGGCTTTCTATGCGAAAACCCCATTCGTCGTCATCCGACGGAACTCGGAGTGACGAACGAAAGGGAAATGCTGTTTTACAGACACTAGACACGTGACTTTCAAATGAAAGATTGGTATCAAAGTGTACACCCATAAAGTGCTGGATGATGATCAGTGAAGATTCGTGACAGGAGACAGCGATCTCTGTGATTGGGAAGTGCATGCAGGTGAGGGCCAGGGAGGATGATGGAAAATGTAGTGAGGAGGTGGTGACTAGCTGGTGACCGTGACATTAACATAATATAATAAATATAATATAATATAATATAATATAATATAATATAATATAATATAATATAATATAATATAACAACTCTGATCTGATTTTATAGTGAAACTCATTTTCAAAAATCTTGAGATTTTAATGTATTTTTAAACAAATGATAAATGTATTTGTTTATTTATTTTCTTATTCCTGCTTATATACCAATAGTGTCAAATATCTTCTCTCCATCAGTTCACATAAATTAACTAACCTTACCTGAGTGTCAAGTGATAATTCCATACCAGACCTAGCCTACCTACATGTTTCAAAAACAACAAAAAAAGCATACTTCAAGATCTATCATGACACCTACAGCATATAGGTGTATAGGATTGTGAGATTGCATTGCATTATATATTGCATTGCGGTGATGGGGTAATTTCATTCCAGTGTAAAAATCTGAAAACACTCAAAGAAACCAGCCACTTAAATGCTGTAAAACCAGAGGATCAAAACTATTTGCTTCTTTTGTTGACATCTATGCTGGCTTAACAATGAAGGCCAATGGTAGATGTGGCTATTGAAAACAGGTTTTGAGCTTATGTGACTAGACGCTCATCAAGAGACCATCACCATCGTTATCTACACCACAGCAGGCGATCTATTGCACACTTTATAGAGCTCATCTCACTGAGTCATTCCACAGAGTGGAGGGCAGCACTTAAACTACTCTTCAACCAAATAGCCAAACCATTGTGTGAGAGAAAATGGCAAAGGTCTTTACTGTTGCTGAAACAGAAACATCAACAGTGTTAGAGGTGTTTCAAAGCCACAACCACCATCAATCTGTTGACAGTTTCTTTCGAATATTTGCTCCGAAATTTTACCTGCAGGGTTTTGAAAGGGCACTTAAACTTGAATTCATATAAAGAAATATAAATTACAGACTTTGAGAGCACATGCATCTCTAAAATCATTTTGGCCTGTAATGATTATTTAATATGCAGAAATAAACTTCTTATTGTTGGTCCTCTAAATATGGTGAATTTTAAAATGTCAATTACATATACATTTTATCACCCTAGTTTTTCTTTCTGTTTAATGGTAGTAAAGTGGAGGAATAGGCAGATAACAATTGATTTATTATCATATGAATTCTCTGTAACATTTTATAATAAGTATACACTAATAAAGTACTTAAAAACCATTTACAAACTATTAGATTATAGTTAATTCATAGTTTATATTTTGTAGTCTCTACATTGTTAGTACTGTATATTAACACTAGAACCACTGTATACCTAAAACTGATAGCGGGTCAAATTTACCCATGCATGTCTATTGTTTTGATATGGCTAAACATATTATGTCACTGTATTATGCCACTTTCTTCACAAAGTAATGTCTACACAGTAAAAAACGCAGTGTCAAATTAACACTTAAAGTGTTCATTTAACACTCCTCCGGATCATATATGGTCCCACTCTATCTAGAGTAAAAACTACACTGTTTTTAGTGTTGAATTTATAGTGTTAATACAGCACCTTACAGTGTACAAAAATTACACTGCGGGTTTAAAGTGTTACACTTATTTTTTTTACACCATGGGGATTTAACACCCCTTGTGTTGATTTAAAACCATTCAATTATACCATTTGAATGACACTATAAGTGTCATTTATAAAATATTCTGTTCAGTGCAAAAACAATTAACACTATTTTATAGTGTTAGTGTACAAGATCAGACATGGTTAATTGTAAAAATACAGCAGCCGCACACTCAAAACACTGTGCAAGATCAAAAGATCAATTTATTTGCTAGCTTTCGGTCTTGCGACCTTCTTCAGGCATACAAACAGAATGAATGTGGCCATACAAAAAGGCCCTTGTTGATCATCTCTTCTGATTGCATAATACCAGACACCTGTGTTAACATGGCTAAGGCTACAGGGATAGGGAACATGGGAAATGTAGTTCACCATCGCCTATATCAAAAATTAGTCTTAGGTACAGTGTTTACTGAAAACGAAACACATGAATTACATCAAGATTTCAAAATAAAAAATATACAAGAAAAACATTTTTTTAACAAAGATTTTTTTAACAAAAAAAATGTATTACACTACATCAACAACCTATTCCATGTAAACATCAGGCTATGGCCATCATAAAACATTGAATAGTCTGTAGTAATGAGATTAAAGAAACACACTCATATCAAAATCCTCATTAAGGCCCAGTGGTTGTAGAGCTTCTAACATGATATAGATCCAATATGGCTCTCTCTGACATAGTCGCCTGTCCACATTACCCCCTCTCTGAAAAGTAACCTGTTCTATTCCCTGAAACCTGTGGGAGGATAGAGAATGTGAGTGGTTATTAAAGTGGCAGAATAGTTCGTAGTGTTAGTGTACAAGATCAGACATCAAATCAAGAGTCTTCAGACAAATGTACAAATCCAATGTTTATTCAACAAATGGGCAAAGTGGCTCCTTTAAAACATATGCCAGATGTGAAAAGGTCAAATTATCACATTCATGAGGAGTTGCACAGAAAAAGCAACAAAAAAAAAGTAAAAAAGCATAAAATTTGCCTAGACATGAACAAATATGACAGGTAAATTTGAACAAGATTGTAGAAAACTACTTGTCGACAGTTGTGTAGCATCCATGAATGCAGTTCCTCTTTGTCCCACCAGCGAGCAGGTAGTAGTAGTATTTGAGTTTATTGCCACCGGCAGCGAGCAGGTCTGCTGTGTGGTCGGTTCAATGCAACCAAGGTGTTCTTGTATACTGGTCTCTGCCAAAGACAAAAATAACAAATCAAAGTCAGCTCTCCAATCTCCAATTCTTTATAGTTTTCCACAATACAGTCAACTCAATGGCAATATTTTGAGTCAGACAATAAATAGTGACAGAAATGTCCAAATTTACCTTTTTGAAGACAACAAGGTGTTGTTCAGCTTGATATGAGCACATATTTCCAGTTCTCTTGCAGCCTTGTGGGGATGGTGGAATCAAATCAAGGAGGAGACAAATTGATGCAAGATCGCTGCCCCATTCTAAATTACAGATGTGACAACTTCAGCATAAAATGCGTAAACGCGTATAGATAATCTTATTCAGGGGCCGTATTCACAAAGATAAAATTTTGGTAACGCTTTATTTTACGACCCGCAAACAACTGCGTAAGTAAACCGAAATTACGGTGTACGTTTCTGTAATTATAGCGTACTTCCGTGTAGGTATTGTCAGGAATCAATCAAGCTCAGCTCAATCCACCACTCAGCGTTCACTCTCACCAGAATACTAATCACCTACACCTGTTAACAATCCATCAGTCAGCTCCATAAATACACTCATCTCACGATCAGTCTTTGTCAAGTCTCCAACAGGAACAGACCGTCAACCTTGTCTCTCTTCAAGTCTCTGATGCAGCAATTACCCATCGAGTAACGTATACTTACCTGTGAACATACTAACCTCTGTATCCTTGTTCTGATATCTCCAGACTGCTTGCCTGAATCCATGCATCCGGAGTTCCAGCGTTCCTTTGAGTTTCCCCGAAATCCTCCTGAGCTTTCACTTACTCGTGGCCGCATCTGAAAAGAGAAATAAGACCAGCATCATCGAACTGAGATTGTATTAAAAGGACTAACCTGAAGAGGATCTACTCACCTGTGATCTTCCCCGTATTCAGCAATCTTCACCGAATCCACTTCTGAACACTGAATACTTTCCTTTGCACTTGAGTCACTAAAAATAAACTTTGTTTGGATTTTCACTTACCTCTGTCTCCGTCCCTGTATCCTGACAGGTATAGGGGAACAATATGTTAAGTTTGGGGTAATAAAGGGGTAACAAGCAGATAGTATACAACCTGCAAATAACTTCGTAAGTAAACTGAAATTACGGTGTACGTTTCTGTAAATATAGTGTACCTCCGTGTAGGTATAAGGTATAAAGGGGTAACAAGCTATGCAAGCAAATTATTTATAATGTAATTATTTTAACAGGTACCTATTATGTTATTCCAGGCAAAAATTGTACGTCTGTTGTATATAAAAGTTATCATCACATTTCTGGCAAAATATGTTCTTGTGCAATTTTACATTTAATTTTGGCATCTGTGGGTTGATTTAACATTAATTAATCTAGTAAGAAAAGCCAATAAATTAATTTTTTATCATACTGTGCTTACATACAGCCATACACGTTTCATTTTCAAACCACAGACGTCAAAATTACCCTGTAAAATTGCACAAGAACATATTTTGCCAGAAATGTGATGATAACTTTTATATACAACAGACGTACAATTTTTGCCTGGAATATATTAACATAATAGGTACCTGTTAGTTTTAAAATAATTACATTATAAATAATTTGCTTGTATATCTGCTTGTTACCCCTTTATTAGCCTACCCAAAACTTAACATATTGTTCCCTTATACCTACACGGAAGTACACTATAATTACAGAAACGTACACTGTAATTTCGATTTACTTACGAAGTTATTTACAGGTTGTATATCTGCTTGTTACCCCTTTATTACCCAAAACTTAACATATTGCTCCCTTATACCTACACGGAAGTACGCTATAATTACAGAAACGTACACTGTAATTTCGGTTTACTTACGCAGTTGTTTGCGGGTCGTAAAATAAAGTGTTACCAGAATTTTATCTTACCACTAGGAGTATTACCACTACCACTATTTTAGCTAGGAGTTTTCTCTTAAAAGTTATTCACAACGCGTTTCAGACCGACTCTTAGTAAGGAAAAATGACAACTCCTAAACTAAGAGTGAGTCTTTGTTGCTATGGAGACGTCAATTCTCATGCACGAGCTTCCTCGCAATGATCATGGTGATTGGTTGTTAGATGACAGGGCCATCATGTGGAACATAACAAAGACGCAACAAATCATGGAATTACGACATCTAAAAATGTCTGTGTCCTACACAAAATAATAATAGTAATGTCATCGAAATGCATTACATGTTTTTGCAGGCCCCAGTGAAGTGTAATTCTAAAAAGGCAGAGAGATAGAAAAAAAGGCGTGAATTAAATTAAATTAAATCAAGGTAGCCTAATACCCTAATGAAAGCCGCCACTTGCCTAATAATGAAAAATGACACTTGCATTAACACATTAATTGACATTCTATTAGTCTAAATAGACTACTTAAAACAAGGAAATGTTGCTCCTATTGAAGTAATGTAATAGTTGAATGACGGTGGATTATGAACTCGCCAAAACGGAAAAGAAAGCCCATAACGCAGGATCAGTTATGGTGTGTTCACACCGAACGCGAATAGAGCGTCAAATAGGCCTATGCGTCTAGTTAGACGCTTGAACATTCGCTCGAGTTCAAATTTTTCAACTTGCGCGGAAGACATTTAGACTTTTTATGTTTGTTAATTAATGTTTATATGTGAATACAAGTCTAAATTCAATCTATTCATCACAAAGCGATCGAGTCTCTTCAGAAAATTTTGACTTAAACCGCTCAATTCATATAGGTTAGATTTATGAACTCTTTATGACCTGTTTGAAACCTGCATTATGACCCGTCAAAATGGTAGTTGCGTGGGCTGTCAATGGAGGGACAGAAATCACTCAGATTAAAATACATTAACCCATTTATGCCCAAATTTTTCTGAATGGTTTCATGCATATAGTCATGTTAATAATGTCCTATGTGAACATGTTCTGCATTTATTTTCCCCAGTTTTTTTTTTTTTCTTCTTGAAAATCGCATTTGAATGTGCGGCAACTATAGTTGCCGGTGGGCAAATACGTTGTATGCAGCCCCTCAATGTTAAATATGAATAGGAGGAGAACATTTGGCATCTATCTCAAAATAACTGCTTCCAACAGATCAATCTTTATTCATAAACAAATTTATTGTGTATAAAAGTCGAAGAATGTTTGATGCGAACCCAAAAAAGCGGAATCTAACTTATAATCTCTTGAATATGAAAACACAACAAACAACAAATCCATTTGTCTTAAACCTTGTGCACTGTTTTGGGTCTTTTTGACCCACATTTCTAACTTTCATTTATGGGGATAACATGGATAATTTGACATGGTTTAGTGTAAGATTTTTGCCCATCTTTTGGAAAATTACCTTTTAAAAGTAACAAATTATCACTTTAACCAGTAGATGGCTGCAGAGCTGCATATTTTCACAAGGTTTTCCAGTTGTATTCATATCTACATATTATGAAATCACAATTATAACAATAAAAGTTACTTTTTGTCAAAGTTTAGGCTTTTTTTGTACTAGAAAAAATATAATATTCAATAATGTTATATTATGATTAGAATCAAAAGATTTTTGTCAACGGACAAAATTCATCCTCAAAATCAGAAAGAACACTCATAGACAGAAATGAAGTGGCACACTTCACACAATTTTTAGAATTTTATGAAAAACAGATGTTTGAAATAAATGATAAACTCTAAAGACTCAGACTTTTCTCTTTGTAACATCCTGATCAGGCTTGATTCTAATCATAATGTACCATTATTGTACATTATTGAAAAACTGTGTTTTTACATATTTCATAATATGTAGATATGTATGCATAAATCAAAAATGTAATTTGTTACAGAATGTAAGAAATTACATTTGTACAAAATTTGTACAAAATTTGCAAAATTACATTTTGTCGCCTGGGGTCTCTGAGACCACAAACAGCCTGACTGTAAACCTCAAATGAACAGCGCACAAGGGTTAAAGTGGTAGAGTGCAGCCAAAACAGGGTATTGTGTATCAAAAAGTTAAATGAAAATAAATAAATACAAATAATATAATAAAATAATAAAAAACGATATCTATATAACTGTTGTGAATAACCAGTCTGAGATAGATCCATTTGCAGCGAAGATTTATTGATAACAATCAAAAAACAGACAGAGATAAATCCGAGCCAACACAGTGTAAACAGGCAGGGCTAAATAGTAGTCGAATACCAGGCAGAGGATCGGGGCAGGCAGATGACAGGCAAGGTCGTAACTCCAGGCAGAAGATCAGGGCTGGCAGGTAACAGGCAGAATATAGAGGCAAAACGGGTCGGTAATCAGTCGGGCTATCCGGGGTTTATAATGCTCAGAAATGTTCACCAACGCAAAACAAAACTTCGCACTGAGAGCCGCTCGAGGTGCAGTTAAATAGTCTGGATGATAGACTGCAGCTGGGCGAGGTGATGAGAGTCATTAGGGGTTGCAGCTGAGAAAGATGAGTGTGATGACAGGGCTTCTGGGAAATGTAGTGCAACAGAGAAAATCAGAACTCGGGTGAAAGCGGTCTTGGTTGGCTGGTAGAATCTGGGATCGTAACAGAGCCCCCTCCCTGCGAGCGACTCCCGGCGCGAGGAGCTTGACGGCGTCGGGGTCTTCCACGAGGTCGAGGGGCCGGTTTGTTGGGATGGGCCAGGTGGAAGTCCGTGATCAGATTGGGATCCAGGATGTCCGAAGCGTCAACCCATGAGCGTTCCTCAGGGCCATACCCCTCCCAATGCACGAGGTACTGCAAGGACCTGCCCCGACGTCTGGAGTCCACGAGTTCTTGAACCTGATAGACCTCCTCGCCTTCCACTAGAATGGGCTGAGGAGTCTGGTCATGGGAACTTCCCTCCTCGCTTTCGTTAGGACCATCGGCAGGCTTGAGAAGTGAGACGTGGAAGGTTGAGGCGATGCGGTACTGTTTAGGCAGATCTAGACGATAAGAGACAGGAGTGATCTGCTGAGTGATCCTGAATGGGCCTACGTATCTAGGGCTGAGCTTTTTGCTGGGGAGCCGAAGACATAAGTCCCGGGTTGACAGCCAGACCCACTGGCCCGGTTGGTACTCCGGCCCTGGCCGACGATGGCGATTAGCCTGAACTCTCTGACGGTGGACTGCTCGTTGGAGGTGGGTGTGGGCCTGGTTCCAGGTTTCCTCGCTGCGCTGAAGCCAGTCGTTCACAGCGGGGACATCCGTGGGTTCACCTGACCATGGGAAGAGAGGCGGCTGGAAGCCTAGGACGCACTGAAAGGGAGTCAGACCGGTGGAGTGCTTCTGGATGGAGTTCTGGGCATACTCGGCCCAGAACAGGTACCGACTCCAATCTTCCTGGTGTTGGTGGCAGTAGGAGCGCAGAAAACGGATCACTTCCTGATTCAGGCGTTCAGCCTGACCGTTGGATTGCGGGTGATATCCTGAAGTGAGGCTGACATTAACCTGAAGGGTCCTGAAGAAGGCAGACCAAACCTGTGAGGTGAACTGGGGTCCCCGGTCGGAAACAATATCCTTAGGCAAGCCATAAAACCGGAACACTTGGTTGCAGAGGTGTTCGGCGGTCTGCAGAGCTGTGGGAAGCTTGGCGAGTGGGATTAGACGACAGGCCTTTGAGAAACGGTCAATGACGGTGAGAATGGTGGTGTGCCCCTCAGAAACTGGAAGATCAGTAATGAAGTCGATGGCTATGTGTGACCATGGACGTTGTGGTACAGGAAGTGGGTGGAGGAGGCCGGCAGGTAGTTGGCGCGAAGACTTCTGGGTGTTGCAGACCCGGCAGTGTTGGACGTGGGCTGTGGCCTCAGCGACAAGGGAGGGCCACCAGTATCGGTTTTGGAGAAGCTGGATGGTGGCCGTGATTCCAGGATGTCCTGTACTTGGATGGGCGTGAACAAGTTCCAAGACCTGGTTCCGAAGAGTTTCAGGGACAAAGACACGATCAGGTGGACAGCCTGGTGGAACATCTGTGTGGGAGTTGATCTGTTCAATTTCTGTGTCGATGTCCCACTGAATGGGGGAGACAACAAGGTTGGGCGCCAGCACAGTCGTGGGGTCTTGAGGCGTGAGTTCATGATCGTCTTGACGGGACAGGGCGTCGGCCTTTGTATTCTTGGAGCCTGGGCGGTATGTGACGGTGAACTGAAACCGGGTGAAGAAGAGTGCCCAACGGGCCTGTCTGGGGTTTAGCCTCCTCGCAGTGCGCAGATACTCCAGGTTCTTATGGTCGGTGAGTACTACGAAGGGATGGAGGGCACCCTCGAGCCAGTGCCGCCACTCCTCGAAAGCAGCCTTCATCGCAAGGAGCTCCCGGTCACCCACATCATAATTTCTCTCAGCGGTATTCAGTTTACGGGAATAGAAGGCACAGGGGTACAGCTTGGGGGGCGAACCTTGACGTTGGGAGAGGATGGCCCCCAGGGCGGTGTTAGAGGCATCCACCTCCACTACGAATGGTAGCCCGGGGTCAGGATGGTGCAGGATAGGGGCAGTGGTGAAACGTTGCTTAAGTAAGTTGAAGGCCTGGGAGGCCGAGTCATTCCACGGGAGACGATGGGTTCCTTTCTGGACCAGGGAGGTGAGAGGGTTAGCCAGAGCACTGAAATTCCTTATGAACCGCCGATAAAAGTTAGCAAACCCAAGGAAGCGCTGCAGCTCCTTCAGGGTCGTGGGCCGGGGCCAGTCACGGAACGCTTTGACCTTATTCTCATCCATAGCAACGCCATCTGGGCTGATGATATACCCCAAGAACGAAATGGAGGTTTGGTGGAACTCACACTTCTCCAGCTTGGCGTATAGGTGGTGTTGGAGGAGTCTTTGGAGCACGGCCCGAACGTGCTGAACATGGTCCGAGAGGGTGTCGGAGTAAATCAAAATGTCGTCGATGTACACTATGACGGTACGGTGGAGCATGTCTCTGAAGATGTTATTGATGAAAGACTGGAAAACAGAAGGACTGTTCGCCAGGCCGAACGGCATAACCAGATATTCGTAGTGTCCCGTGTTGGTGGAGAAGGCCGTCTTCCACTCGTCCCCCTCCCTGATGCGGATAAGGTTATAGGCGCAGCGTAGGTCAAGCTTGGTGAAGTACTTTGCGGTACGAAGGAGTTCCAGGGCGGCAGGCACCAGAGGGAGCGGATAGCGAAATTTCACAGTGATATCATTCAGGGCCCGGTAATCGATACAGGGTCGGAGGCCTCCGTCCTTCTTCTGAACAAAGAAGAAGCCGGCAGATGCGGGAGACGTGGAGGGGCGAATAAAACCCTTAGCAAGCTCCTCCTCAATGTACTTCTTCATAGCTTCGGACTCTGGTTGGGAGAGAGGGAAGATACGGCCCTTGGGTGGTACTGAGCCGGGTAACAAATCGATGGCACAATCGCCGTCGCGATGAGGAGGGAGCAGAGAGGCTCCGGTTTTGCTAAAGGCCTCAGCCAGATCATGGTATTCAAAGGGAAGACCGCTCAGTTCTGCCCCCTCCGCGGGCACGGCGATGACCTGGATGGTGGACGGCGTAACAGGAGTAAGGCATTTAGAGTGACAGGACGCATCCCAGCGGGTGATCTGGTTTGTTCTCCAGTGAATATGGGGATTATGCTTGCGGAGCCAGGGCAGGCCAAGGATTATTGGAGTGCGTGGACCGTGAAAAATGTAGAATTGAATAGCTTCGGTGTGAAGGGCGCCTGTCTGGAGCTGGAGTTCCTGGGTGTGGTGAGTGATACGTCCGGTGCCTAATGGCCTTCCGTCGATGGCTTCGACTGCAAGGGGAGAAGAGCACTGGGTTAGAGGAATGTGATGCAAACGGGCAAAGTCATTTGAAAGAAAGTTGCCAGCAGCGCCAGAGTCCACCAGAGCTCTGGCAGGTATCCGCTTGCCATTCGTCGTTATGACAACAGGCACAAACACAGACATAGTGAGGGTTGAGGTCTCCTGGCCTGAACTCACCGGGCGTGAGGCGGTTGGACGAGGTCTGGATGGGCAGGAGTTGCGCAGGTGGCCAGCCTCACCACAGTACAGGCACAGATGGAGCCGGAACCGACGATCTCTTTCTTCTGAAGACAAGTGGTAGGCATTAACCTGCATGGGTTCTGGTTCGTCGGGGCGAGCGGGAGTCGAGGCCCGAGTGATTTGGACGGTTCGAGCAGCAGGAACGGCGCGATGACCAGCACGGCGAGCTCTCATGAGATTGTCAATCTGGATGGTTAGGTTGATAAACTGGTCGAGGTCCCTGCCCTCGTCACGACAGGCTAACTCAGATTGAAGATCGTGGTTCAAACCTCTGCGGAAAATAGTCTTGAGCGTGTCATCACTCCAGGTGGTCTGTGCGGCCAGTGTGCGTAGCGCGAGAGCATACTCAGCAGCCGTAGATCTTCCCTGCGTGAGCTCCAGCAAGCGCTCACCAGCGCTCTTTCCCTCCCTGGAATGCTCAAAGACCTCCCTGAAGCGTTGGAGGAACACAGAGAAAGAAGGAAAAGCTGAACCATCGGGTCTCCAAACTGCTGTTATCCACTCCAAAGCCTTTCCCGTCAGCAAAGAACACACGAATGCAATCTTCCCCGTGTCTGTCGAGTACAGGGCCGGTTGTTGTTCGATAAACAGTGAGCACTGAAGAATAAAGCCCCTGCACTTGTCAGGATCCCCGTCGAACTTCTCCGGGAGTGCGAGACGTGCAGTAGCAGTGGCGCGGGGCTGGTGCAGGGCTGACAACGGCAGCAACGGCTGGTGGGGACGGTTGTTCAGCAGATGAGGCTTGGAGTCCGCGCACAGCCTTGACTAATTCGTCCATAAGCGAGGTGAGATGACTCAGCTGGTGATGGTGAGCTGCAATCTGATCTGCTTGGGCTGAGTAGGCGGCTGACAAGGTTGACATCGCTGCTGGATCTGGTTGCGGCGAAGTTTTCTGTTGTGAATCACCAGTCTGAGATAGATCCATTTGCAGCGAAGATTTATTGATAACAATCAAAAAACAGACAGAGATAAATCCGAGCCAACACAGTGTAAACAGGCAGGGCTAAATAGTAGTCGAATACCAGGCAGAGGATCGGGGCAGGCAGATAACAGGCAAGGTCGTAACTCCAGGCAGAAGATCAGGGCTGGCAGGTAACAGGCAGAATATAGAGGCAAAACGGGTCGGTAATCAGTCGGGCTATCCGGGGTTTATAATGCTCAGAAATGTTCACCAACGCAAAACAAAACTTTGCACTGAGAGCCGCTCGAGGTGCAGTTAAATAGTCTGGATGATAGACTGCAGCTGGGCGAGGTGATGAGAGTCATTAGGGGTTGCAGCTGAGAAAGATGAGTGTGATGACAGGGCTTCTGGGAAATGTAGTGCAACAGAGAAAATCAGAACTCGGGTGAAAGCGGTCTTGGTTGGCTGGTAGAATCTGGGATCGTAACAATAACAAGCAAAAAAACAAAATGACAAAATGGCAAAAAACTAAAATAACAGTGCATACAGACAGTACTTATGAACAGTAGAGATGTCATTTAAAGGGTAAAGTTATGTTTATGCACTAAACAAGTCCAATAACCTTGAATTATTAATCTATTAACACAGTATACCCCATTTCCCCATGATATATGTACTTACAAGGCATTTGCCCACCGGCAACTATAGTTGCCGCTTGGACTTTTGACTAAGTATACAAAAAACTATAGATCCATTGTAAGATTTGTTTTGTTTGGATGATTCTAGAGACCTTCATGATTATGTAGATATATATATGTCAACTAAAAATACTTATTAGTAATATGAAAATGAGCTTTCTTTGGGAGGGTTTGCCTTCGTCATGCTTCCTGGAAGTAGGGGTAGGAAGTTGACAGCCTCATGTGATAGGAAGGAAGTAAATACCTTCTTTTTTTTCTTGAAATCCTTTATTTGGTTGTTTCCTTGCATGGCATTGAGACATACAACATGGATAACACCTAGAAAAATACTTACAAAAGGAAAATGACAACTATACACTTCGGCAACTATAGTTGCCGGTGGGCTTAAATGGGTAAATTTGAGTTTCGAAGATGAACGAAAGTCTTTCCGGATTTGGAATGACATGTGGGTGAGAATAGACAATTTTACACTTTTGGGTCAACTAAGCCTTTAACTTTTTGCAGTTTAATATTTTGAATATACACAATTCATGATGACACATCAATCACTATGCCATTATGACAATCAAGACACAATCAATCACCAACGGCAAATGTAAATTCCAGGTCTGAACAAAGGCATTGTGTGGTTGCCCAGTTAGGTTTCGATTTTTCATGTTCATTCATCATGTATTAAAATTTGTACTGCACATAGAATAAAATATAATGACACTCACAATTCTGGATTAATCTTCAGCATTATGTTGCTTTCTTCTGTTGCAATCTCATGAGAGGAGCTTCCTTCACTTGACACTGTAGGGGTCTGGGACAAATCTATTGAAAAATAATTTGAAAAAAATATTTGTCAGTTGAGGCCAAAATTCAGTAATGCAATACAATTTAAATTAGGGCTGTAAATACAGTAAAATAATTGAGATTACCATTAATTTTGATTATGCTGAGAGCTGTCTATAAAGCATGGGTGTCAAATTGTAAAATTATTCATATTCACATCCTTCATTTTAGGATTAATTAAAAGACGGTTACAAGTTGATATCCACAAATCCTCGTTCAATGTTCACATGGATGCCTGAAACAGTTTAAGTATGCATTTAATCTGATTAAATACATTTATATAATTTAAATGAGTAAAGTGAGTAATAAGGCATCTTAAATTGAACTTGGTGTACAATATTCGATTCTAAGACATGTTTAGAATTTGATTTACCCATAATTTATCAATGGTATTTATAATGTGAAGAGAAAATACAGATTCATATTAATAAAATACAGACAGATACATTGTTAGTGTCACGTTTCAGTGTGTTTAGTTATGTTTTGAGATCTTGTTTCCCCCTGTCTTTGTGGTTTTTGGTTTAGTCCTGTTAAGTTTTCCCGCTCCTCGTTTGTGTTCAGTTTCATCACCTGTGTTCTGTTAATTATTCTATTATTCCATGTGTATTTAAGCCCTGTGTTTTCCCTGAGTGTTGGTCGATCGTCGTCAATGTATGGTTGTGTGTTAACCCTGAATTCCTGGAGTTTTGTTCTTGTTTGATTTTGGAAGTTTCATTTTGTTAATTAAAACTATTATATTGAAGCTCCCGTGTCCTCGTCTTCAGTCACCTGCACCTAGTGATGGCAAGATGAGGCTTCCTGAACCACTGAGACCTCGCAGCCCATTGGTTCGACCAAAGGTTCATTACTCGAAGCTTCATTCATTATTGCTCACTAGTGACACCTAGCTACTGTGCAAATAAATAGCAGGCAAATTAATTCATTCTGAACCAATGGCCCGCCCCCCTCCCGCTCTGTTTTATTTATTTATTTATCTTCTTCTCATTGTTGATGTCTCTGTAACCTTTCATTTGCAATAATAAATAGATCTGTGCAGACATTTGTCCATTGCCTGGGTATGAAATAAAACGTGTATCTTTCTCTGTCTGCATTTACTTGAGACAACTGTCACACACACAGTTAATTAATTATTCCAAAACAAATTGGATAGTGACAGCATGAACAACAAAAGTGACTGTGTTGAGTGCAGTGCTTATGGTGGAGGGAGTGTAATAAAGTAAACTGCAGTAAACACCACAGTTTGGGGTGGATGAAGGAAGGATTGCAATAGATTTTTATTGAGAAAATGAATTTTTTTAAGTGTGTTAGGGTTTAGACAATTCCTCTTCTTGGACAAAACCTCTCCAGCCTTGGAAAAATATCCTTTCACAAAGAACAGAGGATGCAGGAGAACATAAAATGTCAGTGCCAGCAGGTATAAATGAAGATACTGATGCTTCTGTTGAGGATTTCCTCTTTCGTGCTGGCTACATTACCAGGAAAAAGGAAGATGTCATAAAAAGCAAACAAATCCAAAAGGGCAATCCAAATTAAAAAACAGTCCAGTCCAGATCCAAAAATCTAAGCTACCAAAAATCCAAAGCAATCAAAATAATCTTATCTTATTAATATAACAAGACTATAATAACTTTTCCAACCTGATATAATGTAATAATATACAGCCCTAACACATATATGACACAATAACGACAATGAGAGTTCTCTAACTCTGACTCTCTGACACGCTACAACTGCTTACTACTCCTGCAACACCCACAAGGTGGCGCGAGTTTCGAACCCCCTTTATCCAGAAGCGACACTTAGACCGAACCGATGACGTATATCCACACAAACCGAGGCCTCGTTTGTCATCAGTCACGTGATTTTCACGTTAACAACACAAGCCTCGAATCGCGGCTTCATCTGGCACGCCCATTTTTTCTCGACACAAGCTCCGATGCCTCGGTTCAAATGTCACATCACTACCTGCACCCAACCCAGACAGAACGATCGACCTTTAAAAAAGCGAAAGATGAGCAGAAGGAAAAGGAACAACAAGGTGAGCCCCATGGAAACACCTATCCTCTGCCAGAATGAGCTCTCTCTGGAGGAATATGCAGGGCTGTACATAGGCCTCTATGACGATGTGACTCAGAATGAAGAGGCACTTACAAGGAGTTTCTGGGGTGGACTGAAGGATCCACTAGCCCAAATAATTTTGGTGAAGGACCTACAAATATCCTTCTTGGAGTTTGTGGATCACACACTGTGGGCGTGTGGATCCACATACCTCGTGGAAGATCTCCCACTCCAGCCAGCTCCAAGCCCGCCAGCCCCTGAGCCCATCACCTGCACGCCAACGCCTGAGCCCATCACCTGCACGCCAGCGCCTGAGCCCATCCCCTGCATGCTAACGCCAGAGCCCATCGTCTGCCCGCCAGAGCCTGTGCCCATCGCCTGCCCGCCAGAGCCTGCACACCGCATCAGCCCTGCCGCCAGATCGGTCCCTGGACTTCCCCGGCTGATATCCTGTATGACTGATCCCCCACTGATATCAGTACGATTAGCCCAAAAGATGGCTACCAAGGCTGGGGTTCACGTCAGCCACATCCAGCCAGAGACCGTCCAGCCAGAGACCGTCCAGCCAGAGACCGTCCAGCCAGAGACCGTCCAGCCAGAGGCCGTCCAGCCAGAGACCGTTGTCTGCCCGCCAGAGCATGAATCCAGCCCCAAGTTCCCTGATGTGCTGGCCCCGTCCAGTTCCGAGTCCCCTGATGTGCTGGCCCCGTCCAGTTCCGAGTCCCCTGATGTGCTGGCCCCGTCCAGTTCCGAGTTCCCTGATGTGCTGGCCCCGTCCAGTTCCGAGTCCCCTGATGTGCTGGACCCGTCCAGTTCCGAGTCCCATGATGCACCAGAGCCAGAGCCCGTTGACCCAGCGCCAGAGCCAGAGCCCGTTGACCCAGCACCAGAGCCAGAGCCCGTTGACCCAGAGCCAGAGCCCGTTGACCCAGCGCCAGAGCCCGTTGACCCAGCGCCAGAGCCCGTTGACCCAGACCCAGAGCCCGTTGACCCAGCGCCAGAGCCCGTTGACCCAGACCCAGAGCCCGTTGACCCAGACCCCGTTGACCCAGAGCCCGTTGATGTCAAGTCTGTTTCCGTTCCTGAACCTGTCCTTCTCCCAAGAAAATTTTGGGGGGGGGCTATACACCTTCGCCGTGGCCGGCCAAAGATCCACGGAGGCCCGAAAAAATAACACCGCCGTGGCCACCTGATGGGTCTTCACCACCATGGCCGCCCGAAGGGTCCTCACCGCCGTGGCCACCTGAAGGGTCCTCACCAGCACGGCCACCTGAAGGGTCTTCACCGCCGTGGCCACCTGAAGGGTCCTCACCAGCACGGCCACCTGAAGGGTCTTCACCGCCGTGGCCACCTGAAGGGTCTTCACCGCCGTGGCCACCTGAAGGGTCTGCACCACCATGGCCACCCGAGGGGTCCTCACCGCCCTGGACGCCCGAGGGTCCCACAGCTCCGCCCTGGACGCCCGAGGGTCCCACAGCTCCGCCCTGGACACCCGAGGGTTCCACAGCTCCGCCCTGGACGCCCGAGGGTCCCACAGCTCCGCCATGGTCACGCCCACAGCCTGCTCCACCATGGCCACGCCCACAGCCTGCTCCACCATGGCCACGCCCACAGCCTGCTCCACCATGGCCACGCCCACAGCCTGCTCCACCGTGGCCACGCCCACAGCCTACACCGAGGGTCCCACAGCTCCGCCCTGGACACCCGAGGGTTCCACAGCTCCGCCCTGGACGCCCGAGGGTCCCACAGCTCCGCCATGGTCACCCGAGGGTTCCACAGCTCCGCCCTGGACGCCCGAGGGTCCCACAGCTCCGCCATGGTCACGCCCACAGCCTGCTCCACCATGGCCACGCCCACAGCCTGCACCGTCGTGGCCACGCCCACAGCCTGCACCGTCGTGGCCACGCCCACAGCCTGCACCACCGTGGCCACGCCCACAGCCTGCTCCGCCCTGGAGGCTTCCTGGACCTGCACCATGCCCTCGTCAGCCTCCAGGGCGCCCACCCTCCCACCCATTTGGATGTTATACGGCGCGAGGACGCGCCTTCAGGGAGGGGGGAGGTACTGTCACGTTTCAGTGTGTTTAGTTATGTTTTGAGATCTTGTTTCCCCCTGTCTTTGTGGTTTTTGGTTTAGTCCTGTTAAGTTTTCCCGCTCCTCGTTTGTGTTCAGTTTCATCACCTGTGTTCTGTTAATTATTCTATTATTCCATGTGTATTTAAGCCCTGTGTTTTCCCTGAGTGTTGGTCGATCGTCGTCAATGTATGGTTGTGTGTTAACCCTGAATTCCTGGAGTTTTGTTCTTGTTTGATTTTGGAAGTTTCATTTTGTTAATTAAAACTATTATATTGAAGCTCCCGTGTCCTCGTCTTCAGTCACCTGCACCCAACCCTGACAGTTAGTACATAATCTATAATAACATGCAGTATGAATTGATAAAGACTGATTTCAAGCTAAAGTACCTGTATGCTCTGCCAGTGCTCACGCAAACACCTGTAAACTGACCTGGAAGACAGACGGATTTATAGATTAGCTTTAAGGCGAGACACTACAGGTGAATAGGGTATTTTTTTTAAATAATAGATATCATCATGAAACTTTCTCAGTTTATTACTTATGCAAGTATATTAAAAAAATGTATTACAAGTTTTTGAAATTTGTATGTTTAATTATGCAAATTAGGCCTTAACTCGTTAAATATGCACAATTTTGCATATATTTTCGGTAGATAGATCTGACCATATGATAAAGCCAGGTGCAAAATTATTTTTTCATTTTGTTCACACACAAGATGAAAAAAGAATTTCAGAGGGATTTCAGGATATATGCTTTCATTACCTAGGAAATCAAAATATACTGTCCATAGCCTTAAAAAATCAATTCTCGCCATATTTTTTTTATTAAAAAGTCACATAAATCAGGCCAGAAATGATTTATAAACAAATCCCTCTGAAAATATCTTCAGAATACTGCTAAGTGTATAACTGGAAAGTTTGGTGTACATAGGTGCTACACAGGCTGAGAAGTTTCTACTGGAGAATGACAAAATACTCATTTTGAGAAAACAGCATTTAAAGATTTGTAATGTAAAAATGAATACTTTTTTAGTGGAAACAACTATTTACAGACACAATATCTTATCAAATCATCAGCACCAACAATACAAACCAACTAAATCACATTACAACTTATAACACAGCATTTATGGCCTTCAAATGAACAGAAAAAGAGTCATAAACACACATCTAAATGTCAGAGCGCGTCACGTGATGCATCTGAACCAATCACGTTGTCAGAAATTGACACCAGCCAATGAGATTTCGGTTTTAGAGTTAAATGCCCATTTTACTTTCACGATTGGTTGCTGATAAAAAGGAAATGACCATATTTGGATCCGACAGCGTTGAACAGGAGAAAGAGAGCTTTCCAACGGTGTGTGTGATGACAGGGTGCAGATAGCGATCGCAGAGCAGCATGTTGATATATAGCGACAACTTTTTGTTGAATTTAGGAGAAATCTACAGACGCAAATGGACAAAGTGTAGTAAAATAAACACCTAAATGTGTATTTTGGAATTTTTTTCACCTCAAGTCTGAAAGAAGACATGTTATTGAAGACAAATAGCCCAAAATCTCAAAATTGACCAGTGAAAAAAAAACGATGTTTTTGCCTGCCGTGTCTCGCCTTAAATCACTTTCACCGTGTTTGAACTTTACTGTCATAAAAAAAAACTTGATGCAGATATGACGACATGATATTCAGTGTTAAAGCAGCACCGGGTAACTTTTCAACCTTCATAATATATTTCCATGTCTCCCCTTAGGAAACGCACGACAAAGTCGTTCTTCCCTAGCGACTGGCCAGACACCGGTTTTGCAAACGTTGCTATGGCCGCCACATAGACCTTGAGTGTGGATGGGGTCCTGCCCTTATCCAGCAGCTCTTGAAGGAAGGACATTACCTCCGTAACCCCGCAGTCTACTGGTGAAAAGCCTTGGGCTTGACACCAGGCAGAGAACACTGACCATTTCGAGGAGTAGAGCCGTCTAGTAGACGGTGATCTAGCCTGCGCGATCGTGTTCAGCACTCCCTCTGGGAGGTTAGCGGGTACCCGTTGATGGCCCATGCATGCAGGGACCACAGATCCGGGCGAGGATGCCAAATCGAGCCCTCCGCCTGAGAGAGGAGGTCTCTCCTCAACGGCACAGGCCATGGAGCAGCGCTGGTCAGCTGCATCAGGACAGGGAACCAAGCCTGGTTCGTCCAGAGCGGAGCTACGAGCAGCACTGGGCATCCGTTTTCCCTGATTCGTTCCAACACCTGGGGCAGACTGGGGGAAAAGCATACAGAGGACAGCGGGGCCAGACATGGGCCAGCGCGTCCTTGTTTTTCGAGAAAAACTTCGGGCAGTGAGCGTTTTCGTGGGACGCAAATAAGTCCACCTGCGCTCTGCCGAATGTTTCCCACAGCAGCTGGACCGTCTGCGGGTGCAGCGACCATTCCCCTGCTGGTACATTGTTCCTGGACAGTCTGTCCGGTCCCACATTTAGGTGACTGTGCTGAGCCCAGACCAGGAGGCGTTCTGTCAGCCTGTAAAGGTTTCGAGACCTGACGCCAACCTGGCGATTTATATATGCCACCACTGACATGTTGTCCGACCGGACCAAAACGTGGTGGCCTCTTATCTGGGGACAGAAGCGCCGCAGCGCTCTGTCGACTGCTATCATCTCCAAGCAGTTTATGTGAAGGAGCTTCTCCCGCTCTGACCATAGGCCAGCTAGCGGTCTGCCCTCGAGCAGCGCTCCCCACCCCGAGGTGGAGGCGTCCGTAGACACCACCTTTACGCTCGAGGTGGTCCCCAGACTCACACCTGACTGGTACCAGGTGGATACCTTCCAAGGTCTCAGAGCTGAAACGCACTGCTGGCCGACCCTGAGGCGAAACAGACCCGTGGTCCATGCCCGGGGCGGAACCCGCGCTTTCAGCCACATCTGCAGTGGGCGCATGCGAAGCAGGCCCAGCTGGAGTACAGAGGCCGCCGAGGCCATTAGGCCCAGCATTTTCTGAAACCTTCTTAGTGGGACTATAGAGCCGTGGCGGAAGGATTTCGCGACGCGCTGAATATTTAGTCCGCGCTCCGGTGACAGGCGTGCCGTCATGGATAGCGAGTCTAACACTGTTCCCAGAAAAGAAATTTTCTGGCTGGGAGACAGTGCACTCTTTGCCCAATTGACCGTAAGGCCCAGCTTCTCGAGGTGCTCGAGTAATGTAGCCCTGTGTTCTATGAGCTCCGATCGTGATCGAGCTAGAACCAGCCAATCGTCCAAGTAGTTCATAACTCGCATGCCCCGAAGTCTCAGGGGAGCGAGAGCCGCGTCCATGCACTTCGTGAATGTACGTGGTGCCAGGGACAGGCCGAACGGCAGGAATGTGTATTGATATGCCTGGCCCTCGAATGCGAATCTCAAGAATCGCCTGTGATGGGACGCTATTTGTATTTGGAAATAGGCGTCTTTCAGATCTATTGACATAAACCAGTCCCCGTGGCGCACTTGCGCAAGGATTTTCCTGGTCGTAAGCATCCTGAACTGGCGCTTCACAAGCGCTCTGTTCAGCTGTCGCAGATCTAGAATGGGTCTGAAACCCCCATATTTTTTCGGTACCAGAATATCTGCTGTATAAGCCCCCCTCGCTCTGAGCCTGAGATAAGGGTTCTATAGCCCCTTTGCTCAGTAGTTTCGCTATCTCGGCTCGAAGTAGATGAGATACTTCGTTTCTCACCGTAGTCTCGACACGCGCCGTATAGCGGCGGGGACGTCAAGCAAACTGTAGCGAATAGCCTCTCTTTATAGTGTTCAGCACCCATTCTGATACCCCGGGAAGCTTTGACCACGCGTCCGCGTGAGTAGCTAGAGGTAGAATGAAAACCGGGCTCTGGCCGTGACAAAGCGGCAGCTCGAGAGCACCGGTGTCCTGAGAACACGACGCCGTGTTTACAGCGTCCGAGGCGGGGGGCGCGCTGATCACAGCGGGCAGCCTGGCCGCACTCAGCCTCTCTATGGCGGGACTCGCAGCGAGAGTGAGCGGGGCGAATCTCGTGGGATTCGGCGTGTCTGTGGGGAAATGTGGGCGCGAGACTACGGGCACATTTACTGCACTGCACATGCTTTCGGCTGGAGCCGATTGGATGTGTGTTGGTTTCGTTTTTACAGAAACCAAGGGACACGCGGCGTGTAGTGTAAGTGGGCAATGTATGGGCGCATTCACTACATTGTTTGCACAATCGAACTGAGTCTATTTTATGTGCGCAAGCCCTGCACCGTGGCGGGCTGTGTCTGGGTGTGGGAATGGGCACTGGGGCATGGGCATTCTTACAACACACATAACACCATCGGCCATAGCCGAGACACCAGAAAATACACTCTTTATTGGATTTATCTGGGTAGCCGTAAAAACGGCTTTTGTGTGCAGGCAAGCGGGCTGAGACACCGGCTGCTTCGCTGCTAAATACACTGGGACAGTCACATCGCATGGAACTGAACGAGCGAGGAGTTTTGGTGGAAATCCGGCCGCAGCGGGATCTGAACACCGTCGTTTTCCTAGAGTGGCTAGGAAAGCTTCGAGGCCTCGGGCTTGAGCTCAATCTTCGGCCGGGGCCCGCGCTGAGGGGGGCGGTGTCCAGCAGAGCGAGAGCGCGGTCTCTGGTCTCGGGCCTGGCGGCGCTGTGAAGCGGCGGCGGCGGGCGGTGCATGCTGCGGCTGAGAGCTGCGAACAGGCGGCTGTTTAGGGCGACCTGAAGCGGAGCTCAAGCGCTTCGGGAGGAAGTGCTTCATGGCCTGCGAAGTCTTCTGCACCTCAGTGTATCTGTCCGCGAAATCCTTGACGGCAGATCCAAAGAGGCCCGCTGGAGAAATGGGCGCGTCGAGGAATACAGAGCGCTCGGCTTCCGTCATCTCTGACAGCGTCAACCATAGATGTCTCTCGGCGACGGCGAGAGAGGCCATATTCCGCCCCATGGCCTGTGCAGCGGCTTTAGCGGCGCATAGAGCGAGGTCTGTAGCGCTCCGCAAATCCGCCACGCAGATAGCCCCGGGTCCTTCCTCGTCCAGTTTAAGGAGAAGGTCAGCCTGGTAGATCTGCAAGACAGCCATCGTGTGCAGCGCTGAGACTGCTTGTCCGGCGACGGTGTAAGCGCGCCCGTGCAGCGATGACGTCACCCGGCAGGCCTTAGATGGGAGCGTCGTCTGCACGCGCCGTCCAGCAGAGGGCGGGCAGAGATGTGACGCTACCGCTGCCTCCACAGGAGGAATGGAGGTGTACCCTCTATCTCCCGCACCGTCGACAGTAGAGAATGCCGCGGAGGTAGAGGTACGCAGCCTGGCGGAGAATGGGGCGTTCCACGACTTGGAGACTTCGTCGTGAAGTTCGGGGAGGAAAGGGGCGGCCCTGGACTTAGACGGAGCCTCGTCCTTCCCGAGGAAGCGTCCGTCTAGCCTGTTGCGCGGTGGAAGCGCGGGCACTTCCCACTCGAGGCCGATGCTTTCCACGGCCTGGGTGAGCAGACGCATCAGCTCAGCCTCAATGCCGGCTCTCTTCCCGGGGGGTTGGCAGGAAACGTCAGCGGGGGAGGTCCGCGGAGCTCGCCCAATCCTCGCTGACAGAAGCCACGAGAGAGCATACCTCAGGTTCGTCGAACTCGGGGGCGGACGCGGCGGCAGACGGCGGCCGTTGTCCATCCGGGAGCGACTCGGGTGAAGCCGGCGAAGCAGGCGGGCGAACCGGCGAGCTTTGGCGGGCTGGAGAAGGCTCGGGAGCGCGCTGGGCTCTGGACTCTGAGGACTCGCCTGGCATCGTTCTCTGAGCCCGCCTCCCAGCCTTCCGTGGCGCCGCGCCGCAAGAAGCGCCGCGGCGCCACGGAAGGCTGGGAGGCGGGCTCAGAGAACGATGCCAGGCGAGTCCTCAGAGTCACCATAGGCAAAAGCTCGCAGTGAGGGCATCAGCCGTCAGCGAGCGCGATAGCCGCGTGATCCTCACCCAGGCAGGACACGCAGATGACATGACGGTCCTCGTCGCTGAGTTGGGCGCGGCAGGAGCCACAAGAAGGCATCTTTAAAAAGACGCAGCTCTTTTAGGGAGAAGTGTGTGTTGCGTCACGTAAGCAAACACGCACTCTCAACAGAGAAATAGCAATTGCAATACAAAGGATATAGTACGCCGGAAAGCGCAGCAGGTACGGCAGCTGAAGGCGGCGAGGCCAGCGACTCCAGGCTCAAGGCACGTCCCCCAGAAGGCTACAGGTCGACGGCGCAGCTTCTCAATCCAGATCCAGCGATGTGTGAGCTTCGCTGAAGAGTTGAAAAATCAGTGTATAGCAGGATATCGAGCTTATTTATAGGGCGAGACCACGCCCTTTCTGGCGGGACGTGACGAAATGGGCGCGAAGTGCCCCCATTCGTCATGACGTCACGCAGAGCTGCTCTCGATACGCTGCTGCTTTTGCCGCAAGACAGCCAATAGGCGCGCGAGCTGTCTCGCCTAAGGTCTGCTTGCTGCTGCAAAGCGCTTTACATTGATTAAAAATTAAGGATAATTTTTTGGCTTCAATGTCTCGATGAAGAGTTTTCCCCATAGCGTAAGCTATTACGCAGTACGAGAGATACTCTCGTAAGAGAACCCCCGTTTTTTTTTATTTTTTTTTTTATTGACCGTTTTCTCCATCTTCATTCTTTCTGTTCCGCCGGACAAGCTGTTGTGACTTTCCATCACCTTTGGCATTATAATCATATTTTTCAAAAAACAAACAAACAAAAAACATGCGTTATTAGGCAGACGTGAAGTCACCTCTGTGGAGGAAGGGGCGGGGGACTCTCTACACTATTTTGAATTTGTACAGCAGTACCTTTTTTAAACACTAGCTGTCATTATTACTCATTAATTTTGACCTTTAAGGTAATTTCTCTAAGGTGTTCCCCAAGTATCTGTCCCATTATGTTATAAAAAAGATAATGCTAGCTAGAATGAGCTAAACAGACAAAATTGACCAAAAAAAGGGTTTAAAGGGGTCATATAATGGTACATGCACTTTTACAAGTTGATTGTACTGAAATGTGTGTTGGCAGTGCCTGTACACAGCCATCATATAATGATAAAAATCCATCCAGTGGTTTTGTTTTAATCTCCTTATATGTTTTCCCCTGCCTCAAATCGAGCTGTTAGAGCCTGTGACATCACAAGCTCGCACGCCCCTCCCACGATTGTTGATTGACAGCAGCGTTTCAACACTCGCTCGCTCGTGAGATGTCAATCATAGTTCGTCATTGTTAATACACTGGAGCAGAATGGCACCTAATCGATTGTGGTGTTCTGTTCTTGGGTGTAATAAGGAACACAGCAGTCATTTTAATGTTCCTAAATCCGAACCGCTGAAGACGCAGTGGCTGAGTTTTGTTTATGAAGGGAATCCGACGAGCAATGTCAATGCGCTCATGTTTGCGCAAATCATTTCTGACCAGACTGCTTTTTAAACGAGGCGAGGGTCAATATAAATCAGGTTTTGCTAAGAAGCTGCTACAGAAAAAGGTATACCAATTATTCGTGTTCCTGCTGGACCTCCAGAAGAAGTGAGTGTAACGTTTTATTAACCTTTATATTAATCTTTGCAAATCCCTTGCACGCTTCACGATGATTGTGGCTAATGTTTACACTCAGGGTGCATCACGGCATGTATTCTATGTAACGTTACGACGTTCTCAATATAATTCATAATCCCACATTTATAATGAAAAACGCGTTATAGTTAATGTGTTATTAAAAACTGTGTACGCAGGTGTTACAGTTAATGTAACAGGAATATTAACAGGAATATCAATGCAGTTACAATACTATAGATGTACTTAAAAGTTTTCTTAAAACATAAAACATTTTCGTACAGCACTAAACATAAAAATACAACAAATTCTTACGTATCCTTCAACTACTGCTAGAATCATTACTGACATGACCTCATGTCAGTTTCAGTCACGATAGTTGTACCTAACACTGAGATAACGTCACGCATCACTGACAAGCCTACATTTACAAAAAAAAAAAAAAAGTTTTTCAACATAAATCTGTCAACGAACTAACCTATAACTTACATTAGTAACGTTAAACACATAGCTTTTGTATTTCACAACTCTAACGTTACCCTGCCAGTACATACAAAAATAGATCAAAGTGACATTGTTAACCAACCATTCAGAAACGTCCTGTTCGAGCCTTATTGTCGAACTTCTTCGGGGCCGTCATCTTGTTTCGGGTCCGACTCCGGTTCAAACTGATATGGTTGCACAGATGTGTCCTCAGAGAGAATCCCGCTGCCATAATAAACCCTCAACTGTTGTCAAGTCAACACTCCAAGTGCGTTGTGTCAAAGCGCCCACAGAACAGAGGGGCGGAGTCAGCGAAGCTCATTATCATTAAAGGCATATGCACTTAAACGGCGTGCTGAAAACAGAGCTGTTTTTGAGCAGGTAAAATGAGTGTTTTCTTAAAATACTAATGATAATTTTTAATAAAAGTATATTACAAAGTTTTCATTTAGACCCTAAAGATTCATATTAACTTGTACAAAAATGGCATTATATGACCCCTTTAAAACTTGCCAGTTTTTGGTTCCTTGTTGTTTAAGGCAAGTTTCACCAGCATTTTTCCACGTAAAAGTGAAGCCATTTTGAAAGTTCCTTAGAGGTTTTATAGCATACAAAATTGTTTTATAGCATACATATACAGAATGCTATAAAACCTGACTCATGCCACTCAAAGGCAAACTGCAGTATCATAGTGAAACCAAGGCAGACTGCAGTACGGGCAGATACTGCATTCTGCCTTGGTTTCACTCTACTTTTCTATACAATACTGCAACTAAAAATGTAAATTTATATAAGAAATTTATTAGGTAGCCATATTAAATTTTAACAGATTGTAGAGCAGATCCTGCACTTTTTATTTGTGCAATTTTTTTTTTTTTTTTTGAAAATTTGAAGATACTGCTCTTAGTCTTTGTAGGGCAGCTTTAAATGTGTAGGTCCTGAGACATGTTGAGTAAAGTTAAAATAGTCAGTAATGGATATGAGATCTGTAGCTGCAATACATGAGATATCATCAATATGAAGATTAAAAGCTCCAATAATTAAAACTTGCTCCAGCTTGATTATAGAGGATAAAAAGTCAGTAAAATCAGTAAGAAAGATGCCTGCAGGACCAGGAGGGCGGTAAATTAACACTCAATAAAAAAGGTTAACAGAACCAACCTTAATCATCTGTGACTCAAAAGAGGAGAAGGTTTCAGAGTGTATTACTCTGCATAAGAATCTGTCACGATACACAACAGCAAGGCCGCCACCTCGACGTGCCGTTCGAGGTGTCCCAATCACAGAGCAGCGTGCAGGGCAAAGCTCATCTAAATGTACAGCTTCCTTATCCTTTTGCCAAGTTTCTGTAAAAAACATAAACATAAACCTGGTACCAACACATGGTTTCCAGCGGTGCCGTGCGGTCAATCGCTGGTCAGGCTGGTCGGGCACAAACTGTAGTTGCCTAACTGCCTCTCCACCACCGTCCCACAATGACTGAAGGGCATCTCGTCCAACGGGCAGGACGAGCCGAAGGCGACCCCATGAAGGAGCGCCCCCACCACCTATATCCTGGGGGTAAACCGGCAACAGCCACCGCGGCCTGCAAAAAAGCTTAGACACCCACATCCACGAAGACAGCCTCATCCCGACCTGAACGCCGGCTCTGCAGCCCCTTCTCCTTCGTCTCCTCTTGGAATTATCACGGCCCCGAATAGAAAACAGAAATCGGGATTCGTGTAGGCTGGATACACACACCAACGGGGGCGGGAAAGTTTGACTGTAACTCTCCAAACTATTACAAAGTCCTTCCATATATGTTCCAATGTTCATCAGGGTGAAACGATTGTACGTCCGATCAGCAGTGACACAGTAGTTTGACGGCAGGGTTGATGTGACCATAAGAGAGACGAAAACAAACAGAGAAAAACGACACAAATGTGACGCAGCAGCGGCCATGCCAAACAAAGGTGCCATCTTGGTAGTAGGAGCCTCAATAGTATAGCCTTCTCTGTCAGCGGTGAGGACTACACATGTGATAAATGCAGGGAGATAGTCAGGCTGACCGAGATGATATCAGAACTAGAGAAACACATCCAAACTTTAATCTGTAATTTACAGACGGATCAAAAGACCCAAGTACAGGAAAGACTGGAGCAGCAGTATATATACCACATTTTCAGAAATCAATTTTAAAAAGAACTTCAGATCATTTAGCAGTGTACACTGTGGAGCTTTTAGCTATTTTACTTGCACTCACATGGATAGAGGAGGTTGGACCTAATCAATATATTATATGTTCAGTCTCAATGGCATCATTAATAAGTATTGCAAATTGTATATCTGTTTGTAGACTTTATTTATGAAATCTTTCATAGTTTATACAGATTAAAAAATCGTAATATTATAGTGTGTTTTATGTGGGTCCCATCTCACGTTGAAATAGAGGGTAATGAAGAAGCTGATCGTTTGGCTAAAAATACTCTTAAGTCAGACATACAATGGACAGTGCCATTGAGTAAAATGGAAATTAAATGTATTATTAAAACAAGAATCAATGGGTTATGGCAAGAGCAATGGGAAAATTAGACAAAAGGTTGTTTTTTATATAATATACAGAAACAAGTGAAAACAAGGAGACAGGATGGTTGGATGCGAAGGGAGGAATCTGCAATCACAATGCTAAGAATTGGACACACAGGTCTTAATCATAATCTCAGTCGTTTAGGGAAACACGCAACAGGATTATGCATTAATTGTGACAGGAGAGAAACGGTAGAGCATATATTAATACAATGTGAAGCATACAGAACAGAATGAATCACAATGTTAGAACAAGTAAAAGTTAATTAGGTTACACACATTTATCAGCAGAGCCGGACAGTGAAGGAGTCCATTTACTTGAGTACAGTACTTAAATACAATTTTGAGGGATCTGTACTTTACTCGAGGATCATTTTTGGGGAGTACTCATGACTTTACTCAAGTACATTTGAGAGGCAACTATTGTACTCCACTACATTTCTATCCATAACCGTGAGTACCCATTACTACTTCTACTTCTACTACTGGACCAAAGAAAAGAAAAGTGGACAGTGAGTGCCGAGTTTTTAATAAGGAGTGGACAGCTAAATATTTTTTTTTACCGAAGTCCGATCAAAGGCCGTATGTCTTATTTGCCAAGAAACCATTGCAGTTTTCAAAGAATACAATATCAGCAACCAGTCAGAGCAAGAAAGGAAGGCTACTGCTCAGAGGTTAGCAGCCAATTCACAGGGTCAGCAAAATATTTTTCTTCGACAAGCTACTATTCAGGAGTCAAGTACCAAGGCAAGTTATTTGCTGGCATTCAAATTAGCAAAGGCCAGCAAGCCTTTCTCCGAAGGGGAGTTTTTGAAAGAATGCATGGTAGAGACTGCGATTCTCTTGTGTCCAGAGAGCAAAAACTTGAGCAAAAAATTTGAACAAATTAGTTTATCACGCAGAACAGTGACCCGCCGTATACAACTAATTGACGAAGATTTGACCAGCGACTTGAACAAAAAAGCCGAGTCGTTTAAGTTCTATTCGTTAGCACTGGATGAAAGTAACAACATAAAAGACACCGCGCAGCTCTTAATTTTTATCAGAGGGATTGATGATAATTTTGAGATCACGGAGGAGTTTTTGGCCATGGAGTCCATAAAGGGGACAACACGAGGAGTGGACTTGTATGACAGCTTGACTGGTGTCATCGAGAGGCTGAAGTTACCATGGTGTAAACTTGTGAATGTCACCACTGATGGATCGCAAAATTTAACAGGAAAAAACGTTGGGCTGCTGAAAAGAATCCAGGATAAGGTGAAAGAGGAAAACCCTGAATTGGATATAATTTTCCTGCACTGCATAATCCATCAGGAAGTCCTGTGCAAGTCTGTATTGCAGCTTGATCATGTAGTGAAGGTAGTCATAAAGCTCGTAAACTTCATTCGAGCAAGAGGACTTAACCATCGTCAGTTCATTAAATTCCTCGAAGAAACTGATGCTGATCACCAGGACTTACTGTACCACTCTAATGTCCGTTGGTTAAGTTTAGGGAAAGCATGCCAGCGAGTGTGGGAGCTTAAAGGGGAGATACGCTCATTTTTGGAGTTAACCCTCCAAACCCGATTGACGCTCTAGAGCGTCAAAATGCACTCCCCTTACAAATCTACTAATAACTTCGGAATGCATCAAGGTATTAACTTACTTTTTTTTTTATTAAAAAGCTGACATTCGTCTACGTAAAAGGAGTCTGACTTTGTTGAGTTCCGCGAATGATAAGCCTTCCGTATTTGAGTGCAAATCTATAGCATTTTACCGCAAAACAGAGAAAATGTACTTAACCCTATCTATTGATATAAAGTGCTGTTGTGGGTGTGTGTGTGTGTGTGATCCAATGACAGATCTGTGTGTGTGAACCAATGACAGACCTGTGTGTGAACCAATCACAGACCAAAAAAACAAAAAATGACGTCGTCACGTACGTAAGAAAGGGGAGGGGTTTGGAATCAATCCCACGTGGGATTCGCAAAATGGTTTCGTCTTATACACGGTCTTTACACAACACATTGGAGATACACGTATTTGTACTAGATTCTTTTCAAAGAAAACATGGCCAAACGAAGATTCACTGCCGAGCAAGCTGCTGAAATGATTTTTGCCGAGAGCGGATCTGATCCATATCGATTTGATTCGGATGAAGATGATCAAATTCTGGACGGAATCGATCCATTTGAAGAGTAAGTAATGAATGCAATATTGCTGATAATGCATTTTCTAATATATATTGTATGATTTTTTAGCAAAATTATTTTTGTAGCTTTTCAGAAATAACGGAGCAGTAATCAAATAGGCTAATGTGCGCCATCAAATAATGTGCGCGTTTTGGCCCATGTAGTCTCTCTTCATTTACAAGCTATTTCGTTTACTTTGCTTTGCTTGTCTATTTTATTGTACTGTTTTTATTTTAGTAAAATTGTATAGTAGCTTTTCAGAAATAATGGTGCAGTAAGCCTAAGACTTGTATTTGTCTACATGGGGGTTTGTAAGACGTAACGTTATACTCGGTGCGTAATGATGAACGCTCCAGTAATAATAGTTAGATTATTGTAGTTAGAAGTTCTATGACTTGGATTTAAAAATACACACATGATGATGAATAGCTAATCTTTATTTACCACATTTTTGTGTTTGTTGTAGAAATTTTAATAGTCATTTATTCCTAATCTATTCAATGTGTAAAAGTATATGTGTGTACGTGCTTGTGCGTGACGTTTCAGGAATATATGGGACAGGACATCTTGACCTTAGGAATGGTCAGGTTTGGCTAGTTTATTCCAGTACCAGTTTGTGTCCTTAAGAAAAACTGAACAGAAGTGGGGGCCTTATCTGGGTGGAAAAGTACAGCGGGTGAGAAGGAACCTTGAAAAGAGTATAAAAGCTGTCTCATGTCTTCCTGGTGCGCGCCACTCACTTCACAGAATGTAACGGCTGTGATGGCGACTGGGCCTTCTTGCAAGAATAAATATTTCTCTTTTTATTAATTTGACTCTGAGTGTCTCTTACGCAGTGATGGTGTTTAACAGAAGTTTTTGCCACAACATTTGGTGTCAGAGTGGGATTCCTTGGCAGTACCTCCTGGACCTGAGAGCGGACGGTGTTTGGCCACCTGGACTGAGCAGTTCCAGCTCTACCTCGTAAGTTTCAGAGAGAGGGGCCGACCGCTATCAGGGCCAGGAGAAGCTCCACTGGAATCAGATGAAAACGAACCCGTGGCAACTCAAGACATCTCTGGTAAGAGACGGCTAAAATATTTTTCTTATGGGCTAAAATATTTTTCAAAGTGAAACTGAACCATACTGGCTGAGGGCTGTTTCTGTGGTACGTAATCTGAGATTAAGTGAGATCTATATATAGATCAAGAAATTTCAAACAGATACGAGGGAAAATAATCTGAGATTAATTGAGGTCTGTGACAGATCAAGAAATTTCAAGCAGATAAATAATCTGGGATTAATTGAGAACTGTGACAGATCAAGAGATTTCAAACAGATAGGTAACCTGAAAATGAGTTGTTCCACCACGGAGCAATTTGTTTTTAGGTGCTGAGGCTAATTAGGGGGAACCAGAACAATCGTAACAGATTTTTTGGTAAACCATAGTTAGGAGGGCACTAATAGTGCAACCCGACCGATTTGGGTTAAAAGAAAAGAATCGGGTTTGTTGGGGACGCCTAACAGACTAAAGAAAACGCGCGTTGAAGAGAAATCCACAGAGAACAGAGAAGCAGCAGTATGGGGATGTCTCAAAAGCAAGCTTGCGAAATTTGGTATACCGGTTCTCTTACGAGAGTATCTCTCGTACTGCGTAATATCTTACGCTATGGGGAAAACTCTTTTCCACGAGATATTGAAGCCAAAAATTATCCTTAATTTTTTATTAATGTAAAACGCTTTGCAGCAGCAAGCAGACATAGGCGAGACAGCTCGCGCGCCTATTGGCTGCCCTGCGGCAATAGCAGCAGCCTATCGAGAGAGGCTCTGCGTGACGTCACGACGAATGGGGGCCTTTCGCGCCCATATCGTCACGTCCCGCCAGAAAGGGCGTGGTCTCGCCCCATATCTAGGCTCGATAGCTGCTCTTACGTTGATTTTCATCTCTTCAGCGAAGCCTCCCGCATCCCTGGATCCAGAGTGAGAAGCCGCGCCGTCGACCTGTAGCCTTCAGCGGGACGTGCCATCGAGCCTGGAGTCGCTGGCCTCGCCGCCTTCAGCCGCCGTACCTGCTGCGCTTTCCGGCGTACATATCCTTTCCTCTGCTTAGAGTGTGTGTGATTGCATCATCTGCCTTTTTTTCCCACCCCTCTAAAAGAGCGGCGTCTTTTTAAAGATGCCTTCCTGTGGTTCTTGCCGAGCCCCACTCAGCGATGAGGACCGCCATGTCATCTGCGTGTCCTGCCTGGGTGAGGATCACGCGGCCATCGCGCTCGCTGACGGCAGATGCCATCATTGTGAACGTTTGCCTATGGTGACTCTGCGGACTCGCCTAGCTGCGTTATCCGAGCCCGCATCCCAGCCTGCCGTGACGCCGCGCCGCAAGAAGCGCCGCGCCCAGCGCGCGCCCGAGCTATTTCCAGTCTGCCAAAGCTCGCCGGTTCGCCCGCCAGCTTCGCCGGCTTCGCTCGAGTCGCCCACGGACGGACAGTGGCCGCCGTCTGCCGCCGCGTCCGCACTTGAGCTCGACGAACTTACCGGAGACGGCATTGAAACTGAGCCGATGCGTCCGCTCTCTCAAGCCGTGGATTACATCGGCCTCGACTGAAAGGCGCTCGCGCAACTAACGCGCAATAGGCTGGACGGACGCTTTCTCGGGAAAGACGAAGCTCCGTCACAGTCGAGACCCGCGCCTTTCCCCCCTGAATGGTGAGAAACATTTGTGGCTAACTATCCGAGATGACGGAAGCTGAGCGCTCCGTGTTCCTCGACGTTCTCGCTCTGCTGGACGCCGCCCCCCTCAGCGCGGGCCCCGGCCGAGGATTGAGATAAAGCCCGAGGTCTCAAGGCCTTCGTAGTCTCTCTAGGAAAGCGACGGTGTGCAGTTCCCGCTGCGGCCGGATTTCCACCAAAACTTCTCGCTCGTTCAGTTCCAAGCAATGTGACTGTTCCAGTGTATTTCGCAGTGAGCAAGCTGGTTCCACAGCCCGCTTGCCTGCGCACAAAGGCCGTCGTTTCGGCTAACTAGCAGCGCCGCCAGGCCCGAGATCAAACACCGCGCTCTCGCTCTGCTGGACGCCGCCCCCCTCAGCGCGGGCCCCGGCCGAGGATTGAGGTAAAGCCCGAGGTCTCAAGGCCTTCCTAGTCTCTCTAGGAAAGTGACGGTGTTCAGATCCCGCTGCGGCCGGATTTCCACCAAAACTTCTCGCTCGTTCAGTTCCATGCGTTGTGACTGTCCCAGTGTATTTCGCAGTGAAGCAGCCGGTGTCTCAGCCCGCTTGCCTGCGCACAAAAGCCGTTTCTATGGCTACCCAGATAAATCCAATAAAGAGTGCATTTTCTGGTGTCCCGGCCACGGCCGATGGTGTTACGAGTGTTGTAAGAATGCCCACGTCCCAGTGCCCATTCCCACACCCAGACACAGCCCGCCATGGTGCAGGGCTAGCACAAATAAAACCAACTCATGTTGGTTGTGCAGAAAATGTAGTGAACGCGCCCATACTATGCCCGCTTACACTACATGATGCGTGTCCCTTGGTTTCTGTAAAAACGAAACTAACACACATTTAGTCGGCGCGAGCCGACAGTGTTCTCAGTGCAGTAAATGTGCCCGCTGTCCCGCATTTCCTCACTGACACGCCGAATCCCACGGGATTCACCCCCGCTCGCTTTCTATGCACAACCCGTCACAGAGAAGCTGAGCGCGGCCAGGCTGCCCGCTGTGATTAGCGCGCACCTCGCACGCTGTGAACACAGCGTTGATTCAGTCGGCGCGAGCCGAGTGTTCTCCGTGCTGAAAATGTGCCCGCTGTCTCGCGCCCGGATTTCTCACAGACACTCCGAATCTCACGGGATTCGCCCCCGCTCGTTTTCTCTGCACAACCCGTCACAGAGAAGCTGAGCGCGGCCAGGCTGCCAGCTGTGATCAGCGCGCGCCTCGCACGCTGTAAACACAGCAGTGATTTAGTCGGCGCGAGCTGACAGTATTCTCAGTGTAGTAAATGTGCCCGCATGTAGTAAATGTGCCCACATTCCCTCACACGCGCCGAATCCCACGGGATTCGCCCCGCTCGCTTTCTCTGCGCGTCCCGCCATAGAGAAGCTGAGCGCGGCCAGGCTGCCCGCTGTGATCAGCGCGCCCCCCGCCTCGAACGCTGTAAACACGGTGTTGTGTTCCCAGTACACAGGGGCTCTCGAGCCGCCGTCCTGCCGCGGCCAGAGCCCAGATTTCATTCTACCCCTAGCTATTCACGCAGATGCGTGGTCAAGGCTTCCCGGGGTATCAGAATGGGTGTTGAACACTATAACGAGAGGCTGTTCGCTACAGTTCGCTCGACGCCCCCGCCGTTATACGGCGCGAGTCGAAACTACGGTGTAAAGCGAAGTGTTTCATCTACTTCGAGCCGAGATAGCGAAACTACTGAGAGAAGGGGCTATAGAACCTCTATCTCAGGGCGAAGGGGGCTTATACAGCAGATATTTTCTGGTACCGAAAAAAGATGGTGGGCTCAGACCCATTCTAGATCTGCGACTGCTGAACAGAACGCTTGTGAAGCGCCAGTTCAGAATGCTTACGACCAGGAAAATCCTCGCGCAAGTGCGCCAAGGAGACTGGTTCATGTCAAT
The DNA here is from genome assembly GCA_036326025.1 of Chrosomus eos. NCBI lineage: Eukaryota > Metazoa > Chordata > Actinopteri > Cypriniformes > Leuciscidae > Chrosomus > Chrosomus eos. The sequence goes on along the minus strand of CM070819.1, from coordinate 20,935,603 downwards.
AGATCTGAAAGACGCCTATTTTCAAATACAAATAGCGTCCCATCACAGGCGATTCTTGAGATTCGCCTTCGAGGGCCAGGCATATCAATACACAGTCCTGCCGTTCAGCCTGTCCCTAGCACCCCGTACGTTCACGAAGTGCATGGACGCGGCCCTCGCCCCCCCTGAGACTTCGGGGCATGCGAGTTTTTGAACTACTTGGACGATTGGCTGATTCTAGCTCGTTCACGAACGGAGCTCATAGAACACAGGGCCGCATTACTCGAGCACCTCGAGGAGCTGGGCCTTACAGTCAGTTGGGCGAAAAGCTCACTGCTCCCCAGTCGGAGAATTTCCTTTCTGGGAACAGTGTTAGACTCGCTATCCATGACAGCACGCCTGTCACCGGAGCGCGGATTGAATATTCAGCACGTCGCGAGATCCTTCCGCCACGGCTCTATAGTCCCGCTCAGAAGGTTTCAGAAAATGCTGGGTCTGATGGCCTCAGCAGCCTCCGTACTCCAGTTGGGCCTGCTCCGCATGCGCCCACTGCAGCTATGGCTAAAAGCACGAGTTCCCCCCAGGGCGTGGACCGCAGGTCTATTTCGCCTCAGGGTCGACCTTCAGTGCATTTCGGCTCTGAAACCATGGAAAGCAACCGACTGGTATCAGTCAGGTGTGAGTCTGGGGATCCCCTCGAGTGTGAAGGTGGTGTCTACGGACGCCTCCACTTCGGGGCAGGGAGCGCTGCTCGAAGGCAGACCGCTAGCTGGCCTATGGTCAGTACGGGTAAAGCTCCTTCACATAAACTGCTTGGAATTAATAGCAGTCGACAAAGCGCTACGGCGCTTCTGTCCCCAGATAAAAGGCCACCACGTATTGGTCCGGTCGGACAACATGTCAGTGGTGGCGTACATAAATCACCAGGGCGGCGTCAGGTCCCGAAACCTTTACAGGCTGACGGAACGCCTCCTGGTCTGGGCTCAGCACAACCTGCTCTCGCTGAGAGCGGCGCATGTGCCTGGTCACCTAAATGTGGGGCCAGACAGGCTGTCCAGAAACAACGTCCCAGCAGGAGAATGGTCTCTGCACCCGCAGACGATCCAGCTGCTGTGGGAAACGTTTGGCAAAGCGCAGGTGGACCTGTTCGCGTCCCAAGAAAACGCTCACTGCCCGAGATTCTTCTCGAAATGCCGGGAGGCGCTGGCCCATGTTGGCCCCGCCGCCCCCTATATGCTTTTCCCCCTGTCTCACTCCTGCCTCAGGTGTTGGAGCGAATCAGGAGGGAGGGATGCCCAGTGCTACTCATAGCTCCGCTCTGGACAAACCAGTCGTGGTTCCCTGTCCTGATGCAGCTGACCAGCACTGCCCCATGGCCTTTACCGTTGAGGAGAGACCTCCTCTCTCAGGCGGGAGGCTCGATTTGGCATCCTCGCCCGGATTTGTGGTCCCTGCACGCAGGGGCCATCAACGGGTACCCGCTGACCTCCCAGAGGGAGTGTTAAACACGATCGCGCAGGCTAGAGCCCCGTCTACCAGACGGCTCTACACCTCGAAGTGGTCTGTGTTCTCTGCTTGGTGTCAAGCGCAGAGCTTTTCACCTGTAGACTGCGGGGTTACGGAAGTGCTTTCCTTCCTTCAGGAGCTACTGGATAAGGGCAGGACCCCTTCCACGCTCAAAGTATACGTGGCGGCCATAGCAACGTTTGTAAAACCGGTGTCTGGCCAGTCACTAGGAAAGAACGACTTAGTTGTGCGTTTCCCTAGAGGAGCTCGGAGGCTAAACCCTCCCAGGCCCCCTTCAGTCCCGACATGGGACCTTTCCACGGTCTTGGAGGCCATGAAAGGTGCCCCATTCGAGCCAATCCAGTCGTCAGACATGAAACACTTGTCTTCAAGACAGCGTTTCTTATGGCTCTCGCTTCAGTGAAGCGCGTAGGGGACTTGCAAGCGCTCTCAGTGAGCGCGTCATGCATGGAGTTTGGACCTAATGACTCTAAGGTCATACTCAAACCGAAGCACGGCTACGTGCCAAAATCCCTCAACACACCGTTCAGGGCCCAGGTGATTTCCCTGTCTGCCCGTCCGGTTCTCAATGAGGAGAAGGACGCGAGTCTCCTTTGCCCTGTTAGGGCACTAAGGGCTTATGTGTCCCGCTCGTCTGGTTTCAGACAGACTGAGCAGCTTTTCGTTTCGTTTGGCGGCCGTGCTAAGGGACTTGCCGCTTCGAAACAGAGCCTATCCAGATGGATAGTTGGTGCCATAGCGCTGGCTTACACTTCTAAGGGCCTACAGTGCCCTTTGGGTGTTGGAGCGCACTCCACAAGAGGCATGGCCTCCTCGTGGGCATGGTCTAGCGGGGTTACCCTGCAAGATATTGTATGGCCGCGGGCTGGGCCTCGCCGTCTACATTTATAAAATACTATAACCTGGAGGTTCCCGCCTTGCAAGCTAAGCTTTTGGCGGTATAAAGTTCAGTGCTATCTGCCCGCTGTGCGGCTCAGATACTGAGTTTGACCTGCGTATTGCTCACTGACCGGTACAGCAGCTCATTAAAATGTCGACACATTTGTGGCCACCCAGTTCAGGCTGAATGTTCACCCTGACGGTATGGTCTATTTGTCACATGATCAGCTCCTTCGGATGCTATTTACAGGGAATGATGCTTCTAGCCTCTCTTCCCTCACTCTCTGTGAGTTTATGGTGATTATGCACTATATGCGCCCCGGGCTTCGGCCCCTGGGACTTTGGTGTTGGATCCCTACCAGCACGGCGTGTTGCATTGTGTTCCCCATAGCGTAAGATATTACGCAGTACGAGAGATACTCTCGTAAGAGAACGTACTCGGTTACTAACGTAACCTCGGTTCTCTCTAGAGAGGGAACGAGTACTGCGTATCTTGCCGTGCTTGGAATACGCTCTGGTTCGCTTCGGCGATGAAAACCAACGTAAGAGCAGCTATCGAGCCTAGATATGGGGCGAGACCACGCCCTTTCTGGCGGGACGTGACGATATGGGCGCGAAAGGCCCCCATTCGTCGTGACGTCACGCAGAGCCTCTCTCGATAGGCTGCTGCTATTGCCGCAGGGCAGCCAATAGGCGCGCGAGCTGTCTCGCCTATGTCTGCTTGCTGCTGCAAAGCGTTTTACATTAATAAAAAATTAAGGATAATTTTTGGCTTCAATATCTCGTGGAAAAGAGTTTTCCCCATAGCGTAAGATATTACGCAGTACTCGTTCCCTCTCTAGAGAGAACCGAGGTTACGTTAGTAACCGAGTACGTTTTCTGTCAAATGAGATAAAATTAAGGGCAGAAATGTATGATATTGAGCGCCACAAGATTAAAGGTGGTGCGGGGAACAGTTGAACAGGGCAGTGAGAAATAAAAGTGTCTGCGTTCAACATGTGTGTAAAAATGTGAACAGATAATGAAATGTTGGCTTGAAGATAAAATGTCGAACTGCCAGGAGAAATAATGATGTCTATAGAACTTAAAGTTATACGATAAGGATTGAAGTAGCAAGCAGCAATAAGGCTGTCTGTGTGAAATAGAGTGATAGAGTGATAGAAAAAGAGAGAACTGTAAGTGAGAAATTTGATGGAAGAGGGAAGTGAAGGGAAAACAAGAAGGTTGGTGTGTGAGATATGTTTATGTGGGGATTGTGCAAACAATCAAGTTCTGGTTAGATAATGAAGGAACTGGCATGTTTGAGAAAAGAAAGGAGAGGGGACAGAATGAAATGGCATGTAGGGGAAGATTGAGAAGAAATATAGTAGAAAACTATATGTGATGAAAATAAAATGTCTGACAGAATTTATGGAAGTCAAATTAAGTGTTTAAATGGTATGAAAAGTCAGTTTTAGAATAAAATAAGGCATTGTATGATTGACAGGAATTAACATGACATGAAGAATGTTTTAAGCAGTATGGGGAACAATTCTATATTTTTAATGGTAAAATAAAGATTGAAATTAGGTTTAGTTTTAGTTTGACAATCATTGTTTTGAACCTAAGGGGTCTATAATGGGGTAGTGAAAAGGAATGGATTTACCATCCATCTTCGTTTATTATGAAAGGAATTGGAAATTATAGTTTTATAAAAAACGAATGTGTTTGCTTATTCAGCCCGGCTTTTTGGATGTTAGATATGCACTTGTTCTGTAATCAGTGTTGATGATAATAGCAAATTAGTAAAATGTAAAGACAGCTATGTCCAAAGATTCCGGAAATCAATAATGTATGTTGTGCCAGTAATAATGATGATTCGGCTATTGTTGTATCTGCCATTGGTGGACTGTAAAAGAATATGGAGCACTGCTTATCAGTGGCTCTGTTTGCATTCCTCAATGGAACACACTGCTTCAAGTGTGTGCAGTAAGTTAGAGCAGATGGAGAGTGTTTAAATTGTGGTCAGCAGGACCATTTAACATGTAACTGTAAATGCTCACTGAGAAGGGGTTTGAAAATGTGATAGTGACACATTTCTGGTAATAATGTGGGTTTGAAAGTAGATCAGTGTTTAAGTGACGATATTAACATTTCGTCTGAGAAAGAATAAGAGAAAAAAAAACAAGGTCAAAAGATTGAAGTCTTAAAGTGAATCCTTTGAAAATATCTATAATAGTAATTATTATAAGTGAATTGATGAATACAGTTTGATGTAAAATTAATGACTCCAACAAATGGGAGTTGCAGAAAGGTAACTAAAAGTATGATTGTGTTTTAATGCAACATTTTGAAAAAGGATTCAGGTAATATAGAGAGACAAATCTCACGGATGATTTATAATAACTGCGAAAGATGCAGAGTAGCCTTGTCAAATTTAGTGTGAATCCTGATTGGAGATTGATAAACTCCTAGAAAAAACTTTGAAGACAGATATTAAACTATGGTTATTGAGAACTAGAATCATTATTTAAGATCAAATAAGCAGAAGCAGCTTGTTACTGAATTAACAGTTGATAAATGTAAAATGTGTAGAAAGGCATCTGATTAAAAAAACAGCTTGAAAACTGTTGACCATGAAAGAACTAGAAGCTGATGTTTTGCTTTCAAAAGATAAGTTTGTTATTGGCTGTAATGAAACAGGTTGCTTATCTGAATCTGATGTCTGCTGTGGCTGTAAACGGCCAGTACGACAGACACTCAATCTGAGTGGAAATTTGTAATGTCTAAATAAAGACAACTATAAAATTATGTTTATTTGGAAACAAATGTCATTTCTGTCAAAGATGCCTTAAGCTGGGATAGTTAAAAGATTATAGACAAAAGTTTGATGATTAGAAGTTTATGAGAGAACAGTTTACCTGTCCTGAATGTCTCAGAGTCTCTCTCAGCCAAATGTCAGCTAACAGGCTGTTATCTGAGTCTGTGTCATAAGTAATAATAAGCTATTTATAGTGTTTCAGTTGAAAAATCAGACACAGAGATGTAAAAGAAATCATTGCCATGAAGAGGGCTATTTGTATTTGTGAATGTTTTAAAAGTAAAACTGAACGACTTTAAAGAAGTCTTTAAAATAATAATGCAGACCTTAAATGATAGAAATAACATTTTTGATTATTTTATTTTAGGACCAGTAACTTCTTTGTCTTATCTTAAGTCTCCACCATTGAAACAGGGCCGGAGGCTACGGCTACACATGTACAGTAACAGTACACTGAATGTATGGTTGTGATCTAAATTCACTGAGGATAATCTAAGTAGCTAGGTTGATGATTTTAAGATGGTTAATGGATTTAAGTGATTAAATACTGCTGTTATTAACCTGTCTCCCTGTGAACACTATTAGGCAATCAGAATGGCTCTGGTGACTCTTGAACGTGCCTTTCCTAAGCTCCAGAAAGCAGCTGAGTTCTGTTAAAGGAAACTGATTGTGTGATGGGAAAGAGCGGTACCAGTGTGTACGTGGCTACTCAATGACAGGATGATCTTCCTGGCCAGGGGACAGCCTAACGCAGGGGGTCACGGACATTGGGCACCTCAGGACGGGGGTGTGGTACATGCAAGAAAGGTAGTGAGAGTTGAGCGCTGACTACTGGAGGCCACTGGGGTCAGCAGAGCATTGAGAGGTGAGATGCGCTGTGACGAGTTGCGGCAGTCTGACCCAAGAGAATGTGAGTTCCTCTATACCACTTGCCAGAAGAAACCGCATAATCGTACGCTTGTTTTTCATTGTGACAAGTGTCTGCAATTAAGCCAGGGGGACAACACCCTGAAGAGAAAATTATAGATAAAGAGCTATGGGGGAGCCTTCAAGAGCCAGCTGATAACATGAGGGGATTGCCATTGTTTGTTGTGGAGACAGGAACAAAACTTTTTATGTATTGGCTGCCTCATGGGCAAGAATAAGAAAATTTATAGAAGTGTTGATTTTGAACTAATGTGTTTATAACATAGTTTTAACTCCTGAAGGTCGTTTGACATGGTGGAGGGCTAAAGATGAAGACAGTTTTTGATTTGAGAAAAGTCTGGATAACAAAATTTAATGGTAAAAGGATAGTGATTAATTTAATGTAATTATTATTTGTTAATAGAGAGAGAGAGACTGTTTGAGTGGAGGAAGGGATGGTAAACTGTGTCTGTCTTTCTGTTGTCGGCCTGCTAGAGCAAGCTGAAGCAAAATAATGATAAGGAAAATTAAACAAAGCAACCCAGCTGACTTGTCAAAAAAAAAAAAAAAAAGTCTAATGAAAAATGAACAGAAATGCTTTGGAACTGGTTAAGAGACCATGTAAAATTAGGTAAAAGCTACAGAAAATGTGAAGTTTAAAATCTTATTTAAAATTTAAATCTTTTTAGCAATAATATAAAGAAAGGCGAACATGGAGAATGAGTAGTTAACATATGTGTGTCTAGTATGAGTGTGTGTGATGGTGACAGCACTTTAGGTCTTGTATGTATTAGTTTAGGGTACTAATATTCCGCCTGAATAGTGAGTATATTGTTTCATCATTACAGATGGATTGAGGCAAATGACAAATTTTAAAGAGGGCGATAATTGTGAGTGGATCGGATGAAAAGATGATACAGAACATAGGACGAGCTTTAAATTGATTGGTCATCAAGCTCTGTCTGGTATTAATTACTTTTGTCTTTTATGATGTTGATTTGAATTACGTTCTGGATCAGTTTAAGTATTTGTGTAAATTGGAATTGTGGAGTTGTAGATCACCATCTGGCATGGGCTGAGATAAATGAAAATGTTATAGATTTGATGGCAACAACAAAGTGACATATTGGCTAAGTAAAACATGAAATTATCAAGAGAGCCCTAAAAATGTATGATTATTGTGGGCAGAAGGATGAGAATGTTATTTGACTGACAATTGACCAAGTCTGTACACCACGACCTGACTTGATAGAAACAATTGATGACTTTGAAAATGTTTGATGACTGAATTAAGAGAAAAAAAAACAACAGGCCTGAAAAGCAGGATAAGCGGTGAGACTGAGGGCCGTTGCCCTTCAAATACTTCGAAAAGAAGATGAGATTGTGGCTTTAAGTGAAGAATGTAATATTTTTGTTTCAGAGGCAGATAAAATGTCTGGAGGAAATTTGTCTGAAGGACAACGTTTGGGTTAGTGTTGATGCAAACTTTATCAAAACACTATGGTAAATGTTATGTTAAATTGATGCTCGAGTTGTGTCGTGCATCAAGAGGGAGATGGTATAACAATTGCCAAATATGGTTTATTAAGGGGTTCACATTTGCTGAATAAATGATGGGAGAACACTAGGGGTAATTGGATAAAAGCCCTGAAAGAAGCCATTTTTCTGCCTAACAAAATTTTCTGTCTGTAAATGTATTTGCAGGACTGTTTCAACAGGAAACGCCAGGGCAGATGTGGTAGCGAAGGACGCGGCAACACAGCAGACAAAATAAACTATGTGTACTTTACTATTTGAAAATAACCTCGACATTTTGTTTTCTTTACAGAGAATGGAGCAGAGCATAACTTAAAATTTTCCTTTCACAGAATGTCAGATTGGATTGCAGCTAACAGAATGATTCTGTTCCAAAATGTATAAATATTGTGTTGTTGACATGAGCAAAGTGGGTTGAATGTCAATGTAATAGTTGAATGAGTTTCAGGTTGTTGGAGTGGCCAGATGTTGAGAATAAATTTGGAACTCATAATGTATATCATCAGTAAACAAATGGTGAAAATTCCACAGGTCACACCAGAAGGACGACCAGCAGCACTAACACTTAAGATCTCCATTCACAGGTGACAGCAGGAAATGGTCCACTCCACAAACAAGCTTGCAAGGATGGAGATTGCAACACCACCGTCCAAACATCTCACCTTAAACAACGCCAACGAGATTTGATTGGTCACTGATTAATTAGAAAGTATTTTAGGAAAATGAATGGATTGTTTGATTAATCTCTGGGGGTGGGGGTTTCGGGGGTAGGATTGTCGATATTGTGTGTTTCCAGCTCAGTACAGAGACTGGTCAGAGCAGGGATGTTTTGTTAGATTGGTAAAAATGACAATTTTATCCAAATGATGATGATGATGATACAAGTAGTGGGAGCTATAGTCAAATGAATTAATTGTTGGGGTATGTTTTCTTTCTTCTTCCTATGAATGTTTTTGTTATGAACAGATGGTTAAAAGCTGTGCTTATCCGCTATGTGATAAGGTACAAGGAGAGGGTTTTGAAATGAAGGGTTTTATTATACTTTTCTTATACTTTATATTTTGATGTAACCAGTGTGGATTGATGGTTTGTTGGTTTTCTAACTAGTCTGTACACTATTTCTTATTTAACTAAGGTGACTGAGGGTCAAACTATGTTTGGGGTACAACAACAGTGATTGTTTATCTAGCCCGGCTTTAGTTGAATTCTTTATCTGCTTGCTAAATATTTAAGGGACTATCCTTACAAAACAGCCTAAGCGTTTTCCTTTCAAAATGTTATTTTCACAAATGTTTAAGAAGAGTGATCAGTTATGCGAAAACTAGAGATGAAGAGTAGTGTGATGATATGACTTAAAATTTGTCTTTTTGTTTATTATTGTGATTATGGGTAATCTGAATGATAAAAAGTGGGAAATTGTTGTAGAAATTTTAATAGTCATTTATTCCTAATCTATTCAATGTGTAAAAGTATATGTGTGTACGTGCTTGTGCGTGACGTTTCAGGAATATATGGGACAGGACATCTTGACCTTAGGAATGGTCAGGTTTGGCTAGTTTATTCCAGTACCAGTTTGTGTCCTTAAGAAAAACTGAACAGAAGTGGGGGCCTTATCTGGGTGGAAAAGTACAGCGGGTGAGAAGGAACCTTGAAAAGAGTATAAAAGCTGTCTCATGTCTTCCTGGTGCGCGCCACTCACTTCACAGAATGTAACGGCTGTGATGGCGACTGGGCCTTCTTGCAAGAATAAATATTTCTCTTTTTATTAATTTGACTCTGAGTGTCTCTTACGCAGTGATGGTGTTTAACAGAAGTTTTTGCCACAACATGTTTTAGAACAGCCCAAGAACAGACGATTGCATCATCGCGCAACCCACGCGTGCGCGCCCTTGTGTGGACTGATGTGCAAATGCAGTGCACAGTGACATCTAGAGGTTGTTTTTGGATGTGTTTGGTAAATTGATAGAATATTCAATTCAAAATTAACATTGTTCCCTACATCTTATAATTGCTGTGTTTTTTAAAAAAAAAAAACGTATGGTGACTACATTCGCCAAAATCTAAATAGTTAATTTGTTTCTTAAATTTTTTTCACCCATTTTTTTTTATTTTTTTCTAAAGCCTTTGACGAATCAATATTTGTTGTAAAATCCCTTATTCATCTATGTTTTAATATTTTTCTATAATAAAAACAAAAAAATTGAACTTCTGTTTTTGTATTTCTTGGTGATATATCACAGCAAAACACATACAAGTGTCTCAAAAAGTGTATTGTAAATGCATCCACATTGTAGCTGAGAGTCTATAGAATCCAGAAATATGACTCTCTTCACTCTGCTATGAAAATTGACCATTCCAGAAGCCAAAAAATCAACATAGTGCCAGGCGGGCATAAAACCCCTTAGGCCTTGAAGGGTTAACCCTCTGGGGTCGAAAACCGCGTGCCCGCGTTTTGCTGGATTTTTTCCTTATCAGTGCAAAAGAGAATCATACTACTCTGTTAATTTTGATCTTAAATATAAGTGTTGTACATCATTAGATCCTTTAAGTTTCTATTTTTTTTGTGGATACTCACAATAAAAACAAAGTGTTGTGCTTTTCGTCAAACAAAGAAAAATAAACATGATGCGCGTTTTCCCTTCTCTCTGTCTTTGAGGTCCGTTCTGAAACGCGTCCGAAACATTCACTTTAACTCTGTCAATACTTGTCACAGAGATACGAGAGATGTCTCTTTATGAAGCTGAGATTCTCTTCTTTCAAATGAAGTATTTTTTTTAAATATTTCCAGTTTATGTAATCTGTTTGAAACCAAGGAGAGTTACAGTTTTTTCGCTCTCCCTTCATTAAAAATAATTAGGTGAGCCCGCCACACCCCCAGCGCTTTTGACATGGTAAATAGGCGATATGCATCCCACACGCGGCACGCCCCCGATCACTGCATAACAACATGAAGATTCTTCATCAGAGATTCACTGATAGTTCATCGCGTTTTAGGGATGGAAGCACGCTAACGTTACTCCTTCAGAGGATTATGGACAGCTGGGAATAATTAACCTTTTCCTCAGTGGAATTTGAAACTCAGACGAGCGGTTGCATTTTGAAGAACGGATTGACCCCGAGGATACAAGTTCGGAGTAAGTTTAGTGTTTTATAATTCCTTTTCTGATCATAGAGCTCAAATGCATTTTCAGACTATAGTAAATATTAACTCACAACGTTCGTGTAGGCCTATACGCTCGTGTAAACTTTTTAAATAACTGCTTAGTTTGTAATGATTTAGTGAAATATATTGATCTGCAAGTTTCTCCTGTGGAAGAGTTCTCCTGTGGTCTAGTGGTTAGATCAATTGCCAAGCGTGTTAGAGGTTACAGGTTCGAATCCACCACTAGCATATTTTTTTTCTCTCATCAAAACCGAATATGTTCATCAGTGGTTACAGTCTATATCAAACACACACGTATATAGGACACACGTTTGTGTGCATTTTATTTTGTGATTTCACCGGAATGAATAGTGTCCGCAATGGCAATAGATTGAAAAGCACGTTCTGTGCGCGCGCCGCCACAAGAGACTCACTGTATCCATGACACTGATAGCAGGACACGAGCGCTCAGCTTGAGTTCAAAAACAAAACATTTTAGCTCTAGATCTCTTATTTAAGAGCGGACTAAATGAATGATCTACTAGTTAACTAGAGATGTTTTATTTGTATTAGGTACAGCCGTTCATTGAGTGTATCAGTAAATGCGTGCGGTCGATGAGCCATAAACAGATACTCGCGGTTACGCAGTCTACCAATCAATAGATGTTTCTCTGTCCATCAACAGATACATTGTGCATCTATAATCATAATAGTCCATCAGTTTACTTTGGATAATGTGCTAACAGTTTTTTGCTTTTGTTTTGTTGTGTTTACATCGTCACCATCAGCCTTCAGAAATCATTCTGATATAATTTTTTTTAAAAATCAATGTTGTAAACAGTTATGCTGCTTAATTTTTTTTAACCTGTGATAGTTTTTTTAGGATTCTTTGAATGCACTTTTTTTTATTTATATAAGCACTATATAAGCAATATTTTATATATATTTTTTATATAAAAAAAAACAAGTTTGGTCTTTTTATGTTTTTTTTTTTTTTTTGAAAGGAAGTGTTAAGTGATATGAATGACTTTAAGTCTTTATGTTCTTAGGAAAGATTTCTATTTTGAATAAATGCTGTTCTTTTTAACTTTTTATACATCGAATCATTCTTAGTTCAGGCTGCCTCACAGCACCTTGATGGGGCATTAGCACATTGGGGGAGTGTCTTTAGTCTCCCCAGGTGTAAATCACATTAATATTCATGGGCATTAACACTCCCACGCATACAGCAGTAATGACCCAAAAACTGATGTAAGAAATTCAAATCGTTATATTGATCTTTCTGAAAGAGTGGTCAGAATGATTTTCACTTCATTTTGAAGTAAAAATTCTAGCCTACAAGAATAGTAACTCAACAGTATTGTTTTCAACTATTCAGTATGTGTTAAATGGCCTTATTGCGGTGACATTTTTTTTCCCAAAACGTACTAACCACGCATATTATTTTTTTTCTATAAAATGCAAACATGTACATCCATTTTGCTCACATATTATTGTAGCAGAGTTTGTGCTGAATACAGCAAATTTATATGTTGGCAAATGGTATGTTTTAAGTAGCTGAAATAAGCACAAATGTCAGGGCATACCAAAACACAGAAAGAGCCCGAAAACAGCTCAGACCCCAGAGGGTTAATGGGGAAGGCTGACGATTTTCCTGAGCTGAACGACACAGACTGGATTTGTGATTTTGCTTTCGCTATGGACATATTGGCACACATAAATGTGCTGAATGAGAAGCTACTAGGGAAAGATCAATTTGTGCATGACATGCAGGTGTAACCCAGTGACAATATAGGGTTAAAAGAACTTAAAAATGTGTTAAAATAGCGTAATACACCTTTTAGGGAAATTAGCCAATCAGGAGCGATAGTTCCTCCCTCAGCGGAACATGATTGACAGGTCACGACGCAACTGCGTGATCCTGAGAGAACCAGCGCGTGTGTATGTGAGAAAGGAAGAGATGACGAACAAACTTGATGGCGACAGGAGAAAAGTGGAAATTAACAGATTTAATGTTAACAGAGTGATAAAAGTGAGTGTATTAGAAAGCTAAAGAACCAACACAGAAGACAGGAGAAGGAGGAGCAACCGGGAGTTTGGAAAAAATAACTATATGACGCTAATATTGCTAACTGTGTGCAGTGCTATATTTTCCTATAATTGGATCAAGAGTTAAGGGGGTGTTTACGGCCTGGCGCCATAGAAATTGATTTCTGATAGTGATATAAAGTTTTAATTTTAATTAGCAACTGAAATAGTAAGGGGATATTTACGTTACTTAAGCACAGCTGCATTTATGTTCATTTGCTCTGTTTTAAGGAGAAGCTAAGTGAATTACACAGCATTTCTATTGAAGGGAAGGTTATGGAAAAAATACAATGGTTTTCCTAATACTGGGATAAGACAAGAGTATTTTGATAAGAGTAACATCCCAGCAAACACAGAACGTTGGCACGATTGAATAATTGACATTTTAGCACTCCTTGAACAGACAGTGACTTAAGCGCAGGCTACTTGCACGTTAATGTTTTTTCCTTTTTTGGAAGCTCACAGAGAAAAAATTTTGTAACCGCTTGCACACCTGTTAAGTTTTTCCTTTTATTTGTCTGCTATTTAGTTTCTTTGATCCTCTGGATTTGTGGATGTCTCCTGGACTGATTCCGGTTACCGAGTCGATTCGCCCGGCTTTCGACTACGCTCCCCATGTAACATTAAATAACCCAGTTTTGTTCATTAAATGTTCTGATATGCCTTTGCTTTTTATGTTTTATTTATTATACTTAAAATAAAAGTGTATATTCGTTTTATTCGTTTTATCTTTCACAAATGTATGACTTTTGGATGTGCAATTTGATTACCATATGCAGTTTTTAATAAATATTTTTTATTCTTCACTTGCAGGTGTTTTGTTTTCTAATTTACTGTTAGGCCCGGGCTACCAAAATTATTACTATTATAACCGGCCTGAAATAGTGTAATCAAATTGCTCCCTTTATTCACATTATTGACTAATTATTTTAAAGAAAAATATGACCGCGTACGTCTTTGATCATGCTGATTTATCCGCAATCTCCGTGCCTATTTTAAGAGAAACACATGATCAGTGGCATAAGTTTGTTTTAAAAAGTGGGTGGGACAGGTGTGGGTGGGTGGGGGTGGTGTTGCTAATACAGTGCAAAATCAGATATATGTACAATAACAATTTTAGAAAAAAAATAACATTACGATGTCTAGAAATCAGTTTCAATGTTACATTGGGTTTCTGTGTCCATATTCTGTGTCTTTTAGATCAGTGATTTTTCATGTGTACCTTAGGTCTTGTAGTTAAAACTTTTGCCAAGCGTGTCAGAGGTTCTGGGTTCTAATCCGCACACGTATAGAATTTTTTTTTCTCATCAAAACCGCGCACGCGTCCGAGTGACCAAGACTGCGCTACTGTATCCATGACACTGATAGCAGCGGCAACGAGCGCTCAGCTTGATTAAAAAAAAAAAAAACACACATGTTAGCGTTAAATTGTCACTTATTTAATAACGAACTAAATTAATGCTCTGCTAGTTAACTGGAGATGTTTTATTTATTTGTATTAGGTATATGCGCCTCGCAATGTTTCACAAAGTGGTTGGAGACAATATCGACCCTGAGACAAAGTGGTGGGGACATGTCCCACCCATAAATTACGCCTATGCACAATAAAAGTTAAAGCTCCACTTTCAAATGAATGCTTTACTTTGCATTTCACAATGTTTGAATCCATGTGCTAACACACCATCACTGTAAAGCTGCTTTGAATCAAACAAATTTATATGGTAAAAAGCGCTACATAAATAAAGGTGACTTGACCATCATATATTCTGCTAAACAGCATAAAATAATTAGAGCAACATTTACTTGCCTCAAAGACTTGTTATTGTATTGTTGTTACTATTATTTATTGCTACACTTCAATATGTGAATTTTTCCATCAGAAAATTAACACTTTTAGCGTTGTCAGACTTTAAAACAAAGGAGCTGCAACTGCTGTACACTTGTTGAAAGTTATGTTTTGAAAAAGTTTTTGTTTGATGTTTTGACTACTAACCAATTTTCTACATTAAAATTTGTCTTTTTATTTGGGCTAGTAAAATTAATTTCGGGCTACCAAAATCAGAAGAGTGCCTGCCTGAAGGGCTACCTGCGATTTTGAAATTGTGCGAGCCCTGAGGACCATTAAATAATAATAAGGATTAACAATATTTAAAAAGTATATAACTATCTAACATCTGACTAATTAAAAATGAACCTAAAAACATAACATGCTAAATGGGGGATATCTATAGCATAAAAAAATAAATAAATGTGTTTGCTGGGATAATCTGCTACTGGGCCGGCCCTCTGTCAAATTTTAAAACCCAGTGTGGCCCTTGAGCCAAAAAGTTTCTAGAGATCTAGAAATCTCTAGATCTAATTAGAGATCTAAAGATCTAGAGAGTCCAGAGATTTGTTCTAGACTGGTCTGGTTCCGATCGGACGAAGAACCAGGGACTAGTTCGCAAAAGTAGGTTTTGGACAAAATTGGCCGTAAAAAAAAATCGGAGATGTACATCGTGTTCGTCTTGAGCCAGGGATCACAGTGGTGTAAAAACCTTGATGTCAAATGGTCGAGGAGTTATGAGCAATTTAGTACTTTTGGTTGCTGTAGTGTCACCTATGGCCAAACGGGGTCATACTCTGATAGGTTATCCCCATATTGGAGGCCTACCATCTGGCCAAGTTTCAAGTCTCTAGGCCTTACGGTTTGGGCTGCACGATGCGTTTTAGGTTTTTTTTTTTTTTTTTCAAATAGCAATTACAATAGGTTTTCAGCACTTCGTGCTTGAACACCTAATAACAATGAGACCTTTTTGACGGTTATAGCGCCACCTATTGTCCGATCTCCATGAAACTTTGCATACGTCTTCACCATGTTATGACACATAGGCTCATCAATTTTGGTGAAGTTGTAAATTTTTTTGTAGGATTTATAGGCTTTTGACCGTATTTTGCCACGGACCATTTTCTATATGGCCCTGTTACAGCCAAACAAATGTGACCCTGCCTGTGAAAACCCAGCTTAAGTCATTTTTTTGTGATTCACTGTTTTCTACATAAAATCATCCTACATAATGTGAAGAACATTCTGTGAAAATATAACCTTGATATCTTTAATATTGACTGAGTAAGGCTATGTCAGAGATTTGCTGATTTTCGGGCTCAGAAAATCATGTTTTGGAGAAATTCCAATTTTAAAAAAAGCTTATTTTTAAAACTGCAACACATTTGATCCATAATTATCGTCCATATGTGCCATATACCACATTAAAGCTGAGATTCTCCCTTTTTTAGTGATATGACACATTTTTGGGAAAATTATTAAAGTTTTGTAAAACAGGCCTATTTATTATGATGTGCATGTCCAAAAAGCTAAAAGCATAAAACATTGAAACGAATAGGGCCACCACAAGAGCTTGATTGTAGCAACAATTACCTTGTCAATTCAGTTGAATGATTTGTATAACTTTATTAGTAAAATGAAATATCAGTGCAAATATAATATCAATAACATATCAATATCAATTAATTAACATGTAACATTTCGGCAGAAAATCTCATTCTCTTACTGGGCCACGATGTAACATTGAGTAAATCTGGAGTAAAAAAAAAAAAAATTCAAGGGATAGTTCACCCAAAAATTTGAATTCTGTCATCATTTACTCAGCCTCATGTTGTTCCAAACCAGTTTGAGTTTCTATCTTCTGTTTAACACAAAATAAGATATTTTAGAGAATGCTGGTAACCAGACAGTTGACGGCACCCATTGACTTCTATAGTAGGGGGGGAAAACACTATGGATGTCAATGGGTGCCGCCAACTGTCTGGTTACCAGCATTCTTTAAAATATCTTATTTTGTGTTAAACAGAAGAAAGAAACTCATACCAGTTTGGAACAACATGAGGCTGAGTAAATAATAACAGAATTCTAATTTTTGGGTGAACTATCCCTTTAATAGATCAGTCTCAAATTTTGTACACATTCTAAAATTGTCTAGATGCAAAATATTTAATAATCTCATTGATTCTATTCACAAGAGTCTGTGATCCTTTTTTTGATTTAGCGGTTTATTCCCCATAGTGCAAGTGACTTCGAATTTGAGCTAAAACTACCATGTCAAGTACAGTATTGTCCATCTCCAAATGACTAATCCTGAGTGACAGCAACTCTCCCTCCCTGAAAAATGAAGAACACTTTTCAGCTTTGAAATACTTGCAGTTGCAAGAGAAACTTATTTTCAGTTTCACATCTGGACTTCCAGCATTAGAAGCAAATTCTTCTTGTTGGTGTTCCCTCTTCAGATTCGCCAGACTAATAGCTTGAGGTTCAATCACCAAAACTGGGCTCGTCCTCATCATGTTGGTCACTGCCTGAAAAAACAAGGATAATTTTTTCAATTCAAAGCAAGAGACCTAAATGGAGAACTAAACATGGGGGGTGGGGGGATTTATCCATTTTAAATCCACATTTAAAATGGATAATGAAGCATTTTATATGAAAATATCAGACTGGATTGGATTAATTGAGGGGAGGGCATAGGGACAAGAAACAGGTATGGCTATATGGCCATGGCTTCAATTCAGAGTGTAATCAAACAAATAAAGGTCATAAACGTAATTAATTTTAAAAACTGACTCAATTTCAACGAACAAATGTAATAAACATTTAAATCCACTATATGTTTGCATCACAGGATAAATTATGTGTTAGCATCACATTGGCTGAACACTGACAGTATATTACATAGCATTAAAGAAGTATAATGACAAAAACTTACCGTCAAATTCCTCGTCAGTTTCGTCAAAGAATGTGTCCTGTTCATCATCACCATATCCTCCAGAAAATAACGTTAATACGCTATAAAACCACTCAAATCATAAATTGGGCAATTCCACCAGCTTGTTAATATCTAACAAGCTGTTTAAGCAATCAGCTATTTTACGTTCCTGCTCATGCTTCGGTGCTGCCATGTCAGATGTCAAAACGACGCAGCTAACAGTTACTCCAGCAAACGAGTTATATTATTGACACTTATATGACACAAATAAAATTAATATTATTGGCAGAATAATGAGCTACAACACACATAAGCTGTTCTTAAGTTAATGTTTGGCGATGACACGAAAAATCTCCTCCAACATCTCTGATCCCGGCTGAAGTCGCATTATTTATTTTTTTCATTGTGTTGACCTGATGCCGCTCGTGCGGATTGATATTAATGTCTGTTTACTCTTTCTAATAGAAAATAAGTCAAAAAGAAGTTCCTGAACTGAATGATAAGAATCAGCAAGTGTTGTTGCGCGGAAAAATAAACCCGGATACGATTGAAATCAATGTTTAGGAAGCCCGCGTGGGCCGCGTCCGGTTTTTTTGTTGCGCAAAAGAAGACGTAATGTCAATAAAATCATTAATTTTAGTATTTATCATGTTATAAATAAAAATTTGAGTATTGAATCTCAAAACCCTTGGAATAATCTATCATTTACAGCAATAAACACACATGACCTATTTTTCTCATTTTTATGGCTATGACTACTTTGACGCTCTTTTACCTATAATTAGATTCTGCGACTTTAGCCGGGGTTCACAGGCGGGGTCACAAATGCAAGATTTCCACTTTTTTTCAATAATTATTGATATTCAGACTCCAGAGAACATTTCCGCACTGGTTTGGTACCGATCGGGCGAAAAACCAGGGACTAGTTTGCAAAAGTAGGTTTTGGACAAAATTGGCTGTAAAAAAAAAATGTGGGGCCCAAATCGAAATCGGAGATATACATCGAGTTGAGCCAGGGATCACAGTGGTGTAAAAAACCTTGATTCTAAGTCAAACGGTCGATGAGTTATGAGCAATTTAGTACTTTTGGTTGCTGTAGCGCCACCTATGGGTCAAATGGGGTCATACTCTGATAGGTTGTCCCCATATTGGAGGCCTACCATCTGGCCGAGTTTCAAGTCTCTAGGCCTTACGGTTTGGGCTGCACGATGCGTTTTAGGGGATTTTTTTTTTTCAAATAGCAATTACAACATGTTTTTAGCACTTCGTGCTTGAACACCTAATTATTAATGAAAGGTGACCGTGTTTTTTAACATCTATTAATACTAGCTAGATGGAATATTGATTTAATAGCCCTGATAATTCATATACAGTAGGTTACCAACCAGAATAATACTTTCAACGCCGCCGCTTTGCCGCGGCGGTGAAATTCGGGGTGCATTTGCTGCCTTTAACCGCTAAGAGGCGCTACAATCACAGACTTTGAAAAGTGTCCGTTTATTCTCTCTATTGCGTAATCTGCCGCTGCGTCGCGGCTCATTCAGAGCGATTGAAAGCTGGTAGCAGATGCATTTAAGTGAAATGTAGTTAAAATAATTCATCACAATACTTAAATTAAATTGAATAAATAATGAAAACATTTCAATATAAAACATTGCAATAGAAACATATTAGGCTACATCAAGGCTTTGGAAGAGTATAAGACGATGACGTAACAGCGTTCAGGCGGTGGCTCTGTGGTTAACGCAACGACACGGAGATCCAAGAGGCCCGAGTTCGAATCTCAATATAACAACATGTTGGCCGACAGCATTAATCTTTAACCGTTCTTGATGCTTAACCCTTTATAGGGCACTCATTGAAATACTTGGAAATTCTAAATTTCAACCATAGAGTGTTATTTGAGAATATTATTAGACTTCTAAACATTTGTGAGTTTTTAAAAATATATATATTTTTAGGTTGGAAATCAAGGGCAATGAAGTTACCATATATGGTTCCTCGCCAGTCTAGGGTAATTTTTTTCCCCTTAAAAAGTGTATATATAAAATATAATAAAAACACATAAACTTGTTACAAACATAAAAATATTTATTTAGGAACATTTTAAATTATTATTAGGAACATTTTGAATTAAATTATTATTAGGAACATTTTAAATTATTATTAGGAACATTTTACATTATTATTAGGAACTTTTTTTTAGCCTGGCTGCTGGCTTCCCCTTCTTAGTTGGCCTCTTTGCTTGTGGTGCTGGTTCTTCATCGTCGTCGTCGTCATCATCAAGTACCTCAACTGCAGGCTGCACACACTTCGTCTTGGCAGAGGGGCCTAAATCACTCTGGCCTGGAGTGTCTAGGTTGTGGGTGGGTGAGAGGAAGTCAGGGTCTGCCACATCATCATCTTCCTCCTCAGAGCCCTCATCATCACTGATGCTGGGGTGGGCTGGCACAACTGTCTCCCTCTTGCCGTAAAAGGTTCTCGTAGATATCTGCAAAGAACAGAGAGTACATTTTTGAGTCAATATCAAGCCCAGTTTGAGTTATTTGTTGAGTAACAGTGAAGTGCAGATCTACTGAAATATAAATAATAAGAAACATAAGTGAGTAACATTGGACTGGTCTGTCATAACACTTAAGTGCTAAAAATATAAATCCTTTGAAATATTACTCAAATTATATATATTTTTTATTTTAATACATTAACATAATTTGAAACCAAATTAATGAATAGGGTATTAATTTATGGTTTGTGCTCCTAAGAACATCTAATATGATTCATGTTTTATAAATGCACATTTGTGCATTTATAAATGTTATAAATAAATGTATACATTTATAAAAGTTCTGTACTACTGATCTTTAGTATGGTCAAGTACTGGTGGTACCAGTTATTTTAGCAGTAATAAAGATCACAGTAAAAAAACACACCAATACATGGCATTTGACTATGATAAAAAAACTGTTTCAAGGGCATAAAACTTACACATAAAGTGTAAATATATAATAAGAAGTGCAAAATATCATAATAAGTATTAAAAACGGTTATAAATGTCATAAAACTGACCAAAACCACACATATTTCAATATCTATATGGCTTGAAAATGTCTATAAATGTATTACGTTTCCCACTGGATCACTTTATAATGTTATTCAAACCTGTGATAACATCCAATGCACTAGTAAATACTATTGTCCTACGTTATAATCATAGACTGTGGTTATAATGCATTATTTGTAGAAAAAAATACCCTAGTACGGCTTTTCTATACGCATAGGGCGTATGTCTAAATATGGACTTCCTATCACTTGCGCTAATCTTACGTGAACAGGGCGTATGATCAAATATGGTCTCACCATTTTTCATGCCAAAAATGTCACTACTTTCAAAAAATCTATGCAAACAACACCTATCTCAACATGTTGCACAACTATTCAACCATAGAATGTGTGAGTTTCATCAACTTACCATTTTTTGTTTTGAAGTTATTAGCGCTGATGTGGGAGTAGGTAGTAGCGCATAACCTCACTTTCCAATATCCGGAACAACACTGAAGTTTGAAATGTCCCGCGCAACTTCTGATTGGTCAGATACCATGGTGTGACTATCAGTGACGTAGCCTGATCTTCGCTGATTGGCTAGGAGAAAACCATGCGCTCATACGACAATGCAAACAGGCAGGGGAGGGTCAGTTTGAATGCGCGATTAAGTTACCAAATATGGTTCCTCGCCCGATAAAGGGTTAAATAGGTGACTGTTTATTTGCGAGTTTATTAACTGTTTATTTATTTAAAGTCAAGCGTTTTTTTTATAATCAATGGCATATTACAACATTGCTACAGTAGAGCTGGGGGGTTGTAAGGGGGGGCTTCTTACATTCGCTTCATAAACACACGCACACTAGCACACACATGCAATCTTTTTTCTGCACCCGATGGATAGACTCATAATTTTCAAGCCCCACTGCCCCCATCGCCCCAACACAATGCTAATGAAATACGCAACAAGCTTAAAATGTTCCAATTTATTGAAGTAACAAGTAGGCTAGTATCTAAATACAAACTAAACAAACAAAAACAAAAATAGAGAAAATAAAAGTGCTGCTGTGTCAAAATGTTAAAAAAGAAAAGAAGAGAAATCCATTTGGCAAGACAAAAAAATTAAAAAATTCAAACAGACATAACATAGGCTAATGTGTTTGATATGGGATTAAAATTATGGGCAGTGCATGAGATATAAACTAATGATTAATTATGTCAAAATTCCTTTGTTCCGATCAGAGCATGTGAGCATTTCTGGATATTCCTCGGCTCGCTCATTCCGCTCAGGGTCGCGCGCTCATGCTGTCTCCGACTAGTTTTTTTCTAGTCAACTAGTAGCCTAGTTGTTTATTTAAGCCATCAGTGGACAAATCACCCCTTTATATTGATTTAATAACTTAAATAGGCTATACAGGGTAATGAGTGAGTGTTAAGCTGCACTCAAGCGCACGAGCCGGAGACAAAAATAGCAAGGAGACATTTAATTGTTTATTAATAAACTGGTGTTTTCTGCGTCGCTGCAAAGATGAAGATGCGATGTAGACTCGCCATGAACGAATAAAGATATAAAGGCATAAAAAGGAAAAGTTCCTCCCGTTGGCGCGCCCAACCTGTCACTTCTCTAGGCTATTTCCCACCCATAGAGGGGCGCGCCCCACACTTTGAGCGGCAACTACCATCTGTAGTTAGGGGGGATCTAGCCGGTGTTCTGTCTCTCCCTCTCTCTGCCGTGCAAGCGGCCGCGCGCTACACAGTTTGAACCTACAGTCTATGGTTTGAACTTACATATTCACGTAGCCTTTCGAAAACAGGGACATTCATTGTCCCGGGAGAGTGCTTAAATTTCCCGGGACAGGTTATTAAAAAGAAGGACAATCCCGGTAAAACCGGGACAGGTGGCAACCTAACTTGCATTTAGACTTTATTTCCATGCAAAAAAGAAACACACAATCTTATTCTTGCTACATTTTAAATTTGTTTTGCCAAAGAAATTGCAGCTAAATTAAACGAAACGGTACAAATCGAAAATAGTCCAAAGCAACATAAATTAAAGACATGAGTTTTGCCTCTCTCGCGCTGGATCTCAGCAAGTTTATTTAGTCTCCCTTGCTCAAACATTCTTAAACTCTACAGAACCAGTTGAAACAACTGGATTGAACACTTCAATTTAAATTTGTGTGTGAAAACACTTTAAATAGGCTACAATAAATAAACAACAATATTTATAATTTAATCAAATATGGGGACACATCGAGAGATGTAGCCTATCCTTAAAATAATTTTGCCTTTGCCATCGGGCTGGCTATCCGCCACTCTCCATATGAATGAGGAACATTAACACCTATTGTCTGTCCCTCCAAACCCCCCACAGGCTCTCTGAGTCTGAGTCTGACTTAAAATAAGGAGAAGTCGCAATTCACACTTAAATCGCTCTTCTAGCATTAGGCTATTAAAGTGTTGATAATGAAAGAATTAAATGATTTAAGCTACATGTGGTATTTCTGTCATAAAAGTTTATTACTAAATATTTCATTATTTAAATAATTTAAGAAATAAAACTGGTTTGGGCCAGCTTTTTCCAAGCAAAACTAAATATAGCCTAATCTTCAAACGCATGTTCATTTTGTTGTCATGAACAAAATGCTCAACTCAATATTAAATTCTACAGGGATCTTTGGGTCCAGGCATGCAAAATGTGAATTAGTTATTTTTTAAATTATTATTATTCAAATAAATATCGGTGCTTCGTGGTAGCCTACTGCTGATAAACTAAATAACATTTAGATGATAATTATGAACTTTAAATGAAACAATATAGCAACACTTCGACGAATAAATGATTTGATCTGTTTTTACATTTTAATTCAGGGCGATTTAGTCTCTACATTTAATTAAACGAGATTTTCACCTTGTCATTTTCTCATTGCGAGGCGCTCACAATCACATCATAAACATATTTGAGCAGATTCTCTGTACCTCTCGTTTTCATATGGATTACATAATCAGATAACATTTATTAACCTAAATATTTAGACATTTAAAGGCTTTAGACATAGCCGATTTCCTATCTTGACTGAGCTGAGGCAAGTGGCTTTCGGTTAATTTTTGTGACGCGCAGTTCCCGGAGACCGAGAGAGACGACATATAAACTTTTGTCATTAGCCTAAAAAAAGTTTACAGTTTTGAACGATGTAGGCTACTGTACTCTTATCTGTATGACCAAAAAAAATCACGTAGGCCTATAGCCTATTAAGTTATTTTAGCTGTTATAGAAAAAATAAATCAAATGAACGCGCTGCCTCGTTTGTCGAAAACTTTACTTAAAACCATGTTTTTAAAAACTCTATGTAGGTTATAGGGAATAAAACAAATATAGATATATATAGGCCTATATATCTTTTTTTTTATACAAAACTGCTTTTGAACAATTGGTATTATTAGCTACAGATCTAAAGTCGTTCTGTTGGATAGCCTATTTGTTCCTTAGTGTAAAATGGAAATGCATGGTAATATTATTTTATAAATATAAGCAAAAAAATATGTGGTGTAACAGAGGTTTAGAACTAAACAAATCTGCATTAATAGCCTAAAAATATATAGATTTTTTACAGAAGTCCATGTTTGTTCGGGATTTGAACGCAGGTCTGCCGATTGATGAACCGTCAGCTCTACCACTCGGCCATGTCGAAACTCACTGAGAAAAGCCCAAACATTTATTTCACCAGTGTGTGTTCGCTCAAATGAGTGAGAACGTTTGTTGTTAGCCTACTGTGAGTGTAGCCTACTTTACATGAATAAAATAGACCTTTTACAGTTTTAAAATATGATATCCTATCTGTATGACCAAAAATAACGAAGTAGGCTATAGCCTATTAAGTTATTTTAGCAGAAAAATAAATTCAAGTGAACGCGCTGCTGCGTTTGTCGAACTTAATTCAGTGGCAGAAGAAAACCCCATTTTAGAATACGCACTAGGCGTGGTGTGTCAAAATACTTAATTATAAACTTCAATATTTCGTTCAAAACCACATCAAAACGCTTTGTGACATTTTAAAAAGCCGTGAATGTATTAATGCCACTGGAACCAGGATCGTAACTGAAATGCGCTGCATGTTATCTCTCAATACAGGAGCAGAAGCGCTGGTTCAGATTTTATTGTTTGTTGTTTAAACGTGCGTGTTTTAGGCTATATTTAAAAATATATATACTATATTTGATAAGGTCTATTTAGGGTAGGCCTATTCGCTATAGCCTACTGTGGAGGGGGGAAATCACCCACCGGCAAATCGCACCTTGCTTAACCATGTTTTTTTAAATTATTTCTGAAAGAATTCCAGTCCTGCTGTCTGCTGTCCTGTCCGTGAAGTTTTTTGTTTGTTTGTTTGTTTATTTTTTAACAGAACTGTTTTTGAAGACGTAAATTTAGTCAATCTGTTGGATGAGATTTGTTCCTTAGTGTAAAATGGAAATGCATGGTAATTATATAAAAAACATATTTATTCGGGTTTCGAACCCGTGTCTTTGTACTGCTTAAACCTTCAGCTCTACCACTCGACCACAAGTTCGGCTGTTTAAGCGTCAGTGTGCCCACAAACGACTGATGCACTCTTCAATCTTCTCATTCCTCAATAGTTTAGCATCATTGATTGCACCTAATTTATTTTCACTGACTGCGAGATAGGCCTCTTTTAAATTGATTCATAAAATGTTCTGCTCTAAAAGTTTGCTATATTCTATTTAAAATGTAGGCTACTTTTACATACGTTTTGCTTTCGCTAAATGTCCCTTTGCGCCACCTGGCGGTCATTTCGCGAATGACTTAGAAATGCGACAGGGTTTTTTTTGCCGCGGTGAATTCACCGCGGCAGACGCCGCGGCGGCAATAGGCATTCTGGTTGGCTACCTACTGTATCTCTCCATTTGAAAAGACGTGATTTTAAAAACACTAAGTTAGAATGAGTGAGGAATGTGGGGAGCGACTGAGCGCGCGTGTTAATTACAATGGCATTACATAAAGTGAATAGCGGCAATGTAAACATAACAAGAATGGAGATATAATATAAATAACAACACATTACCTCGTCAGTGAACATGTTATCTGCTGGAGATGCTAGATGGCTGGTTGTCATCGACAACGACAACAACTCCCATGAGCTCACGCTCTTTCCCGACGTCATCAAAGTATGTCTTTTGCTATTATTTTGATTGAGTGACCCCTGGTGGCCAAAAGTTACATACTGTGCATTTAATTATGAAATTAAAACCGCTAATAGGTGGCGCCAAATCACCGTCTTAATGTACGAGTCATAGAAGCATTCCTTCAACTGATTCATTCAAAACGGCAGATTAATTCTGGAACTAAGCAACTGAATCACAAAAACTATTGTTGTTTGGAAATGAAGCTAAGCGCTAGTTCTGCCAGGAAGACTCAATCGTTCACGTCATGTATTACCTTCTCACTATCCAATCACATCCTAATAGCCAGTATAAAAGGGTGGTACTTACTCATGTCTGAGTTCTCAGATGCTGTCGCTTCAACCATCTCCCTACCATTCTACGCCGGGTCCTCCCCACCAGACAGGACCTTCCTTCATCTCCCTACCATTCTACGCTGGGTCCTCCCCTCCATCCTTCCCATCACCTCCAGACGGGCTCTCCCTTCTACCCTGAAGATGCCAGGATGTCCTCTCCTCCTTCCACCCCACCACCACCAGATGGCACCCTTCCTTACTTTGCGGGTGTGGGCTGCGCCCCCGCCTTCATCTCAGGCGGGATGCGCAGATTCCGTACCCTCGGAATGCGAATTACGGACGGGGCCTACGCCAAAGAATTTGATTGCTTGCTGAGCTCGTAAATAAATGTTATTGTCTCAGTATTATTCTCCCGAGTCTTTCTGGTAGAACTATTGTCATTGGAGAAATAGAGGAAAAACTGAGAATATTTACAATATATTACGACTAAAATGTCAATTCACAATATTCACTCTTTGTTTACTAAACTGTTGTATAAAGCATTATCACATTTGTACGGACCCCCCTAAAGGGACGTGGTGGTGAAAAAATTTTTAGGATGGGAGAATTATTATTTTTTTAATCTTTTGCGTTCCCTCGCAAAACTTTTGCGTTCCCCCGAGAAACTTGCGTTCCCTCCAAAACTTTTCATTCCATCTCACAAAGATATTTGCGTTCCCATGCAAAAGTTTTGCGTTCCCTCGCAAAGTTATTTGCGTTCCCACGCAAAAGTTTTGCGTTCCCTCGCAAAGTTATTTGCGTTCGCACGCAAAACTTGTTGTAAGCTCGGACAGACACTTCCTGTTTAATGTCCCGCTGGCAGTGCTTCAGAGCTCCGTACGTTAATGGAGCGTTTCATAGTGTTTGAACTTGGACTCGAATATAAAGAAATGCGGTCAAGTAGTTCAGTGAAGCTGGCAATATATTCAAATAGGCTATTCGAACTTCCCGGATCAATATTCTTGAGCTAAACGTTGTTAAAACACAAATGACACCTATTTACAATCACAGTAACGGTTACTGAGTAACCTAGACAACGAGCTACAACCCAATTCTCCTCAAAACGAGCTTTATAATATAGGCTAAATTGATCTTTATGTGCATGCGGCTGAGAGACAAGTCAAGTGCTAGAGGTCCATCTGCAAAGTGCAATATTGCCCAAAAAACGACTACAGCATCAACTCATATTCAAAAATACAAAAATAGTCAATATTTTTAATGTTACAAACTGTAGTGCCACCCAATGCGCTACTTGCACAACTACTTCCGCGTTCCACTCATTACATATCAGTCGTTTCCGGTTAGGACCATGGCTAACGCTACATACACTCGCTGTCTCCAGGATCTTCCGAAGATTAGCGTTAATGATGTTCATCGTTTTTGCAAAAAAACAAGCAAAGCCCCATCAAGCAAGCTAGAGAAAATTTTAAGTTGTATGCCGCCTCGTATATACACGGTTATGAGGGTAAAAAAAACGTCACGTTTTCAACGCTATGACTGCTAGCATTTAACAGCCTAGTAGATTATGCTTAACAGATAACATTATACGTTGGGTTTTTTTTCCAGTTAACGTTATGTACTTGACTTTTGTTGTTATTTAGTATCAAATAGAGACAGGCTGTCAGGGGAAATCAGCATTAGAGCCTGGTGTCACAGGTCGATGAGGAAGAATGAACCACCACACAGTTTAATAGTAGGCTAGAGGCTTGGGGTGTGTTCTGAAAACCCAGTACATGTGTTCATTTGTTCAGATGTGTTCCGTGTTCTTTAAAAATAATAACAATAAGGAGGTTTTGCAGAAGAATCTGAAATCTGTAATTTTGCTATTAATAATCACATATATCCAAGTAGTTACAGAATAAGCTAGTCCTGCAAAGCCACCTTGTTTATCATTCTACTAGCATTAACACACTACTAACATCAACTAACTTTTATTTTACTGTCCGAAAGTCTTATTAGTTATTGTACTTTTTTTTTTTTATATAGATTGGACTTCGGGATGCTTCGCCTGTGGTGGTAACACACAGCAAGTGCTCATGTGTGGCAGGCACTGCTTTGTGCAACCATTGCTTTACTTTTTCAAACTGCTCACTACTCTCAGCTTAATATGGCAGTTGTACCCCCTGTGCTTAGCTGCACAGAAACAGAGCAATGCTGGCATAAACCACGGACAATGGTAATAATAGAACAGTATGTTCACAGAATAGTTGAGGGAAAGAAAACACCAGTGCCTTATCAAAAATGTCAATTGTGGAAGGGTTTTGTTTTTAGTTTTAAGCTATTTCCTCCATGATGACTTTTATTTGTCTGTAGGGTGTAAAACCAGGACCCATCAATTCCATGGTCATCACAAAACCTGTACCAAATCGTACAGAACCAGGTGGAGTGAGGTAAGTTCAGCTGTGGCATTTTGAAACATTAAGTGACATGGCATGTGACGCACAGAAGCCAATGGCACGTCACTATGCGTATTGGCACATCCGGTCTTCATTAGCATGTGCCACTGAATGTTTTGTAATAGCCTTCCAGTGCTACTTTATGTTGTTTATCTCGCAAAGTCACAAACTGCTCTAGGAAAGACACAAAATAAATCTATCATGGGTCACTATGAATAACGTATTACAGTCACGTCCGTTACTGTAAACCTTTATTCTTGCGTGATGCTGCACGGACGCACACCAGTAGGTGTCAGTATGAGTGAGTACAACACTGGCCTGCGCAAGATTCTCATTTGTGGCTTTAATATTTCAAAAATAATTGTATCAAATTATGTATAATAGCTAATGTTGTAATTATTAACTCAGTGATGTAATAAATCATGTTTTACAGCATAAAGCAAATGACACATTGGCACATCACACATTTTACATTTTAGACACATGCCAATATCCACTGTCACAGAAACGGACGTGACTGTATACGTTATTCATAGTGACCCATGATAGATTTATTTTGTGTCTTTCTTAGCAAGATAAACAACAAAGTAGCACTGGAAGGCTATTACAAAACATTCAGTGGCACATACCAATCAAATACAGATTGGACACAAATAACACGTTTGAAACAATATGA
The DNA here is from genome assembly GCA_036326025.1 of Chrosomus eos. Taxonomy (NCBI): domain Eukaryota; kingdom Metazoa; phylum Chordata; class Actinopteri; order Cypriniformes; family Leuciscidae; genus Chrosomus; species Chrosomus eos. Next base: position 20,906,362 of record CM070819.1, on the reverse strand, counting down.
CTGACTTTAATGCGTTTAATTGATTTAATTATTAGGATAAAATTAGGATTAGCTATTTATTTAGGATTTTACGTCAGGATAAGTGCTCGATTAATCTGTCAGTCACTGCAGGTGTCACAACACGGTGACATGTTCCGGTGTCAGTCAGGTATCGCAATAATGTCAGTGCCACATGCCATTATCCACTGGCACATGCCAATAAAGACCGGATGTGCCAATCCGCATAGTGACGTGCCATTGGCTTCTGTGCGTCTGATGCCATGCCACTTAATGTTAATACCGCCTCTCCATATTTTTAAAACACATATGCTTTAAACATGTCCATAACAGACATTCAAAATAATCCACACTATTACAGAAGACAGAAAAGCAAAGATTGTATATATAAAATTTACATTATCAACATGCATTCTCATGTTAAACATCTTTACAGAAGTGGACTCAACAGAGGGATGGTGGGCCCTTTACCAGATCCTTGCATGTTCAGAGTTGTGGAGGCATATGCAGACTTCAGCCTTGAGGACAAGCCACTTGTTACCACCATGAACATGACAGCTGAAAAGCCACTTGTAGAGAGTGCATTTGGGTTGATACAGGAAGGAAGTGCATTATCTTTCCAACAGCCTCTGTTAACATCACGATATATCACCCTACATGATGCACCACTGAGTCCACCTTTGCCTTTAGAAGGATACCATCTTGCTCCAACAGAATGCACATTTGTTTGTAGTGAGGAAGAGTCCTTACACTTACAGAGTCTGAACATGACATTAGATATGGCTCAGAAAATTGAGGCGGCAACACGAGACCAAAGCTCTTGTCCTGAGTGATGATGATGATGGATCAGGAATGTCACAGTAATCATGATCCATCGTTATATCGATAGGAACGGGCTCAGCGTCAACAGCATCAACGGGTCTCTCTCTCCTCTCCCACACACTGGGCCGTGGTTGTTGAATAGTGTATTCATTCCAGGCAAAAAGTACTGGCACCGCACCAGGGACTAGCCTTCTCTTACCACTTGTTGTCTGAGGTTCAATGAGCTGATCGCTGGTAAAATGTCTGCTACATACTTTCGTGCGACTGGAAGCAGAAAAACTATCTCGGCGTATGTTCACGAGCCACCATTTTCTAAGGTCGACATCGACAGGTAAGCTGTGAAAACTTAAAATTGTGTTGAACTTTGAACAAGCAGTACATAGTGGAACACAACAAAATTCAGTGGTTTTCTTCTGCTGTTTCTGAAATCTAAAAACGGTTTGTTTTGCGCACATTTTACACGGCTTCTGGATCGATAAACAATGGCGCCGGTCATACAGGAAATAAGTGATATGTATTACTATAAAGCGGAAGTGCGTCACGAGGCTTAGTGCAAGTAGCACATTCAGCTTACACATCAATAGTGACCCACTGGTCATACTACACTGCTTTTGCACATTTTATATTATGAAAAATATTCAAAACTTCACTGTAACACACTAAATTTAGTTCACACATCACTGCTCTAATATTGGTTATACAACAGTTACATTTACAGTTATTATGCATTTGGAAGACACTAATATCCAAAGGTACACATTTACATACTTATGAGTTCTTGCTTTTCCCTGGGAATCAAAGGTCATGTGACCTTGGCATTGCAAGCGCTCTACTGTTTGAGCTACAGGAAAATGTCTCGGGTTATGACTATAACCCTTGTTCCCTGAGAAGGGAACGAGACAATGCATCGAGAATCGACACTTTGGGGACGCTCCCTTAGCGTGCGCCTCTGAAGTAAAAATGAAACTAATCCAATCCTGATTGGTGTTGCGTCGTGACGTAACATGTGACGGCATAACCGGAAGCATAAAGGTGACGCTGACGCATAGAATGCCAGCCTCGCGATGAAGCAAGACGCTCTAAGGCCTCGACGGGCGTGGCAGAGCGATGCATTGTCTCGTTCCCTTCTCAGGGAACAAGGGTTATAGTCATAACCCGAGATGTTCCCTATCGAGGAAACTCGACAATGCATCGAGAATCGACACTTTGGGGAACGAATGCCCACTAGGCCACGCACCGAAAACAGGCCTGCCCCGGAGTGAAACTGATTCAGGCACTCAGCTAGGACGAGAGCACATGTGCGCCAGGCGTACTAGGGAGGTGGAGAATATAGAACCTAACAAAAGTGTGTGGGGTAGCCCAACCGGCTGCCTCACAGATCTCCTGGATGGGAACTCCCGAAAGGAGGGCCCTAGAGGACGCCATGCCTCTAGTAGAAAGAGCCCTAACGGCCAAAGGTGAAGGAAAATTGCGCACCTTGTAGGCCTACTTATGGTTTGTAAAGCCGGGAGCCCCTAATAGGTGATCCAAAACACACTACAGTAGGTCCGACCTCCTCCAAGAAGAGGACCTCTCAAGGTAAATACTCGGAACTCTGACTGGCAGAGCAAGGAACCTCTCCTTTTCTGCCGACACATGAGGTGGAGGATGAAATACTTGCAGGACCATGGACCTAGCCATGATAAATTGCACTTAAGGCACATAGCTGGGTCTCGGATGCAGGATGGCCTTAACTCCGCCGGGGGCACATCCCAAGCAAGCTGGCGATAATGCCAGGGCTTGGAGATCTCCCAATCTCTGTAAAGAAAAAGCTAAGAGAAAGGCTATCTTGAACGTGAGGTCCTAGGCGAAGCCGACTGGAGGTATTCGAAGGGAGCCAGGAATAGCCCTTCGAGAACCACCGCCAGGTCCCAGGAAGGAACCCTGGACCTGACTGTCGGTCTCATCCTCCAATACCATGGAGAAATAGTTTGACCAGTTGGTGCCTCCCCAAAGGCCCAACATTTAGTGGTGCATGGAATGCCGCAATGGCAGCCACGTACACCCTACATGTGGATGGGGAGAGATTCGCAGAGAAATGATCTTGAAGAAACTCCAGAACTGAAGCCATTGGGCAGTTAACTGGGCCTAACTCAAGTTCTCTACACCAAGTGGAAAAACATTCCACTTGAGGCCATATAATCTCCTAGTAGACTGAGCCCTAGAGATAAGTATGGTTTCGACCACCCCAGATGATAGACCACCATCTAGGTACTGAGCCCCCTCAGAGGCTAGACCCACAATTTCCACAGCTCTGGATGAGGATGGAATATAGTGCCTTCCGCCTGAGACAACAGATCCCTCCTCAGAGGAATCTGCCATGGCGGAGCTATCAGGAGTGAAATTAAGTCTGAAAACCATACTCGGGCTTGCCAACACAGGGCTACCAGAAGAAGACTGATGCCCTCCTGACTGACCCTCTCCAGGACTCGGGAGCAGAGCGATCGGGGAAAAAGCGTACAGGCGAAGCCTCGGCCAGGCCTGTACCATGGCATCCAAGCCCCAGCGGGGCTGGATGAGTGAGGGAGAACCAAAGTGGACAGTTGGACGGACGTCCCTCGAGACGCAAACAGATCCACTTCCACTGGTCCAAACCTCTGCCATATCAACTCCACCACCTCTGGATGGAGTCTCAATTCCCGGGCCTCAGCCCCTGCCTCGACAGGATGTCTGCTCCCTAATTCAGAACCCCCGGGACATATATTGTTCTTATAGATAATATTTCCCTTGGGACCATAAAATGATCAGATGCGCCAATCTGGATAGAGGGCACAATCTGAGTGTCCTTTGTCGGTTCAGATAAGCTACCACTGAGACGTGGTAACCTTTGATGTCTGTGAGGAAGCTCCTCAGAGCCCTGAACACAGCCAACATCTCTAGGCAATTTATATGCCAAGAATGATGATGGTCCTGCCACAGACCCCTGGCAAAGCGGCCTTAGACCACGCCCCAGCCAGCGAGGGAAGCGTCTGTCGAAACAGTTTCCCGGTGACATGACACCCCTAACACTGGACCTTGGGACAAGAACTAAGGTTTCTTCCATATTAATAGGGAACGAAGGCATCTGCGCGTAACCTTTATTATACGGAACAGATTCCCCTTGGGGAAAAAACCCTTGGCTTTTGAGCCATCATTGAAGGGGCCTCATGTGAAGCAGGCCCAAAGGAATTACGTTGGATGCCGCTGTTATGAGGACCAGCAGTCTTTGAAATTGCTTTACAATGATGGCCTGGCCTAGCTTTATCCTGGACCCCATGGCCAGGATGGATTCGATACGAACGGGAGACATACGTGCCCGCATTGTAACCGAATTCCATACCACGCCCAGAAGAGTAGTCTTCTGAGCTGGGTCCAACACCTTTTCTTAGTGTTGAGCCTCAACCCCCGGTTCTGAATGTGGCCAAGGACGACATCTCGATGCCGAACTGCCATTTCCTGAGACTGGGTCAATATGAGCCAGTCGTCGATGTAATTCAGTATACGGATGCCCTGAAGCCTCAGTGGAGCCAGAACCACATCCATACACTTTGTGAACGTGCGGGGAGAGAGTGCTAGGCCGAACGGAAGAACCCGATATTGGAATGCTTCGCCCCCGAAAGCAACCTCAGGAACCTCCTGTGATATGGAAGGATGGAGACATGAAATAAGCGTCTTTTAGATCCATCGTGACAAACCAGTCCTCGGATCTGATTTGGTTCACGATAATGGTAACAGTAAGCATTTTGAACCTGAATCTCCTCAAAGAATGATTCAAAAAGCCCTAGATCTAAAATAGGCCTCAGTCCGCCATCCTTCTTTGGAACTATAAAGTACCGGCTGTAAAACCTTGACTCCCTGTCTGGTAGGGGAACACATTCTATGGCCCCTTAATTCCAGTAGAGTCTGTACCTCTTGTTCCATAACCCGAGCCTGTTCTGGAACCACTGCAGTCGGTACCACCCCAGCAAACTAGGGAGGTCGGTGACCGAACTGCAATCTGTACCCATATTTTATAATATACAGGACCCATATAGATATATGTTCGGAAGGCGTTGCCATTCTTCTACAAAATCTACTAAGGGAACCAGCCCCTCGAGGCTGGCCTCGGATGTTTTTCGAGCACTATTCTCGACTTCCTGAAGCGGTGGACCGGCAGGAAAAAAGTCGATACAGATTTTGTGACCATAGTCGGTGCCCTGTTGCAAGCTTTTGGGGCAAACGCCATGGTGTGCGTTCGCTGGAAATCGATGTGGCCCGAAGCGTCAAAGACGGCGGGACAACAACATCTTCCCCGAGGGCACCTGCTGCTAGAACAACCTCGATTGTTCCACAGCGGGGGGGCAGCCCTCTTTTTTTTTTTTTTGCTTCCTGAAACCTGTCAACGACTGTAGTGACAGCGTTGGAAAACAGGCCAGAAGGAGATAGCGGAGCGGCCAACAGGAAATATTCCCTTATTTAGATCTTTAAGAAGATCGGCCTGGTACGCGTGCAAAACCGTCATAGAGTGCAGGCACGCACCAGCCTGACCCCTTTTTTTTTTTTTTTTTTTTTTTTTTTTGAAATATTTTACCAAAGGAACCAGGCTCTCAAGCCTGGCTTCGGGTATTAATCGGGATTCGTTCCTGACCCCCTGAAGCGGGTTTCCGGCAGGGCTGGACCTAAAAACGATTCTCGATGGGCGAACGCGAAAGCTGCCTGGCCGCAAGCCTGTGGGGCGGACAGTGCAGCCTGCGTTCGCTGGAAACCGATGTGTCCCGAAACGTTTTTAACGGGGGAAGAGCAACATCGATTTCCTGCACCATATAAGCCCAGCCAACCAGTGCAGACGTGTCCCTGCACGGTTTGTTGGGCAGCACCGGGGCTTAAAGCAAAGATGCCAGATCAGGAGAAAGATAACTCACTAAAGCTTCCTCCATCTGTGGCAACTTGCCATAACCCGACTCTCTCGCACCCACCACATTCGAATAAACATATAATGAATGTGGTGAGATACGTAAAGTGTGGGGTTTCTCCCAGGATCTACACATATATATATATATATTTTTATAAAGATCTGGGAAAAACAGTAAGCCCCGGCTCTGAGTTTGTGAACGGTGCTGCAGGAATCTCTCCTCTAGTTCATTTTGACGGGGATCATCCTGCTTATTTTGTGGCCAGCTTATATATTTAAATATATTTATTTATTTATTTAATACTGGCCACAGCACTCATCACAACAATACAAGCTCTACATAAGCAGAAACATAAGCCGGCGAGTGTGACTCATGTTGCTCGTTCCCGATGCTGAGCACATCTACTTCCTTATAAACAGATAGCTCGAGCACTGGGCACTCGTCACGGGCAGAAGAAGCCGCATCGCGGGCGTCTGCGTCGTGAAGTAGTGTCATAGAATCTGCGGATGATGAGAGAAAAGGTGCCTCAGCAGTCTCGTTCTCATCCGCGAGATCCTTCTGCGATCTCCGCGATCTAAGCCGTCGCGCCGCCTCAACGGACGCGGACCCGAATCGCGGGGATCGCATGCCTGGCCATCATCAGTGAAATAATATAGCCAAGCGAGAGCGCAGCACTCTAATAGGAAGTGCTTCACAGTATCACAGGCAGCCCTCTCGAGGCGCTGACTGTGCGTGCTGCGCCCCTAAACAATACACACACACACAGCAGATGCGTGTCCCCACCCGTGGCATATAATCTTGGGCAGGGGTGCACACACTTAGTGTATTGTTCACTCGCCATAATATAGAGCTTAGCACAGACAAACAACATCAAATAAGACAGACAGTTTCACAGAGAGCGCTTGCTGAAAAGCGATAGCTGGCATTCTATGCGTCAGCGTCACCTTTATGCTTCCGGTTATGCCGTCACATGTTACGTCACGACGCAACACCAATCAGGATTGGATTAGTTTCATTTTTACTTCAGAGGCGCACGCTAAGGGAGCGTCCCCAAAGTGTCGATTCTCGATGCATTGTCGAGTTTCCTCGATAGGGAACTAGTATGGGAAGTAATTGCACATAAAAAAATAAGTAGGCCTAGTATTTACACAAATTATATTGCTACTGTGCGCAGCTAACATAATAGTTGCAATCATAGCTTATGCATTATATTTGCTTACTGAATTTCAATGGCGTATAACAGTGTGAAGTTATTGATTTTATTTAATAATAAAAAAATCATAACAATTATATGATTTTTTTTAAATCAAACTAAGTATTGTAGTATAACCAGCAGGATGGCAGTGATGTGTGAACTAAATTTGGCGACAGTAGCTACAGTGTGTCATAGTGAAGCTATAGAATATGTTTAATATAAAATGTGCAGAAGGGTTAGGGGATTTGCACTTTGCAGACGGTCCCTTATTTGGACTTGTCTCTCAATCGGCTGTTTAGAGATACATTTATATTATAAAGTTCGTTTTGAGGAGAATTAGCTCGTTGCCTAGGTTACTGTGATTGTAAATAGGTGTCGTTTGTGTTTTAACAACGTTTAGCTCAAGAATATTGATGCGGGAAGTTCGAATAGCCTATTTGAATATTGCCAACTTCACTGAACTACTTGACCGCATTTCTTTATATTTGAGTCCAAGTTCAAACACTATGAATCGCTCCATTAACGTACGGAGCTCTGAAGCACTGCCAGCGGGACATTAAACAGGAAGTGTCTGTCCGAGCTCACAACAGGTTTTGCGTGCGAACGCAAATATCTTTGCGAGGGAACGCAAAACTTTTGCGTGGGAACGCAAATAACTTTGTGAGGGAACGCAAAACTTTTGCGTGGGAACGCAAATAACTTTGCGAGGGAACGCAAAACTTTTGCGAGGGAACGCAAAGTTTCTCGGGGGAACGCAAAAGTTTTGCGAGGGAACGCAAAAGATTAAAAAAAAAAAATTCTCCCATCCTAAATTTTTTTCCACCACCACGTCCCTTTAGGGGCTCCGTACATTTGCAATCACGCCAATATTCTGAAAATATTGTTTAATATCATATGTAATAAATGTAACAATAACTCATAGGGCCATTTTTTTCCAACACATCTTGAATTTTGGGTGCGTATTAATTCTGCTGGCATTTTGCCCCCCAACCCCCTGATAACATCTGACTGCTTCAAGAGAAACATAAAACACGGCAAAACATCATTAACAGTTTTCTATGTTGTTTTTCATCATTAGAAAGAGTGACATTATTTGGCTTTAAAACATGATTTAAAAGAAACTGTGACAAATGTCTGTGTGAATGTACAGTATGCAGGTTAAACAAAACATATGCCATCATTAAATATTATTTGAATGTATTGACAGTCTTAAGCTAAATTTTAAAACATAATTTTGCATGAGGCATGCTGTTTTGACCACTATTTTCTCTAGATTTGACGTTAGTCAAATTAACTATAGCAAACAGGTTAAACAAGCCTTACTTTTAGACGTGGTGAATGAAGTTTGAGTTTGTGATGGTCGTGTCCGATATCCCTTGCCAGTTATTATGATGTTTTTGTATTTAGCGCTCTCACCGCGATGTATGTTACGTTCCCTTTCAGTCGCTCACGTTCGACGTGGCGACGTAATGGGATCACTTCAGGCAGCCCTATCAACTTCGAGTGTCTACAGAACAAGCCATTGAACGTTGGCATGCGTGAAACGCGTCACGCACCCCGCCCCGCAGCGCGGGTATAAACAGGAAGCGGGCGCAGGCACTCATTGTCTTTCGCTTCGGAGCCGAGCTTTCACTTTGACTCTGAGATTCTGCAGACTGCTGCATCGATCGTTGAAGACTTCAAAGAGAATACTCTGTTCCAGTGCTGGTGTGACGGCGCGATCAGCGGTGGCCGCAAGCATTACAGCTCACAACTGCTGTTTTCACATGCTGTGTGTCTGTATGTGTCGGTGTCGGTGGGCGTTCCTCTCATGAGTGTGTACCCCGATTACACCACGGCTATCCCTGGGTGCTTCAGCACCCAGCGAGTTATTTTTTTTCTCTTTATATTTTTTGTTTTCAACTAAAAGAGCAACACAAGCGTGACGCTGCGTCCTTTTCAGGATGACATTCCGCTTGTGCGTTTCTGGGTGCGGTCGTTCCCTGGCGCCAGCAGACGGCCACAATTGTTGCCTTTCGTGTTTGGGCATTCAGCACGCTGAAGCAGCTTTTGTGAATAGTTCATGTTCTCATTACGGGAATATGACTATGGCAGCGCTTAGATCAAGACTCGCTTACCTCAAGGGAGGTGCAGTCCCCTCGCCTATGCCCAGATCTAGTGTTTATTCTGGACCTCAGAATAGACCTACTTTTGCGCATGGTCAGGGTGATCTGAGGATTACTGTCAGGGCTTCCCCGCAGAGGCAATCTCTGCGGGCCCCTCACGCCTCTTAAGCACTGCCACTGTTGGAGCCTTCAAAGGAACACGCTGGTCCTTCTCATGGACGGCCAACCGTGTCCTTTGGAGCTCCACCTGACGATCAGATGTCAATTGCAGCATCGGAGGGGGAGCTTCAGTCCTCTGGGGATGAGGATTCAGCTGCGTTACCCCCCTCTGGGAGTGTGGCGTTGCCCGAGTCAGATCCAGAATGGGCGGCTATGCTTTCCCGGGCCGCCGAGAAGGTCGGGCTTGTGTGGAATCCTCCACCACGTCCCGAGCCTTCTCGGTTGGATGATTGGTATCTCGGTGCGGGCCGTTCTGGTTCTCAGCGTTCCGCCCCAGTGCCATTCTATTCGGAAGTGCATGAGGAGCTTATCCTAGTGGCTCCTCCCTCCTCACCACCCTCGACGGCGGGGCAGCTAAGGGGTTGTGGATGTCCCCCCGGTGGAGCGTGCCGTCGCGATGCAATTGTGTCCGACGTCCGCTTCCTCCTGGCGGGGCAATCCACGCCTCCCGTCCAAGGCATGTAATTTCGTCCGATCTTACGGCGAAGGCTTGCAGAGCCTGTGGACAGGCTGCTTCCGCCCTCCATGCCATGGCGCTTCTTCAGATCCATCAGGCACAGGCGCTCATGGACATGAACGAGGGTGGTTCTGACCCAGAGCTCCTCCGGGAGCTCCGTGTGGCAACCGACCTCGCTCTCCGAGCGACGAAGGAAACCGCATGTTCAGTCGGTCGGGCGATGTCCACCTTGGTGGTCCAGGAGCATCACCCCTGGCTCAACCTGGCGAATATTAGGGACACCGATAAATATCGGTTCCTGGATGCCCCTCTTTTCCAGGTTGGCTTATTCGGCGATGCGGTCGAGAGCTTCGCCCAACAGTTCTCGGCCGCCCAGAAGCAGACGGAGGCCATCCGACACATCCTGCCCCGACGGACCGCTGCTGCTCCCACCCGTCCACCGGCCGCAGCCCCTCCGTCCGCTCGTCGCCGAGGTCGACCTCCGCTTCTGCTAAGCCTCAGCAGATCGAACCCAGAGGTCGACCAAGTTGCTCTTCAGGAAGTGGTGAAGGCACCGCTCCTTCCCCCGGTGGAGGGCCGGGTGGAGAATCTTTTGTTTCCTTCTTTCTGTCCTGCCACTGACCCACGGGCCAGTGGTACCCACATTTTCAACAAGATCAATTTCTGAAACTTCTGGGTCCAAAGAGGGCGCGCTTGGCGGTGGACGACGCTATGCCTTGTCACCCTCAAGCCCCTCTTTCATCGCCAGCAAGCAGCAGTGGCTGTGTTCTGGACGCACTGACGCCTACGCACACTAACTCTGCCCTTCGACGGAAGCAGGTACGTGTTGCACCACACACTCAGACCCCACTCCGGGGCGCTATGCCGTCCGAGTAGGGTCCCTGTATTCCGCCGCGCTGCCCCACCCCGGGTACGTCTGTGGTGCCGTTGATTCCGCTTGCGCGGTGTACTGTCAGACTCGGCTATGCGATTCAGTTCGTCTGGCGTCCCCCTGTTTTCAGGGGCATTCTGTTCACCCGTGTTCTAGCGGACAGTGCCCCTGTGCTCAGGGCAGAGATTGCAGTCCTACTGGCGAAGGACGCGATCGAGCCGGTCCCTCCAGCCGATATGAAGACCGGCTTCTACAGCCCGTACTTCATTGTACCCAAGAAAGGCGGTGGGTTACGGCCAATCTTGGACCTGCGTTTCTTGAACCGGTCCCTTCACAGACTGTCGTTCAAGATGCTTACGCAGAAACGCATTTTCAAATGCGTCCGTCCCCAAGATTGGTTTGCAGCGATCGACCTGAAGGACGCGTACTTTCATGTCTCTATTCGCCCTCGACACAGACCGTTTCTTCGTTTTGCGTTCGAGGGACGGGCATATCAGTACGAAGACTTACCCTTCGGGCTGGCCCTTTCGCCCCGTGTCTTCACGAAAGTCACGGAGGTGGCCATTGCTCCCATGTACGAGCGTGGTGTTCTGTGCGAACACAGGGACATGGTGCTCAGTCACCTCAGCCACCTAGGGCTTCGGGTCAACTGGGAAAAGAGCAAACTCACCCCCGGGCAGAGATCACTTTTCTCGGTATGGAGTTGGACTTGATCAACATGACAGCACGCCTCACCGAGGCCCGCGTCCAGTCACTGTTGATCTGCGTGAGCACGCTCAGACGCAGAACAGCGGCTCCACTGAAATTGTTTCCGAGGCTCCTTGGGCATATGGCATCTGCAGCTGCGGTAACGCCACTCGGATTGCTTCATATGAGGCCACTCCAACACTGGGTCCACGATCGAGTTCCGAGATGGGTGTGGCAGAGTGGCTCGTGCCGGGTCCAAGTGACTCCGCACTGTCGCCAAACTCTCAGCTTGTGGTCGGACCCTTCGTTCCTGCAGGCAGGTGTTCCCCTAGAACAAGTGTCCAGGCACTCTGTGGTCCCACGGATGCCTCTGCCACCGGCTGGGGGTCCACGTACAACGGGCATGCAGCTTCAGGTCTGTGGACGGGGCCTCAACTGCATTGGCACATCAACTGCCTCGAGTTGTTAGCAGTACATCTTGCATTGGGCCACTTCAAAACGCCGCTACGAGGCAAGCATGTGCTGGTCCGTACGGACAGCACTGCGACCGTTGCGTACAACAACCGTCAGGGTGGTTTACGCTCCCGCCGCATGTCACAACTCGCCCGCCATCTTCTCCTTTGGAGTCAGTAGCATCTGAGGTTGCTTCGTGCCGTTTATATTCCTGGCCTCCTCAACCGTGCAGCCGACGAGCTCTCACGGAAGGAGGTGCTACCGGGAGAATGGCGACTCCATCCCCAGGTGGTCCAGCTGATTTTCAGGCGCTTCGGACCGCACAGGTAGATCTGTTTGCCGCCCCGGACACGTCTCACTGCCAGTTGTTCTTTTCCCTGATCGAGGGGAACCTTGGCACGGATGCTCTGGCACACAGCTGGCCCCCGGGCCTACGCAAGTATGCGTTTCCCCCAGTGAGCCTTCTTGCACAGACCTTGTGCAAAGTCAGGGAGGACGAGGAGCAGGTCTTGTTAGTTGCGCCGTATTGGCCCAACTGGACCTGGTTCCCCGAACTAGTGCTCCTCGCGACAGCCCCTCCCTGGCCCATTCCTCTGAGAGAGGACCTGCTCTCTCAGAGACGGGGCACTCTATGGCACCCGCGTCCAGACCTCTGGAAACTCCATGTCTGGTCCCTGGACGGGACGCGGAGGTTCTAGGTGACCTACCCCCAGCGGTAGTTGACACCATCACTTCCGCTAGAGCCCCCTCTACGAGGCGCCTCTATACTTTGAAGTGGAACCTATTCGTTGACTGGTGTTCTTCTCACGAGGAGAACCCCTGAACTTGCTCGATCAGAGCCGTGCTTTCCTTATATACCCTCGCCTACTCTATATACCCTCTTGGGATTTGTCTCTGGTCCTTTCGGCACTGCAGAGACCACCCTTTGAGCCTTTGCTGTCAGCTGAGTTAAATTCTGTCCTGTAAAACAGTACTCCTGGTTGCATTGGCCTCCATCAAGAGGGTAGGGGACCTGCATGGATTTTCGGTCGACGAATCGTGCCTAGAATTCGGCCCGGCTAACTCTCACGTGATCTCCCTTCCGGGACCAGGTGGTGAACCTGCAAGCGCTGCCTTCGGAGGAGGCAGACCCAGCTCTGGCTTTTCTCTGTCCCGTCCACGCTCTGCGCCTGTACGTGGACAGAACGCAAAGCCTCAAGACATCAGATCAGCTCTTCGTCTGTTACGGAGGCCAGCAGAAGGGAAAGGCTGTCTCCAAGCAGAGGATGGCCCACTGGATAGTGGATGCCAAATCTCGTGTTATTTTAGTGTACTACTCTCAGGTGTACTTTTAGTGTACTGCTCTCAGGACAGGAGTACAAATCGCTGTTATTTTACTGTATTACGCGCTGCTCTCAGGGCAGGAATTCAAATCGCTGTTATTTTAGTGTACTACGCGCTGCTCTCAGGGCAGGGGTTCAAATCACTGTTATTTTAGTGTATTACGCGCTGCTCTCGGGACAGGAGTACTCAATAGATTTAAATAGCTGTTATTTTAGTGTATTACGCGCTGCTCTCAGGGCAGGAGTACTCAATAGATTCAAATCGCTGTTATTTTACTGTATTACACGCTGCTCTCAGGGCAGGAGTACTCAATAGATTCAAATCGCTGTTATTTTAGTGTGTTACGCGCTGCTCTCAGGGCAGGAGTACAAATTGCTGTTATTTTAGTGTGTTACACGCTGCTCTCAGGGCAGGAGTACTCAATAGATTGACAAATCGCTGTTATTTTAGTGTATTACGCGCTGCTCTCGGGACAGGAGTACTCAATAGATTTAAATAGCTGTTATTTTAGTGTATTACGCGCTGCTCTCAGGGCAGGAGTACTCAATAGATTCAAATCGCTGTTATTTTACTGTATTACACGCTGCTCTCAGGGCAGGAGTACTCAAAAGATTGACAAATCGCTGTTATTTTAGTGTGTCACGCGCTGCTCTCAGGGCAGGAGTACAAATTGCTGTTATTTTAGTGTGTTACACGCTGCTCTCAGGGCAGGAGTACTCAATAGATTCAAATCGTTGTTATTTTAGTGTGTTACACGCTGCTCTCAGGGCAGGAGTACTCAATAGATTGACAAATCGCTGTTATTTTAGTGTACTACACGCTGCTCTCATGAGTACTCAATAGATTGACAAATCGCTGTTATTTTAGTGTACTACACGCTACTCTCAGGGCAGGATTACTCTATATGGGTTCAAATCGATGTTATTTTTAGTGTGTTTTAGCTGTCCAGGCGCACCAAACTTACTTCAATGTGCACAACTGTGAAACATGTTACAATATAACTGTGACCTTTTTTGTTTGCTATTTTGTTGTATGACTTGTCAAAGAAATTGTTGGTTTTGAGGGCGTTCTAAATATCTTTGAGTTTAAAGATCTTAAGCTTTCTACTAGTAATTATATTTGTTTACATTGGTTATATTTTACAATAAGGTTTCATTATTGTTCCTGGCACCAAGTTTACTCCACAAAAGAAAGTAGTCCAGGAAATATTTGATAATGAGGATGTTCATTGTTCAATATCCAAAACTGAAGCATGCAGTTGAAATGCATTTTACGTAGTTTTTTACGTAGTTGTCAGTGTACATTGAAACCAAAATCTTTATGTATTTCATTTGCAGGAAGACGAACACTTCGGGTATTTGAGGAACTGACAGACATTTGGCCAGGCGACACATGGCCTTGTTTAATGGGAAGCACAAGTGCAACGACTCCTGTGTAAATGCAAAAAATTAAAGCACCTTAAAACTTCTAAGAATGATGATATGAACTAATTAAAATATATCTTTGCTCTGTGTTTTGTGATATGTTGCCGTTTTATACATTTAATTTACTGAAAATGTTTTGTAATAGTATAAAAAAGTTAATAGCATAAAAAAGTCCTAATTATACATTTTATTGTAATATTGGACTAATATTAAAAACCGTTCAATAAAAAAGATAATTAGTGAACTGATTATTTACAATCAACGTTTGTGTTTTCATTTTGTTCTTATTTAAACAATCTTCACAACAGTCATTGACTGAAAAGACAGTAACATCAAGGTAAAACAGGGTTCCATCCTATGCATTGTCCATTTCAAAATTCCATACTTTTCTCAGGGTGGATTAGGGTTCAGGCTTCAGGGCTGCCGAGTGAGTAAAGGAACGTTTCTGTCAGGACCACTACCGCTACGCTTGATTATCAGCAAGATAGTCGAAAACTGTCTATTTCTTGTCTATTGCCACCCACTTCTACTTCTACCAAAGACGTAAATAAGCTCAGTTACAATAGCTAAATATGTGGGAGAGCATTGATTATCATTGAGTATTATGTTTAGTGTAATTTTTTTTTATTTTTTTTATTTTTTATTTTTTTTTATTTAACAGTCAGACATACATACAAACCAACATAGTACAGTAGTGAGCAATCTTGTAAATCCATAATTCCAGAAGTGACATAAAAGTGGTATAATTGTTTGATCTAAGTGTGTATGTGAGCGGGTGTGAGAGTGTGGGTATGTGTATGTGTGTGTATGCGTAAACAAAGTAACCATTTATTATTTATTACCATTGTCATTACCATCACCACCCCACTCCCCACTACCACCATATTGCCAATATTGTGTTGGTCGATTTTTATTTCCATCCTTCCTCCTATGTAACAATTGCCATTGTCAATGCTGTATAAAATAAAAGATGATATAATAAGATGATAAGATAATATAAGATAACCTTTAGTGTAATTTCAAATGTCTCATTTCCAAATAAGTAAAACAAAAGGTAATAAGGTTTTTAAAGAGTTTAGAGATACACAGAGAGGGTGGGATGGTTAAATCCTCCTGTTCTCAAAAGGTGTTCTGAATGCAAATTACCATTGTTAGCACATGTTTCCATGTGAAATAAGTTTTTGCATATACAATGATATGTACTAGCAAGGGGCTCAGGCCTTTTCTGTATCTCAGATCAGCCCACGAGGCTGAGAGTGGCCGAATCTCTCAGCTTCATGTAATTTCCAATGTTGGGTTCGTATCTCTTCTCTTTATTCCAGAGCATTTGATGTTTTGTATTATCTTGTAACTGATTATGAAATTATATAATAAATCTTAAACATTGATTCTAACGGACTCTTGACATTTTCATTAAAGAATTAAAAGGAATATTCAAACATTCGCTTATAATTATGCACCGATATCATTAAAAAAAAACTTTATTTATGGAGTCAGATGAAATAACAAGAGAATACATATGAGAAAATAGACTGGGCAGCATCAGAGGCGTCTTCAGTGTTGGTTCCTTTGATTCATCCAGTTTCTGCCAGCTCAGTCAGGTAACTGAAGAATGAGATAAAATAAAAAGTAAATAATAGACCGAAAAGAAATGGTTTTCTGGTGTAACAATGAAACGATTAAAAATAATCAAATACCCTTAAAATAGTCTATAGATTTACTAGACTATAAAATTTGAATCTATGGAGTACTCCTGCCCTGAGAGCAGAGCGTAATACACTTAAATAACAACGATTCGTACTCCTGTCCTGATAGCAGCTTATACTAATTAGCTACTAATACACTAAAATAACAGCAATGTGAATCTAGCACTCCTGCCCTGAGAGCAGCGCGTAATACACTAAAATAACAGCGATTTGAATCTGAGTACTCCTGCCCTGAGAGCAGCGTGTAACACACTAAAATAACAGCAATTTAAATCTATTGAGTACTCCTGCCCTGAGAGCAGGGTGTAACACACTAAAATAACAGCGATTTAAATCTATTGAGTACTCCTGCCCTGAGAGCAGCATGTAGTACACTAAAATAACAAATATTTAATTCTATTGAGTACTCCTGCCCTGAGAGCAGCGCGTAAAACATTAAAATAACAGCGATTTGAATCTATTGAGTACTCCTGCCCTGAGAGCAGCGCATTGTACACTACAATAACAGCGATTTGAATCTATTGAGTACTCCTGCCCTGAGAGCAGCGTGTAATACACTAAAATAACAAATATTTAATTCTATTGAGTACTCCTGCCCTGAGAGCAGCGCGTAACACATTAAAATAACAGCGATTTGAATCTATTGAGTACTCCTGCCCTGAGAGCAGCGCATTGTACACTACAATAACAGCGATTTGAATCTATTGAGTACTCCTGCCCTGAGAGCAGCGTGTAGTACACTAAAATAACAAATATTTAATTCTATTGAGTACTCCTGCCCTGAGAGCAGCGCGTAACACATTAAAATAACAGCGATTTGAATCTATTGAGTACTCCTGTCCTGAGAGCAGCGCATTGTACACTAAAATAACAGCGATTTGAATCTATTGAGCACTCCTGCCCTGAGAGCAGCGCGTAATACAGTAAAAAAACAGCGATGTGAATCTATTGCTATAACACTAGTAGTAGTGCGTAACACTAAAATAACAGCGATTTGAATCTATCGAGTACTCCTGCCTGAGAGCAGCGTGTAGTACACTAAAATAACAGCGATATGAAACTATTGAGTACTCCTGCCCTGAGAGCAGCGCGTAGTACAATAAAATAACAGCGATTTGTACTCCTGCCCTGAGAGCAGCGCGTAACACACTAAAATAACAGGACATTTGAATCTATTGAACACTCCTGCCCTGAGAGCAGCGCGTAACACATTAAAATAACAGCGATTTGAATCTATTGAGTACTCCTGCCCTGAGAGCAGCGCATTGTACACTAAAATAACAGGAGATTTGAATCTATTGAGCACTCCTGCCCTGAGAGCAGCGTGTAGTACACAAAAATAACAGCAATTTAAATCTATTGAGTACTCCTGCCCTGAGAGCAGCGTGTAACACACTAAAATAACAGCAATTTAAATCTATTGAGTACTCCTGCCCTGAGAGCAGCGTGTAACACACTAAAATAACAGCAATTTAAATCTATTGAGTACTCCTGCCCTGAGAGCAGCGTGTAACACACTAAAATAACAGCGATTTAAATCTATTGAGTACTCCTGCCCTGAGAGCAGCATGTAGTACACTAAAATAACAAATATTTAATTCTATTGAGTACTCCTGCCCTGAGAGCAGCGCGTACAACATTAAATAACAGCGATTTGAATCTATTGAGTACTCCTGCCCTGAGAGCAGCGCATTGTACACTACAATAACAGCGATTTGAATCTATTGAGTACTCCTGCCCTGAGAGCAGCGTGTAATACACTAAAATAACAAATATTTAATTCTATTGAGTACTCCTGCCCTGAGAGCAGCGCATTGTACACTACAATAACAGCGATTTGAATCTATTGAGTACTCCTGCCCTGAGAGCAGCGTGTAGTACACTAAAATAACAAATATTTAATTCTATTGAGTACTCCTGCCCTGAGAGCAGCGCGTAACACATTAAAATAACAGCGATTTGAATCTATTGAGTACTCCTGCCCTGAGAGCAGCGCATTGTACACTAAAATAACAGCGATTTGAATCTATTGAGCACTCCTGCCCTGAGAGCAGCGCGTAATACAGTAAAAAAAACAGCGATGTGAATCTATTGCTATAACACTAGTAGTAGTGCGTAACACTAAAATAACAGCGATTTGAATCTATCGAGTACTCCTGCCCTGAGAGCAGCGTGTAGTACACTAAAATAACAGCGATATGAAACTATTGAGTACTCCTGGCCTGAGAGCAGCGCGTAGTACAATAAAATAACAGCGATTTGTACTCCTGCCCTGAGAGCAGCGCGTAACACACTAAAATAACAGGACATTTGAATCTATTGAGTACTCCTGCCCTGAGAGCAGCGCGTAACACATTAAAATAACAGCGATTTGTACTCCTGCCCTGAGAGCAGCGCGTAACACACTAAAATAACAGGACATTTGAATCTATTGAACACTCCTGCCCTGAGAGCAGCGCGTAACACATTAAAATAAAAGCGATTTGAATCTATTGAGTACTCCTGCCCTGAGAGCAGCGCATTGTACACTAAAATAACAGGAGATTTGAATCTATTGAGCACTCCTGCCCTGAGAGCAGCGTGTAGTACACAAAAATAACAGCGATTTGAATCTATTGAGTACTCCTGCCCTGAGAGCAGCGTGTAGTACACTAAAATAACAGCGATTTGAACTCCTGCCCTGAGAGCAGCGCGTAGTACACTAAAATAACAGCGATTTGTACTCCTGCCCTGAGAGCAGCGCGTAACACACTAAAATAACAGGAGATTTGAATCTATTGAGCACTCTTGCCCTGAGAGCAGCGCGTAACACACTAAAATAACAGCGATTTGAATCTATTGAGTACTCCTGCCCTGAGAGCAGCGCGTAACACACTAAAATAACAGTGATTTGTACTCCTGCCTGAGAGCAGCGCGTAACACACTAAAATAACAGCGATTTGAATCTATTGAGTACTCCTGCCCTGAGAGCAGCGGGTAATACACTAAAATACAGCGATTTGAACTCCTGCCCTGAGAGCAGCGCGAGGTACACTAAAATAACAGCGATTTGTACTCCTGCTCTGAGAGCAGCGCGTAACACACTAAAATAACAGGAGATTTGAATCTATTGAGCACTCCTGCCCTGAGAGCAGCACGTAGTACACTAAAATAACAGCGATTTGAATCTAGATTTAAGTCTATAGTCTACAGTGATAGACTCACATCGCATCTATTGCAGCGATGTGAATCTAAGTAACACACTTAGTGTGTTACGCACACTAAAATAACAGCGATATGAAACTATTGAGTACTCCTGCCCTGAGAGCAGCGCGTAGTACAATAAAATAACAGCGATTTGTACTCCTGCCCTGAGAGCACAGAGCAGCGCGTAACACACTAAAATAACAGGACATTTGAATCTATTGAGCACTCCTGCCCTGAGAGCAGCGTGTAACACATTAAAATAACAGCGATTTGAATCTATTGAGTACTCCTGCCCTGAGAGCAGCGCATTGTACACTAAAATAACAGGAGATTTGAATCTATTGAGCACTCCTGCCCTGAGAGCAGCGTGTAGTACACAGAAATAACAGCGATTTGAATCTATTGAGTACTCCTGCCCTGAGAGCAGCGTGTAATACACTAAAATAACAAATATTTATTCTATTGAGTACTCCTGCCCTGAGAGCAGCGCATTGTACACTACAATAACAGCGATTTGAATCTATTGAGTACTCCTGCCCTGAGAGCAGCGTGTAGTACACTAAAATAACAAATATTTAATTCTATTGAGTACTCCTGCCCTGAGAGCAGCGCGTAACACATTAAAATAACAGCGATTTGAATCTATTGAGTACTCCTGCCCTGAGAGCAGCGCATTGTACACTAAAATAACAGCGATTTGAATCTATTGAGCATCCTGCCCTGAGAGCAGCGCGTAATACAGTAAAAAAACAGCGATTGTGAATCTATTGCTATAACACTAGTAGTAGTGCGTAACACTAAAATAACAGCGATTTGAATCTATCGAGTACTCCTGCCCTGAGAGCAGCGTGTAGTACACTAAAATAACAGCGATATGAAACTATTGAGTACTCCTGGCCTGAGAGCAGCGCGTAGTACAATAAAATAACAGCGATTTGTACTCCTGCCCTGAGAGCAGCGCGTAACACTAAAATAACAGGACATTTGAATCTATTGAAACACTCCTGCCCTGAGAGCAGCGCGTAACACATTAAAATAACAGCGATTTGTACTCCTGCCCTGAGAGCAGCGCGTAACACACTAAAATAACAGGACATTTGAATCTATTGAACACTCCTGCCCTGAGAGCAGCGCGTAACACATTAAAATAACAGCGATTTGAATCTATTGAGTACTCCTGCCCTGAGAGCAGCGCATTGTACACTAAAATAACAGGAGATTTGAATCTATTGAGCACTCCTGCCCTGAGAGCAGCGTGTAGTACACAAAAATAACAGCGATTTGAATCTATTGAGTACTCCTGCCCTGAGAGCAGCGTGTAGTACACTAAAATAACAGCGATTTGAACTCCTGCCTGAGAGCAGCGCGTTAGTACACTAAATAACAGCGATTTGTACTCCTGCCCTGAGAGCAGCGCGTAACACACTAAAATAACAGGAGATTTGAATCTATTGAGCACTCTTGCCCTGAGAGCAGCGCGTAACACACTAAAATAACAGCGATTTGAATCTATTGAGTACTCCTGCCCTGAGAGCAGCGCGTAACACACTAAAATAACAGTGAATTTGTACTCCTGCCCTGAGAGCAGCGCGTAACACACTAAAATAACAGCGATTTGAATCTATTGAGTACTCCTGCCCTGAGAGCAGCGGGTAATACACTAAAATAACAGCGATTTGAACTCCTGCCCTGAGAGCAGCGCGAGGTAACACTAAAATAACAGCGATTTTGTACTCCTGCTCTGAGAGCAGCGCGTAACACACTAAAATAACAGGAGATTTGAATCTATTGAGCCATCCTGCCCTGAGAGCAGCACGTAGTACACTAAAATAACAGCGATTTGAATCTAGATTTAAGTCTATAGTCTACAGTGATAGACTCACATGCATCTATTGCAGCGATTGTGAATCTAAGTAACACATTAGTGTGTTACGCACACTAAAATAACAGCGATTATGAAACTATTGAGTACTCCTGCCCTGAGAGCAGCGCGTAGTACAATTAAAAATAACAGCGTATTTGTACTCCTGCCCTGAGAGCACAGAGCAGCGCGTAACACACTAAAATAACAGGACATTTGAATCTATTGAGCACTCCTGCCCTGAGAGCAGCGTGTAACACATTAAAATAACAGCGATTTGAATCTATTGAGTACTCCTGCCCTGAGAGCAGCGCATTGTACACTAAAATAACAGGAGATTTGAATCTATTGAGCACTCCTGCCCTGAGAGCAGCGTGTAGTACGCAAAAATAACAGCGATTTGAATCTATTGAGTACTCCTGCCCTGAGAGCAGCGTGTAGTACACTAAAATAACAGCGATTTGAACTCCTGCCCTGAGAGCAGCGCGTAGTACACTAAAATAACAGCGATTTGTACTCCTGCCCTGAGAGCAGCGCGTAACACACTAAATAACAGGAGATTTGAATCTATTGAGCACTCCTGCCCTGAGAGCAGCGCGTAACAAACTAAAATAACAGCGATTTGAATCTATTGAGTACTCCTGCCCTGAGAGCAGCGCTTAACACAGTAAAATAACAGTGATTTGTACTCCTGCCCTGAGAGCAGCGCGTAACACACTAAAATAACAGCGATTTGAATCTATTGAGTACTCCTGCCCTGAGAGCAGCGCGTAACACACTAAAATAACAGTGATTTGTACTCCTGCCCTGAGAGCAGCGCGTAACACACTAAAATAACAGCGATTTGAATCTATTGAGTACTCCTGCCCTGAGAGCAGCGCGTAATAGACTAAAATAACAGCGATTTGAACTCCTGCCCTGAGAGCAGCGCGTAGTACACTAAAATAACAGCGATTTGTACTCCTGCTCTGAGATCAGCGCGTAAAAATAACAGCGATTGAAATATAACAGCGATAAAATAACAGCGATTTGAACTCCTGCCCTGAGAGCAGCGCGTAGTACACTAAAATAACAGCGATTTGTACTCCTGCTCTGAGAGCAGCGCGTAACACACTAAAATAACAGGAGATTTGAATCTATTGAGCACTCCTGCCTGAGAGCAGCACGTAGTACACTAATATAACAGCGATTTGAATCTATTGAGCACTCCTGCCCTGAGAGCAGCGCGTAACACACTAAAATAACAGCGATTTGAATCTATTGAGTACTCCTTCCCTGAGAGCAGCGCGTAACACACTAAAATAACAGTGATTTGAATCTATTGAGTACTCCTGCCCTGAGAGCAGCGCGTAATACACTAAAATAACAGTGATTTGAATCTATTGAGTACTCCTGTCCTGAGAGCAGCGCTTAACACACTAAAATAACAGTGATTTGAATCTATTGAGTACTCCTGCCCGGAGAGAGCAGCGCGTAATACACTAAAATAACAGTGATTTGAATCTATTGAGTACTCCTGTCCTGAGAGCAGCGCGTAATACACTAAAATAACAGCGATTTAAATCTATTGAGTACTCCTGCCCGGAGAGCAGCACGTAATACACTAAAATAACAGCGATTTGAATCTATTGAGTACTCCTGCCCTAAGAGCAGCGCGTAATACACTAAAATAACAGCGATTTGAATCAATTGAGTACTCCTGCCCTGAGAGCAGCGCGTAATACACTAAAATAACAGCGATTTGTACTCCTGCCCTGAGAGCAGCGCGTAACACTAAAATAACAGCGATTTGAATCTATTGAGTACTCCTGCCCTGAGAGCAGCGTGTAGTACACTAAAATAACAGCGATTTGTACTCCTGCCCTGAGAGCAGCGCGTAACACACACTAAAATAACAGGAGATTTTAATCTTTAACTTAAAAGTTAGTCCAACCTCTTTTGGAGAATTCTGACCAATGAGACAATGGCATCATTTTAGGAGGTGGATTTCGTTTCTTCTTATCGTAAATCATGCATTATCTATGATCTGCTTGCTCTCCAGCACTAAGCAGAGAGAACAAGAGGCCACAGTTTAGACATTATTACTATTATAAGAATACAAAACATTTTACACAGATTTCACTCAAGCCATCTTCTGAATTGAGGGCATACGATTATTTTGATTGGAAGCATGATACTCTTTCATTCATACACACAGTTATATCACAATTACATGATTTATGTAATCTAAGATTTATATGTAATCTAAGCATAACATGCATGAATTGTAGGAACAACAAGCATTATGATGTTTGATTGTAAGTCCACTGAGCATTGTTCTGTGTGAGTTTTAATGGGTTTGATATGTAAAGTCTCATGGTTTGAGAGATTTCAGCTCAGGGTCCTTCAGTGGTATTTACGACTCCGGCGGTCTGTTTTAAATCTGTTGTCCTGGGATCGAACTCCTCGGTCGTTATCTTAGTGGGTCCATCTCTGAACCAATCGGTGTTTTCCAAACTATCTAACGTTGTCAACATTCATCCAGTTGAGCACATCCCTTTGGGGCTTGCAGGGTCATAAAGTCCTTTCTGAGGGGGTCTATTGTTGACTTAGCTGGAGCCGGGATCTTTTATGGCTGAATTAGTAATTGAGTTCCGTTTGGATGAATCAAATGGAAGATTCATTTGTGTTTGGTTCACCCTCAAACTCTACATTATCCTAATAAATGTTAGAGGATGATGAATTTTAACAAAATATATAGTAAAATCACTTACCTTGCAATTGCAATTCTTTCTCCCACGAACATCTGTTCCCCCGGAGCCGGACTAAATAATCACTCCGCAGAGTCCGCAGACTCCGCACGTTCAAACGTCTTGACCCCGCCTTTGCTTCAGTTTCATTGGTTGAAACTGTAAACCAATAATTTTCCTTTCTGCCCTCAGAACATGTTTGAGTAAGTAAAACTCCCATCAGCTATAAGGTAATAAAGGGGTGACAAGCTATGCAAGCAAATTATTTATAATGTAATTATTTTAACAGGTACCTATTATGTTAATATATTCCAATCAAAAATTGTACGTCTGTTGTATATAAAAGTTATCATCACATTTCTGGCAAAATATGTTCTTGTGCAATTTTACATTTAATTTTGGCATCTGTGGGTTGATTTAACATTGTTTAATCTAGTAAGAAAAGCCAATAAATTTATTTTTTATCATACTGTGCTTACATACAGCCAAACACGTTTCATTTTCAACCCACAGATGTCAAAATTACCCTGTAAAATTGCACAAGAACATATTTTGCCAGAAATGTGATGATAACTTTTATATACAACAGACGTACAATTTTTGCCTGGAATATATTAACATAATAGGTACCTGTTAGTTTTAAAATAATTACATTATAAATAATTTGCTTGTATATCTGCTTGTTACCCCTTTATTAGCCTACCCAAAACTTAACATATTGTTCCCTAATACCTACACGGAGGTACACTATGATTACAGAAACGTACACCGTAATTTCGATTTACTTACGCAGTTATTTACAGGTTGTATATCTGCTTGTTTCCCCTTTATTACCCAAAACTTAACATATTGTTCCCTTATACCTACACGGAGGTACGCTATAATTACAGAAACGTACACCGTAATTTCGGTTTACTTACGCAGTTGTTTGCGGGTCGTAAAATAAAGTGTTACCTATTAAGCTCTATAAAGGACAAGTCAACACTATAAAAAAGCAGTTAAAGTAGTGGATGAGTCATGTTGCCTATTTTATTTTATTTTTTTACTTTTTGTAATGAACTGATCATATCAATTTTGAGTTTGACTACAACATACAACAACATCAAACCTCATTAGTTATTGTGTCATGACATTTGATCAAAAGACTTGCAAGAATCAATGAGGCTTGATATTTATATAGTAGCTAACACAACAAAACATTATTGTAAACAAAGACTGATTTTTTTTTATGTTTTCATCATGCAAAGAGATTGTATGATTTCAGAAGACGTTGAATATAACATAAAAATCAAATAGGTTACTTTTTAGACACTTACTCTGAAGTCATTGTATGAAAATGTCACTTTCACTAGGTTTATGATGTGATTAAATTATCCCAGAATTGTCATTTTGGGGAGAGAAAGACTGTTTTAAAATAAATTGACTAACATCCTTTTCAAGGCTCTCCAGTATTGAAGTCATTTCTGGAATGTCCTCATAATTGATTGACCTGTATAACTTTATCAGCTTTGAGAGATGACCATCTAGGCCTTCCAAAAAGGACATGCTCAGGTCCTTTGACACAAGACTAGTGAATTCTTTGCTGATCTATAACAACATAAATACATTTACAAATTTAACAAAGATGTCAGGTTCTTAAAACATTTTAATTTCACTCAACATGACAGAACTGGTCATATAATCATAGGGTAATAAGTTTGCCCATTATCTTCTAATAGAACAGTACAACAACTTTCATAGCCCAAGGTTGTCTGATTAATTCAAAGCGCAAATAAATAAATTAAAACAATTTTCCTGTCTCTCTGTGAAAATTGCTGGCCATCAGATTTCCATTTGTGACACTGGTGGCTCCTCCTCAACGACTTCTTGCCTTCTCAAAGAATACGTAGTTCTCATAGCAGCATCAACAAAGGTGATGTCTGGAGTCCTCGTCATCATCTCCACAGCTATTTGCTCTCTTTCCTTTTCTAGACTTTCCCGATCTTTGTCCTGAGGTAGATCTGGAAGAAAATGTGTTTCACACCGTTTTGGCTTCTTAATATGTGGGAGAGCGTTGCACCACTTGAAGGTGATCGGGCTCCCAAGTGAGATCCCACAATGTCAGTCTTTTGATGTAATGTCTCTTTTCCTTACTTAAAGGAATGGGGGTACAGTAACTAAGACATTTCGTTTACTTTTCTCTACCACTCTATAAGACAAAATATGACTGCTGATCTATAGTTTTCCTGATATCTGAGTTTTTTTTCACTTTGAATTCTCCCATACATGTCATAATAAAAGAAAATGTATCTAATGTTTGATTTATGACAAGTATTACTGTATCTAATGTTTGATTTATGACAAGTATTAGTACTTTATCACTTGTAAGTGTAAATTTCATCAGTTTTAATTTTGCTTTACAGTGCCTGACATACAGTTTACAGCATTTTGCCAGCAACCCCAGTGTGCCATACTGTGGTTGACTGTGTTATGTTCTTTAATTTGATTTAGTTTGCATCTTTTTGATGTAAAGGTTGATTGGGGTTCCCATGTCCCATTAAGGACTCTGTACACTGTACATTTGTTTGGCAAATATTTCAGAGAATGTCTATATAAAGCTTTACATTTTTCTCTTTTTGAATGCAACACACAACACAGTATTACAGCTTTTTATTCTACCAGTCACATAGTCCATTCATGCATTGTTATGAAGAAGGCTTAAAAGAGGAAGTTGTCATCACAATTTTTTTTTACTCTTTTACAGCAGTAAAAAAAAAAGAAAAAGAAAACAGCTGGACAAGTTACAGCCTTTTACCAAACTCCAAACTCACATGCCAGCTAGTGAAAAGAGTAAATCACAAAGTTTTGATGGACATACTCATACCGAGTCTCTGTTTCCTTGGAAACAGACATTGTCGTCTCCTCTTTCTCAAGCAGAAACAATTTGTCAGGCAAAGACTCTGCAATCAGAATGTCTATTAAATGTTTATATTTCCAGGCATAAACCACCCCACTGCTCAGGATAGTTGGTTTTATAAGACCATGTCAGTAACTGACCCCAGCTCTTTTATATTTTCAAAATATGCATTTGACTGTCTTCTGATTTTTCAAAATGTTGTATCCATGTGAAAAGGTGCTTTGCCAATACACTGTTAAGATAAATGTTAAGTTATGCTGAACTACAATTCTCTGTCAAGGTTTGGCCCTGTTAGCCATTATTATTTTTGTCTTCTTTTTTTTTTTTTTTTGCAAAACAGCATTTTCACAACCATTTAAAAGTTTAGAGTCGTTTTTTTTTTTTTTTTTTTTTTTTTTTTTTTATTCAGCAAGGGCGTATTAAATTGATTAAAATGGACAAACTATATTTATTGTTTAATGTTAACTTTACATTTATCAAAGAATCCTGAAAAAATGTGTAAGCACAACTGTATTCAACATTGATAATTATAATAATACATCTTACTTGAGCACTAAATAATCATTTCTGAAGGATCATATGACACTGAAGACTTGAATAATGATGCTGAAAATTCAGCTTCACTGGCATATACAGCTCAGATGATTGGCTCAAAAACTACCATTGGTTTTCTATAATATAAAAAAAACACACTAATTTCACTTAATTAAAATGTTGTGATCACTGAAGCATGGTTTCAGAGTTCAGCAATGGCCAAATGTACATAGACAGCAAAAACCATGTAGTCTGACAACCTAGATTAGATTGAGCAAGACAGCTGCCTTAAAGACAGAACGAGAATGAGTGGGTGAGATACAGAGAGAGATGCCAGTTTTCCTGTCCCCCCTTTTCTACTCTCTCATAGTCAGTTTAATTATACAGGCAAGCACTTTGCCAGGGCACTGAGGAAGGATGATCAATCATCTAATCTGGATTTATACTGCAACATTATATTCATAATTAAAAAGAAGATTAATAGCATCTTTAAAATATGACCTACATGAGGGTACAGCATATCAAGTTGTTTGGTAAATAGATACATAGCAGTTACTGTATTTGGTGCATAGTAATGCAGGAATTTAATTAATGGAGGGCATTTCACCTATATCTGACCTTCTAGTGGCACAGAAGCTTGCTGGGTAAGAAAAAAAAAAGCTTAAGGAAAAAGCAAGTCACACAAATTAAGAGTTACAAGGTTGCTTAGACTTTGTGCTAACTGTGTTGAATTTTAAAAGTTTTTCCTTTAGAGGCAATACATGAGTGCACAACATAAACGTAAAGTCAATAAACAATGTTATGTCATGAAGTTAGAAGCATACCTTTGAGTGCACTGCTAATAAAAATTACTGTCAAAATTGCCCCCCAAATTCTGACAGAATAAGAGACCATTCAAGCATTTATGGTGGGCTTTTGGGTGTATCTACTGTTTTTCAAACCCAGAATTTGATGGACTACTTTAGGCATAAATAAGAGACCACATGAATCAAAAAAATAGCAGAAGATCTGTCTTGCATTTACATTTACATTTATTCATTTAGCTGACGCTTTTATCCAAAGCGACTTACAATTGCTATATTTCAGAGGTCGCACGCCTCTGGAGCAATTAGGGGTTAAGTGTCTTGCTCAGGGACACATTGGTGTCTCACATACCCCTTTTCCACCAACAAGAACCGGGTGCTGGTTCAGAGCCAGAGCCAGAGCTGGTTCGGAGTTGGTTCGAGTAACAAGCTTACTAAGAACCGGTTTGCCTTTCCACCGGCTAGAGAGCCACAACAGAGCCAGATCTTACGTCACTGCATACGTCTCATGTTGCCGCGGTAGCGCCAAACACAAACACACCAGGCTTGTTCGAGATGCATCGGCTTCTCGCAGATCGATCGCCGTATGACATCAAAACACTGCGAAAGCGATCCAAAAGCACAATGAGTCGTATGATCTCCAAACACTCCAGCAGCTCCGATCGGTCTGCGCCGCTCCGATGCATCTCGAACAAGCAATCAACAATAACGGACGTTGCGTTACTATAGACGCTCATGGGTTTGCAAAAATACATTGGAATCCAACGCGTTTGTGCAGCTCGCCGTAACTTACATAGACGGATATAATAATCAAGCTGCTATTAGCTCGACTAGCTGCTATTTAAAAATGGCGGTCACAAGTTTCTTGTTGGTCACGGTAACGTACTCGGTTACTAACGTAACCTCGGTTCTCTCTAGAGAGGGAACGAGTACTGCGTAATATCTTACGCTATGGGGAAAACTCTTTTCCACGAGATATTGAAGCCAAAAATTATCCTTAATTTTTTACTAATGTAAAACGCTTTGCAGCAGCAAGCAGACCTAGGCGAGACAGCTCGCGCGCCTATTGGCTGCTCTGCGGCAATAGCAGCAGCCTATCGAGAGAGGCTCTGCGTGACGTCACGACGAATGGGGGCCCTTCGCGCCCATATCGTCACGTCCCGCCAGAAAGGGCGTGGTCTCGCCCTATATCTAGGCTCGATAGCTGCTCTTACGTCGGTTTTCATCGCCGAAGCGAACCAGAGCGTATTCCAAGCACGGCAAGATACGCAGTACTCGTTCCCTCTCTAGAGAGAACCGAGGTTACGTTAGTAACCGAGTACGTTCTCTTACGAGAGTATCTCTCGTACTGCGTAATATCTTACGCTATGGGGAACACAATGCAACACGCCGTGCTGGTAGGGATCCAACACCAAAGACCCAGGGGCCGAAGCCCGGGGCGCATATAGTGCATAATCACCATAAACTCACAGAGAGTGAGGGAAGAGAGGCTAGAAGCATCATTCCCTGTAAATAGCCTCCGAAAGGGGCCAATCATATGACAATAACCAAACCGTCAGGGTGAACATTCAGCCTGAACTGGGTGGCCACAAGTGTGTCAATTTTTAAATGAGCTGCTGTACCGGTCAGTGAGCGATACGCAGGCCAAACTCAGTATCCGAGCCGCACAGCGGGCAGATAGCACTGAATTCTATACCGCCAAAAGCTTAGCTTGTAAGGCGGGGACCTCCAGATTATAGTATTTTATAAATGTAGACGGCGAGGCCCAGCCCGCGGCCATACAAATATCTTGCAGGGTAACCCCGCTAGACCATGCCCACGAGGAGGCCATGCCTCTCGTGGAGTGCGCTCTAACACCCAAAGGGCACTGAAGGCCCTTAGAAGTGTAAGCCAGCGCTATGGCACCAACTATCCATCTGGATAAGCTCTGTTTCGACGCGGCAAGTCCCTTAGTACGGCCGCCAAACGAAACAAAAAGCTGCTCAGTCTGTCTGAAACCAGACGAGCGGGACACATAAGCCCTTAGTGCCCTGACAGGGCAAAGGAGACTCGCGTCCTTCTCCTCATTGAAAACCGGAAGGGCAGACAGGGAAATCACCTGGGCCCTGAACGGTGTGTTGAGGGATTTCGGCACGTAACCGTGCTTTGGTTTGAGTATGACCTTAGAGTCGTTAGGTCCAAACTCCATGCATGACGCGCTTACTGAGAGCGCTTGCAAGTCCCCTACGCGCTTCACTGAAGCGAGAGCCATAAGAAGCGCTGTCTTGAAAGACAAGTGTTTCATGTCTGACGACTGGATTGGCTCGAATGGGGCGCCTTTCATGGCCTCCAAGACCGTGGAAAGGTCCCATGTCGGGACTGAAGGGGGCCTGGGAGGGTTTAGCCTCCGAGCTCCTCTAAGGAAACGCACGACTAAGTCGCTCTTTCCTAGTGACTGGCCAGACACCGGTTTTGCAAACGTTGCTATGGCCGCCCGTATACTTTGAGCGTGGAAGGGGACCTGCCCTTATCCAGTAGCTCCTGAAGGAAGGAAAGCACTTCCGTAACCCCGCAGTCTACAGGTGAAAAGCCTTGCGCTTGACACCAAGCAGAGAACACAGACCACTTCGAGGAGTAGAGCCGTCTGGTAGACGGGGCTCTAGCCTGCGCGATCGTGTTTAGCACTCCCTCTGGGAGGTCAGCGGGTACCCGTTGATGGCCCATGCGTGCAGGGACCACAGATCCGGGCGAGGATGCCAAATCGAGCCTTCCGCCTGAGAGAGGAGGTCCCTCCTCAGCGGTAACGGCCATGGAGCAGCGCTGGTCAGCTGCATCAGGACAGGGAACCACGACTGGTTTGTCCAGAGCGGAGCTATGAGTAGCACTGGGCATCCCTCCCTCCTGATTCGCTCCAACACCTGAGGCAGGAGTGAGACAGGGGGAAAAGCATAAAGGGGGCGGCGGGGCCAGACATGGGCCAGCGCGTCCCGGCTTTTCGAGAAGAATCTCGGGCAGTGAGCGTTTTCTTGGGACGCGAACAGGTCCACCTGCGCTCTGCCAAACGTTTCCCACAGCAGCTGGATCGTCTGCGGGTGCAGAGACCATTCTCCTGCTGGAACGTTGTTTCTGGACAGCCTGTCTGGTCCCACATTTAGGTGACCAGGCACATGCGCCGCTCTCAGCGAGAGCAGGTTGTGCTGAGCCCAGACCAGGAGGCGTTCCGTCAGCCTGTAAAGGTTTCGGGACCTGACGCCGCCCTGGCGATTTATGTATGCCACCACTGACATGTTGTCCGACCGGACCAATACGTGGTGGCCTGTTATCTGGGGACAGAAGCGCCTTAGCGCTTTGTCGACTGCTATCAATTCCAAGCAGTTTATGTGTAGGAGCTTCTCCCGCACTGACCACAGGCCAGCCAGCGGTCTGCCCTCGAGCAGCGCTCCCCACCCCGAAGTGGAGGCGTCCGTAGACACCACCTTCACACTTGAGGGGATCCCCAGACTCACGCCCGACTGATACCAGTCGGTCGCTTTCCATGGTTTCAGAGCCGAAATGCACTGATGGTCGACCCTGAGGCGAAACAGACCTGCGGTCCATGCCCTGGGGGGAACTCGTGCTTTTAGCCATAGCTGCAGTGGGCGCATGCGGAGCAGGCCCAACTGGAGTACAGAGGCTGCTGAGGCCATGAGACCCAGCATTTTCTGAAACCTTCTGAGCGGGACTATAGAGCCGTGGCGGAAGGATTTCGCGACGTGCTGGATATTCAATCCGCGCTCTGGTGACAGGCGTGCCATCATGGATAGCGAGTCTAACACTGTTCCCAGAAAGGAAATCCTCCGACTGGGGAGCAGTGAGCTTTTCGCCCAATTGACTGTAAGGCCCAGCTCCTCGAGGTGCTCGAGTAATGCGGCCCTGTGTTCTAAGAGCTCCGTTCGTGAACGAGCTAGAATCAGCCAATCGTCCAAGTAATTCAAAACTCGCATGCCCCGAAGTCTCAGGGGAGCGAGGGCCGCGTCCATGCACTTCGTGAACGTACGGGGTGCTAGGGACAGGCCGAATGGCAGGACTGTGTATTGATATGCCTGGCCCTCGAAGGCGAATCTCAAGAATCGCCTGTGATGGGACGCTATTTGTATTTGGAAATACGCGTCTTTCAGATCTATTGACATGAACCAGTCTCCTTGGCGCACTTGCGCGAGGATTTTCCTGGTCGTAAGCATCCTGAACTGGCGTTTCACGAGCGCTCTGTTCAGCAGCCTCAGATCTAGAATGGGTCTGAGCCCACCATCTTTCTTCGGTACCAGAAAATATCTGCTGTATAAGCCCCCTTCGCTCTGAGCCTGAGATAAAGGTTCTATAGCCCCCTTTCTCAGTAGTTTCGCTATCTCGGCTCGAAGTAGATGAGATACTTCGCTTTTCACCGTAGTTTCGACGCGCGCCGCGTAGCGGCGAGGGCGTCGAGCGAATTGTAGCGAATAGCCTCTCTTTATAGTGTTCATCACCCACTCTGATACCCCGGGAAGCCTTGACCACGCATCCGCGTGAATAGCTAGGGGCAGAATGAAATCTGGGCTCTGGCCGCGGGAAAGCGGCGGCACAAGAGCCCGCGTGTGCTGGGAACACAGCGCCGTGTTTACGGCGTTCGAGGCGGGGGGCGCGCTGATCACAGCGGGCAGCCTGGCCGCGCTCATCTCCTCTGAGGCGGGTAGCGCCGAGAGAGAGAGCGGGGCGAATCCCGTGGGATTCGGCGTGTCTGTGAGGAAATGTGGGCGCGGGACCACGGGCACATTTGCTACACTGAAAACACTGTCGTTTAGGGCCGACTGAATGTGTGTTGGTTTCGTTTTTACAGAAACCGAGGGACACGCAGCGTGTAGTGTAAGCGGGCATGGGGATATGGGCGCGTTCACTACAGTGTTTGCACATTTTTCGATTTTATTTGTGCGAGCCCTGCACCGTGGCGGGCTGTGTCTGGGTGTGGGAATGGGCACTGGGGCGTGGGCATTCTTACAACACTCATAACACCATCGGCCGAGGCCGGAACACCAGAAAATACACTCTTTATTGGATTTATCTGGGTAGCCGTAAAAACAGCTTTTGTGTGCAGGCAAGCGGGCTGAGACACCGGCTGCTTCACTGCAAAATACACTGGTACAGTCACAACGCATGGGGCTGAACGAGCGAGAAGTTTTGGTGGAAATCCGGCCGCAGCGGGATCTGAACACCGTCGTTTTCCTAGAGCGGCTAGGAAGACTTTGGGGCCTCGGGCTTGATCTCAATCCTCGGCCGGGGCCCGCGGTGAGGGGGGCGGCGTCCGGCGGAGCGAGACCGCGGTCTCTGATCCCGGGCCTGGCAGCGCTGTGAGGCGGCGGCGGCGGAGGGCGGTGCAGGCTGGGGCTGAGAGCTGCGAGCAGGCGGCTTGGTGCGGCCTGTAGCGGAGCTCGAGCGCTTCGGCAGGAAGTGCTTCATAGCCTGAGAAGTCTTCTGCACCTCAACAAACCTGTCCGCGAAGTCCTTGACGGCCGTTCCGAACAGGCCCTCCGGGGAAATGGGCGCGTCGAGGAACACAGAGCGCTCGGCTTCCGTCATCTCGGACAGCGTCAACCATAAGTGTCTCTCGGCGACGGCGAGAGAGGCCATGTTCCGCCCCATGGCTTGCGCAGCGGCTTTAGAAGCGCGTAGAGCGAGGTCCGTAGCGCTCCTCAGGTCCGCCACACAGATAGCACCGGGTCCCTCCTCGTCCAGCTTGAGAAGGAGGTCTGCCTGGTAGATCTGCAGAATAGACATCGTGTGCAGCGCTGAGACTGCTTGCCCGGCGGCGGTGTAAGCGCGTCCGTGCAGCGATGATGTCACTCGGCAGGCTTTGGACGGGAGCGTCGTCTGAACCCGCCGTCCCGCAGAGGGCGGGCAGAGATGCGACGCGACAGCCGTCTCCACCGGAGGAATGGCGAGGTAGCCTCTACTTCCCGCACCGTCGACAGCGGAGAATGCCGCGGAGGTAGAGGTACGCATCCTGGCGGAAAAGGGGGCCTTCCACGACTTTGCAACCTCCTCGTGAAGTTCCGGGAGGAAGGGCGCGGGCCTAGATTTTGACGGAGCCTCGTCTTTGCCGAGAAAGCGCCCGTCTAATCTGTTGCGCGGCGGCAGCGTGGGTGCCTCCCAATCGAGGCCGATGCTTTCTACGGCCTTGGTGAGCAGACGCATCAGCTCAGACTCAATGCCGGCTCTCTTCCCAGAGGGTTGGCGGGGAGCGTTAGCGGAGGGGAGGTCCACAGAGCTCGCCCAATCCTCGCTATCCGAAGCCAAGAGAGAACACGCCTCGGTGTTGTCGTCCAACTCGATGGCGGACGCGGCGGCGGACGGCGGCCGCTGTCCGTCGGTGAGCGACTCGAGCGAAGCCGGCGAAGCTGGCGGGCGAACCGGCGAGCTTTGGCGGGCTGGAGATAGCTCGGGAGCGCGCTGGGCGTCACGGCAGGCTGGGATACGGGCTCGGAGAACGAAGCCAGGCGAGTCCGCAGAGTCACCATAGGCAAACGTTCGCAGTGATGGCATCCGCCGTCAGCGAGCGCGATGGCCGCGTGATCCTCACCCAGGCAGGACACGCAGATGACATGTCGGTCCTCGTCGCTGAGTGGGGCTCGGCAAGAACCGCAGGAAGGCATCTTTAAAAAGACGCCGCTCTTTTAGAGGGGGTGGGAAAAAAGCAGATATGCAAACACACACACACACTCTATGCAGAGGAAAGGATATAACGCCGGAAAGCACAGCAGGTACGGCGGCTGAAGGCGGCGAGGCCAGCGACTCCAGACTCAATGGCACGTCCCGCTGAAGGCTACAGGTCGACGGCGCGGCTTCTCACTCTGGATCCAGCGATGCGTGAGGCTTCGCTGAAGAGATGAAAATCGACGTAAGAGCAGCTATCGAGCCTAGATATAGGGCGAGACCACGCCCTTTCTGGCGGGACGTGACGATATGGGCGCGAAGGGCCCCCATTCGTCGTGACGTCACGCAGAGCCTCTCTCGATAGGCTGCTGCTATTGCCGCAGAGCAGCCAATAGGCGCGCGAGCTGTCTCGCCTAGGTCTGCTTGCTGCTGCAAAGCGTTTTACATTAGTAAAAAATTAAGGAGAATTTTTGGCTTCAATATCTCGTGGAAAAGAGTTTTCCCCATAGCGTAAGATATTACGCAGTACGAGAGATACTCTCGTAAGAGAACCCCGCCCCCAGCCCCTGACGCAAGCGGTTCTTACTTGGCTCCGTTCTAGACCAGCAATGATTTGGTGCTACTTAAGAACCACTTTTCCTGGTTCGGAGCTGGTGCTTTGCGTGTGGAAAAACAAAGAACCGAATTGAAACTAGGCTCTGGCTCCGAACCAGCACCAGCTCTGCCTTGGTGGAAAAGGGGTAACAGTGGATCCGAACCCGGGTCTCTCACACCAAAGGCATGTGTCTTATCCACTGCACCATCACCACCCCCTCTTGCAAGAGAGACTAATACCAGTGACCCTCTCATAATAAAGCCCATATGAAGGCCAATGTCTCTCTGTGTGTACGTATACATTGTGCAGTTTTCTCAGCACAGAGCTGTAAATATAGTGTTGGGTGGCTCTGAGCTCATTGGAAGGGAGTCAGTGCTGAAATACTGATCTCCCCTCACTCTCAGCCATCTACATTACTTTCAGCATAAATCTCCCCTAAACTGCTGAGCTACATGTTCAGAAGTGAAGCCTAACACTTAATATTCAGCGCAGTAAATATTTTTGCCACATTTATGCTAGTGCCCAGTGTCGCAAGTCACCACCATAGATAGATAACTGTACATAGAGGAGATTCTGGAAACTCTTAATGTCATCACAAAAACAAAATTGCGCTTTGTTCAAAGGCCAGGGAAGCTTTTAAAGTTGTGGAAAGAACTGTCAAGAAGGTTAAAGTCAAAACTCAACGTGTGTATGTGTGTGTGTGGTTTCATTAATTTTGGTTCTTTTTGCATAAAGACAGGTCTTCCTTCCAAAATATTGAGCTCTAAGGCTTAGAGCTATGACATTATCTAACAAATGAAGTACCTCTATTTTCTTATGTCTTTGATAATTCCCATTTTGATGGCTTGTATTGCCTATCAACATTGCAAAGAGAAACATTATGTTTCATCATACTGTATCAACTAATTTAGAAGTTATTTGATTGTAACGAGTCAGCTCAGAGAGGAAATATTAATAATAAATAATAACTGGTTATGATTAATTATGAATATTTGGGTCAGTTAATTGCATTAACTTGATGTAGCTAACTTAATATTACAATCAATTAATCAGTTTAATTTAAGAGTCCAACAAACTCTTTTGATCATTCATTTATTCTAAGAAAAGGGGTATCTTCCATGGCTACGGAAAATAATTATTTCTTAGCATGTACAGTGCTTTGAGCATGTAACAAGATTAAAATCATAAAAGAGACGTTGTCTGCAAGCAGTGAATCAGAACCAAATACATATAGTGCACAAGTTTTATTGACTAAATCATGAACATAACTAAACTAAACAAACATATGTAGCCCGGTGTGAGTGTTAGTGACAACACCGGACACAGGGATTTAAATTATTTGAGGGGTCGTTTATTCCAGACTGCACTTGGAACAGCGCAGCGTTAACTATGCAAATCTTAGAAGGTTTAGACAGAAAAGCTTGTTACATTGGATGAAATAAATCAATATAGTTTCTTTATCAAACTGAGTCTTTCTGGTCTTTTCTATTCTCAGTCATTATTTCACAAATCAATGCAGTATTCTACCTAACATAGACAACGATAGTGTATTCTGAAAAACACATACACAGAGTATTACAAGATTTCTCAACACACAATACCAAATAAAGATGCTCATGTTACATAAAACATGCATGGAAATAAATGTAGAAGTCACATTTCTACCAGAAAGACTCGGGAGATAAACTGATGTAACAAAGTATCCATTTATTGGCAGCCCAGCAGGCCAATTATTTACAAAGTTCTTTGGCGTAGGCCCCGTCCGTAGATCGTAATCCGAGGGTAGCGGATCAGCATCTCCTGCCTGAAGACGAAGGCAGGGGCGCAGCCGACCCCCCGGGGAGTATAGACGGGACCATCCTGGTGGTGGTAGGGAGGGTGGAGGTTGTTGACGCGTCAGCATCTGCGAACTCAAACATGTGTAAGTACCGATCTTTTATACGATAAGAATAAGGGCGTGATTGGATAAACTTGAAGGTAATGAGTGACGCAGTAATTAAGTCTTCCCGGCAGAACTTGTGCTAAAGCTTTCATTTCTACCAGAAAGACTCGGGAGATAAACTGATGTAACAAAGTATCCATTTATTGGCAGCCCAGCAGGCCAATTATTTACAAAGTTCTTTGGCGTAGGCCCCGTCCGTAGATCGTAATCCGAGGGTAGCGGATCAGCATCTCCTGCCTGAAGACGAAGGCAGGGGCGCAGCCGACCTCCCAAAAGTAGGTGGATTGTAGATCCGTCGAGACGGGGCCAGCCTCCCCCCAAAATTGATGAACGAAGTATACCCACCGGTCATAATTCCTGTGGTTCCTGAAATAAAAAGGGAGATACCGTAATTAGCATGATGGACGTTAGTCGTGTTTTTTTATTTTTTTATTTTTTTATTTTTTTTTATTAAATCAGCCACGCAGAAATAACATTGATAGCCAGGTCGTGATAGACCACGCAGATATAGCCACGATAGGCCAGACATAGACAGGTCTCGATAGACCACACAGATATAGCCACGATAGGCCAGACATAGACAGGTCTCGATAGACCACACGGATACAGCCACGATAGCCAGACAGAGACAGGTCTCGATGGACCACAGATACAGCCACGATAGGCCAGACGTAGACAGGTCTCGATAGACCACACAGATATAGCCACGATAAGCCAGACATAGACGGGTCTCGATAGACCACACAGATACAGCCACGATAGGCCAGACATAGACGAGTCTCGATAGA
This sequence comes from Chrosomus eos, assembly GCA_036326025.1. Classification (NCBI taxonomy): domain Eukaryota; kingdom Metazoa; phylum Chordata; class Actinopteri; order Cypriniformes; family Leuciscidae; genus Chrosomus; species Chrosomus eos. The sequence continues at coordinate 20,868,217 of CM070819.1, read as the reverse complement.
CCACACAGATACAGCCACGATAGGCTAGACATAGACAGATCTCGATAGACCACACAGATATAGCCACGATAGGCCAGACATGGACAGGTCTCGATAGACCACACAGATATAGCCACGATAGGCCAGACATAGACGGGTCTCGATAGACCACACAGATACAGCCACGATGGGCCAGACATAGACGAGTCTCGATAGACCACGCAGATACAGCCACGATAGGCTAGACATGGACAGGTCTCGATAGACCACACAGATATAGCCACGATAGGCTAGACGTAAACAGGTCTCGATAGACCACAGATACAGCCACGATAGGCTAGACATAGACAGGTCACGATAGACTGCACAGATATAGCCACGATAGGCCAAACATAGACGGGTCACGATAGACCGCACAGAATTTATTTTTTTTTTGGAATAAAATATATGGCTACAACAGCGCATAGAGACAAGGCCGCGCGAGGCCATTGCATAATACCACCACCAGAAATTGCATAGAATTTACCTGATTATCACTGAAGAGCTTGCTGAGCTTCAAGGATGGTTTTTGAATCAAGTCTGATGTACGATTCGAAAGCTGAGGAAGACCATCTGCCCATGATCTTAATGGCTGATGTAGAGATTCCTCGTTCAGCTGCTGAAGTAGCTGCCCCGATTCTGAATGAATGGCCGGTATATAGAGAGGCAATGACAAAAAACACTTTTGTTGTCTTATAATATGCATTTATTTTTACCTGATTTGCTCACCGACTCCCATATGAATCGTTTAGCGAGTCATTTTTCCAAACCCCGCCTTTGCATGACGCTAATCTGTGGTGATATGTTAGACACCCAGCCGACGGGGTGTCATTGGTTGTTGCGCTAGATCTTACCCAGATACAACAGTGCTATTTTCTGATTGGCTAACAACACCAGACGAACAACACCAGAGGAGACCAGGGTTGCCAGGTCTGCACAACAAAACCAGCCCAATTGCTCATCAAACTAACCCAATCACGGCCAAAAATATTCAAATAGCGTTCCCGGGTGTTTCCTCAATAACAATCATGTTCCAGTGGATAAAACAATCGCGTCAACCAGCGTGCACTACACAAACAACCCGCGGAAACAGTGCAGGCATACGGACCTGGCAACACTGGAGGAGACGCGCTTGAATCCTGCCGGTTCCACAGTGAGTGAGTTTTGGGCACTGCGGCATATTAGATATATTACAAATAGTTGTTCAGCTTGAGAAATACAATGTGTGGCCGGAGAGCGTGACAAAAGACCGAAATGAGTGACTGTCACGCTCAATGCGTGATGCGTGACACTCGAGAGCCCTGTGACAACTCCATTAACAACGACAAACACTTCACATATTTCAATACAATTGACATTGAAGACCTAAGTTAGCTGCTAGAAGCTGCGCTGTGCCTGTGCGTACACAACACACAAAATAATTATAGAACATGATACAAACATAAAAGCAACAGCCTACTTACAGATTGTGATTCGGAGAAGGAAGCTGATCCAAATAAACTCGGTACTGAACCTCCCTCCTTCAGTATCAGCCGGCTCGCAAATTCATACTTTATAGCATTTAGGTTTGTGAAGCAATCATCTTCAAAATGACGCGAACACAGAACAAGTTCGGGCTATAATACTTCTGTGGTATAGTTATGAACTGTAGCCACTGTTTTCAAATGCTCCTCACTGGGCAGATGAAAAAAGTTTGCTTTTGCGTCGCACTTCAAAACACAGCAGCGTCTCGTCGACATGATGTTTTCCCTGGTGTCTCCTAATGCAATGAGTGGGCGTATCTTATTCAAATAACTTGTACAAGTGACGTACGAAAGTGCATCGTTCGTCTATCGATTCATATCAACGACTCAGAGTCGACTCTTACTTTTGAGAGATAATAACTTTGTATACGGTGAACTTTCATATTTAAAACTTTGCAGGATGTTTTCGTTCACTTAGATCTATGTTACACACTACATGAAAGGTAATTTTCAAAATTCCATGATAGGTACCCTTTAAGAAATTTAACCATGGCTGAGAAGGGGCAGAAATTATTAATGATTTTAGAGAGTGTTAAGGTAACGCCAGAACCTTGAGAATCAGATTTAGAGTGTTTGAGAGAGAGTGTGAAGAATTTGGGCCCGAAGCGTAGATCGGAAAAGGAAATGCCACGGGCAGGATCGAATTTATTAGTATCCGAAGAGAATTCCCCTGGACGCATGAAACCGTAGAAGGCAGATAAAAACACTGCTTCTAGAAGAATATTGAGGTATGTAGAAAAGAGGCCATTGCGAACAGAAACGATTAGTCTCTGCAATAGAGGCAGTGTAAGAGGCAGGCGTTTGTCTGTTGTTTTGCTGGAAGATTTAGCTAAACCTCTAAGTAGTAATCGAATAGATGAATCGGAAAAAAGGCTTTGGAAATTGGGATTATGATATTTTGCGTAGAATTGAATGCGGCGAGGAGTCTGCGAAAATAGAAGAAATTTTAAGATTGCGTTTTTCGAAATTAAATACGAGAAAGGAGCAAACGGTCGAAATTAAAATAGGAAAAATTGGGATTTGGAAGGAGAAGCAGAACATGAGAAAAGCGGACCATGCTGATGTATAAGCTTTAAGTGTAGAGGGAGCGACACCTTTGGAGATGTAATGTCTAGCTGATGTAAGCAAGTCGTTTAATTTAGAATTATGTCTTTTAAGTAGGGGCAAGTTGTTGGATCTGGGTTGGCTGAAGGGCACAGCAGTCTGAAAGTCTGAAAACGAAAGCGAGAGACCGCGTCAGCGATGACATTGCAGTGGCCGGGAATATGTACAGCTTTGATAATGAAATTAAAAATAACGGATTGCCAGATTAATCGTCTCAAGAAAGGCATGATGGTATTACAAGATGAACGACCTTTATTGATAATGGCAACTGTGGCTTCGTTATCGCAGAACATCATTATCCGTTTACGTGACCACTCGGGGCCCCAGATGACGCTGGCAACGGCTATAGGATATATCTCGTAGAGCGCGGATGAGACGGAGTCAGACGCTGTTTTAGGAAAGTCATTAGGCCATTTTTCAGCGAACCATTGCCCTTGGAAAAACCCACCGAAGCCGATGGAAGGGGCCGCGTCGGTGAATAATTGGAGTTGAAGCGATGATTCGAAATCGTCGTTGTAAAAGAAAGAAATACCGTTCCAATCGTTGAGCAATCTTTTCCAAAAAATATGTCGGACAAACAGCCTTCATCTAGTTGGATCAGATCGCTTAGTTTTTCCGCCGAATGGGCCAGAGTTAACAATCGTGAGATAAAAGCCCTGCCTTGAGGGATGATTCTCATAGCGAAATTTAGGTGTCCGAGAAGCGAAAGCATGTCGCGCTTTGATATTGAAGGAAGGGCGGAAAAAGATTCCAGAAAAGACCTAATTCTTGAAAGTTTAATAAGATAAGAACTGAGTCCAGGGAAATTCCCAGAAATTCTAATGAAGTAGAGGGCCCCGAAGTTTTCTCAGCGGAGAGGGGAACACCGACGTCACTAAAGATAAGTTTGAGTATGTCGAGGATTGAAGATTGGGAAGATGGGAAATCGATGAGCAGAATATCGTCGAGCAGATGTAGGACGAAAGGGAGCAATCAAACCATGGATTGGCATGGTTTTGAACGCATCAGTAATGTCAGCTTTAGCTAGCCAGGCGCCTTGACCGGCTATCTTGATTAGATGGATAGCGTTGTCTACCGATGCGTAATGTAGAGAGAAAGGTGATAAAGGTAGACATTCGTTAACGCTCACTGTGTTGGCAGAATGAGGAGAGGACATATCGAAGATAAGACGTTTTTTACCGGAGTATTTCCGTGTTGCAACGCCGATGGAATTGATGCGAAAAGGCGAAAAAGGAGGGGAAGCGAAAGGTCCAATGATGTAACCTTTATTGACCTCTTTTTCTAGCAGGTTAGTAACCACTTCGGGTTCGGTAATAGCTGATTGCAGATTTTCTGCAACGAAAGAAGTAGTGAGATTAGAAAGGATGCCCACCCGAAACCCTTGAGACAGACCGGTGATTAGGTAATCGACAAAAGTCGGATCGGGGTGAGAGGAGAGGTAGCTAGCGAGATTAGAAACATTAATAGGAGTAGAAGGGTGGCTTTTCAGAATTTTCTCTGATATGGGGCTTTTCCTCTGCTTGGAGGTTTGTACCGGCGTGGACAGACCGATTTCGGGTGCGGATCCTTGCAGAAACTGCAAATGTGATCATATTTACATTGGGGAAAAGAACAGACAGATTCATTAAAGTTGTTACAAATAATGGAATCTTTGCGACCTGAAATGTAACGTTTCTTGCTGGCGTATTGCCTTACGTTATCAGCACCATGGACAGCGTGCGGCTCTTGGCTGGCGAATGCTTTCGGGCAAAAAGATGCCGAGTGTCCGTGAGAGCTACAAATGTTACAAATTAGTGTTTTTGCGCCGCCGAAATGACGGACGAGCAGTTCGGTATCTGTCACAGACCAATCTAGTCTGGAGTTGAAGAGCAAAATGAAGGAAGCTGATTTGGCGGAGAATGATTTGTGATATTCGTAGAATAGTGTACCACCGTATCTCTGATTGAAGTCTGCCATCATGGCTAAATATAAATCCAGCTCTTCCCTTCGATCAGGGTAAACTTGACACAGAATGTCTCTAAAAATGCTGAAAGCTATGACAAATTCTGCGAATGACAGATTCCGCTGTAATTTTGGATCGGAAGTTTTAAGTAGGACTGCCACGTCACCACAGTCCACCATTTTCCTGTCGACGGCAGGCGAAGGAAGCAGAAGTGAAGCAAGGTTTATATCCTTACCTTGGATGATGTTTGCTCTAATGTGGGGAGATACCGTGGCAGCGGCTGGAGACACGAAACGCCTACCGAATGACTGGGCAGGGGCTGCTGTTGAAAGGTTGAAGGATGAAGTTTCGGGTGGAGCGGAAATATCCTGGAATGGTGTCTGGGCTGGTTGAAGAAAAGTTGACGGGGCTGAAGAAGTAGAAGCGAAGCTCGGAATATCGCTTAATCCGCTGGTAGGAGGTCTGAATTGAGGAGTTACAATCGCGTTTAAAGCCGCATTAGGGTCGTTGGAGTTAGCGGCGGTTCTTTCAAATTTTGCCATCCTCGATTCCAGACCTTTGATGGTTTGGGAGAGGCTTTGAACCGCTTGGAGGAGTTGAATGTTAGTTCCATCGGGTTCAGTTATATCTGAAGAAGCTGATGTCCGTGCATGCAGCGTGGTTCTTTTAGTGGAATGAGGTGACGATGACTTAGCTGTTCTCTTCCTGCCAGCTTGTTTTGAGTGACCGGACGTTGAAGGAGTCGCTGGATTAGTGATGGACTCGGGTGGATTACCCAGAGTGTTTTGAGCAAGAAGGATAAGATCCTCTCTGGACAGACCTTGGCTAATGGGAATGCCGGCTGATTCCAGGGTACTGTACAAATCCTCTGTGGATCCGCGTTGCCCACGGCGAATGGCGGCATTGGAGGCGCGAGCTGCGCCGTGTTGGGAGAGGAGAAGGCGGAACGAACTCATCATCGGAGTCTGAATAGTCACAGACGATTGGCGTATCGTTGGACATGGTTAGCAGTGAACGCGAGCAATTGTTGACGCGTCAGCATCTGCGAACTCAAACATGTGTAAGTACCGATCTTTTATACGATAAGAATAAGGGCGTGATTGGATAAACTTGAAGGTAATGAGTGACGCAGTAATTAAGTCTTCCCGGCAGAACTTGTGCTAAAGCTTTCATTTCCAAGTAACATTAATACATTCTGAGTAATATAATGGATAACATTCACTCCATCTCAATCACAGTGAATTAACATTTTCATACTCCACAGAAATAATCAAATGACTCAAACTTACTGTTCATCACCAATCCCTATAGCATGAACACACTTTCACAGCGAATGATGAACTCAATCCTCCTTCTGCAAATAGCAATAGACACAATACAACACTTTTCTTTAACATTTTGAAGCGCATAAGAACAATTTTAACAATCTATGGATTGCCAAACACACACATATATGTATAAGCAATAAACACTTTTTTTAGTATTAATTAGTCCACAACACTCACTCTGTTACTTCACACTCGGCCTGGAAACACTCAGGAGGCCTTCAGAGTACTCCTCTCCCCTCTTTAATCAACCAAAATGATCACCAATCACTTAATATCCAAATCATATCACCCACAACAAAATAATCTCGATGATAAAATGACATTAGCAATGGTTAGACACTTACGCTTCGAGATCTACTGTCGATCGGATTTCTCCACACAGATATGCATCTCGACAGAAGTTAAAAGTTCCCTCAGCACAATAAACAACCCTCACGACACACTAAGAGAGACTTCCAAGTCACTATATGTGCATATTTCCCGTTATTTTAACAGTAACACGGAGTTTAATGGCCTCGACGCTTCACCGCGCCATCAGCATCTCAATCACGTTGGAACCACGCGCTGTGCACAGCCAACTCTCACGACACTTCCAGAACGTCACACATCACGTTTCTTAAAGGGCTAGCGTAATATTTTACCAATAAGTGAGAAACCCTGAAATAAGTCTATAGTGTAACTTCCCTTATCCTAGAGTATTATTTAACCAGTACAGTAATTAGTCTGCTAACTTTTGACCTGGTTACACTCTCCCCTGCTGATAGTCGACGTCCCCGGTCGACTACCAACTCTAATCATCTTGTACCCCTTGAAGCTTCCCTGTGGTATAGAGGACCATTCCAGCTAGCACTTGAGAGAGCACATCAGGACTAAAAGACACTGCGTTGCACGTCGACTTGGGTAATCGGTTTGGGTTACTATGCACTCCTGCATTTGTCCTTTGTGTTTTACGCACAGCAGGACAAGGCAATTCTGGCTTAACACTGTCTTCCTTTCTCTTTCTAGGTGTAGGCACCGGTCTCATCGCTGGATTCTCAGCAGGTAAGTGGACACTTTCTGTTTCTGGCTCCAGAAATACTGGTGTCACTGCCAGGGTATCATCAAGGGTCTCGTTACACTCCGATTCCGAGCAATAACCCCTCCTATCAGATTCCTCTGTCTGACCCCTGAAACAGTTTCTGCCTCCAAGGAGCTGCCTGTTTTTGATGCTCAGATGCTGGTGCTACTTCCAGTTTCTCCTTGAGACACGGAACTTCCTCCACTAGAACACACTCAGCCTCCAATGAGGTCATCTCTGACTCAGAATCTGGGGTAGGTACCTCCTTCACAGAAGTTTGCCGACGCCTTGGCATGGACACTGGGGCTTGATTATTGCAGGGTCTGAGGTTGGATCTGTGCACCCTCTTTACTGTACCTCCTTCGACAGGCTCCACGGTGTAGGTCGTCCCTTGAACCTCTAACACCTTGTACACTGTTGAAGACCATGCGTCCTGGATCTTGTTTCTTCCTAGTGGTCGGTGTCGTAGGTACACATGTTGTCCAATCTCTACAGCAGGGCAAAATACCTTCTCCTCATGCCGCGCTGCTCTTTCCACAGCCTTCCTTTCCGCATATTCCTTTGCTCGAACATGGGCATCTCGGAGGCGTTCCTGGTGTACTTTTAGCCAGTCAGGTTTGTCATCGGTTACAGGCTCCTGGCCCAACAGAGCATCAACTGGCAGATGCGGCTGGATCCCAAACAACAGATAGTATGGTGAGTATCCTGTGTATGAGTGTGGTGTCACATTGTATGTATATACCAGCTCTGACAAGTGTTCAGGCCACCTGCGCTTCCTTTCGGGTGGAAGGGACTTCAAGAGGTCATGAAGGGTTCTATTGAACCTCTCACATTGAGGATTTCCCTGGGGGTGATGCGGTGTTGTGCGTGTTTTCTTGACTCCATACAACTTGCAGAGCTCTGCAATCACAGCACTTTCAAAATTCCGGCCCTTGTCAGAGTGCAAACGTTGTGGCACTCCATATTTCAGGAACCATTCACTGAGGAGGATCTTGGCAGTGGTCTCCACCTTCTGATCACGGGTGGGAAATGCTTGACTGAACTTTGTGAACACATCCGTTACTAACAGAACATTTTCTCGCCCATCCGTGGCTGTTTCAAGAATTGTAAAGTCTACTGCTACAACATCCAAAGGACGTGTGGCCAAGAATGAAGCCCAAGGTGCCTTAACTTTTGGTTGCGGCATCTTCGCTAACACGCAACGCTGACATCGCTTTACCCACCGTTCCACATCCTCATACATTCCTCCCCAGAAACATCTCTGTCTCAACAGGCCTAAGGTTCTCTCTATACCCTGATGACCCATCTGATCGTGAACATTCTTTAAGACTTGATCTGTCAAACAGGTAGGTAACAACAACTGATGACATTCTCCAGTGTGGACATCATTGATCACACGGTATAACAGACCATCCTTTTCTCTTATCTTTGGCCACTGCTTCAACAGGGATCGCACAGCTCTGGTCACACCTATCCTCTCTGGTTTGGTAGGTTTCATTTGCCTGCTCCAGAACTTCTTGAACACACTGAGTGTTGGATCAGACTCCTGGAACTGACGAAGTTCTGACTTTGAATACCCGGGCAGAGTGGGGGTATTTTCATACTCGATATCATCCTCTCCTGACGAGGTTGTCTGTAACTGCCTGACTTTGCTGCACTCAACTCCTGCTGCTAACAGGTCTGCTCCCAGAGCTGTTCCTGTCCTGAGCAAGTAACAGATTGCCTTCACAACCATCATACTCGGCGTCTTCGCTTGCAGAGTCCGGTTCCTCGAATCCTGGTCTCCTCAAAAGAGCATCAGCCGCAGTGTTACACCGTCCAGGGCGGTACTTGACTTCAAAATCAAACACAGCAAGTTGGGCAGCCCAACGTTGTTCGCAGGCCCCTAATTTGGCAGTTGTGAGGTGGCAGAGGGGATTGTTGTCTGTTATGATGGTGAATTTGGACCCCAGCAGATAACTTCGGAACTTCTCAGTGACTGCCCACTTTAGTGCTAACAGTTCCAGCTTCATGCTGCTGTAGTTTCGATCATTTTTCTCAGACCCCCTTAACCTCCTACTGGCATAAGCCACTACAACTTTCTTGTCCTTTTGTTGCTGATACAAGATCGCTCCCAACCCCAGGTTGCTCGCATCTGTCTCAATCACAAAGGGAAGCGTGAAATCAGCATAACCAAGCGTAGGTGCACTGGTAAGTCGGTCCTTAAGATGCTCAAATGCCGCTTGACACTGAGGAGTCCAAACGCTCTTATACAGCTGAGCCGCCTTGACGTGGCTTGTCTCTTTAAGGCATACGTTCACCACATCGTGCAACGGTCCGGCTATCTGGGAGAAACCCTCGATGAATCTCCGGTAATAGCTACAAAACCCAAAGAACGATCTGAGTTCCTTGAGAGTACCAGGGACTGGCCACTCCCGGACTGCGCTTATCTTATCAGGGTCTGTGCTCACGCCTTGGGGTGAGACTTGATGGCCCAGGAACCTCACTTCAGGCTGTAGGAAATTATACTTCTCTATCTTTATCTTCAGTCCAGTTTCCCTTAACCTTCTCAGCACAGTTTCCAGCCTCACCAAGTGTGTGTGAAAGGTGGACGAGTGCACCAACAAGTCATCCAAGTAGACGAGCACAATCTGAAACACTAAGTCACTCATGACGGCCTGCATGAGCCTCTGGAAGGTTGCGGGCGCATTACACAACCCGAAAGGCATCCGCCGGTATTCATAGAGGCCAAACGGTGTGATAAATGCCGTCTTCGGTCTGTCCTTTTCATGGACCGCCACTTGATGGTAACCGCTGGCAAGATCTATTGTGGGGAAAACTTGCGCTCCGCCCAACGCATCCAAGCTCTCATCAATGCGCGACAATGGGAAAGCGTCACGTTTAGTCTTCGAGTTTAGTCTCCTATAATCCACGCACAGCCTCAGACTTCCATCAGACTTGCGTACCAGAACGATGGGTGAAGCGTAGGAACTTGAGCTTTCCTGGATGACACCCTTCCTGAGTAAACCCGAGATATGCTCCTTGACTTCGTCAAATTGAGTCGGCGGTATTCTGCGATATGGCTGAGCGACGGGAATCTCATCCGTCAAGTGGATCTCATGTTTCACCCGATCTGTATATCCCAGATCTTCATCACAAGCTGCAAACACATCTGCATACTTCAAAAGTAGCACTCCAAGCCTTGCTTGCTGTTCCGGTGTACCTCCTATATGCAGTCGACTCAACAGATTACTTAGGTCAGTACCAGACTCTGGTTTATCCTTCTGATCGACTCTCACTTATTCGTGATCAGCAGAAATACACTGGAATCTCACCTGACAAGCTTCACTCTCAACACACTGACAGTGGGTAAGTATTCCAAGCGGAACTTTAGGTGGCAGCCAGACATCTTCTTGGGAGAAGTTAACCACTTGAACTGGAAACACTCGACTCCTGGACGACACTAAAGTGGGCATGGGAATCAAACCGCCTGGCAATGGGGTGCTTCCTGGTTCCAGCAAGAGCCAAGTGTTGGCATCAGGGGTTATCTTATTTAATCTGGCATAAACGGTGGCTACAGGGGATGCTGGAATATGGGTTTTGCCCCGACAACTAACTCTGGCTGTTGACATTTTCTTCCCTAGTTCATCTTCCTGTACACAGGTAAAAGCATCTCGCCACACAGAGTCCAACTTTCCTCCTAATGTGGTGTCAAACTCCGTCAGTGCCAACTCTCTGCATCTCTGGGTGATATGCATGCCTATGATACCGGGTGGAGTTGGATCCGGCTCTGCAGCATCCACATCTCGGACTATCAGGAAACCACACTCTGGTATAGTTAGCCCCATCACTTGGATGTCCAATTCAACATATCCCAGGTACGGCAGGGGTAACTTGTTTGCTGCAGTTATCCTTAGCCACGTAGAGGTGCAATGAAGGTCCCCGTCCTCTCCATGTAGGTTTTCCCTGAAGAAGCTTTCTGTTAGGGTACTCACATTACTTCCTGTGTCTAGCAGACATCTTACTGGGACACCCCCAATGCAAATATCAACTTCAGGGCACCTGCCAACGGCACGCTCCAAGAACCGTTCTTTTGTTAACGTACTGCATCCCGAGCCTTCTGGTTTCCCTCGCATTGCTCGGCTCACCGCAACGGAGGGACCCCGTTTCCCTGTACCGTAGAACTTTGGGTAGCAGTGGGTTGACCCTTGAAACCACGAGGCACAGGACACTGTCTAGCTATATGTCCCACTCCTTCACACCTCAAACAGATGGGTTGGCCATCATCTGTATACTTGGGCTTGACTTTGGGATTGCCAATCGGGTTACCACTCGAACCAACCTTCTGTACAGTGAGTTCACGGACCGCATTAGTGAGTTCTCCAATAGCTTTACCCTGCTGAGGGATTATCTTCACTACGTCCTGCAGAGCCACAGCCATGTCACTTTGTGCAGTACTGACTGGATTTGGAGGTCCTGACATCCCTTCTGAACATGTACTCACAATGTTCCGACTCCTGGCCACATTAGCTCCACGAGGTCTGTCCTCCACAGCCCATATCATGGCCTCTTCTCGGACGTTGAACAGGGTAGACTGAGGCTTTTCTCGGACAAGCTTGCGTAGCTCTCTACGCAGGGTTGCGTCTCTTATGCCTTCGATGAACTGATCTCTTAATGTGAGCTGGGGGTTAGACACAGTGTTATCAGACTGCTGGAGAGCAAAATTAAGAGCATGAGAAAAGTCACGGAGGTCTTCCCCCTCTAACTGTCTACGTGCATAGAAAGCATGCATCAACTGTGGGGTAGTGCGTTTCTCCCTAAAGGCCCCCCTCAAATATGAAAACAGATCACTGGGTTGTTTGGTCTCTCCCCCCATACACAATTTGACTTCGTCTAAGGCTGAACCTCTTAAATGGGAAAGTATGAAATCCAATTGGTCATCAGTATTCAACCCCCTTACCCGAATTACACGTTCAACCTCGTCAATGAACTCATCTACAGATTGACCATCTTTAACATGATCAGCACTAAATGGCACAATTTGACTTTCCCTTGGAATATAAACATACGATCCAGAAGCATTATTCATATTAGCCAGGGTTGACATTACTTGGTCGTGTCTCCGACCTAACTCCAGAATTTGTGACTGCAATTCCGCCACAGGATTACCCTCATCATCACGACCCGCAGCCCCAGCATTGTCCACGTCACGGCTGGCTCCAGCCCGAGCAGCTGGCACATCGTCGTCCTGATCCATGCTCTTGCAAAGTCCCTATTTCGAATGACACTGAGTCAGAAACAGTCACAGTCAATGCCGGCCAACCTGAAAGGCCGATTCGTTGCCGACGATTAGGCACCCTCCTGTGTTCCCAAAGCTGGTCCCTTGCTTCTCTGCAGGCCCTCCAGGCTCGTCACACCTCACGTCGTTGACCTCCTTGGCCCCGGGACATGACCTGTTTTCCCACTACCGTTGTCTATGTTTTTGTGCTATCCTATCTAAACTAGCAATGGAACCCCACTCCTGGTACCAAATTTCTCTTTAGCCCGGTGTGAGTGTTAGTGACAACACTGGACACAGGGATTTAAATTATTTGAGGGGTCGTTTATTCCAAACTGCAGCGTACAGCGCAGCGTTAACTATGCAAATCTTAGAAGGTTTAGACAGAAAAGCTTGTTATTGGATGAAATAAACCAATACAGTTTCTTTATCAAACTGAGTCTTTCTGGTCTTTTCTATTCTCAGTCATTATTTCACAAATCAATGCAGTATTCTACCTAACATAGACAACGATAGTGTATTCTGAAAAACACATACACAGAGTATTACAAGATTTGTCAACACACAATACCAAATAAAGATGCTCATGTTACATAAAACATGCATGGAAATAAATGTAGAAGTCACATTTCCAAGTAACATTAATACATTCTGAGTAATATAATGGATAACATTCACTCCATCTCAATCACAGTGAATTAACATTTTCATACTCCACAGAAATAATCAAATGACTCAAACTTACTGTTCATCACCAATCCCTATAGCATGAACACACTTTCACAGCGAATGATGAACTCAATCCTCCTTCTGCAAATAGCAATAGACACAATACAACACTTTTCTTTAACATTTTGAAGCGCATAAGAACAATTTTAACAATCTATGGATTGCCAAACACACACATATATGTATAAGCAATAAACACTTTTTTTAGTATTAATTAGTCCACAACACTCACTCTGTTACTTCACACTCGGCCTGGAAACACTCAGGATGCCTTCAGAGTACTCTTCTCCCCTCTTTAATCAACCAAAATGATCACCAATCACTTAATATCCAAATCATATCACCCACAACAAAATAATCTCGATGATAAAATGACATTAGCAATGGTTAGACACTTACGCTAGTGATGTTACGTCGGACACCGACGCTCCAAAGCTTGCTTCAAACTCGAACGGTCCTTGCAATGAACCACTGCTTCGGAGCTTGTATCATAACGTCACTAGTCATGTGAAAATGACGTCTGAAGCAAACAGACTGCTTCACTCCTGTAGTGAACCACCCGATTGCTTTGACAGGCCAATCCAGTGTCGACAGGTTTGAAACCTGGCGGCTGTATTTCTTATAAAAGTGAAGCTGTTTTTGTGTAATCCTACATCATCTGTTCCATGCAAGCGGATATTCTCTAAAGCTGGTGAAATTGTTTAAAAAAAAGAAATCGCCTTTCACCAAAGACTGTGGAGAAAATAATATTTCTGAATAAAAACCATACCATTTAATGAACACTTTGTATAAGCCTTCTGTATGATGTAGCCTACCTAAAGCACACCCTCTGACACATTTTATTATTATTATTAATTTGACAACATATGAACATTGTTACATAAAAATATGCATCAAAGACAGAAACTTCAAAAACTCTCTGCTACATTATACAACTACAACCAGTTACACAAGCACATCCTTTTCAACATACAAAAATATCAGTCCCACCAGTTAACAAGTTATAGAGGTATGCTTCCCACAGCTAAAAAAGATAAAGCTTTCACACATGATACTGCCCTGCTAAAAAAAAACTAGACACCATTACAGAAATTATATTAGATTTAATGGTTTTCATGGTAATTTTATTGGTTATAATGGAAATTATAGTGGTGTCTGTGCTGCCCTACTAAGGCAAAAGACCTTAACTCACCTGAAACTGAGAAAAATGACTTTAAAGTTATCTTAATGTCCTGGCAATTGAGTTATAGGTATAATATTGTAATTTTCACATTTTGTAGTGAATTCCTGTATTAACATATCTACAAAAAAAATTTGAACTCAAATTTGACCTTTGACCCTTTTTCGGAAGTTACTGTATTCTGCCTTAGGATTGCCCACAAAATGACAATCGGTCATACTAAGGCAAAACACCTTAACTTCTATTTTATAGCACAATGTTATGATAACACTTAAAATGTAAGCAATATTAACCCTATTGGACTCATGATAAAAATTGCTTCACATGTATCAACAAGAAGTTGAAGTAGTAAGAATAGTTGGAAAAGTATGAATGGTTTTAATTAACATGAATTTCATAAAACAAAGTTGATTAACACCACGAATGTATAAAAGATGTAAAATATTTAAATGTTTTTTGAAAAGTTGATTCTAAAACTGAAGTGTGTGTGTGTGTGTGTGTGTGTGTGTGTGTGTGTGTGTGTGTGTGTGTGTGTGTGTGTGTGTGTGTGTGTGTGTGTGTGTGTGTGTGTGTGTGTGTGTGTGTGTGTGTGTGTGTGTGTGTGTGTGTGTGTGTGTGTGTGTGTTTGTTTAAAGATCAGAGCTGTGTGAGTCTGCAGAAGGGCATGAGGCCTGATTGTTCCCCTCCCTATTCTTCATACTCAGTCATTTTGCAGATGACCTATCATTTATTAATACTAGCTTTATTCTCATCTGAATGATAAATAATTTATTTCTGTATAAAATAATACTACCATTAAAAACACATTTGATTTTCTTTTTTAATCAATGTAGAATGTGTAACTTAAAAAAAAACTTAAATTAAAACCAATGCACAATGTTGTGTTTTATTGTGAGTGAACACAAATATAAGCAAACTAGTTGTAGTTTGAATGATGTCCTGTACAAAATTATGGAGTATGTTTATATCTTTCCACTGTTCGATCGCGCCCGCCCCCGCGCCTCTCTCTCTCTCTCACACACACACACACACACACACACACACACACGTGTGCGCGCGCTGGGTGAGGCGGGGCTTTAGTTCTTTGTTGCAGTTCACGCCTGCTACGGCGTGTGTAACATTTTTCTGTCAACTCTGCATATCATTCGCGATGATATATAGTCTATCGTTTGTCGATGGAGCGGGTTCAGATACTACATGTTCTGACCGCGTTTGTGCAGGACAAAGCTCTGAGGACATCAGAAGTTACAGGGACTGGTGGCAGCTGTACAAAGTAGGCTACACACGCTACATCGTTATTGAAATTTTAATGGAGAGTAAAACAAAGGCAGAACACCGTAGCTACAATCTGAAAGGTAGCCTTATTTGATAGAACACCGGCACAGTAACTTCATATTGACGCGCTGGTAAACAAAGGCAGAGCACCGTAACTCAAAATGAGCGTTCCAAAACAAAGCCAAAGAGCCGTAACTGATGTTACAGTGTTCTGCCTTAGTTTCTCATGGGCTTTTGGAAGTTACTGTTAAGACAACCCATCATTTTCTCGTAAAAATAAAATAATTGACTCAAGATACTTATCCACATGATAAAGCAGGTCTTGAATGTGCCAAAAATATAAAAAACTCATTTTCGACCAAACACGAAGTTACGGTCTTTTGCCTTAGCACGGCAGTGTGGGTCTCTATTGATTATGTGTTGGGTTCTATTGGTGGGGGCATTAAATCCTAATGGAATATGTGCCAAACACACTACAAAAATAATTCTGTATTGGTTTAAATGGTAAAAGCCAGTTTAATAGAAACCATTAGAATTTCTGTGATGGTTTCCAACATTTTTTAAGCTGGTCTGATCCTCTGTCCTTGTCTAAAGAAATAATTACACACACATCATGCTTAATGTTTTATTATCAAGGTGAACACATGAAATTCACCTACATAAATGAGTTTCACAGCACTAACACTGTTTCAGCTTTGATCGCCTCGGTAAACACGTCATAAACGGGGCGTTAACATAAGCCTACTTGCATTTTATGGTTGTCAGCTTTGTTGCATTACATTTACTTCACCAGGAGATGGTGCTGCAATTTCTATCTGAATGAAGCTTCGGGTAATGAACCATTTTCGACACAATTGTATCGGAAAGCAATAATGCTTCGAAACACTTCATTTGGCCATCACTAACTTACGCTTCGAGATCTACTGTCGATCGGATTTCTCCACACAGATATGCATCTTGACAGAAGTTAAAAGTTCCCTCAGCACAATACACAACCCTCACGACACACTAAGAGAGACTTCCAAGTCACTATATGTGATGCGATCTGGGAAAACCCACCACATGGTGAAATTTGACATATTACAGGTTTTGCGATCATATTAAAGCTTGGTTCAAGCCCTTTCCAAATCTGTTTTTATTTCTTTTATAGTTTGTCTGTAACAAAAGTTATGGTTATCTGAAGTCGGCTGATCACTGTGATTTTCAGAAATGGAATTTTGAGAAAAACAGGTATAATTAACTATCACGTCCTGCTAGCGGGACGACGGGCGCACTTTTTTTTATTGCCTTTTTTTCATATCACATATTTTAGTAATCATCATAGATTAGGTATCATTCGAAAGCTCACAAACTCAAAATTCATCCTGTAAAAACCGTTTTGAAATTGGACGATTGAGAGGCGAGCAAGGTCTATTAAACGAGCAGCTTCAGACTGTTGTTCTCTTGTGCTCTGCATCACATAACGCTGGATAAAAATAAATAAATAAAAACTTGCGTGCCGTTGTAGTATACACAGGACTGGCGGGACCTTTATTCTGTTATGTTGTTTATTTTGATAGGCGAAACTGTCTTTGTAGTGTTAAGAGAAGGAGAACTAAATAGCCGTTGTTGTTGTTTTTTTGCACCTCCGCTCCGCGCGTTCTTAAAGAGAAAGACACGTCTTTTCAGCTTGCCACTATAAATCGCTATTTTTCTGCACTAATCTAGTGAATTTTCACTAGATATATTCAGAGATGATAAACAAGATGTTATAGAATAATAATTTATTTAAAACCCAAATTTGACAATAAACTGACATTCAATCTATTTTTAGACTTTACTGAAAATGTACAAGCGCGACATCCGACGGGTTTTCCCAGATCGCATCACATATGTGCATATTTCTAGCCTGGCTAACGCCAGACCCAATTCTCGTTGAGACTTGGGTCTGGGAACCACATGTACATTTTCTCGTATTTGAGGCGTGGTTTACGAATGCCCGGCGCTGTTTATTGGGTGCTAAGAATGTCTATCAAATGCTCATAGCCAACATATGTCGTCATCGTCTTGCTGTTCCCTCCCCGTTTTGTGATCCCGTTCTGTGATTGGTTCCCTAAATGAGGCGAAAAATCTGGCCATGGTATCCAGACTGCCTTTCAGCGTGAATTGAATCGCGCTGCGGTAAGGCAGTATGGGGAAACCCAGGCTAGCATATTTCCCGTTATTTTAACAGTAACACTGAGTTTAATGGCCTCGACACTTCACCGCGCCATCAGCATCTCAATCACGTTGGAACCACGCGCTGTGCACAGCCAACTCTCGCGACACTTCCAGAACGTCACACATCACGTTTCTTAAAGGGCTTGCGTAATATTTTACCAATAAGTGAGAAAACCCTGAAACAGTCTATAGTGTAACTTCCCTTATCCTAGAGTATTATTTAACCAGTACAGTAATTAGTCTGCTAACTTTTGACCTGGTTACACATACATACTTACATACATGTATAGGTAAAAGGGGTAGTGATAGCATGGAACACTCAGTGCTTGGACCACTTCTCTTCTCCATCTACATGACATCACTAGGAACTGTGATTCAGAAACATGGCTTTTCCTATCACTGCTACGCGGATGACACACAACTCTACCTCTCATTCCAGCCTGATGATCCGACGGTAGCTGCTCGCATCTCAGCTTGCCTGACAGACATCTCTGACTGGATGAAAGACCACCATCTTCAACTTAACCTTGCGAAGACTGAGCTACTTGTTATCCCGGCCAAACCAACACTTTGTCACAACTTCACTATTCAACTAGGCCCGTCATCCATAACTCCATCACGGTCAGCCAGGAACCTTGGAGTTGTTATTGATGATCAATTGAACTTCACAGACCACATTACTAAAACTGCCCGGTCCTGCAGATTTGCTTTGTACAACATTAGGAAGATCAGGCCCTTCCTATCAGAGCATGCTACACAACTCCTTGTTCAAGCGCTTGTTCTATCCAGACTGGACTATTGCAATGCTCTCCTGGCTGGTCTTCCAGCTTGCACGATCAAACCTCTGCAGCTAATCCAAAATGCTGCAGCTAGAGTGGTCTTTAACGAGCCGAAGAGAGCACACGTCACTCCTCTCCTCACAAAATTGCACTGGCTGCCAGTTGCAGCTCGCATCAAATTCAAGTCACTGACGCTTGCTTACAGAACAACCACTGGCTCTGCTCCCTTTTACCTAAACTCATTACTTCAGACTTATGTCCCATCCAGAAATTTACGCTCTACAAGTGAACGTCGTCTTGTGGTGCCACGTCAAAGAGGCACAAGATCTCTTTCTCAGACCTTTACCATGACTGTTCCCTGCTGGTGGAATGACCTACCTAACTCAACCAGATCTGCTGAGTCCGTAGCCATTTTCAAGAAACGGTTGAAGACGCATCTCTTTCGGCAGCACTTGTTCCAGTAATACTAACACTTTCTCTTCTCTTCCTTTCTGTTATATATAAAAAAAAAAAAAAAAAATTACGGATTCTACGTTGGATTAAACTGGAAAGGTTATAGCACTTACATTTTGTTGTCCTGCTGTTAGTTTAACTGCTTCTATGGTTCTCATTTGTAAGTCGCTTTGGATAAAAGCGTCTGCTAAATGAATAAATGTAAATGTAAATGTAACTGGAAACCGGAAAGGGAACAATGAAAAGAACCATCGGCTTATTTTCAAAGTACTTCGTTTAAAGGTGCCCTAGAATGTTTTTTTTTATTATTTATAATGTTTCCTGGGTTGCCCTTATAATGTTAGTATGTTTTTTAGATCAAAAATAGTCATAATTTAGAAATAAAAGGCATTTTTCCTAGCCTGATTTTAGTCTCTGATTTGAACACTCTGTTTGAAGGGGCGTGTCTGCTGTGAGAACCGGCCACTGCTGTGATTGGCTGACATGCTTGCATATGAAATATGACATGTGAAACTCTCTCGAATACTTTCACTACAGCTGTTAAATACGTTTTAACTATTACAGCTATCGAAATTAACGAATCATGAGATGTTTTTAAAGTATTTAGATCTATTCCCATCACATAAAATGTTGCTGTGATGAGCATTGAGCAAGCAGATGACAGTTTGTTGATGGCGAGACAACGCAGTTTCTCTCTCTCATCCTTTCACCAATGCAAACGATGACATACAGTAAGAGCTTCGTTGTGAAGTGTAACAGCGTCATTGATTTCATAACGAGTTTGGCAAGAGAGATAAACTTGCGCTGTGTGGATTGTTCTTTGACCGCTTTCTGTATAGTTTATTCACTGAGAATTAGCCTATTTAACGTTAGTTATGTATGCTCGTTACTTGGAGTTTGCTATTACTGTACTAGGATCTTGCGCTGGATCTAACACAGTGTAAATTATCTTTAATAAAATCACTACTTACCGGTTGCGGGAATATAGTTGGAATTACCCCCTTCTTCAGTTTGAGACGCTGAGAGAAGCTCGATATTGTCCCAGTTTCGAAAATAAGTCTGTGGTGAAATGGGCAGAGCAAACTAACAACTTCGAATTAAACTGTTGCGGTATCCGATTATATATAAACATCAACCACGCCTGTTGACATTCCTTTTCTGTGGGAAGGGTATGAAAAGTCCTCACATCCCCTGCACAGCCTGGAGCATAGCATTTATTTCCATGATCTGCCATTTTCTCTCTGATCCTCGCTTGTTCCGATGGTTCGGCTGTGCAGTGCTTGTCATTGAGGGCTGGGATATGCAAATCTTTGGAGGCGTGATCCCCGACTGTTGCGTCACAGTCGGTATTATGTGGAGATTTGCCTGTTTTTCAGGGGTGTTTTTTAAAAACGTGATTTAAATAAGAAGGAGAAAACAATGGTGTTTGAAACTCACTGTATGTCATGTCCATGTACTGAACTCTTGTCATTTAACTATGCCAAAATAAATTCAATTTCACATTCTAGGGCACCTTTAAATTGATACTTGCATTTGGTAGTGAGAACAATTCTTAAAGTTGTTGAAAATTGAAGTCGTTGATGGTTCCGTGAGTGTTCAAATGTAAGAGTTGGTTGAGAGTTCTCTCTCTCCATGAGCACATGGCTGGTTGAGTCAAGGCCTGGCAGGCTGTGGTCATAGTCTGCAGGGCCCATGAGCCAATTGGGGGAGGGGGTCTCAGACACCCACCCGAAGTAAGCAGCCCGGAGGTCCAGCAAAGCAAGAGTTGATCGTTGTTCGTTCAGTAATGGTAAGGTTGCAGTTTTCTGGATTGAAGAAAAGGCAGCCTGACTCCCTTTGGGAGCGTGAAAGCATGGCCGACGGTGCTCACATCCTGCTGGGCCCTGGGGCCCCAGTGAAGGGTGGGGGTGGGGGGGGGGGGTTCCCCAGTATCAGCAGAAGCAGTGTTGCGGCCGGATGAGAAAAACTAAGAGGGCGAGGTCACTGTGGAATGTCTCTAATAAAGCTTGAGAAAAAGTCCCACCTCCGAGTTTGCTTTACCAATGTGAAGGGTGGACTTTCTGGCGTGAGTTTCCTCTGTGGGCAAGATTTAAGAGTATTTGTCCTAACTGTGGTTAGACCTCTACCTTACCCTTTTTCTGTTCATTACTGCTCAGATAGATATAACAAATCAAGAGAAGGTGATGTACATCAAAGTGTGAGTCATTAAATGAATATTAATTAGGTAGGAGACATGATACAGGCCAGGTTACATTGACCGTTGGTTGGTTGTATAATAAAACACATACCATAGTATATACATAATAGTGCACAAGACAGTAAATCATTCACACAGTTTCTGGGATGCAGGTTCATTTATATATCAGTTAGTCTATGATTAATGCAGTAGAGTCTGTATTAAAGATTGTTTCTGTCTTCCCATTGTCTCTCTCTTGCGCATGCGGCCACATTCCTTTGACAGCCAGAAAAAATATCCATGGTAACCCAAAGGCCCCCCTTGCACCCTCTAGTGGGATGGGGCCACAGGTCCCAGCGTGAGCTTTAAAGATTATTTGTTAACCATAACAAATAATTTTGTCTGATTGGTCTCAGTTGCTACATGATGCAGGACAAATTTTGGCTTGCATTGTTGCCATTCTGCAAATTATATTTATTTATTTATTTGTCTGTTTTCATGTTTGTTCATTTTGCACAGGTATGTTGTATAACATACCCTGGATCAGCAACCACTTCTCTTAAACTTAAATGTTAATCTAGTGGAGAAATAATCTGTTTTGGTATACTTTTCTGGTCATATTCAATGAATGAAAGGATACATTTTTTATTCACATTTTATTTGTATCAATGTTGTTTTCGTCAACGATGACGATAACAAAATGATTTCGTTGACACACTTTTTTTATGACGATAACGCGACGATGACTAGCTAAAAATGGCTTCAAGGTGACTAAAACATGACGAGACGTTTTCGAGTTTTCGTTGACAAGACGAGACGGAACGAAAATTATTATAAATCTGACGTTCACAGTACATGTAATTTCTGCCTATTTTGCGTGAAATCTGTCTGTTTTGAGCTAAAAAAAAAAAAGTATCCGCAATGCTGCCGCTTCCTATCCTTGTTTTGTGTACGCCCACCACCCATGCCGCGCGCACACCAGATTCCACACAACAACAACACACCTGCGGCTGCGGCTAGTCACTCACCACACATCTTCGAAGGACCGTGGCGGCGAAGCCAATAAACGGGCTTGGTGGACGGAAACGACAAGATGATTTATGGACATACTTTCAGTTTCAGTATAATCCAGCGGTTCTCAAAGTGTGGGGGGCGCCCCACTGGCGTGACAGGTCTCCTCCAAACGGGAGGAAATTTTCCGTTTTATGCCTTTATATCTTTATTCATTCATGGTGAGTCCGCATGTCAACTTCATCTTTGCAGCGACACCGAAAACACCAGTTTATTAATAAACAATTAAAGGTCTCCTTGCTATTTTTTACACATTCATAATCATTACTTTTGCCGGTTCTTTGTGGCAAGCTTTATGGGTGCTTTCGTACGGTTGAGTGCGGCTATAACACTCATTATCCTGGCTGGCTGTTTCATATAAAACGTCCCGATTGCTTTGAAGGGGAAAGTTTTGTGAACTGAACAGACTTAATGGACTGGCAACAATCTCCATAGAACATGAACTGGCACAGAGAATCGAAATAGAGGATGCAGTTAAGAACTTTGCTGCGATAAAGGCCTGCCGTGTGCGTTTCTGAAACGTAAGTTAAGCTTCATTTGCTCTTTAGACGTTATTTAAGATGCTGAACCTGCTGATTATATAATATGCTTGCAGACATTTCATTTGTGTGTGTATACGCACATAAGAAAGTGGTGTAAAGAGATTGCAACAGTAATTTGAGGAGGTGAAATGTGATTATTTGGAAAATTCCTGTCATGACTGCTTGAAGAAAAATGCCAGCAGGCATTTGCCTCCTGCATACACTTTTTTCTATTGTTGACATTTTGGGCACACGCGCGTTGCGCGCTATTTGCGTTATATGTAGGCCTATGGCTTATTGGTCTTTGTGTGTTGTTGCTGGTTTTGCGTTATATGTATATGGCATATTGGTCTTTGTGTGTTGTTGCTGGTTTTGCGTTATATGTATATGGCATATTGGTCTTTGTGTGTTGTTGCTGGTTTTGCGTTATAAGTAGGCTATATGGCATATTGGTCTTTGTGTGTTGTTGCTGGTACATTGCAAATAGAGGGGCATCACAATTGTTTTTCGCATAGAGCTGCAGAAGTGCACTCATTCGAAGTGCAAAAAAAAGCTGTAAAGCACAGGGGGGAGCTTTACAGGGGGTATGGCTTATCTAAATGAGATGTAAATTGTCACTATTGTCCCTATAGTATAGCCCTATTGTCACTCCTAGCAGCAGAGAGAGGTGAGAACTGCACAATCTTTTGAGGTCGTTTTCTCATCTTTGAGCTTTTTTAAGTGCCTACCTTCAAATGGCCACAACTTCTCTAAATATTATCAGATTTCCACATGTTACACATCGTTGGAAAGCTTGGAGACTACACTTTCAGAATCTATGAATAACTCAAAATGCCCCAGAACCAACTTGTGTCCCTACCCCACTAACACAGAACGTTTAGGGAACGTTAGGGAACGTTAGTTTATGGTTCTCTAAAGGTTAGTTCGAACCAAACCAAAAACTAACGTGTAGGGAACGTTCCCTCAGGGTTATAACGTTCCCTAAACGTTAAGGGAACCAACCAACTTAAACGTTCTCCTGTGGTTGCACCATACCTTCACACAACGTTCCCGTTTGGTTGTTTTTGGTTGTTCTGAGTGCGGGTTTGAAATGTTTATTTCAGCTCCATTTAATGACGTAGCATATAAAAGGTTTGCAGTCACTTGATTTAGATTCACTCAAAAATGGTTCGTCTTATGAAATATAAGTAAGATAAACAGCATAGTAAGAGAATATATTTTTATGCTGATAATAAATTTAGCTAAAAACAATACTTTTTTGCTTGATTTTGATTTTTTAACTGTATTAGTTAAAAATACTTAAAACAAGAATCTATCAATAGAACGATTTTTACAACTAAGAAAATTCACTTCTTTCATTCCACATTTCACTTCTAAGTGCGCAGTTCGGTCGGTGTACAAATCCAACCGTTACACCCCCACACCAGTAGGGGGAAAGGCCTCTGCTTTCAGGTGACCG
Source organism: Chrosomus eos (assembly GCA_036326025.1). Classification (NCBI taxonomy): domain Eukaryota; kingdom Metazoa; phylum Chordata; class Actinopteri; order Cypriniformes; family Leuciscidae; genus Chrosomus; species Chrosomus eos. Next base: position 20,844,146 of record CM070819.1, on the reverse strand, counting down.
GTTGTACTGGCTTCCGTGTTGTGCTAGATTTACATACACCAAAGTCCTTCTGGTCTGGATCGATACACAGAACATGCCTGGGAACCCGTCTTCTTTCAGGTAAATGGACACTCGAGATTAATTGGTGTGTTTGAGCACAGGTATATTAGCCCTAGACACGTTTTAGTTAGTGCTAACGTTAGATCCCAACTTAACTGACCAGTTCATGTTGCCTAGTAGCCTACAAGCCATCTTGTGTAGGCTAGTTACATTTTTTCCCGTCTCTTTATAGAAATACACACGCACTCACACTGTTTGTGAGTTTCATGAAGGATTAAACAAATAATAATAGTTCGGTAAAATATTTGTATAATAGTTTTCTGCTATCACTGTTATAATACATTCAGAACATGTTTCATTTATTCCTGTACCGTTGGCATCCCTGTGCCGTCGAGCAAATAAAGGGTGTGTGATGTTACACACTGTAACGTTAGCATTACACTTTACGTTTAAACAGTAAATAATAAGAAACTCTATCTAGTGGTTAAGTGTAGGAAAGAGTGGGTAACGTTAGTTAGTAGTACCAGTGTGTCGGAGAGAGCAACACACTCCATTTTAGTTTAAAATTACCCTCTAAAATGCTGATTGGCCAGGTTGCCTGACGTCAAGGCGTGTGACGCAACAAGGACGTTCCAGATTGGCTGGGAGAAATGGATACGTCTACGTAGAACCCCGTTCACTATCAACCAACTATCAACCAACAAAACAACCAACGACCTACACAGCTTCACATTCTCACGAAAAAGTAAGTGAAATACGCTACAGTTTCATGATGTTGTGGTTGTAATACAAGTGTTTGGGGTTTAACCTTAAGCCTTTCCCTCATAGGGCTTTGTTATATTCCGTCACTGCGCATGCTCATATGACTGTTTGGGTCCTGTAGCTGTAATATGGATTTAGCTCTAGCTAATGGCTGTACTAATATATATCTGTAATGCATATATATTGGGCTTTGTATGCTGGTGCACAACGTGTATGCTTTGCCACATTGTATGTTTTGTGTCATGTTAACCTGCTTGCGTTCTTGTTACAAATAAGATATACTGGTTCTTTTAATTAATTAGCATTTCTATGGCTGCTGTGTCTCCCCATTAGAAAGTCTCTGGGCTACGACGCCCATGGACAAACCTATGGATGAGACCAGTGACTCCTGCAGCGAGGAACACCACCCATAAGGTTCACTCAGGTACTTCTGGGTCAAATATACAGTCAAGAAAATCTGGCTCTGTACAGGTGACCTATTGCTGCTATACTATATATAAATAAATAAATAGTTTTCTCTGTATGGAAATACTGCTTTGTTCTGCTACTGGCTCTCAAAAAAGTACAGAAGGAATTATTTACACCATTACAATTTTCTTTTTGTAATCTGTACAAATTGTTTAGTCTTATTTCAGATGAAACTGTTCCACAAGCAAGAAAGCATTCCAGGACAGAGTGTGTGTCAGGAACCCTGTCCGTAAGTTAACATTTCTGCATGCATTTAAGAAACCAGAGTCATATTTCCTACCATGGAACTACTGAGTACTGACATTCAACCTGGTGCATACCATGTGACTGTTCTGATGTGTTTGTCTCTTTCTGTCTTTTTACAGGCCTGCAGATGCCTCCACCACCTGCATGTAAGGTTTTTTTTTTGCCATGCGCAAGAAACCTGCCATAAATGAACACCAATATTCATATCTACTTTCTTTTTAGTCAACACCACACAGAAAACCAGCCAGTCACCCAGAATTGAATGGGTCTATTGTGACGCAAGCTCAGCCTGAAGGTACAGTGGCTTTGAATTTTCCAATTAAATACAATTTCATGACAAGGAACTTGAGAGTAACTTGATTCTTTTTGTTGTTGTAAACAGCAGAACTCATCACACAGAGGGAGGTGGCTCAGCCATGGAGACAGAAATGAGAGGTAAGAAGACTAACTTAAGTTGTTCACATATGCAAGTATATAATGTATAGCAACTAAAACTAAACTAACACCAATAATTTTTTCCATAGCCGTGAGGACATCCATTACCCGCATGGCACAGCAGATGGATGCATTTGAGGAGAAGATGAAGCAGAAGATGGATGAGCTGCTCATGCTCTTAAGGAGCTCCTAGTCACCTCCCTCTGCTCCAGTCGATGACATGTTGCTGTCGCCATGCTCAACAGTCACAGAGTTCGACAGGAGTCTTAGTCAACAGGAGAGGAGGGACAACATGGTAATTAAGTGGCCATAGTCCTGCCCTAAGATTAACACTATATAATTGCATAACTTCAAATATCATTATAACTGAACTGACAGCTCTTACAAAATGAGATTGTACAAGCTCTCCACTTTGTTCTACATGTATAATTTGTATTTCTATATGTTTTACAGCAACTTTTCCTGACAACCCTTGGAGGTTCGACCAGAGGTACTGCCATGCGTCGCATGCTACGGCGAGTGGCAACCAATGACGTGCTGAAACAGTATAGTCTGCGGGGCAGAAAGGCAAAGAAGGCCTTCCAGGACCTGACAATCTGCAGGGTTATTACAGGTAGGTGTTATTTTATTGTTCACATCAGTATTATTCTTAGCTTGAAGGTTTTAATTTGACTTGTAACTGTTTCATTTTGACTTCTACTCTAGCGACCTCCAAGAAAAACTTCCACGCGCTACAGCAGACGCGGAGGACTTGATTGGGCAAGTGCTAAAGTTTGCCCCACACAGACGGTAAATTGAAATTCTTCTATGTGATGTTCATAATAATCAATGGAATGGGTAAACTATCAATATTTGTTATCATAAAAAACAGGGTTGTTAGTAAAGCAATTTGTCTTGCTTTTGTCAATGTGTTCATTCTTAGTATGACATATCAAACTTTTGTTTCTTTCTTTTTAGGCCAACTGAGAAGGACTGGACCTTCAGAACCATGGAGCCCTATTTTTGTTATTATATTTTTGCCACTTTGGCCATTCACCTACACATTACATACTTTATGCATCTTGCACACTACATTTGCACTATTACTTTGCACTCTTCATCCTACTCCATTTGTACTTGTATTGATATTATGTCATAGTTGTAGGGCTGGGTAATAAATATCGATTTCTCGATATTAATCGATTCTCATTTTTACAAACCGATATCGATTCTTAAATCTCAAGAATCGATTAATCCTGTTTCATTTAAATTAATGTAACATTGTAGCACGCATCCAAAACATCGCAATAATCTTTGTCCTTTGTTACTATTGATATGAAACCGTGTGAATTTTCAAATTCCGTTCATTTTCTTTTGAAATTCAAAAACACAAATACCGTTTTGGCGCTGTGGCGTGAGATCGCTCTGGCTCAGCTCAAGAGAAGCAGCAGCGCAGAGCGCTTTGATCTCTTCCGGCTTAGTAATACCAATACAGCGCAAAAATAAACATTAATGAGCATCTGAAAGTGTGTTAAAAGATAGAGTAAAACTTATAGAAATCCGTATCATGTCACATTGATTCGCTCAATCAGTGTTTCAACCGTGGAAAGACGTCAGTTAAACAGCTTGTAATCAATGTCATGAATCGTCATATTTACCTCAGAAAAACCACATGTGGCCATAAACTTGTTAGTCAGCTAGAAAAAATAACTCTAGAGAGGAGCATTTTGTTAAAATATAAGCACAATATTACATATGCATTATAATCTTAATGTTATTCAATGTTTTATGCATATTTGAATAAATCTGGCAGCCACCATTTAAATGTTTATATTTCATATAATCTTATTATAAAAAATAAATAAAAGGGTAATTTAAAGTCCCTGTAAAGGTAATTAAAAAAAAATTCTAAAAACATTATAAATGTTTATTTATTGTAACATATCCAAAATAATCAATATTGTATCGAATCAGAATCAAAATCGAATTGAATTGCAAGCTTGTGAATCGAATTGTGAAATTTGTGTCAATACCCAGCCCTACATAGTTGTATACTAAAATTGTATAAATCTGACTCTGATTCTTGTATTATTTTTTTTAGGCCTTTTATATTTTTTGTATTTTCATTTTATATTAAAGTTTTAAATCCCATCAAGTTTGCCTGTTTGTTTGTTCATTCATTCATTCCTGCTAATATATAATAATTAATTCCTGCTCATGCACAGACAGTTTAAAGTAATAATAAAATTGGTACCATTGTTGTTAGTTATTTAAAGGTTAGGAGAATGTAAAAAAGAACGTTAGGGGAACGTTCCCTAAAGGTTGCCTAAAGGTTGCAATGTAACCAAAAACTAACGTTCCCTAAACGTTCAGAAAACTTTCCATGGGAACCAAAACCTAACCTAAACCATAACCTTCAGGGAACGTTCCCACAACCAAAAACTAACGTTCCCAGAACGTTCTGGGAACCATAAATTGTTAGCTGGGTAGTTTCCGTGACTGGTCACATATTTTCGAACCAGCAGGCCATTTTGTGTTGCGCGCGACCCTGAGCTGAATGAGCGAGCGGAGAGGAATATTCAGAAATGCGCTCTCCACTCACATGCTCTGATAGGAACAAAGGAATATTAAAATAATTAATCATTCGTTTATATCTTATACACTGCCCATCAACTACCCATCATTTTAATCCCATATCAAACACAGTATGTTATGTCTATTTTATCTATTAATTTTTTTTAAAAAATCACGTTTTTAAGTAAAGGCAGAGAGCTTTGTGCATTCTTCTTCCCTTTGTTACATCATATCTCTGTGAGATGGGCTTTTCAGCTGTTGCTTCACTGAAAACAATGTACAGATCTCAGCTGAACATTGAACATGAGTTGAGCCACTAATGCAGGGATAAATAGACATGTCTTGCCAAATGGATTTCTATTCTTTTCTTCTTTTTATAAGATTGCAAAGTGGCACTTTTATTTTTTGAACTTGATTCAAATTTTGACACAGCTGCACTATTATTTTCTCTATTTTTTTTACTAGAATTGACTAAAATCTTTTTGCGTTTTCGTCGACTAAAACTTGACTAAAACATTTTTTTTGTTTTCGTCGACTAAAACTATGAAGTTTATAAGTGACTAAAATGTGACAAAAACTAAAAAGCATTTTCGTCCAAAAGACTAAGACTAAAACTAAAAGGGCTGCCAAAAACAACACTGATTTGTATGTACCGTTTTTTGTTTGTTTGTTTTTACTCTACAGTTCCTATTGAAGGTAAACTTTGGGGGAAATATATTTGGAGGAACAGTTCCCCAAAATCAGTTCAACCCTTTCAGTTGACTTTCTTTCTTCTTTGAAACAAAAGGACATAATTAATTGAACATTCAGTTGGATGAGTTCAATAGAATGGCATAATATTCAGAGTAATTTAAATGCTTAAAAAAAAAATCTGGCTTACTTCATTCAGTTTTGGTAAAAAACATAGTGAATAGTTGAACACACTATTTATTTTCTTTTAGTCATCCATTGCTTCACACTCCAGTCCAGTAGGTGGTGGAAATGCATATTTTATGTTGAGAAACACCATAAGAAGCAGACAAACATTTCCACTGCCTTGGGACAATAGAGGGTATACAATTTTTACAAACATAGAACAGAACTTTTAAAAAAATCGATGCGTCTTTGGGAATGCCCCCAGCGTGAATGCATCTGAAGCATATATGTCAACTAGTTCAATGGAAAGAATGCATCCGGTGCAACCGGCATTAGCTTCGAAATTTGCAGAAGCAAGTCGATCAAAGGGATGCAGGAAGTATGGCAGGGCGACGGATCGTCACGTTACCTTTCTCAGGGGACTATGGTTACAGTCGTAACCTGAGATGTTCCCTTTCGAGGGAACTCGCGATGCGTCGATGACGCTATGGGAACGAGAATACTCAAATCGCCAAAAGTTCAAATGGGGTCTCGACCCAATGATGTACCACCCACCAGGGCGTGGAAAGCCGCAATGGCCGCCACATATACCTTAAGCGTGGAAGGACATAGACCTGATGCAAAGCGTTCTTGCAGATACTTGAATACTGTGTTTACTGAACAGTTAATCGGATCCCACTGATGCTGGTAACACCAATAAGTGAAAAATTCTCCAAATAGTGAATATAGTTTCTGGAGCTTAGAATGGTCTCAACAACTCCTCAGAGGCCAAACCCACAGATTCCAAATCTCTGACCGGGGGTGAAATATTGTGCCCCCTGCCTGAGACATAAGGTCTCTCCTGATCGGGATCTCCAAGGGAGGGCCATCGAGGAGATGAATGAGGTCCGCAAACCAAAGTCGTCTCGGCCAGCGTGGTGCTACTAGCAGTAGGCTTATACCATCCTGGCGGATTCTCTCCAGAACTCCTGGAAGCAGAGCAAAAGGGGGAAATGCATAGCATGCATGCGTAGCATAGAAATGCATGCATGCGTAGCCTCAGTCATGTCTGCACCATAGCATCCAACTCCAAGGGGGCTGGTTGAGTGAGGGAGAACCAGAGTGGACAGTGCGTCATGTGCTGAGACGCGAACAGATCCACTTCTGCCTTGCTGTGAAACTCCCATATTTAATCCACTGCCTCAGGGTGGAGTCTCCATTGGAGTCTCCATTCCCCTGGCCTCAGCCCCTGCCTCGACAGGGTGTCTGCTCCAATATTCTGGCTCCCTGGAATATACACTGCCCTCAGAGAGAGTTTTTTTCCCCAGGGAACACAGGAGGTTCTGGTTGCGCCAGTTTGCAAAGTGGACGCGAACGCAGACCCCCCAGATGGTTTAACCCTCTGGGGACGGATTGGGCGGTACCGCCCAAAATGGCATACTTTTACAAATGTGTAATTATCTTAAAAACTATTAATGATAGAGACATGCCGTCTTCCTCAGATTCCGCTGAAAACAGTGATAACAAACTTACCTGGCTTGTATACACACTTCCTTGTTGCGCAATACCACTACGTCAAAGGTCAATGAAATCGATGTTGTTTGGCAGATTCACGAGCAACAACCAATGGAAAAATTGCCGATGGAGGAATATTTTTCATACCCAATCAGATGAAGGTTACCAAGACGTATTCTAGCAAATCGGATGACTCTGTAGCCTTGCAAGGGGTGGTACTATATACTATTACACAAACAGCGTTGAGTGGCAGAGACGACAGAAAGCGAACGGATGTGCCGTCGAGTATAAACAAGGCTTTACGGAGCGAGAGCGCACAGAAATATGAGAGAGACAGAACAATTATAATATATATATATATATATATATATATATATATATATATATATATATATATATATGTATATATATATATATATATATATATATATATATATGTGATGCGATCTGGGAAAACCCGTCGGATGTCGCGCTTGTACATTTTCAGTAAAGTCTAAAAATAGATTGAATGTCAGTTTATTGTCAAATTTGGGTTTTCAATAAATTATTATTCTATAACATCTTGTTTATCATCTCTGAATATATCTAGTGAAAAATCACTAGATTAGTGCAGAAAAATAGCGATTTATAGTGACAAGCTGAAAAGACATGTCTTTCTCTTTAAGAACGTGCGCGGAGGTGCAAAAAAACAACAACAACGGCTATTTAGTTCTCCTTCTCTTAACACTACAAAGACAGTTTCGCCTATCAAAATAAACCACATAACAGAATAAAGGTCCCGCCAGTCCTGTGTAAACTACAAGGGCACGCAAGTTTTTATTTATTTATTTTTATCCAGCGTTATGTGATGCGGAGCACAAGAGAACAACAGAGTCTGAAGCTGCTCGTTTAAAAGATCTTGCTCGCCTCTCAATCGTCCAATTTCAAAACGGTTTTCACAGGATGAATTTTGAGTTTGTAAGCTTTCAAATGATACCTAATCTATGATGATTACTAAAATATGTGATATGAAAAAAGGCAATAAAAAAAGAGCGCCCGTCGTCCCGCTAGCAGGACGTGACAGTTAATTAAACCTGTTTTTCTCAAAATTCCATTTCTGAAAATCACAGCGATCAGCCGACTTCAGATAACCATAACTTTTGTTACAGACAAACTATAAAATAATTAAAAACTGATTTGGAAAGGGCTTGAACCAAGCTTTAATATGATCACAAAACCTGTAATATGTCAAATTTCACTATGTGGTGGGTTTTCCCAGATCGCATAATACATATATATATACAAAAACGTAATTTATTTACGTATGAACAAATCTACCGACGTAGAAATTTGTACGTATTACTATTTATCCATAAATCGTGGCATTAATGTTTTGACTCTATTGCATTCATCTGTCTTATCAATTAAGTTTTCAGTCGCATTTATTAATATAATTTACATTTACATAATATAATAACATTTCACTCTGTTCGTGCCTTCTGCAGCAATCTCGTTTCGGAGGATTAGCCTGCGTGGTTAAAAAGGAATACACTTTTAACCTTAAAAATACCTCGTTTAATCGTTTAACAATTTTATAATATTTAGTGTATTTACAGAAAAAGCATGTTCTCCAATAAAACACAACATACTGATACATTCACAAAAGACATACATTTTATTAGCTTGATGTAATCCAAATCCTAGAATTCATACGTTGTTTGCAAGAAACAGATCCAAATTCAGCCTTTTATCCAGTGATCTTCATCTTCATTTCTCAGCAGCGACCGCGCAAACGTCAAATCTATCCCGCGCTGTGATGAATTCAAATTCAAAAATTTCAAGAAGCGTTATGACATGTTTTACGGCCATGATATCAAACGCTCATTGGCTCTCGCCTGCTTCGTCACAGATTGCGACATGCCGTGTTTCAGTTGGTGTAGTACTGTCACGTTCTTGGTAGGAGAAATGCGCACGACAAGGAACTTGGAACATTCACATCTATTTAATGGAAACGAGGAGTACCACAGAAACGTACATCTACACAGAAACAATAACCGACAAGGAATACAGGCATGGGAGGAACTTATATACACAGAACTGATTATGGGAACAAGACACAGCTGGGGCAAAGGAACTGATAATGACAGGGAGACAGGTGAGGGAACTAAACACTAACGAGGAGCGGGAAAACTGAATAGCACTAAACCAAAAACACTAAGAGAAAGGGGAAAACAAAGAGTCAAACTGTAACAGTACGCCCCCTCCCAAAAAGGCGCGTCCTCGCGCCGTATAACATCCAAAGGGGTGGGAGGGTGGAGGCTGCCCTGGAGGCTGACGAGGGCATGGTGCAGGTCCGGGAAGCCTCCAGGGCGGAGCAGGCTGTGGGCGTGGCCACGGCGAAGTAGGCTGTGGGCGTGGCCAGGGCAGAGCAGGCTGAACCTCGGGCGTCCAGGGCGGAGCTGTGGGACCCTCGGGCGTCCAGGGCGGAGCTGTGGGACCCTCGGGCGTCCAGGGCGGAGCTGTGGGACCCTCGGGCGTCCAAGGCGGAGCTGTGGGACCCTCGGGCGTCCAGGGCGGAGCTGTGGGACCCTCGGGTGGCCATGGCGGTGCAGGCTCTTCAGGTGGCCACGGCGGTGAAGACCCTTCAGGCGGGCCGTGGTGGTGAAGACCCTTCGGGTGGCCATGGCGGAGCTGTGGGACCCTCGGGCGTCCAGGGCGGAGCTGTGGGACCCTCGGGTGGCCATGGCGGTGCAGGCTCTTCAGGTGGCCACGGCGGTGAAGACCCTTCAGGCGGCCGTGGTGTGGAAGACCCTTCGGGTGGCCATGGCGGTGACGTCTCTTTAGGTGTCCTATATCCCCCCCCCAAACTTTCTTGGGGGGAAATCACAGGCTCTGGGACATGGAAAGTCTCTGGCTGGGCTAGTGGTGAAGGCCTGGCTGTGCTGGATGGAACCAGCGGTGAAGGTCCAGAAGGGCTGGACGGGACCAGCGGAGAAGGCTCAGAAGGGCTGGACGGGACCAGCGGAGAAGGCTCAGAAGGGCTGGACGGGACCAGCGGAGAAGGCTCAGAAGTGCTGGGCGTGACGTGAACCTCTGGTTCGGCAGGCGTGACGTGAAGCTCTGGCTCGGCAGGCGTGACGTGAAGCTCTGGCTCGGCAGGCGTGACGTGAAGCTCTGGCTCGGCAGGCGTGACGTGAAGCTCTGGCTGGACGGTCTCTGGCTGGACGGTCTCTGGCTGGACGGTCTCTGGCTGGACGGTCTCTGGCTGGACGGTCTCTGGCTGGACGGTCTCTGGCTGGACGGTCTCGGGCTGGACGGTCTCGGGCTGGACGGTCTCGGGCTGGACGGTCTCGGGCTGGACGGTCTCGGGCTGGACGGAGATGACGTGAAGTTTAGCCTTGGCAGCTGTCTTTCTAGCTGATCGCACTGACATCAGCGGGAGGTCAGCCACGCTGGAAATCAGCCCTGGACGAACATGGACTGATCTGGTGACTGGGCTGGTGCGGAGTGCAGGCTTGGCGGGGTTCACAGGACCGGGGGACTTGGAACCCTCGGAGAGGTATGTGGAAGGTGCCGGATCGAGGTGAACTGGGGTATCCACATGCCTCCGGATGGGAACTGGATGATGACTTTGACTATTGTCTACTATATCGACAAAGAAGTTAGAGCCATGTAACTCTAGGATATAGTTAAGAAAGTCAGGAATTGACCTATAACACTCCTCAGGGGAGATGAATCTGAATAATTTATCATCATCCAGACCCATCCGGAAGCAAGCATTCATCATAGAGTTACCCCAGCTCACCTGATGGTATAGACTCAGGCACTCTTCGACATACCTCTCCACCTATCGTCCACCCTGAGAAATGGAGAGGAGCTTGTCTTCAGCCATCATAGTTTGGTATATCGGTCGGTTATTCTGTCACGTTCTTGGTAGGAGAAATGCGCACGACAAGGAACTTGGAACATTCACATCTATTTAATGGAAACGAGGAGTACCACAGAAACGTACATCTACACAGAAACAATAACCGACAAGGAATACAGGCATGGGAGGAACTTATATACACAGAACTGATTATGGGAACAAGACACAGCTGGGGCAAAGGAACTGATAATGACAGGGAGACAGGTGAGGGAACTAAACACTAACGAGGAGCGGGAAAACTGAATAGCACTAAACCAAAAACACTAAGAGAAAGGGGAAAACAAAGAGTCAAACTGTAACAAGTACATTTGAAATGGAGAAGCGCGTGCCTTCAGAGAGCGAACCGAAATCGGATTAAAATTTTCATGGATTAACGTTAATAACTTAAATTCTGATCTGTACCTCATACACAACTACTATAATACTGCCAGAGAGGACTGCGACTGCAACGCATCATCATGTGAATGACTTTTAGTAATGTTAACGTTACCGGTTTTGACATTTTCGCAATAAATAAAATATTGTGAAATGTATTTGTCTGTCTGCTATGTTTTTTTTCTTCATAATTGTGTTAGCCTACGTAGTTTTAAGGAATGGTTATGGGTAGGTTTAGGGGTAGGAGCAGGATTAGTGGCTCAAAATATATTTTAATGATATTGTTCATAAAACTGCCATTTACCTACACATCTCTGTCCAAGTGTTTTATCGTTTTTATATTCTGTATAAAATGGATATGTTTAGGTTTTTGGAGTAGGATTAAGGGATCTTGTTACATTTATCTTTAAAAGTGAAATTATACATCTTTATTATATGAAATAAACGTAAACAGTTAACGTTTTGTAGCTGTGAAAACGTAATAATGTTGCAAATATGTCCATATTATATGTTTCAGCATCTATCCAAACGTACAAAAACGTAGGTTTTCTATCTTTGAAAATAACGTATTAATACCTACGTATTAACAATGAGACCAGGCTGCTATTAGGTTAGGGACCAACGTAATAGCACTGCAATAGATTAGGTTAAGGACCAACGTAATAGCACTGATTATATGTTGGCATGTAACGCAATTGCGATTTGCAAAATAGTTTCCTCAGAACGTATTTCATGTGATACAGGGTTGATATACACACATACAATTATAGCATTATTTATTGTTTTATCACTTTTATGATGGCAAGCAGTAAACGATTTACGGTGGAACAAGCTCTGGAACAATTACTGGAGAGTGACGAGGAGAAAGCATTGCGTAGAAAATTCTAAGTATTCCTAAGAAAAAACACCTCTGACTATTTGTAAATAAAGTTACATTTTTTCATTGTTCTTTACAAATTTTATTTAACAATTACACATGTCTGTCAAGCAAAGGCTTTGACAAATATATTCTATTGTTGTGTGATGTGTGATTTTCAGAAATAAATGCCAAAAATCAAATTTCCGTTTTTGAAATTCTCTAGTTTATTGTACATTTTCATTCATACTTCCTTTATAAAAATATTACATGCGTGCCTATGTTAGCTTATGATCTTATGCATCCATAGATACCAAACACATAGTGTTCCATCTCCATTACATATAGTTTATAACCCCAAATGTAAAAATAGAGAAAACGGACCAAAAAGAGCTTAGTCCCCAGAGGGTTAAATAAGACACCACCGTTGTGTTGTCTGTCCGGACAAGCACATGATGGCCCCTCAGGTCTGGGAGGAAATGTCTCAACGCATTGAAGACATCCATCATCTCTAGGCAAAAATCAGTCTCTCGAATTGTTTCACAGTCCGTGACTGGCCTAGCTTTAGCTCTTTTGTGGCTGTAAGGATACGGAATCCCAGACCACACCAAGAAAAGTGGTCGTCTGTACTGGAGAAAGCACAGTCTTTTTAGCATTGAGCATAAACCTCAACATTTGCATATGAGCGAGGACGACATCTCTATGTCGAACCGCTAACTGTTCTGATTCCGCTAGAATCAGCTAGTCATCTATTCAGAATGCGTATGCCCTGCAGCTGCCCTACCTGTTCTATAGCTTCCTTTGCTAACAGGGCCTTTACCTCTTGCTCCATTACCAGAGCCTGCTCGAGATGAACTAACGTGAGCAACACCCCGTTATAGCGTGGAGACAGAAAACCTCTCGAGGCTGGCCTCTGGTGTTATAGAGACAGCCAGTTCAGGAGGCTGAAACATACTGACAGGAACTACCTGAAGTGACTGTTTTTGAACCCCCCTCAGAGGGCGTGAGTCTGACGCAATGTCGAGCTGACACTGCCAGAAGCTCGCTGGAGACCACTGCAACCTAAAGCACCAAGGGTGGCGGGGTTGGCACAGAGAGTGAACGGGCACCGTATTCTGAGGTGTACATCGCTCAACCCCGGTTGGGGCTGCCCTCACTGGTCTGACGTCAGTGGCATCAGGACCTTTTCTTTTGGGCCGAAGCTGCCTTAGCCTGAAGATCTTAGAAGACTTCAAGTGAGAGTGTTTCTCTTTCTGCTGCACATGATATGAGGAGCTTGACTGCTGGGGCTGCTCACGCCCAGCAGTCCCAAGGGGTAAGACATGGCGAGGGAGAAATTTTTTAAAAGCCTCAGGCCTCAGCCTCCTGGAATCTATTGACGACAGAATTAACTGCATCACCGAAGAGACCAGAAGGATCAATCGGAGCATCAAGGAGAAAGGCTCTGTCCCTTCTCCTTGATCTCCGCTAGATTCAGCCAGAGGTGTCTCTCAGTGGCTACAAGGGCTGCCATAGACCGGCCAGTTGCTCTGGAGGACTCCTTAGTAGCCCTGATATACAGATATGTGGCCCGACTAAGTTCTCGAACCTCATCCGGCTCCACTCCCTCATTCCTGTCTAGATTCCCCAGCAGATCAGCTTGATTAGCCTGAAGCACTGCCATCGAGTGAAGGCAGGCTTCAGCTTGACCTGCTGACGTATATGCTTTGCCCACCAGGTTAGATGTTGTTTTTAACCCTCTGGGGTCGGCGGTCACGCCGGCGTGACCAGCTCTCTTTTTTCTTATCAGTGCAAAAGAGACTCAAAAATACTCTGTTGATTTTGATCTTACATATAAGTGTTATACATTATTCAATTCTGTTAAGTGTCTATTTTTTGTGTATACTCACAATAAAAACAAAGTGTTCTGCTTTTTGTCAAATAAAGAAAAATAAACATGATGCAAATTTTGCCTTCTCTCTTTCAGTGAAGTCCATTCTGAAACGCGTCCGAAAATTACAGTAACTCAGTCAATACTTGTCACACTTGTCATTTTTCTTTATGAAGCTGAAATTATCATCTTTTAAATGAAGTAATTTATATAAAAAAACACAACAATTTATATTCTCAGTTTATGTAATCTGTATGAAAAGCTAGAGATGTCAGTTTTTTTTTTCCTTTCAGCTAATTATAGCTTATTAAGTGTTAATGTGACACGCCCACGCTATTCAAACGCAAATGATCTGAGGCAAGCCATATGCCAACACCCACATTAGCTGGATAAAACATCAAGTTTAATAAGAATCATGTACTTTACCTCGTCTTGCTACACTCTGAGTATCCGAGTACACTGTTTCCTTGATGTAAGATAAGATTCAATCCATTTCATTGTTTCTATACCGAAAAATCGTAAATCAAGGAATACCGCACCCACAACCCCACCCTTATCTAATTTCGACCTCACTTGCTCAATAAAAAACATACAGCCGTTTCCGTCTAATGCTTTTTACGGAAGCCAAATTGCATAGGACATAATAAATTATTTTGTATATTTAAAGGTGCTCTATGTAGCTTTTCTTCTAAAATGAATCCTTTTTTTATTGCCTGTGTGTGAAGGGGTTGTAATCACACATTACAATGATCAACTTGTCGGGTTTTGCTATTACCTCTGAAGGCCAATATTCATATTTATACGTGAAGTCTCCGGGTCGGATTTACCGCGAAATCCATCGGATGTGACGTGCATGCGCGCTCCCGAGCCTCTCGCCCTTATATACGGTCTATGCGACGGCACTTCAGCGAACGACATTAGTCTGATAACACCCCAAAACGACCTGCCTCCAGCACAACACAGACTCCAACACAAACTACACATAAATATAAAAAACAAAAACAAGTTTTATCTGCTGAAGCTCATCAGGCCAAACGTGATTCTGATCGACTCAGGACGAAAACACGGATCAACATCGGCAGAGCTTTTGAATTATTAGCAAACTCTAATGAAATGGCAAGGTAAACTACATGAGATATGAAATGAATACAAAAGACTGTTAGTAGGTGCTTTAGGATGTAACTTATTTTATGTACTAGATCTACTGTCTAACGTTACTCATCCCACTACTATCATATATATGATAATGTGGCATCACGAGCTCGGGCGAATTGCAGAATAGAGCTAAATGTCGACTACGCCACCCCAGAATACTGGGGACTAACCGCCCTAAGGGCGCACAGATTCGTGATCAACGTGGGCAAAGAGACGTGGGTGAAAAACATGTGCAAAAATAAGTATTTTTTTTTCTCATATGCATTCACAGAATAAATAATTAAAAAGGTCACATAATCTCAGGATCAACTTCACAGTAACATGCACCATCTGTATCAAACAACAACATACTCAATACTCAATCTCAGGCTCAACTTCACAGTAACGTGTATCATCTGTATCAAACAACAACATACTCAATACTCAATCTCAGGCTCAACTTCACAGTAACGTGTATCATCTGTATCAAACACAACAACATACTCACAATTAACTCATTTGACTGGAGTGGTGGTACCTGGAGGTACAGGCTAGCCACCAATTTAATATGAGCCCCTATCCCCATACACGCGCTCCCACACACACACACACACACACACGTGAAGATTAGCTGCAAACAGACACACGGCATAGGTGTAATCGAATCGGCTGCACGCGCACAGCAGACAGGGAGACCAGACCGTGGTTAACCCTTAGGCGGCCGCGGATGAAAGTGACAGCCGACGCCGCCAAGGCACACATCCGGTCGCCCAAATCCCCTTCCTTTATACGCCGTTCCACAGCGCCCATTCAACTACTCGCATGTGCACGCTCTCAGTAGGTGGAGTTAGTCCACCCTGCTACAATAATAACAATATATTGTTTATAATAAACATTTCCAGACACGTTCAGTACAATGTTACTTCCTACTGTCTTACAGTTACAATGACATTGTTCAGTGTAGTTCACCGTTTTCGTTATCATATTATACATTCACCTATGTTGACATTGCTGATTGTGAATAGTTAGTTAAATGCCTTATGCTAGATAACATCACATGTCGGCTAAATGCAGTCAATGTAACGTTATCATGGTACGAGCATGGAGCATTAGTTCAACGTCAAGCTGTTAAAAGTATCCTATTATTGTAACGTTGCAGTGGGAGTTTACATGAGTTTCCAGCATGTTGTGTGATGCTTTCGCCGTTGCGTTAAAAGTCTCCGTGTGGCGGGTAGTGAATGCTCGATCTTGAGATCGCACACGCACATGAGCACGCGCGCTCTTGTTGCAATCTGAAACATTACCGCTAGAGGCCGCTAAAAAATACATAATAGCACCTTTAAGAAATGCTCAGGTACTACTTTTTCTAGTATTTTAGAAACTACTGACAACATTGAAATCTGCCTATAATTTGCCCTAAGCGAAGTGAAACTTATGCTAGAAATATGACGAGACAGACACGAACTGAAACGCAGTTAGATAATCTGTACAGAGAAATTGAAGTCTTCTTGAGGAAAGAAATAAGGATGGATTTTGTGTAAAAAAATAATCAGTAGTTTTGGTGAGTAGGCTATATAATGCTTTTTTCCCCGTGGTGAATATGATTTTCTTTTTAATTTTTCTTTTAGATTTATGATTGAAATGTAATTTTTTTTCAAACATTGATACTATTGTAACGCCTGAAAATGTACTATTGTAACCCCTGAACGACAAGATAAGGGAGGCTCCGTTTCTGAACTTATAATCGGAATCGGAACGCAAGAACTGTACACAAATGCACCAGCCGAACTCACGCGCTCGTTTCTCTCTACCCAAACTCACCGCATTAACCCTATAACTGCCGGTGCAAAATAAAAACAACAATTATAGAGAGTTTTTGCGCTGCTACACTATTAAAAGTTATTAATTCAGATAGGACAGAAGGCCTAGGTGTGAAATGCACGGCCCGCCACTGGGAGTAACTAATCCAGTTTTCCAACAATTTGGAAAATTGGTTGCCTAATTGATAAATTCACAAAATAAGTGATTGGTGCT
The DNA here is from genome assembly GCA_036326025.1 of Chrosomus eos. NCBI lineage: Eukaryota > Metazoa > Chordata > Actinopteri > Cypriniformes > Leuciscidae > Chrosomus > Chrosomus eos. Next base: position 20,827,118 of record CM070819.1, on the reverse strand, counting down.
AAAAAAAGATCACTATTGTTTTTTAAAAAAATACAATCCAAACCATCTATATCTTTGGCATTTGAATATTTTAGATCCTTTATAATACAGATCCTTTATAATACTCTGAATGTTATTATCTGAAACTGTAGTTAGATAAAATGCAGGTTTTACTGAATTAACAAAATTTTATTTATATTTTATTCCAAATTTATCAGTCAAACTCTGAACTGAGTCAACAAAATAATTGTTAAATATATCAGTAATTTCACCAGGCTTATCAACTGTTCTCCCTTTAAAATTTAAGTCTAAACATTTACTGCATGATTTAGAGTCTTTGTCACAATAACGAGTCCCAAGATCCAAATGCAAGCAAGCAGTTTATTGGCAGCAGGCAGAACAGGTACAAACTCAAAACGCCACGATTAGCAGGCGGGCGACCTGAATGCCACAATCCCGAGAGTCAAGTGACTGGAAATAAACACAGCGAAGACTCAGACCGACGGCTGGTGAAAGAGAACTCCAGACGATCTTCCAGAAGTCTGAATGCACAGAAGAGATCGAGGAAAAAACTCTGGAACCCTGGACACAGGAACTAGGTGAAAGAACACAAACAAGAGTGACGAACCGACACCAGGGATAATCAACTTCAGCTAGATAAAGGCAGCTAACAAACAGTAGTGATTAGCTGCAGCTGAAGGCTGACTGAGTGATCAGCTGGCATCAAACAAGTGCTACACACACACAGACCCCACACCTACAAACACACCAACATATACCCAAAATGAACACACGGATCTATGAACCGTGATACTTTCTTTATTAATTGATTAATAGTTTGCCATTCCTTTTTACCATTAACTTTGCCCTCATTTAAAATGTTAATAAAATATTGTGCCTTAGCCTGCCGTATTATCTTAACTACATTGTTCTCAAACTGTTTAAAAGAATACCTGTTCAGTAATCTGTGGTAAATTATTATTTGTATGCCTATTTTCAACAAATTTTGTATATTTATTCCTTATATTTTTCATTTCCTCTATAAAGAATTTATGCACAGTTTCCACATCTTCAGTAGATAAAAGGGGTGCCCAATCAATTTGACCAAGCTCTTCTTCGAACACACTCATATCCTTTTGTAATATTCTAAAAGAATAGTTCTGTTTATTCTGTGTGGTAGTATGATAATCAAATCTATTATTATTTAATTTTCTAGAGATAAGTGTTAGATTGTGATCTGACAATCCCGTTAAAAAAAATCATACATCTTTTTAATTCCATCTGGTTTGTAAAAATAAGATCTAATAAAGTTGGTGAAGAGGCTGTAATTCGTGTAGGGCCCTCTGTTGGAGGTAAGATCATTTGTGTAAGATCATGTAATTGTGTTATTTCCTTAAAATTGTTGTGTAAGATCATGTAATTGTGTGCTTTCCTTTAAAAATATTTTAGTGATTTTATCAGACCTCTTAATATTAAAATCCTTCAAAACAAGACACTCTTTACTCAAATCAATTTCTTTAAGGATATTTTTTTAAATGAGTATAGAATGAAATATCAGATGAAGGGGATCTATAAACTGCAACTATAGTAAAGGACATTTGCGAAGATAAATTGATTAAAACGGCAATACATTCAAATTCATTTGAACATTCAAGATGGACTTGTTCACATTTGAAATGATCTTTAACATAAATAAGGAGCCCTCCTCCTCTACCAATTTTCCTATCATGTCTGAAATATTTATACCCATGCATTGTCAAAGCAGCACTAGGAGAAGTTTTGGTTAGCCATGATTCAGATAATCACAAGAAATCTAAATTTGAGTCATTAAGCAAATTTTCAATTTGTTCATGTTTTGGTAAAACACTTCTGATATTTAGATGTCCTCCTAAAGTTCCATTTGGTTTACCCGCGGTCCCAAATCACTTTAGAGTGGTTCACTGTTTGAAAATATTGCAGCTTACGATGCCTCTCGACAGCCGACAATCCACTGCGACTCCCGTCAACCAACACACGTGGACAAGTCGAGCCAGCCCCAACTGGTCCATTTAAATTGCTTGGTGAATGAAACTTGTTGCCATCTGCACGGCTAATCCAACAACACTGGACTGATGCGTAAAGGAGGGCAAATACATATGTGACCAGTTACGGAAACTAGGGACACAAGTCGGGTCTGGGGCATTTTGAGTTATTCACAGATTCTGAAAGTGTAGTCTCCAAGCTTTCCAACGATGTGTAACACATGGAAATCTGATAATATTTTGAGAAGTTGTGGCCATTTGAAGGTAGGCACTCAGAAAAACTAAAAGCGGAGAAAACCGCCTCTAAAGATCTGCAGTTCTCATCTCTCTCTGCAGCTGGGAGTGACAATAGGGCTAATTTACATCTCATTTAGATAAGCCATACCTCTGTAGAGCTCCCCCAATGTGCTTTACAGCTTTTTTTTTTCTTTCCTGCTAGCTAATAACAATAGTAGGTATGGGAAGGTCTAAACAGACTAAACATGAGATAATGTGTACGTGTTCTTAGAATGAACACAAAACAAAAAACTTTAATGTTTATGGAAACTCAACCCCAGGACCGGCAAATGCACTTCTGCCGCTCTAGGCGAAAAACAATTGTTCTGCCCCTCTATTTGAAACGTATACCAGCAACAACACACAAAGCCCAATATGCCATACATATAACGCAAAACCAGCAACAACACACAAAGACCAATATTGTTATGCCATACATATAACACAAAACCAGCAACAACACACAAAGACCAATATGCCATGATATAACGCAAAACCAGCAACAACACACAAAGACCAATATGCCAAAGGCCTACATATAACGCAAATAGTGCGCAACGCGCGTGTGCCCAAAATGTCAACAATATTAAAGTTTATGCAGGAGGCAAATGCCTGCTGGCATTTTTCTTTAAGCAGTCATGACAGGGATTTTCCAAATAATCACATTTCACCTCCTCAAATTACTGTTGCAAATCTCTTTTCATCACTTATGTGCATATACACACACAAATGAAATGTCCGCAAGCACATTATATCATCAGCAGGTTCAGCATCTTAAATAACGACTAAAGAGCAAATGAAGCTTAACTTACGTTTCAGAAACGCACACGGCAGGCCTTCATGGCAGCAAAGGTCTTAACTGCATCCTGTAATTCGATTGTTGCCAGTCCATTAAGTCTCTATTAAAGGGTACCTATTATGGCATTTAAAATGTTCCTAATAATGTTCTGGGAGTCCCCAACAACAGTTTTACATGCATGCAATGACAAAAAACACTTTTGTTGTCTTATAATATGCATTTATTTTTACCTGATTTGCTCACCGACTCCCTAATGATTCGTTTGACGACTCATTTGTCCAAACCCCTACTTTGCGTGACGCTAATCGGCGGTGATTGGTCAGATGACCCAGTCAGTTATATTTTGCGTTAGCCCAAAGCTTAAACATATTGATAAAGCACTGCAGTACTACAATACGCTTCACATAATTTCACATATTTCAAAAAACAAAAAATATATATAAATATAGCTGCGAGCAGCGATTACGGGCCCAAGCCGGTGGCACCGCAACCCTGGTGCACCAGGGTGGCGGTACCGCCAGCTTTGGCCCTTCATCGCTGCTCGCAGCTATATTTATATATATATATATATATATATAAAGCCGGTGGCACCGCCACCCTGGTGCCATTAGGGTTGTTGTGCACGACGTGACACAAAATATCTGCTCGCTATCTGCCGAACGGCTCTGGTAGTTCCGCTTCAGCACTGATGATGTTGTAGAAATAGTGTGCTCCGGTTGGTCTGGATTATTCTGGATTTTTTATTTTATACAGAAATAAGTTATTTATAATTCAGATGAGAATAAAGTTAGTGTTGATTAAAATGAAGGAAAACAAATATATTGATCTGAAATATAGCACATTAATTTTACATTTATTTAGGTTCAATTACCAAACATTCAATCTTAATTTAATTTAAAGCAAACAATACATTTGAAATACATGGGTTGTATGCACTTTTTTTTTTTATAAAAAAAAAATATATATCCAAAAAGACAAGGCTTAAAAACTCTTGTCACTGTAACAGACACAATCTCTCTCTCCTCTCTCTCTCTCTCTCTCTCTCTCTCTCTCTCTCTCTCTCTCTCTCTCTCTCCTCTCTCTCTCTCTCTCTCTCTCTCTCTCTCTCTCTCCTCACACACACACACACACACACACACACACACACACACACACACACACACACACACACACACACACACACATCAAGTCTTTTAAATATACCATTGCCACCCACCGTCAATTTGATGTGTGTGTGTGTGTGTGTGTGTGTGTGGGGGGGTGGTTTATGTGATTTAAGAGGACACAAATTTGTATAATGGCATGTGCATTACACTGGTATTACAACTTATGGTGGTTTATGAGGACATTCCTCACCAAGTCCTCATAATTCAAATGGCTTGAAAAACATAAAAAACAATGTTTTATTAAAAAAAATTAAATTCAGCATGTCTGTTATATGCTTTATAAAAAAAAAAACGTATTTAAAAAACAAGGCTTAAGACATTTATTTTCTTTTTAATGAAGGCCAAACCAAAACAGCATGAAATGGTTAATCTTAGCCCAACTCCCCCTTCCACACTCACAGACACACACCCCACACAGAGAGCAGGCACATAGCCCCACTCCCCCTCCCCTCCCCCTCCCCACACTCACAGACACACACACAGAGAGCAGGCACATAGCCCCACTCCCCTCCCCCCCTCCCCACACTCACAGACACACACACAGAGAGCAGGCACATAGCCCCACTCCCCCTCCCCCTCCCCACACCACAAGGACACAACCCACACAACACAGCAGGCACTGAGACGTAGGCTCAGAGAGAAATGACCATATTCAAACCAAAATATCTGACTTCCTCTTGGTTGTTGCTAATGACTGTAAATTAGAAAGTTGTCTGGCTGGAGGAGAACTATATAAATACAGATTTTTGTAACTCTAGATGAAACTAACCCCCCCACTTTTGTCAAAAGGTGGCGCTACTGAGTCCCTGCACCACGCCCGTTTCTGAAACTATGCACATGTCACCTAGCTAATAAATGTGATCTGTCTGTCGAGTTTCATGCAATTTTAAGCAATTTCAGGCATGCTAAGAGTCTCAAAAGCATCCAAAAAGAATATTAAAGTTTGATGGATTGCCACAGCAACAGTTTCAAAGATATCAAGAATCCATTCACAGGTCTTCATCTGCCGTGTATTTACATTATACAGATGAAGTTTGAAGCAAATCGGGTAAAAATAAGAGGGTGATTTCAAAGCATTTTGAAAGTGACACACTTCCTGCTGCCAGTTGGTGGCGCTATAACTTTGACTCACAATAGTCACATCCATCTGATCGGGCTCTTACAACGAACACACTGCTGAAGTTTCATCAAGATCAGTTAATGTATGCAGTAGTTATGACACACTTCCTGTTTCACGTTTCTCGCCATAATTTTGTTTCCTCGCCACGGCCAAACCGTTCGAGATATCAAAAATCCCCTCGCAAACTTTCATCCTCAATGTCTTGACTTCACACTGACCGAGTTTCGTGCCGTGTGTTTGAATTCTCTAGGAGGAGTACTTCACATTCCATTGCGTGTGTTTTACCAACAACCCTAAATAGCCCACTTCCTGTTGGGCTGGGGTAAAAATTAAGAGTGCGAAGTATATATGAAACGATGAGATCTACATGTGTACCGAGTTTCATATTATTACATGCAAGCGTGTTTGATTTATGGACCATGTTTTCGGACCCCGTTCCAGGGGGCGCTGTCGAGCCCCCCTGCCACGCCCGGGTACCATCTTCAGCCCTGCCCTGATGGCCGCAGGTTCTGACATGTGTGCAAAGTTTCAGGAGTTTTTGAGCATGTTAAGGCCTCCAAAAGTGTCCAAAAGGTAGTAAAAAAATAATTAGAAGAATAATAAATAATCCTTAGGAAAACAATAGGGCCTTCGCCCTTAGGGCTTGGGCCCTAATGACATTGGAGACCTAGAAGCTGCTGAGCGTAACTCTCACTCTCTCTCACACACACGCACGCACACACACACACACACACACACACACACACACACACACACACACACACACACACACACACACACACACACACACACACACACACACACACACACACACACACACACAAACACACACACACATAAAAGCAACAATTATTAATAGTACTTACAGGTTGTGATTCGAAGGAGGAAGCTGATACAAATAAACTTGGTATTGAACGTTCCTTCAGTATCAGGCGACTCGCGAATTCACACTTGAAAGCATTTGTGTTTGTGAAGCGATCGTCATTAAAATAACGCGAACACAGCTCAAGGTGGCTATACTTGTGTGGTATAGTTGTAAATATAAACTCTAGCCACTGAGTCTTCACATGCTTGTCCCTGGGCAGTGAAAAAAAAAGTTTGCTTTTGATTCGTACTTCAGAACAGAGTCTCGTCGACATGTTGTTGTCAGGTTTCTCTGTCTGCTCGGCGCGCGCACTGAGTGGGCGTGTCGAATTCAAATAACTTGTACAAGTGACGTACGAAAGTGCATCGTTCGTCTATCGATTCATATCAGCGACTCAGAGTCGACTCTTACTTTTGAGAGACAATAACTTTGTATACGGTGAACTTTCATATTTAAAACTTTGCAGGATGTTTTGTTCACTTACACACTACATGAAAGGTAATTTTCAAAATTCCATGATAGGTACCCTTTAAGTCTGTTCCCTGTTCACAAAACGTTCCCCATTCAAAGCAATCGGGATGTCTCATATGAAACAGCCAGCTACCGTTGTCAGCGAGCCGAGCCGCCGTATTCAAGCACCGAGGGCGCGCGCGCGCGGATTTCAGTTTCCCGAGCCCACAAAGTGCGGCGAAAACATTTTCAGTGTACCGGTAACTGCCACGGTTCAGCTCGTCTGCGACAATCTTTGCGGCGTCCATCTTCATTGAATTGAATTGAGCCGACCAGAGCACAGCATAATAAGTAACCATGCGGTTCACTTGGAGGGCGGGGACAAAAGCGCCATATTCAGTATGGAAATACACACAGACAATAACACACCACGCCCCTACTGCGTGCTAGAATCTACGAAAACAACCCGATTTCAACCTCAAAATGTAAGCTTTTAAATATACCAATAGTGCTATCTCAAACATGGAGAGGCTTCTTCGTGATTTCAACTAACAGATTCTGCAAAAAAGCGGAAATCACAAATTTTGGAAAAAAACGCTTGTTTCACATTTTTCTCGCAAGTTGTGCTGCCGACTTGCGCCCTGGTTTCTGTAACGGGTCACATATGCGAAAAACAAAATTATCTGCATAGACTTAATTTTAGGAAAATTCCAAAAAGCCGCAGCAAGATTGATCATGAAATAAACCATATTAAAAAGATGAAAATCAGTTCGCTTTAATCTAGTCCTAAGAGCAGTTCCTGCCACACTGCATCTCAGGTCTACCATATTCAATATTAATATATATATATATATATATATAATATATATATATATATATATATATATATATATATATATATATATATATATATATATATACAGACAACAGTTAATAGACAGAGACAGATTGACACAGATAGCTTGCTGAGGCAGCAGAAGCTAATTAATGCCGGTTGCACCGGATGCGCTCTTATCTCTTCCTGGTCATGACTTCACCCGTCCGTGACGTTCATTCTTTCCATTGGACTAGTTGACAGATGGTTCAGACACATTCACGCTGGGGGTGTTCCCAAAGCGTCATTGACGCATCGCAAGTTCCCTCGAAAGGAAAGTGCACTTAATCTTTCATGAGTCCCATAACAACAAACTATTATAATGAGTTGTCACATGTGGCAATGCAACATTTGAGTCATTAGATTCCTTTACACCTCTTTTTATCAGTAAGACTAATTCTTCAGTTCTGTGGTTTCAGGCTTCCGAGGGGTGCACATGTGTATGCAAAGCCTACACAATCTTATCAATTGACAAACTGTAAAATATAACACTAAATTTTTGATCATCAAAATCATTCTAAATGCTGGCAGTATGTTGGTGTTGTTATCTTATTGAAATTGTAAATGATCAACAAATTTATATTTTTTTAATTGGTTTTGATTGATGTTCTTGTTTCATGTCTGTCCTGTGATCCCCTGTTCTAGTCATGTGATTAATTAATTCGGTTTAAGTTTAATCAGATTAATGTACTGTCGTCTTGTGAGGCTGTGAGGAATAATACTGGCAAATTTACCTCAGAACAAGTGCTGGTTTATTTTCATTTCGAGGAGCAACGGATACAGCTGAGAATTGTGTACGTTTTTTTTTTTATTCTTGTGCTTTATTCTAATCGAGATATGGAATAGTGTCTGTAAATGCAAAAATACTGTTTACATTTTAATCATGTTTCTGTGTGTGAATGAATTAATGGCACAGATGGGCGCTGTTACTACAGTTTACAAAAAAACTGTTAAAAATATGAATCGGGTGTCTGTGTGTGTGAGTGAATGAATGAACGCACAGATGCACACTGTTACAGACGAAATATGAAAGACAACATTTCGTCAGTAAATGTAAATCAGTAACGTCAGTAAATTTCGTTAGTACATAACTGTACTCAAGTAAAAGTAGGCTACAAGTACTAATAGAATTATTTACTAAAAGTAAAAAAGTAATAATCTTAATAGTTACTTGAGTAAGAGTAAAAATATGCTCTTGATGTTTTTAAATCTTCCTGTTACGACTCCGAGTCGAGTGTGAATTGAAAGCGCTTCAGACGATTCAGTGCGTGCAGGAAACTGAACAGATCATTCAAACTGATTCGCGAACCAATTTAGACAGATCTGCCCATAGACATTATATAATACATAGACGCCCTATTGGCCGCTTTGGAACGTTGCTGCGATACGTCAACGGGTCTGCCATTTTGCGGAGGGCAAGACTGCACTGTAATCAAGGGTGAGCTGCGTTTTTTCTGGATAAAAACAAAAACTGTTTTTATATTTATCAACCGATTTCAGTGGTTTGTATGTGGTGTACAAAAAGTTCCATCTCTAGTTATTTAAAATCTCAATAGTTACACTTGTAACATATTTGTTTTAATAAAGAATGGTCAAAGCTCAGACTTGTCATGTATCTGTCTTTTTATTCTTGGATAAGAATGATGAAGACCCCCATACTGAGATATAATTTAAGTTTTCTTATTGTGGAAAAAGCATTTTCTGTGATTGACCAGATTTGAGCAATAACAAAGATAACTGATGGATCCTTTATGCTAATACATATGTTATGGTACAACTACTGTGCAATGCAGTAAATATAACATTTGTGAGAAGTAATAGTAAATAGTTTAGTCAATAAAATAAACAAATAGTATACAGCAAATAAAATAGTAATGAATAGTATAATTATATAATATCATACAATAATACAATCATAAAAATATTGATAATAGCATATGGTTTATTAATAATAAATATAATAATAGCAATAGAATAAGAAATATCAATTACAGAATATACACAATAAAAAATAAGTTAAATAGTGACTTATATTTATTATTTAAAGGGTACCTATCATGGAATTTTGAAAATTACGTTTCATGTAGTGTGTAACATAGATCTAAGTGAACAAAAACATCCTGCAAAGTTTTAAATATGAAAGTTCACCGTATACAAAGTTATTGTCTCTCAAAAGTAAGAGTCGACTCTGAGTCGCTGATATGAATCGATAGACGAACGATGCACTTTCGTACGTCACTTGTACAAGTTATTTGAATTCGACACGCCCACTCAGTGTGCGCGCCGAGCAGACAGAGAAACCTGACAACAACATGTCGACGAGACTCTGTTCTGAAGTGCGAATCAAAAGCAAACTTTTTTTTTCACTGCCCAGGGACAAGCATGTGAAGACTCAGTGGCTAGAGTTTATATTTACAACTATACCACACAAGTATAGCCACCTTGAGCTGTGTTCGCGTTATGTTAATGACGATCGCTTCACAAACACAAATGCTTTCAAGTGTGAATTCGCGAGTCGCCTGATACTGAAGGAACGTTCAATACCAAGTTTATTTGGATCAGCTTCCTCCTCCGAATCACAACCTGTAAGTACTATTAATAATTGTTGCTTTTATGTGTGTGTGTGTGTGTGTGTGTGTGTGTGTGTGTGTGTGTGTGTGTGTGTGTTGTGTGTGTGTGTGTGTGTGTGTGTGTGTGTGTGTGTGTGTGTGCGTGCGTGTGTGTGTGAGAGAGTGAGAGTTACGCTCAGCAGCTTCTAGGTCTCCAATGTCATTTTTTTTGTTTTTTGAAATATGTGAAATTATGTGAAGCGTATTGTAGTACTGCAGTGCTTTATCAATATGTTTAAGCTTTGGGCTAACGCAAAATATAACTGACTGCGTCATCTGACCAATCACCGCTGATTAGAGTCACGCAAAGGAGGGGTTTGGACAAATGAGTCGTCAAACGAATCATTAGGGAGTCGGTGAGCAAATCAGGTAAAAATATATGCATATTATAAGACAACAAAAGTGTTTTTTGTCATTGCATGCATGTAAAACTGTTGTTGGGGACTCCCAGAACATTATTAGGAACATTTTAAATGCCATAATAGGTACCCTTTAACTCTTTTTGTTAAATTTCAGTTTTATTGATCAGTAATAGCCATTATAACAGAAGCAGCTTCAGTCAAACATACAGCAGGATACAATGTTAAAAAAGCCTAAATTTAAAAGTTATGAAACTTCACTTTGCCCTCAGCCAAAACGATTTACCAGGGAACCATTTATAGATTAATGAGACCAAAGATCGCCCGTTTGATATACACAAGACAAATTATATCTCATGTTTAACCACTAGACTAGAGACATCCGAGCCGGCGGCAAACTTCAGACGCACTGGCCGAGGTAAGGCTGTTCTCAGCGGGGTTAATGAGCGCTGAGCGCCCGGTGATCGCATCTTACAACTCCGAAACCGTCAGATCAAATTTTTAAATAGGCGCTATCTTTATAAACAAACCACATATTTAAGCTTTAAACAACTACATTGTCGACTGAAAAACTATTAAAACTACATTTCGTGACACAATAACAGTAGTTTTTTTAATTTATCCTCTGAACGTTACTATTACTAATTAAATAATGACCAAATTACAACCAAAAACAAACGTTCAGTCTTGCCTGTGAAAGATAATTCCTCGAAAGCTGTTTTCAATTGTGTGGCGATTTGTACAGCCCCAAGCAGCGCACAAAACGAGATGGTCCTCACTGCAGAACATAAAATCCACGGGAGGAGTCGGATCTAGATCCGACTCCTCCCACCTTACATACCTAAACCTACCCAGCTCCACCCCTTATCCCTAAACCCACCCCTAAACCTACCCAGCTCCACCCCTTATCCCTAAACCCACCCCTAAACCTACCCAGCTCCACCCCTTATCCCTAAACCCACCCCTAAACCTACCCAACCCCACCCCTTAATCTGGATCCGACTCTGCCCCCCGGATCTCGTGTACTGCAATGAGGTGCTACTGGACAAAACAGGCATTTTTCTCAATTCCCGGTATGAGAGGTATGGGAGAGTTGCCATCCCCAATATGGCGGCGCCGTTGACGTGCGCTCCAGCGGCCAATAGGGCGTCTATGTATTTTATTATGTCTATGGATCTGCCACCTTGTTTGATGAAGTCTTTGAACAGAATCGACTCAAAAGAGTGATTCATTTGTGAATTTAGCATCGCTCATGCCCATAAAAAAAGATACAGCGTGCTTGGAATAAACTACGCATTTAACAACATGTATTGCATTAAAATAAAGTAACGAGAGGAACGCCACACAACATAAAGAAGTAAAAGTACAGTTTTTTTCATTAGAAATGTATTCGAGTTAAAGTAAAAGTACCCACATTTAAATCTACTCTAAAAAGTATTTTTTTTTTTCCAAAAAAAAAAATACTCAAGTAAATGTTACAAAGTAAATGTACTTTGTTACTACCCACCTCTGCATTTCGTTGTCTAGTTTTGGATAGATTATAAGGTTTTACTCTAAAATAGACATCAAATAAGCTTTTGTTAGCCAGTTTCTGCTCATATGTTATATTGTATGTTTTGTCAAAAATAAACTAATCAACTAAGATGTTATAGTGTTTGTTCGGTAACACTTTACTTGAAGGGTTGTGCATAAGACTAACATGACACCTTCATAACCATGATATGACACATGTTATGAATATGAAGGAGATTTTATGCATGTTTATGACAACTGTCATTGAAGGGTTAGTTCACCCAAAAATGAAAATTCTGTCAGTATTTACTCACCCTCATGTTGTTCCAAATCTCTGTGTGTTTATTTGTTCTGCTGAACACAAAGAAAGATATTTGGAAGAATGTTTTAATCACACAGATCTCATTCCCCATTGACTACCATAGTAGGAAAAAATACATACTATGGTAGTCAATGGGGAATGAGATCTGTTTGATTAAAACATTCTTCCAAATATCTTCCTTTGTGTTCAGCAGAACAAATAAACACATAGAGGTTTGGAACAACATGAGGGAGAGTGAATACTGACAGAATTTTCATTTTTGGGTGAACTAACCCTTTAAGTGTCTTTCGCTCAATTGTGACATTTTTTAAAGGTCCCGTTCTTCGCGATCCCATGTTTCAAACTTAAGTTAGTGTGTAATGTTGTTGTTAGAGTATAAATAATATCTGTAAAATTATAAAGCTCAAAGTTCAATGCCAAGCGAGATATTTTATTTAACAGAAGTCGCCTACAGCGAACGGCCGGTTTGGACTACATCCCTCTACTTCCGTCTTTAATGACGTCAGTAGAACAGTTCTCTGACTAACGTCCGCCCACAGGAATACTCCCTCAACTCGCGCACTTCTTATAACTTACTGTTTACTTAGCTCTTACGGTGATTTTCTGAAGTAAAACTGACGCTTCATCTTTTGTGTGATGTACAATAAACTTTATTAAACTCATCAGTATATGTTTGATCATCATTCGGACCTGGTCTGACACAGCAGACTTGTAGGCTATTAATAAATAATGGATACATACAAGCAGATGACAAATACGTTATAATAACCGTAATTAAACTACTAAACTATACCTGTTCCATCTATATACAGCCCTCTGACTCTGTAGGCATTATTGTCCGACTCAAAATGAACACAGTTACTGAGAGTTTCTGATGTTATCATTATTCCATGAGATGAAATTGTCCTAAGAGTCTGAGTGCGAGCTCTTGAAGCTCCGCCCCCTGTGTCGTGCAGCAGCAGCTCATTTGCATTTAAAGGGCACACACTAAAGCAGAGCGTTTTTCTGAGTCCTCAAAAAAGACAATTTAAACATGCTGTAAAAATGATCTGTTGGGTATTTTGAGCTGAAACTTCACAGACACACTCTGGGGACATCAGAGACTTATTTTACATCTTGTAAAAAGGGGCATAGAACGGGACCTTTAATGCAAATATGACATTTGTTGAGATGTGTTTGTTATGACACCTTGACATAAACCAATACATCATAACTTGTCAGTGTGTTTGTCATGACAACTTGACATTACTAAGACAACACAACCTGTCATAAACATGACATAGCAGATTAATTATCAAACTTAAGAAACCACTTAGCTTTATGGATTAACATTACATTAAACTGGCAGGTGGTTGGTTTTGACATTGGCTGTCATGAACCCATTATAACTTTGTAATGACAAATTCAATTTGTACCACTGTAGTTGAGGTCACGAAAAATATTCATGACACAGTTATAATGGCCTCATGACATCCAATGTCAAAACCAACCACATTTTAGCTTAATTTGTTTAACTCAATTTAATGTTAAGTTGTCATGACAAAGACACTGACAGGTTATGATGTTATGGTTTATGTCAAGATGTCATAACAAAGACATCTTAAACAATGTCATATTTGCATTCAAAATGTCATTACTGAGTGAAAGTCACTTAATGACACTTGTCATAAACATGCATAAACCCTACTGCATATCCATGACATATGTCATGTCATGGTTATGAAGGTGTCATGTCAGTCTTATGCACACCACTTCAAATAAAGTGTTACCAAAAAATAATACTTTATAAGACATTTATGGAAAAATACAATTTTCTTTCCAAGATATTTCCAACTCTAACTTTGAACCAATTATGTAGAATGGCCCAAATAGCATATTTTAACAGGATTTGTTTCCAGGTATGACTAAAAATGTGCTTTTGACTTTCATTTATATTTTGATATTATTGTATTTTTAGGTGTTCAAGCACGAAGTGCTGAAAACCTATTGTAATTGTAAGGGTTTTTATTATTATTATTCTGCCGTAAAACGCATCGTGCAGACCAAACCATAAGTGCTAGAGACTTGATATTTGGGATTAAGGTAGCACAGAAATCGAGGAGAGGTTGAGAGAGTATGAGCCTAATTGGCCCATAGGTGGCGCTATAGCAACAAAAGCGCGAAACTGATCATAACTCCTAGACCCTAGGTCGTAGACTCAAGTGTCTTATATCATTGGAAAGCTGGGCTTCTGACTTAAAAAAACGTATATCTCCGATTTTATTTGCGCCTGGAAAAATCTTCCGCCATCTTGGATTTTGTCCAAAACCTACTTTTGCGAACTAGTCCCTGGTTTTTCACCCGATTGGAACCAAACCAGTGCAGAGATGTTTTCTGGAGTCTGAATATCAATAATTATCAAACAAAAAGTTGAATTTTCGATTCAGGGTCGCTAGGGGGCGCAAAATGAACATTGTGGGCGGAGACTATTTTTCTAAAATAGGCTATAACTCGAGAAGTAAATGAGATATCTTCACCAATCTTGGTGTACTTGTGTATGAGTTCAATTTGAGGTCACAGTAAAAAATTCGCGTCGATTAATCACTAGGTGGCGCTATAACATGGAAAAAATATAAATAGGGCTATGACCACCTGACCGTTAGTCCGATTGACTTGAAAATTGGTATGCAGTGTCCTGGTCCAAAGTACCATGTATGTGTAAAAGGATATTGGTGTATCTCAAAAAACATGGCCTCCATCAGCCAATGAAGTTCAAGCACCTATTAAACAAGGTTAACGGAGTCCGATTGGAACGAAACTCGATGGGCATGTTCGACTCGTGGCCCTAGAGGTCTGTAAGAATTTTGAAAGAAATCGTCCACTAGTTGGCGCTAATGAGTTTTATGGCTCTGTAATCACGTGGTGTTGCACACATCCCCACAAAATGCATATCATTTGATAGATCTCCTCATTCTGAACAACTTTGCCTCTAGAACCATTGCTGTCAATCAAATCGTTCATTAAATATTCACAAATATGTTAAAAACCTACTTTTGCGAACTTGTCCCTGGTTTTTCGCCCGATCAGAACCAGACCAGTCTAGGACAATTCTCTGGACTCTCAAGGTCAATAATTATCAAAAAAAGTTGATTTTTGCCCTTTGATTTGCTATAACAGGGTAATTTAGAAAATGGGCGTGTCAAAATACACTCAAAAGCCTATAAATCATAAAGAAAAACTCAGAACTTCACAAAAATTGGTGAGCATATGTGACATAACATCCTTAACAAGAATGCAAAATGTTATAGAGATCAGACCTTAGGTGGCGCTATAACTGTTAAAAAGCTTAAAAACCATGTATTTCCTGTGGTAAATTGCCTCTACAATGGTGTGTGTGTGTGTGTGTGTGTGTGTGTGTGTGTGTGTGTGTGTGTGTGTGTGTGTGTGTGTGTGTGTGTGTGTGTGTGTGTGTGTGTGTGTGTGTGTGTGTGTGTGTGTGTGTGTGTGTGTGTGTGTGTGTATGCATTATGGAGTTAACATGAAAAAAATGATTTGCTTTAGTGCAGATTCAGAATACTGGTAAAACCAAGTAGTTTAAAATGAAAGTGACCCAATAAGTGGTCTTCTACTGACCTCTGCTGGCCATTAATTAATAAATTATACAATAATTGACAGGAAAAGTTAAACTTCTGCATTTGGATGGCTATAACAGGGTCATTTAGGAAATGTAACATTGACCAAGTTCCCCGAAAGCCGATATCTCTTCAATGAATGCTCATATCTTCTTTAAAAACATCAATCTAAACAAGCATGAAAAATTTCAGACAGATTCAGACAATTTGCCTGTACAACAGTTAAAAAAAAGGTGAAAATGATGTGAACATAATTGCATATTAAGCCAATAAGTGGTATTTACTGCCCCCTGCTGTCATTTCATCATACTACTCTCCCTAATATTGTTACATAATTCATATTTAGACTTTATAAAATCACTATTTCAACATTTACAATCACATTTTGTCGAAAGTCATCTATTGGAGTATTTTTATTGTCATTGCATGCATAATGGAGGTAACAGGGAAAAACTGGTTTGCTTTAGTCCAGAAAACTGGGGAAACCAAGTAGATCAAAATGAAAGTGAGCCAATAAGTGGTCTTCTACTGCCCTCTGCTGGCCATTATACTTATTGACAGTCTTTTCACATGTATTTTTGCATTCATGTATTTAGACACTTAAAAATCCCTTATATAACAACACAATCATATTTTGTCAGAGTTTATCACTTCATTTGTTCATATGCTTCACATAATTGCTAGCAACGTGATAAATCATGTTGAATAATGCTAGAAACATGGTAAATCATAGTAAATATGCCAAATCATGCTAGAATCCTGGTAACTCAGTCTAGAATTGTCAGGGTTGCTGCAGGTAGCTGAAAACGAGGACACTGGATCTGCGATATAGTTGATTTATTTACAAAAATAAACTTCTATAAACATACAAGAACAAAATAAACTCCAGGATTTCAGGGTAAACACAACCATACATCGACGCTGATCAACAAACACTGAGGGAAAACACAGGGCTTAAATGAATGGGGACTAATGGGATAATGAACTGAACACAGGTGACGGGAATTGCTAATCAGACAGAGCGGGAAAACTAACAGGACTGAACCAAAATCACAAAGACAGGGGAAACCAAGATCACAAAACATAACTCAAACACATCAAAACCGTGACAGAACCCCCCCCCCCCTCCCCAAAGGCGCGTCCTCGCGCCGTATAACATCCAAAGGGGTGGGAGGGTGGGCGCCCTGGAGGCTGACGAGGGCATGGTGCAGGTCCGGGAAGCCTCCAGGGCGGAGCAGGCTGTAGGTGTGGCCACGGCGGAGCAGGCTGTGGGCGTGGCCAGGGCAGAGCAGGCTGAGGGCGTGGCCAGGGCAGAGCAGGCTGAGGGCGTGGCCAGGGCAGAGCAGGCTGAGGGCGTGGCCAGGGCAGAGCAGGCTGTGGGCGTGGCCAGGGCAGAGCAGGCTGTGGGCGTGGCCAGGGCAGAGCAGGCTGTGGGCGTGGCCAGGGCAGAGCAGGATGTGGGCGTGGCCAGGGCAGAGCAGGCTGTGGGCGTGACCACGGCGGAGCTGTGGGACCCTCGGGCGTCCAAGGCGGAGCTGTGGGACCCTCGGGCGTCCAGGGCGGAGCTGTGGGACCCTCGGGCGTCCAGGGCGGAGCTGTCGGACCCTCGGGCGTCCAGGGCGGTGAGGACCCTTCGGGCGGCCATGGCGTTGAGGACCCTTCGAGTGGCCACGGCGTTGAGGACCCTTCGGGTGGCCACGGCGGTGAGGACCCTTCGGGTGGCCACGGCGGTGAGGACCCTTCGGGTAGCCACGGCGGTGAGGACCCTTCGGGTGGCCACGACGGTGAAGACCCATCAGGTGGCCACGACGGTGAAGACCCATCAGGTGGCCACGGCGGTGTTATTTTTCCGGGCCTCCGTGGATCTTTGGCCGGCCACGGCGAAGGCATATAGCCCCCCCCCCAAAATTTTCTTGGGGAGGACAGGCTCAGGATCGGGAACTGACTTGACATAAATGGGCTCTGGCGCTGGGTCAACTGGCTCTGGGTCAACGGGCTCTGGCTCTGGCGCTGGGTCAACGGGCTCTGGGTCAACGGGCTCTGGCTCTGGGTCAACGGGCTCTGGCTCTGGGTCAACGGGCTCTGGCTCTGGGTCAACGGGCTCTGGCTCTGGGTCAACGGGCTCTGGCTCTGGGTCTGGGTCAACGGGCTCTGGCTCTGGGTCTGGGTCAACGGGCTCTGGCTCTGGGTCTGGGTCAACGGGCTCTGGCTCTGGGTCTGGGTCAACGGGCTCTGGCTCTGGGTCAACGGGCTCTGAGTCTGGGTCAATGGGCTCTGGCTCTGGGTCTGGGTCAGCGGGCTCTGGCGCAGGATCAGCGGGCTCTGGCGCAGGATCAGCGGGCTCTGGCGCAGGATCAGCGGGCTCTGGCGCAGGATCAGCGGGCTCTGGCGCAGGATCAGCGGGCTCTGGCGCAGGATCAGCGGGCTCTGGCGCAGGATCAGCGGGCTCTGGCGCTGGCGGGTAGGCGATGGGCTCAGGCGCTGGCGGGCAGGCGATGGGCTCAGGCGACGCAGGACTGGACGGGACCAGCACCTCCTGGGACTCGGAATTGGACGAGACCAGCTCATCATGGGACTCGGAACTGGACGGGACCAGCACATCATGGGACTCGGAACTGGACGGGACCAGCACATCATGGGACTCGGAACTGGACGGGACCAGCACATCATGGGACTCGGAACTGGACGGGACCAGCACATCATGGGACTCGGAACTGGACGGAACAAGCATTTCAGGGAACTCATGGCTGGACAAATGGGCCAGAGCTGATGTGTGTGTAGCCCACACACACAGAATCGCCGCAGACATCATAATCAGCGCAGTGTCTTCTTGTGTGGACTCACGTGTGGTGTGCTCGGTCTCTGGCAGGCAGGTGACGGGCTCAGGTTCTGGTAGACATGTGATGGGCACTGGTGGATTGATGACGGGCTCAGGGCATACCAGACTTGGAACTGGCTGGAGTGGGAGATCTTCCACGACGTAGCTGGATCCACACGCCCACAGCGTGTGATCCACGAACTCCAGGAAGGATAGATTGAGGTCCTTCACCAGAATTACCTGGGCTAGCGGATCCTTCAGTCCACCCCAGAAACTCCTTGTCAGTTCCTCCTCATCCAGCGTCACATCATCATAAAGGTCTAGGTAAAGACCAGCGTATTCTTCGAGTGAGCGCTCCTCTTGGAAGAGGATTGGGTTTTCGAAGGGGCTCACCTCTTTCTTCTTCCTTCTACTCATCTTCGTTTTTTCTTTCTTTTTTTTATTGGTTGATCGTTCTGTCAGGGTTGCTGCAGGTAGCTGAAAACGAGGACACTGGATTTGCGATATAGTTGATTTATTTACAAAAATAAACTTCTATAAACATACAAGAACAAAATAAACTCCAGGATTTCAGGGTAAACACAACCATACATCGACAACGATCAACAAACACTGAGGGAAAACACAGGGCTTAAATGAATGGGGACTAATGGGATAATGAACTGAACACAGGTGACGGGAATTGCTAATCAGACAGAGCGGGAAAACTAACAGGACTGAACCAAAATCACAAAGACAGGGGAAACCAAGATCACAAAACATAACTCAAACACATCAAAACCGTGACAAGAATGTGGTATATCATGGTAAATCATCCTACAACATGGTAAATCAAGGTCAACTAAGATAAATCTTGCTAAAATCATATTAAATTATACTAGAATTTGTTATATTCCATCTATGATGTCAGTAGTGAAATGCGAGATATAAGTGAAAAACCAAATTTACATTAATTTATTAATTTCAACTGTTCGTTAGCTGTAATACCCACTGTTGTCCACTAGATGGAGCAACAGCATTAGAGATTTTTTTAAATCGTTTTAACCAGTTTTCAGCATTTGCTAACAAACAAATGCTTAAAACAATATTTTTATTATTATTATGAGGGACTGTTGAATATAGTGTGTGTGTGTGTGTGTGTGTGTGTGTGTGTGTGTGTGTGTGTGTGTGTGTGTGTGTGTGTGTGTGTGTGTGTGTGTGTGTGTGTGTGTGTGTGTGTGTGTGTGTGTGTGTGTGTGTGTGTGTGTGTGTAAAAAGCATATGTCTAAAAAAAGTGCAAAGGCACCTTTGAAAACTTTTTATTAATAAGTATAATGTCCAGCAGAGGGCAGTAGAAGACCACTTATTGGCTCACTTTCATTTTGACAGACTTGTTTATCACCAGTTTTCTGCACTTAAGCAAACCAGTTTTTCCATGTTAAGACAGGCATATTTTGTCAGAGTTTATCACTTCATTTTTATTGACACTTCACATCAATGATATCAATGTGGTAAATCATGGTAAATCACGATAGAAACATGATAAATCATAGTAAATAATACTATTACATGGTGTATCATGGTAAATCATGCTAGCAATGTGATGAATCATGGTAAATCATGCTAGCAGTGTGATGAATCCTGGTAAATCATTCTAGAATGTGGTATATCATGGTAAATCATCCTACAACATGGTAAATCAAGGTAAACTATGACAAATCATGGTAAACGATGGTAAATCATGCTAGACCCATGGTAAATCATGAAAAATCACACTAAAATGTGGTATATCATGGTAAATCATGCTAAAACATGGTCTATTCCATCTATTATGTCAGTGATTAAATGCTTGCTACATAAACCTTAATATCTTTTGATGCTTTTGAGCTTAACTGCCTTAACTGTCTTAACTGTCTTAAATGCTTGAACACCGCTAAATGCTGCTAGCAGCTTAAATTTTTTTATATTTTATATTTTCCACCTGAGATTGCCACCACTAACCTACGACCAGATATTGTTTTGTGGTCTGGATCAGCTCGCATTGTTCAACTGATAGAGTTAACAGTGCCATGGGAGGATGCGGTCGATGAGGCATATGAGAGGAAGAAACTGCGGTATGCTCATCTGGCCACTGAAGCAGAACAGCGAGGATGGAGAGTCCAGGTTTATCCAGTGGAACTGGGTTGTCGAGGTTTTGTGGCACACTCTACAACCCGGTTCCTCAGAGACGTCGGATTCGGCGGCCAAGAGTTGTGTCGCACAGTAAAGAACTTATCTGAAGCGGCAGAAAGGAGCAGCAACTGGCTGTGGTTGAGACGGAAAGATTCTAGCTGGCTGTGTACAGGCCGTCACGCTATGGTTTCGTAGAGTCTGTTGGTTTATTTGTACACGTTCCTGTGGATATTGCGTGAATGAAGGGTGGTTGGGCAGATATTGTGTTTAGCGGTAGGTGGTATGCCATACGGAACCGTTGCCACTGAAACTGCTTTATAACGCACCAATGGGGCTCGACAGCCTTTGTCAACGGGTTGGCGCGTATGGTTGGGTTGCGGCGAGATCGTGAGATTGTGGTTAGGTCTCGGCAGCAGGAGGGATGTAGAGGTCAGTAAGCTGGGCTGAGTTGAGTGGGGGACGGAGGGCGGTGACTCTGGGACGCCAGAGTCACTGTCGAGCCCTCTTGAGGTGTTGTGGGCTAGTCGACGAAACACTGAGGACGGAAGGTGCCCACTTGAAGACCCTAGAGATGTCCCCTACTCAGCTCAATCCAGACGGTTGTTGTGGTGGTCCTGTAGTTGTAGTCGTCGTGTGTGCTGACGCGCCAAGTACACTGCAGCCGTTAATGCTGGACAGAAGGGGAGTCACACCACCACATGGAAAGAAGCGTAAATAGATGGAGAAGCATGATAGTACTGTAAAGCTACGTCTTAGTTTTGCTTATCTTGGCGAAAACCGAGTACAAATCAGCATGAAGTTTTAACATCTACTCTCGTCTAATGGAAATCTTGATTTTATATATATATATATATATATATATATATATATATATATATATATATATATATATATATATATATATATATATATATATATATATATATTGTCCTCAAATTCTTTCTTGTGTGACACAGCTGAATGAAAGGCTCATTATGCAGTTCATTATGCGGGTCACTGTCTTCTCAGATGTGAACCACATAATTATTCATGATTGGGTTGGACAATTCACGCATATTATCTTACCAAACATAAAATGTTTTACACAATTTAAATCAATCTATTGTGTTATGTGAATGATTAGGCAAAATGATTAGGCAGGATCATTTTGAAGCAAAAACTCTAGGTGACAACATCCATTAGTCAAAAAATATTGTGGACACATATTTAGTATGTGGCCTCATTTCAGAAACTTACATTTTTAGTTTTTTCAATAACCATGAATAAACATTATTCTCTCAAAAACACAAACGTACATACATGTTGCTCACATATTATGGTAGCCCTGTTTGTGCTAAATAGAGTTTAATTACACCTTTGCCATTCACATGTTTATAAGCAACTGAAAAAAGCACAAATGTCAGGGCATGTCAAAACATCTCAAGGACCCCAAAAGCACCTTAGACCCCAGAGGGTTAAGCCCTCATGTTTGCCAGTGTCCTTGTCAATTTAGTTTTTTATAACGGTTGTTGGTAAGCTCCATGTCATGTCGTTTTGAGTTTCATGCCATGCCATGCTTTTGTTTTATGTTTGATCATGTTTTAAATAAAACTTCACTTGGGTTCTGCAACTTGCTTTCAGTCGACTATATTACAGAAAATAAAATAAGTGATTAGTGTAGCCTGCTTAAAATAGCATTGGACATAAAACAACAGGAAGAAAACATAGTTGATGACTAAAAAACAATAATTTTATGAAAATCGGCAGTGTAAAAATTCCAGTGTTAAAAGTTATTATTAATTCCTAAAGAGTTAAATTAACAATCTACAATGTTAAAAAGTACTCCTCTTCAGTGTAGTAGGCTATACAGGGTGCCACGTAGTGTAATTTTATTTTTTACACTGAAAGTGCAAAAAAACGCGCCGAATTGTCGAACAGACAGAGAGAGGAATGAACATAATTCACAGCTTCCGCGTTCTCTTCTTCAGCGTTCTTTTCGGGGCTCAGACAGAGAGAGATGCACACACATGAACATACCTCCAATTTCAGACAGAGAGAGGAATGAACATAATTCACAGCTTCCGCGTTCTCTTCTTCAGCGTTCTCTTCGGGGCTCAGAGAGAGAGAGATGCACACACACATGAACGTACCTCCAGGTTCAGACAGAGAGGAGTGAACATAATTCACAGCTTCCGCGTTCTCTTCTTCAGCGTTCTCTTCGGGGCTCAGACAGAGGGAGATGCACACACACGAACGTACCTCCAGTTTCAGACAGAGAGAGGAATGAACATAATTCACAGCTTCCGCGTTCTCTTCTTCAGCGTTCTCTTCGGGGCTCAGAGAGAGAGAGATGCACACACACATGAACGTACCTCCAGGTTCAGACAGAGAGAGGAGTGAACATAATTCACAGCTTCCGCGTTCTCTTCTTCAGCGTTCTCTTCGGGGTTCAGACAGAGAGAGATGCACACACACGAACGTACCTCCAGTTTCAGACAGAGAGAGGAATGAACGTAATTCACAGCATCTGCGTTCTCTTCTTCAGCGTTCTCTTCGGGGCTCAGCCAGAGAGAGATGCACACACACATGAATGTACCTCCAGTTTCAGACAGAGAGAGGAATGAACATAATTCACAGCTTCTGCGTTCTCTTCTTCAGCGTTCTCTTCAGGGCTCAGACAGAGAGAGATGCACACACACATGAACGTACCTCCAGTTTCAGACAGAGAGAGGAATGAACATAATTCACAGCTTCTGCGTTCTCTTCTTCAGCGTTCTCTTCGGGGCTCAGACAGAGAGAGATGCACACACACATGAATGTACCTCCAGTTTCAGACAGAGAGAGGAATGAACATAATTCACAGCTTTCGCGTTCTCTTCTTCAGCGTTCTCTTCGGGGCTCAGACAAAGAGAGATGCACACACACATGAACATACCTCCAGTTTCAGACAGAGAGAGATGTAAGCATGCTGGGACTGCGAGTGAACAGCAGCAACACCATTCCCACCCTCCCATATTCACCAATACACTGCAAGATTTCACTCGTGCTCGCAATAGAACTGCAATTCAACAGACTCACTGTGCAATCAGGGCTTACACCCGCAATCCAGCCGAAATCTCATTCTCTCTCGTTTTCTCTCGCTCTCTCTCGCCCTCTCTCATGTTCTCTCTCACCCTCTCTTGTTCCCACAGCCTCCCTCCGCTGTTTCGGCCGCTGCCTCGGCTTAGGCCTCTCGCCCACTGCGGGCACCCTCTGCTCGGTGCACCCCCGTTCCGCCTTCCTTCAACTGCTCCTTTTATATCCTCTCCAAACATGCTCTCTCGTTTACCACCGCAATCAAGTCCAACCTCGTTCAGCTGTGCGCAGTCTCTCCCGAGATCGGCCATGACGGCAAACCGAAACTGAAGCTGGTGCCACCCCGGAAGTGCTCCCCCGGGGGGCAATGCGCCAAATTTTAGTTCCACTCTTAGTCACCCGGTGACATAACGTTACAGAAGAAAAAAGAAGAAAAAGTTTCTCATACCGATAACATTTTTAAAATAAACTTGTTGGAATGTGCTTACAATTTGTTTTGTATATATATTTAGCTTCTTTCATTTTGGTTTGTTGACAGCCTTAATGGAAGTAAGCATTCCCGCCTCCAGTCGCACCGAGGCCTGGGTTTTTAACACGAGCCTGGCGCTGAAGCTGATGAGGTGGTCTAAAGCAGCTCCATTTGGGCTTTTTTGCTTCGCAGATGAGAGAATTCATCAAATGGTAATTTTATATTTGTTTTGTGAGTATAAAAGTAGCCGTGTTATATATTAAAACGTTAACAATTCCGTTTTCGTGACACATGCACATTATTAACATCTTGTAACGTTAGTGCACACTGCAAACAACAAATGCAGTGTTTTGTAGACTGATGGGGAAGCGTTTAAAACTATTTTTTCGCCGTTTAACGTCAAGTGTGAATTACACTGTGCTTGTTCTTAAAGTAACACTAGGTAAAATTTAACTTTTGCTCTCGGGGTCCCCCCCTACAGTTGGGAAACAGTATTGTCCTCTACTTACTGTCGTAAACCGTCATGAATGTAGCACTAGCTAGCACATGCATTTGTTGACAACCATGATAGCCGTGAACACTGTAGGAGGAGGTCACATGCAGGTGTTCTGCTAGCTTGCATCGCGTGTGAAATGTCTTCATCCCAGGTACAGTGGCATATATTTCAGCATGTCATATGAATGTAATTTCATGGGTTTTATTTATTTTTTTCTAACGACAAATGATCGCGATGCTCACATTTACAAGCCAGCGTCATTATAGTAGCCTAGTCTAGCCTATTGGTTACCGTTTTACTGAATCTATACTTCAATGCAATGTTTGAGTGGTAGATAATAACCATATATCGTCAATATCAAGCTATATTATTATATCAATGATGCGCGCGCGTGCGTATTAATGCGTAGGCTACTCTAGCACACACACGCAAGGTCTCTCTCTCTCTCTCTCTCTCTTCTCTCTCTCTCTCTCTCTCTCTCTCTCTCTCTCTCTCTCTCTCTCTCTCTCCCTCTCTGTCCTGCGCGTATTCAATTTAATAAGTCAGGACACTAAAATTAGAGTTGAAATACGGGACTGTCCCGGGAAAAACGGGACGTCTGGTCAGGTCACCCTAGCTAGTATGCAAGCAATATACTTACTAGTACAAAAGCATGACAGCCCGCATCGGTCGGGCACCCCTCCTCCTCCTTCAGCTCACGCCAGCGAGAAAACGCTGGCACAGTGTTGATCCTTGTTCTGGCTTTAACGCGATCACTTTCTCTTTTGCTTTGCTCCGATAAAACCTTTGCTTTCTTGTTTTTCTGTGCTGCTTCGGCCATGACTATAACATTTGGCTCACACGTCTGATTTTAAGGAAATGGGGGTGGTGGTGGAAGTGACGTATATGCCGTAAAGCAGTCAAATTTTGTAGTTCTCTTTGTTCACCGGTTACTACCCGAAACCCGAAGTTTAAAAGTACGATTAAAAACGCTACAGACCCCTTCAGGCTATGGCAGACGTGTCATTCAACCTATTGTAAGTCGATGTACCATCACAAGAGCCAGGAGGCTAAACCCTCCCAGGCCCCCTTCAGTCCCGTCATGGGACCTTTCCACGGTCTTGGAGGCCATGAAGGGTGCCCCATTCGAGCCGATCCAGTTATCGGACATGAAGCACCTGTCTTTCAAAGCGGTGTTTCTCATGGCTCTCGCTTCAGTGAAGCGTATAGGGGACTTACAGGCGCTTTCTGTAAGCGCGTCATGTATGGAGTTTGGGCCTAATGACTCAAAGGTCATACTCAAACCTAAGCACGGCTACGTGCCGAAATCCCTCAACACACCGTTCAGGGCCCAGGTGATTTCCCTGTCTACCCTTCCGGTTATCAATGAGGAGGAGGACGCGAATCTTCTTTGCCCAGTTAGGGCATTAAGAGCTTATGTGTCCCGCTCGTCTGGGTTCAGACAGACTGAGCAGCTTTTCGTTTCGTTCAGTGGGCGTTCCAAGGGAATTGCCACTTCGAAACAGAGCCTATCCAGATGGATAGTCGATGCCATTGCGCTGGCTTACACTTCCAAGGGCCTGCAGTGCCCCTTGGGTGTCAGGGCGCACTGCACAAGAGGCGTGGCCTCGTCGTGGGCATGGTCTAGCGGGGTCACCCTGCAAGATATCTGTACGGCCGCGGGCTGGGCCTCGCCGTCTACATTTATAAAATACTATAACCTGGAGGTGCCTGCCATACAAGCTAAGCTTTTGGCTATTTAAACTTCAGTGCTATCTGCCCGCTGTGCGGCTCGGACGCTGAGTGTTTGGCCTGCGCATCGTTCAGACTGATGCAGCAGCTCCATGAGTACTGGCACAAGTAGGGCCACCCAGTCAGGCTGAATGCTTTCACCCTGGCTGCGTGGTTTAACGGTCATATGGTGCCCCCTGTGGGCCTATCTATAGGGAGAAATGCTTCCAGCCTCTCCTCCTTTACTCTCTGTGAGTGTATGGTGATTATGCACTATATGCGCCCCGGGCTTTGCCCCTGGGACTGTGGTGTTGGATCCCTATCAGCACGGCGTGTTACACTGTGTTCCCCATAGCATAAGCTATTACGCAGTACGAGAGATACTCTCGTAAGAGAACGTACTCGGTTACTAACGTAACCTCGGTTCTCTCTAGAGAGGGAACGAGTACTGCGTATCTTGCCGTGCTTGGAATACGCTCTGGTTCGCTTCGGCGATGAAAAATCAGTGTATAGCAGGATATCGAGCTTATTTATAGGGTGAGACCACGCCCTTTCTGGCGGGACGTGACGAAATGGGCGCGAAGTGCCCCCATTCGTCATGACGTCACGCAGAGCTGCTCTCGATAGGCTGCTGCTTTTGCCGCAAGACAGCCAATAGGCGCGCGAGCTGTCTCGTCTAAGGTCTGCTTGCTGCTGCAAAGCGCTTTACATTGATTAAAAATTAAGGATAATTTTTTGGCTTCAATGTCTCGATGAAAAGAGTTTTCCCCATAGCATAAGCCAGGTGTGCCCAACCCTGCTCCTGGCGATCGACTGTCCTGCACAGTTTATCTCTAACCCTGATCAAACACACCTGCCTTTAATTTTCAAGTAATCCTGAAGACCTTAATTGGTTGTTAAGACCTTAATTGAAGACCTTCAGGTGTGTTTGATTAGGGTTGGAGATGAACTGTGCAGGACAGTCGATCGCCAGGAGCAGGGTTGGGCACACCTGGCGTAAGCTATTACGCAGTACTCGTTCCCTCTCTAGAGAGAACCGAGGTTACGTTAGTAACCGAGTACGTTTACATAATATGCCACATAATTTTAATAGTTTGGTTATAATTAACATATACTGTACTTTTGACAACTATAAGCAGCTGCTGCAGATGTGTGCAAAGGTTTGGGTGATTTATGATTTATGATATAAGCAAGTGATTATGATAACTTGCTACACTTGCTGCTATATGTTATTGTATGGCCATGTAAGTATACGCTGTAATGCAAAGGCAAAGCACAGTATAGCCTAAAAAATTAATATTCACCTCCCTTTGATCTATCTAATTGTACCATTTGTTGTTAAATTTAATTGGATGCTTATATTTTGGTTAAGAAAAACACAAAAAGCTGTTTTTCTCAGTTTGGCGTTTTTGCTGATACTCCTTTGTAGGGCAGAAAGGGGCACACCCTGGACAACTAAAACAACTAAACTTGAAGTTCACAGGCTTTATTTAAACAAATTAACTGCTTCCCTAAATGAACTTCTGAAAAGTGCTAGAACTAAATACTTCTCTCAGCTTATATCCTTTAATAAGGAAAATCCCAAATTCTAGTTAGACACTATTAATTCTATTGTCTCGCCATCTGCCCCTCGAATTGCAGTGCTCTCTCCATCAGACAGTAATGTATTCCTTAACTTCTTTGTTGATAAGATTAGGGTAATAAAAGGTAGTATCTTACCTCTACCTGCTTATATCACAAAGTGCAAGTGAAATAACAGGAGAAGACATTACAGTTACATTACAGAAGACACCACAGTGACAAATGTATATTTATCACTTTTACCCTTTATACATTTTATATAACACATGGCGTAGTATCTGCTCTTTCTCTGTGCTATTGTTTTTCTTTGCTATTCAATTAGGTTTTATTTTAGATAGTTCATTCCTAGGGTTAAAAAGTCAGATGACGACGAATGGGGTTTCGCTTAGAACACCTATCGACTTCGAGTATACAAAACGAGCCAATGGCAAATAAATGCCATGGGTCTGCGGAATTTGCCGAGACTGAACTCAGGCGATCCCCGCGGTACAGCGGAAGTGGCAGGCAGACGTAACTTAGAGACTTAGAGAGTACACATATGACCCGAAGGAAGCATATGGAGAACACTGGGGTATCCAGCCGCAGGTGGAATATTTCAACCCCAGGGGTGGCAAGGTGGCTTGCCAAGGGAAAGACACATGCTCAGAGAGGCTTACAGTGGAAATACACATGTGGGGGTAGCTCCGGAGAGGGACCATGCACACGGAGGCCCCCTAGCCGACTCACAGGCAAGAGACACTGGCGCCGACGTCAGGAGTGCAGGAGGAACTCAGGGCTTTCGTGGAAGCTCACCTGAGGAGAATATCAAACGTATCCAGTCCGTGGAGTGGAATGGCGAGCAAGCGAAGACACCTGAGCGGGTCCAATACTAGCTGGTTGAAGCGAGTACATGAGAGGACACTGGCTCCACTCTGAGATTATAGAATCTGGCGAATGTGTTGGGTGTCGCCCAGCCTGCAGCTCTGCAGATGTCTGTTAGCGAGCGCCATGCGCCATGCGCTAGAGCCCAAGAGGATGCCACACTCCGGGTGGAGTGGGCAGTCATACCAAGGGGGCACGGTCAACCTTGCTGCTGGTATGCCAAAGCAATGGTGTCCACTATCCAGTGAGACAGCCTTTGCTTGGAGAGAGCCTTTCCCTTCAGCTTCCCACCATAACAGACAAAAAACTGGTCTGAGGTCCTGAAACACTGTGTTCTGTCTACATAGGCGCGGAGAGCGCATACTAGACAGAGCAGTGCCAAGGATGGGTCTGCCTCCTACGAGGGCAGCGCTTGCAGGTTCACCACCTGGTCCCGGAAGGGAGTGGTGGGATCCTTGGGCACATATCTGAGCCGGGGTCTCAGGATCACGTGAGAGTAAGCCGGCCCGAATTCCAGGCACACTTCGTCAAGGAGGCCAGGGAAGGACCAGCGTTCCGCGGGGGACTGCTCTGCCAGGGGTCTGGCGACAGAGGGGGATGAAAGCGGTACGGTCCGAGGACGGAACACACTGTCAACCGGCTCTGAGACAGAGGGGACACGGGGTGCACGGCTCGGAGGCGGCGCACCGTGTCGTCCGTGAACTCTGTATGCTCGGAGACGAGAGAGTCAGTTCTTTCTGAATAAGGATTCTTCCCCAGCCCTCCACCGGGGAAAGGAGTGGCCCTGCTACCAACTCCTGGAAAGAACTGAGTCCCATCTCTGAGCGGGGGGCGGGGCTGGAGAGGGCTGTAGCATCCCCACTACGGTCTTTCAGAGCCAGGCCCGGGTGAACGGGCGGGGTTGGAACCGTGGGAGGGCGCCTTTCTGCGGTGGGCAGACTGAGGGATCTGAAAGGACGGCAGGGCCGTCGGGCAGAATAACCTCAATCTGCTCACGGGCGGTTGAGAACTGTTGGGCGGAAGCACTCAACAGCACCGCCAAAGAGGATGACCTGGGATATGGGGGTGTCGAGCAGATGGGTCCGCCCGACATCCTGCACATGAGACCGATCAGCCCCAAAATGGTGAACATCACCTGACTCCGAGAGCGTACGGCCACTTTCGTCGCTCGGAGAGCAAGGTCAGTGGCGGCGCGGAGCTCACTGAAGAGCCTCGGTTCAGTCCCGCCCTCGTGCATGTCCATGAGCATCTGGGTCAGGTAGACCAGCAGAACGGTCATGGGATGCAGTGAGGCGGCTGCCTGTCCTGTGGCACTATAGGATTTCGCCACAGATTAGTGTAGACGAAAGAACTACAGGCTTCGGACGGGTGCTTAGGATTGCACTGGGAAGCACTCTGAGGACACAGTAGCATCACAACAGAGCCTTCAACCGGGGGGACCCCAGTGTACACATGGGCACCTAGTCGAATCAAGCCCACCTAGTTATGCTGCTACAGTCATAGCATCATCCTCTGTAGCTTCATACAGGGGACTCTCACTATTGCGAGTTCACAGAGTCTCGACCTAAATGACGCGATGATCATGTTCCCAGAGAGAAAACATGAGTCATCCACGTGCTCATCAGAGTCCGATACCAGTCCGCTGCAACCAGAAATGCACGGGCGAGCCATCTTTAAAAAGACGTGCCGCGTGCGAGCTCTTTTATGAGAGAAGATAAAACTCTGCGATGTTGAAGCGAGCGGGGAGACATACACACACTGCCAGATCACTGCACAGATTAGCAGGCACTGTGAACTCGCTGCAGATCGCCGTCACACCAACACCGGAGAGAGGCTCGTCTCGTGGAGTGAAGTCAGAGATGACTGTGGAGTGAAGAAATACTCTTGGCTCCGAAGCGAAAACATATTTGCATGTTGCCGGCGTCCTCCTTTTATACCACGAGGTAAGGCGGAGTTACGTCATGCAAATTCCGCAGACCCATGGCATTGGGTCGTTTTGTATACTCGAAGTCTAAGCGAAACCCCATTCGTCGTCATCCGACGTAACTCGGAGTGACAACGAAAGGAATGCAGCTTACAAAACATGGAGCAGTTGATGTTGTAACAGTGTTAGTAATTATGCCTGCACCCTGCCAGAACTAAACCTACACATTGTTGTCCGTATTTTTTTAACTCCATTCTCGGTTTCTATTAAAAGCCAAAGTGCCACATCCTTCAACTTGGTAATTAACTTAACTTGTTAACAAAAGACTAAAAATGTATTGTATTGAAAGTAGCTGAAAATAATGTGCCAGGGCTAAAGTGTACATTTCTTTTGATGAAGCATAATAAATAATGCATATAAAATGTACCATTTTATGTTGAAACCAATGACATTGGTGGTGCATTTGAAAGGTTTATGTTTATGCAATAAAATGAATTGTGCATTAAACAGTAAAACAAGGTTTTAGATTGCTCAGTCAATTTATGAGCTTTCATTCAAATAAAGCTAAATTGTTATTTATTTTGAATCATTACTTAATTTGCATGCTACTGCACTGCTGATACACTTTAATGTGGATCTTAAATTGTTTTGATAATCTTTAAACTGCAACTTTCACACTTTTCCATTTAAGGAATGAATGCAATAGGTCATTTTAACATTTAACAAAATCAGGTGGGGTAAGATGCAAATTCATTTGAAAGAAAATTTATTTGAAAGCATAAATGAACTTAAATAAAGAACAACATTTAATCCAGCATCAGCAATAATAGCTGGAGGGAAATGAATGGCTGCCGGGACTTGGCGATGCCCCCCACGTTCAGCGAGTCTGCCGTGCATTATGTATGGGATCTCCAGGATGGAGCCATTATGGCAATCAGAGGATCAGAGCATCAATCTCAGGTAAGCCACAGGGAGTAAATGAACTGTAAAGAGGAGGAGGAAGAGAGAAAAAACCTGAGGGAGAAAGTGAACCTCAATTTATCATTTCAACTTTGAGTAGTTGCACAGAGCTCTGTCTGTATAATTACCCCCAAAGAGATAATCTATTTATCAGCAACTCCGTCTATCTATTACTCCCTCCCTTTCTATCTTTTGTCTTCATCAAGATATTCATCGCTCAATCCCTTGGAGCACACAGATCCGGGACCCGAATCACACCAGAAAACATGTTTGTTATTTATCAAAGCCACCATGTAATTTTCTGGAGCAATTTCCTGTTCCGAGCCTAATGTCACTTTTGACCCAATACTGGGCATAGTAATTGAGAAAAGATTCAGCCGTTAAATATTATGATTGACTGAGTTAGGGGGCCTTGTATATTTGCCATTACTCCAGTTTATCCAAAGGGGATCCATTCAAGAGAGGCCTCCCACGACGGATGAAACTAATTAATCTCGCAATTGCACGCTTGCTCATGAGGCCACAGTTTTAGCCCTGCCTTAATCTAATCCATCATGATGCTCAGCAGCCAGGCCGGTGGAGACAAATAGAACTTCTCTCCCTGATATCACTCATCATGTATTTTGGACAGTAAAGATCTGTGTCTGTATGTTTTAACAATGGATGAGCGAGACTCCTTCCTCTCTGTGAGATGAGGTATTGAGTAGCCGAGGAGTCTGGTCAGAAGTAGGGATTTCAATTTCTCATCTCGATCATTGATGGCTCGCAAAAAATGGGGGGGGTGGGGGGGGGGGTCGGGGGGGGGGGGGGGGGGGGGGGGGGGGGGCTAACGCTAATCAATCAGACCTCAGGTACCGCCCAAAATGCTGCAATAACCAATCAGAAAAAATAAAATAATATATTTTTTTAAAGTCGGTCGATCGTCGTTCTCATGATCGATTTAGTACTCCAGTACTCGTCCCCATCCCTACACTGTAAGAAAGTGAACGTAAAATCAACAGTAACTTACTGGCAACAAATTTCCAAACAAGTTTCAGTATTTTATTCCGCGGTAAAATTACTGTAAATCTGACTACAGTAGTTCACAGCATACTGTATAATAACTTACAGTATATTTATACTGTAAAATTAATTACAGTTCTTGTTTTTGCACTGTATTTTAAAATACTGTAAAATTACTATGCAGTATAATTGATTACGGTAGTTTTTATATTCACATATACACATATATACACAACATATTATAACTAACTACAATCTGTTACACGCTTAAAAAATAATGAAATATAAAGGCTTTTATGCAAAAAAATATTTCACAGTTATATTAGATGTCGCATCAATTATTACAACACTCAGAATTCCGTTTAAAAACTTTTATTAAAATTGAATTCATTAAACTGTAAAAACACCCTCCAGACTTGGGTCAATGCAGATACCAGATTGTTATAAAATAAAACAACCAAAACACATGTGTGTGAAATTTTTATACAGCTAAAAGAGCCTGGGGTCAAATTGACCCCAAGGAACACCGATGCTACAAAATGTGTACAGGACATTGAAAAAATATCAGCAGGTTAATTTTATTTTTACAGAGTTGTCCCCATAAAATTAGGAAAAGTCATTAAATTTGAGGCAAAAAAAAAAAGAAAAAAAAATCATGTATGTACAGATAACACTTAAACATTGTTACATTGAATACAAAGATAATAGGAGGGTTAAATACAGATATAAATGTTTTTTTCTTGATTTATAAGCATATCTATAATGTGTTTAATAATTGTATTTTCATACTTTGTTAATGATCAATTAACAATTTCTAAATGAAGTATAGAATTATTTACAAACCAGTTATTTAAAAGTTGTCAGTGGTGCATAAGATCACTTAGAAAGTGTAAGTAAATGGGGTAAATTCAGGCAGTTATAGTAGTTGTCAGATCACTATTTTGTGAGCTCATCTAAAATGAGGACTATTCATGCCTCGTAAAGCATTTATAAAGGAGATTTAAAAACTCAGTTATCTTCTAAACTGAAAAATTAAACAAACACGACAGTGATACAGAACATAGAAATATTTAACAGCCTTTAAATATCCTTAGTAAATGCTTTACAAGGCATAAATAGTCCTCACATTCGATGAGCTCACAAAAATAGTTAAATGACCACTACTAAATTATTTATAACTACCCGAATTAACCCTGAATTAGCATAAATACATGTTAATAAAGCATTTATTAACACAATATGTAACTATTACTATATGTCTGAATAATAAGATGTCTGAATGTACATTTAAATAGTTTATAAATCATTTACTTACACTTTCTAAGTAATTTTATGAACAACTCTTAAACTGACAACTCTTAAATAACTGGTTTATAAATAATGCAATACTTTATTTAGAAATGATAAATTGATAATTAATAAAGTATGAAAATACAATTATTAAACAGATTATAGATATGCTTCTAAAATCAAGAATAAAGCATTTATAACTGTATTTATAAACTGCTTATTAATGTCTATTAATGCTTTATAAATTATGAATTAACTGTTTACTAATGCTTAACTAATGATTAATAGCGTGCAGTTATTATAAAGTGCACCATACTAATACTGTGTTTGACCCCCTTTCGCCTTCAGAACTGCCTTAATTCTACGCGGCATTGATTCAACAAGGTGCTGAAAGCATTCTTTAGAAATGTTGGCCCATATTGATAGGATAGCATCTTGCAGTTGATGGAGATTTGTGGGATGCACATCCAGGGCATGAAGCTCCCGTTCCACCACATCCCAAAGATGCTCTATTGGGTTGAGATCTGGTGACTGTGGGGGCCATTTAGTACAGTGAACTCATTGTCATGTTCAAGAAATCAATTTGAAATGATTTGAGCTTTGTGACATGGTGCATTATCCTGCTGGAAGTAGCCATCAGAGGATGGGTACATGATGGCCATAAAGGGATGGACATTGTCAGAAACAATGCTCAGGTAGGCCGTGGCATTTAAACGATGCCCAATTGGCACTAAGGGGCCTAAAGTGTGCCAAGAAAACATCACCCACACCATTACACCACAACCACCACCTGCACAGTGGTAACAAGGCATGATAGATCCATGTTCTCATTCTGTTTACGCAAAATTCTGACTCTACAATCTGAATGTGTCAACAGAAATCGAGACTCATCAGACCAGGCAACATTTCTTCAAATGTCCAATTTTGTTGAGCTCTTGCAAATTGTAGCCTCTTTTTCCTATTTGTAGTGGAGATGAGTGGTACCTGGTGGGGTCTTCTGCTGTTGTAGCCCATCCGCCTCAAGGTTGTGCGTGTTGTGGCATCACAAATGCTTTGCTGCATACCTCGGTTGTAACGAGTGGTTATTTCAGTCAAAGTTGCTCTTCTATCAGCTTGAATCAGTCGGCCCATTCTCCTCTGACCTCTAGCATCAACAAGGCATTTTCGCCCACAGGACTGCCGCATACTGGATGTTTTTCCCTTTTCACACCATTCTTTGTAAACCCTAGAAATGGTTGTGCGTGAAAATCCCAGTAACTGAGCAGATTGTGAAATACTCAGACCGGCCCCTCTGGCACCAACAACCATGCCATGCTCAAAATTGCTTAAAACCACATCAACTTTGCACCCCCCCGCGGACCCACCTGTGGGTCCAATATTGCATAATCATAATCATTTTGAAAAATCTATAAGTTGTACAGCACAAAACTAGACATATATAGTATTGTTTGAAAGCTTAGAACCTCAGCTTTCATGACAATCCCATCACTTTTGTATTTATGTTAACTAGAATAAGATATTATGGTCTAAATTCGACCCCCCCGCAACGACCCCCCCTTGAGAAAATCATATTTATGATATTAAATGTCATATTTATATCACACAAACTCACCAGAAATAGACAAATCATACATCAAATGAAAGCTCTCACTCTCAAGAATATATTTTTCCGATCCAACACTTTACAATAACATTATTTTCCAAAGAATCACGAAAACGGAATCGAGTTTTTTGAACAAGCAAACACATGAATCATATTCCTGTTCGGATCACTTCCTCCGTGTGGAGCTACTAGCCTCAAACGCTATATCAGCTCGTTCCTTAGGTTGTTTTCTTCAAAATGAGACCATTTTCACATGTCTTCGAGCAAGGATGACCAAATTACACTGTAATATGTCACCGATGTCCAGATCAAAACGTGCGATCTATGATAGGAGCAAATATTCTTATTAATCTTAGGCTTGATCGTCTTCGTTAGACGCGATGTTTGATGACGTCATCAAATATTGCGTCATGCGTCAAGAAAGCCGAGACTCTCAGTGGTCCATAGACACGTCGATCATTTCTCTAACCCACTCAGAGACCGAGATATTCTATGACAAGTTCGAGGAGGCGGGTCTTCATCCTGACATTCCAGCAGCTGCCAGCGCGCATCGCAGAAGAGAGGAGTCTAGTTTGAGATCGATTGATAGTTTGGAAAGTGTTTTTTTTTAGTTATTGCGTACTTTTTACAACTGGTTGGAGTGTTTTGTCTTTGGACAATGGCTTCAAGAAAGATTTTTGTCGGCGTAGAGGCTGTTTTGGCGGAGTTTGATCGAGACAGTAACACTGAAACTTGCAGCAAAGTTTTGACTCTGATCACAAGCTGCGTAATGGATCCTGAATTTGAGTAAGTACACATTTTGAACCTATAAACGTTGTATTTGTGTATTTCATGAACTAATGCATGCCACAATTGTACAAAATATTCATGCAACAGACATCGAGGAATATCACAACCCATGCACGCTCTAGTTCAAATTAGCTTGGATGCTTTTGCTAACGCGTTTGCGGTTGTTGTTTTTTTTGTCGCGTACATGTTTGTGCATGTATATTTGAGATTTATTTTGCACCCAAAGATATATGCATGTAATAATAAACGAGCACAACCCATGCATATATTGATGCCATAGGTCAAATATGCTTGGGAGCTTTTGCTAAGCTATATATATACACACACACACATACACGTGAAATGCATTCTACATGTTGGTTACATTCATATTTGAATCAGTGGATGCATGAGTTGTGCTCCTTTATTTTTGCACACATGTATTGGTGTGTCTTATGTGGGTATGCAAATTATAATCTTGTATCTGTTATGTGCATACGTTAATTATTTTGTGTTTGTGTGTAATATTAGCATGCATTTCTGAATCACAATGTGGATTCATAAATTTGTTTTGTTTTGCAGTCTGGACAGTGGTGATGAATGGCAGCCAGAAATGAAGACACCAGTGACTCCTTTCAGATAAATCTCAATAACTTTTTCTGCGGAGGAGTTATCAAGAAAATTATTTTTTCCCCTGTTTACAGACACCTCGTGGAAACAGTAGAAACTTTCTGAAGGGAAATACACCAAACAGATCCTAAGTTACAGACTCTGAACTAAAAACCTAATAAAAAAAAAATCTAAATCTGACTTTTTATCCTTATTTATCATAAACTTGTGACTAAATACAATAAAATATATGCAATATTCCACCACTGTGTTAAACTTTAGAGTGTTTTTTGTAAAATGAGACCATTTTCATTAATTTACTCCAATGTATGTGCGTAGGACACTCTTTTAAATCCAGGTATGCCCAATTCTTTTAGCAATAAAAAATGGAGACTTCAAAAGTACACTTGGAGACACCAGTGACTCCTTTCAGATAAATCTCAATAACTTACTTTCAGAAAGAGTTAGCAAAAAAAATTCTTTTTGCCCCTGTTTACATACACCTAGTGGAATCAAAAGAAACTTTCTGAAGGGAAATACACCAAAACGATCATAAGTTACAGACTCTCAACTAAAAACTTAATTTAAAAATCTATCAAAATCTGACTTTTTATCCTTATTTATCATAAAATTGTGAATGCATACAATACAATATATGCAATATTCCACCACTGTGTTAAACTGTAGAGTGTTTGTTGTAAAATGAGACCATTTTCATCCATTTACTCCAATGTATGTGGGTAGGACACCATTTTAAATTCAGGTATGCCCAATTCTTTTAGCAATCAAAAATGGAGACTTTAAAAGTACATTTGTCACTCCTTTCAGATAAATCTCAATAACTTTTTTTGAGGAGGAGTTATCAAGAAAATTCTTTTTGCCCCTGTTTACAGACACCTAGTGGAATCAAAAGAAACTTTCTGAAGGGAAATGCACCAAACAGATCCTAAGTTACAGACTCTTAATTTAATTAAAAATAAAGCTTAATTTAAAAATCAATCGAAACCTTATTTTGTTATCCTTATTTATCATAAAATTGTGAATAAATACAATACAATATATGCAATATTCCACCACTGCGTCAAAATGAGGAGTGTTTTCTGTAAAATGAGACCATTTTCATCCATTTACTCCAATGTATGTGGGTAGGACACCATTTTAAATTCAGGTATGCCCAATTCTTTTAGCAATCAAAAATGGAGACTGTAAAAGTACACTTGTGACTCCTTTCAGATAAATATCAATAACTTTATTTGAGGAGGAGTTATCAAAAAAATTCTTTTTGCCCCTGTTTACTGCCACCTAGTGGAATCGAAAGAAACTTTCCGAAGAGACATAGACAAAACAGGTCCAAAGTTACAGATTAAAAAAAAAAAAGTATTCAAAAAAAAGTATAAAAAAATTAGATTTTTTATGTATTTATCAAAACATTGTGAATAAATACAATAAAATATATGCAATATTTCACCACTGTGTTAAAATTTAGAGTGTTTTCTGTAAAATGAGACCATTTTTATCCATTTACTCCAATGTATGTGGGCAGGACGCTCTTTTAAAGTCAGACATGCCTAATTCTCTAAAAAATTCAAAATATGCTGCAGAGTTGATGTGGTTTTAAATCACCTTTCTTTCCCATTCTGACATTCAGTTTGGAGTTCAGGAGATTGTCTTGACCAGGACCACACCCCTAAATGCATTGAAGCAACTGCCATGTGATTAGTTGATTAGATAATTGCATTAATGAGTAATTGAACAGGTGTTCCTAATAATCCTTTAGGTTTACAACAATCCCAATGCTTTACAACTATAGAACAAAAAGACTTAAATAAACTTATCACTTCATCTAAAACAAAAACATGTTTATTAGATCATATACCAACTAAACTACTGAAAGAAGTGTTACATATAGTGGAAGAGCCTCTTCTCAATATTATTAACTCGTCTTTATCTTTTGGTCATGTTCCAAGAACGTTCAAGTTCAGTAATAAAACCTCTTATTAAGAAACCACAATTAGATCCAAATAACCTAGCAAATTACAGACCCATTTCAAATCTTCCATTTATGTCTAAAATACTAGAAAAAGTTGTGTCCACTCAACTGGGCTCTTTCTTGCAAGAAAATGACATCTATGAAAAGTTTCAGTCTGGATTCAGGCCACATCATAGCACTGAAACTGCGCTAGTTAAAATTACAAATTATTTA
The DNA here is from genome assembly GCA_036326025.1 of Chrosomus eos. Taxonomy (NCBI): domain Eukaryota; kingdom Metazoa; phylum Chordata; class Actinopteri; order Cypriniformes; family Leuciscidae; genus Chrosomus; species Chrosomus eos. The sequence continues at coordinate 20,787,656 of CM070819.1, read as the reverse complement.
CTTTTAGCATCTGACCAGGGCTGTATCTCAATAAATGGTAGCTCAAAAAATACATCCTTTAGAAATGTTGGCCTATATTGATAGGATAGCATTTTTACTTGCTCGTAGTGCTGCGTTCAATACTATAGATCACACAATAATCTTAGATCGACTACAAAATTATACTGGTGTTCAAGGACAAGCATTTAGCTGGTTCAGATCATACTTATCTGATCGCTACCATTTTGTCTATTTAAATGGAGAAAAATCTTTCATAACTTCAGTAAACTTTGGAGTGCCGCAGGGATCTGTGTTAGGCCCTCTATTATTCTCAATATATATGATGCCACTTGGAAATATTATAAGGAAACATGGAATTAGTTTCCATTGTTATGCTGATGATACTCAAATATATATTTCATCACAGCCGGATGAATACGCTAAATTATCCAAATTGACAGATTGTGTTGTATTAGACTGCAACCTGTCTTTTGAAAAACATATTTCATATGTTACAAAAACAGCCTTTTTCCACCTTAGAAATATTGCTAAGCTATGTAATATGCTATCAGTTTCTGATGCAGAAAAGTTAGTTCATGCATTCATGACCTCAAGACTAGATTACTGTATTGCTTTATAAGCTGGTTGTCCTGCATCCTCAATAAACAAGCTACAGTTACTCCAAAATGCAGCCGCTAGAGTTCTTAATAGATCAAGAAAATATGATCATATAACACCGATTTTATCATCACTACATTGGTTACCCATAAAGTTCCGTATTAATTACAAGGTATTGCTACTGACTTATAAAGCCCTAAATGGTTTAGCTCCAGTCTATTTAACGGATCTTCTATCGCCCTATAATCCATCATGCTCTTTAACCCTCAGAGACCTAAGGGTATTTTTACAATAAATTTTCCGTCTGGTGTTATTCACTAAAAAAGCTTGTAAAACATCAACCCTTTTGTGCACAGACAATTGACACACCTCTTTTTTTTCAGGACAAATTGAACTTTCAGCATATTTGTGTTACATGTCACCTGAATGTAAAATAAGTTATGGGACCATAAAGACAAATGAAAAAAATAAATCGGAAATTGAATCCCTCAAATATTTATTGAAATCACACACAAATAAATAAAATCGTCTCGGTTACTGATGTAATCCTCGTTCCCCGAAGGAGGGAACGGGAGACGTGACGTCGACGTGACAACGTTAGGGGATCACTTCAGGGAGCCCTATCAACTTCGAGTGTCTACAGAACAAGCCAATGAACGTTGGCATGCGTGGAACGCGTCACGCGCCCCGCCCCGCAGCGCGGGTATAAACAGGAAGCGGACGCACGCACTCATTGTTTTTCGCTGAGGAGCCGAGATAGTGACGGCCGTACAGCGATGGTCAGCAACTGTGGCGGCGGGACGTCACGTCTCCCGTTCCCTCCTTCAGGGAACGAGGGTTACATCAGTAACCGAGACGTTCCCCTTCAGTCGCTCACGTTCGACGTGACGTCGACGTGACGACGTTAGGGGATCCCATGGAAAATGCCATCGGTTGCTGCCACATCCAGTGCCCTACGCAAGACTCTCAGACCCCCAACTGCTGGGGCGGAAGATCTGCGTAGAGGGAGTTCAACTGCTGTTCCATATACCCACACCGTGAACCCTTGGATAACACTGGGAAAGCGTGCCTTTCCAGGGGAGAGGGACGCTGCGGAAGCCACATCCTGCCCGAAGGGAGGTAACGTGGAGAATACTCATATGGACTGGCCAGAGGGGCAGTGCAACATATGGAATGTCACTGGGGTGGCTCCAGCCTGAGAAGGGGGAGGCTACACCAGACAGTGACGGCAGAGCGGACTCTGCCAAGGAAAAGACACGGGCTCACCGCAGGGAGCTGGTCGTGGAAGAATACTCATATGGGATCGCCGCAGGGATCACCACATATGGAACCCAGCCTAGCACAAGTTACACAAGCATACGAGCACTAGGCCTGGCGTCGGACGCTCCGCAACGTCTGACTGCCGAAGGGGTGCGAAGGAACTCACAGGGTTCGCCTGAGTGGGGAACTCGACTGGAGCAAAAAGCGCACGTATCCGCTCCATGTGGAGGGGAGTGGCGCAGCAAGCCGACACAAGAGTGGAAACTTCGGTGTTACCGGCTGGTTGAAGCGAGCACACAGGAAGAAACCGGCTCAACACGTAGGCTATAAAACCTAGCGAACGTGTTAGGTGTCGCCCAGCCCGCAGCTCTACAGATATCTGTCAGCGAGGCGCCGTGTGCCAGCGCCCAAGAAGAAGCGACACTCCTGGTGGAGTGGGCTCTCAACCCAGGCGGGCAAGGCACGCCTTGGGCTTCGTAAGCCAAGGCGATGGCATCCACTAACCAGTGGGCCATCCTCTGCTTGGAGACAGCCTTTCCCTTCTGCTGGCCTCCGTAACAGACGAAGAGCTGATCTGAGGTCCTGAGGCTTGTGTTCTGTCCACGTACAGGCGCAGAGCGCGGACGGGACAGAGAAAAGCCAGGGCTGGGTCTGCCTCCTCCGAAGGCAGCGCTTGCAGGTTCACCACCTGGTCCCCGAAGGGAGTGGTAGGAACCTTGGGCACGTATCCGGGCCGGGGTCTCAGGATCACGTGAGAGTTTGCCGGGCCGAATTCTAGGCACGATTCGTCGACCGAAAATGCTTGCAGGTCCCCTACCCTCTTGATAGAGGCCAATGCAACCATTAGTACTGTTTTACAGGACAGATTTTTTTAACTCAGCTGACTGCAAAGGCTCAAAGGGTGGTCTCTGCAGTCCGAAAGGACCAGAGACAAATCCCAAGAGGGTATAGAGAGTAGGCGAGGAGGATTTGGTCTCCTTGCTCCGGGCAGGGACCCACACCTTGGTCCACCCTCTGCCCAGACTCGGAGAACCAGAGCTACAGAGAGGGTCCCCCACCTAGGTCCACCCTCTGCCCGACTCAGAGAACCAGAGCTACCCACAGCCCCGGCCTCCACCCTCACCCGTGCACCAGGCGAACCCGGGGGTCCCAAACTTAAGCCCGGGATTACTGTCCCAGCAACCCCGCACCACCAGAGAACCGGGCCACTGGTAACCCAAAATCGACTTAGGTTTTGGCCGCCGCTCTGGTTCTCTGGTTCCCTCCGGCCAAGGTACTCAGCCTTTAGCCGACTCGGAGAACCAGAGCTCCCCTCAGGAATCTGACGATCAGGTCGTGCTTTCCCAACGACTTACCTTCAACTGCATCGTGATGTGCGGCAATGGCGGCAACATACACTTTAAGGGTGGAGGGAGACAGCCTTCGCTCCAACCCATCTTGCAGGAAGGAAAGCACGGCTCGGATCGAGCAAGTTCGGGGGTTCTCCTCGTGAGAAGAACACCAGTCAACGAATAGGTTCCACTTCAGAGCATAGAGGCGCCCAGAGGGGGCTCTAGTGGAAGTGATGGTGTCAACTACCACTGGGGGTAGGTCACCTAGAACCTCTGCGTCCCGTCCAGGGACCAGACATGGAGTTTCCAGAGGTCTGGACGCGGGTGCCACAGGGTGCCCCGTCTCTGAGAGAGCAGGTCCTCTCTCAGAGGAATGGGCCAGGGAGGGGCTGTCGCGAGGAGCACTAGTTCGGGGAACCAGGTCCGGTTGGGCCAATACGGTGCAACTAACAAGACCTGCTCCTCGTCCTCCCTGACTTTGCACAAGGTCTGTGCAAGAAGGCTCACGGGGGAAAACGCATACTTGCGTAGGCCCGGGGGCCAGCTGTGTGCCAGAGCATCCGTGCCGAGGGTCCCCTCGGTCAGGGAATAGAACAACTGACAGTGAGACGTGTCCAGGGCGGCAAACATATCTACCTGTGCGGTCCCGAAGCGCTTGAATCAGCTGGACCATCTGGGGATGGAGTCGCCACTCTCCCGGTAGCACCTGCTGCCGTGAGAACTCGTCGGCTGCACGGTTGAGCAGGCCAGGAATATAAATGGCATGAAGCGACCTCAGATGCTTCTGACTCCAAAGGAGGAGATGGCGGGCGAGTTGTGAGATGTACTGCTAACAACTCGAGGCAGTTGATGTGCCAATGCAGTTAAGTCCCCGTCCACAGACCTGAAGCTGCATGCCCGTTGTACGTGGCCCCCCAGCCGGTGGCAGAGGCATCCGTGGAGACCACAGAATGCCTGGACACTTGTTCTAGGGGAACATCTGCCCGCAGGAACAAAGGGTCCGACACAAGCTGAGAGTTTGGCGACAGTGCGGAGTCACTTGGACCCCGCACGAGCCGCTCTGCCACGCCCATCTCGGGACTCGATCGTGGAGCCAGTGTTGGAGCGGCCTCATATGAAGCAATCCGAGCGGCGTACCGCGGCTGCAGATGCCATATGCCCCAGGAGCCTCTGAAACAGTTTCAGTGGAGCCGCTGTTCTGCGTCTGAGCGTGCTCACGCAGTTCAACACTGACTGGACGCGGGCCTTGGTGAGACGCGCTGTCATGTTGATCGAGTCCAACTCCATACTGGGAAAAGAGATCCTCTGCCCGGGGGTGAGTTTGCTCTTTTCCCAGTTGACCCGAAGCCCTATGGCTGAGGTGACTGGGCACCATGTCCCTGTGTTCGCACAACTGCTCTCTCGACTGGGCGAGAATAAGCCAGTTGTGACAGGGCCAGCCCGAAGGGTAAGACTTTGTACTGATATGCCCGTCCCTCGAACGCAAAGCGAAGAAACGGTCTGTGTCAAGGGAGAATCGAGACATGAAAGTACGCGTCCTTCAGGTCTATCGCTGCAAACCAATCTTGGGGACGGATGCATTTGTAAATGCGTTTCTGCGTAAGCATCTTGAACGGGCAGTCTGTTGAAGGGACCGGTTCAAGACACGCAGGTCCAAGATTGGCCGTAACCCACCGCCTTTCTTGGGTACAATGAAGTACGGGCTGTAGAGGCCGGTCTTCATATCGGCTGGAGGGACCGGCTCGATCGCGTCCTTCGCCAGTAGGACTGCGATCTCTGTCCTGAGCACAGGGGCACTGTCCGCCAGAACACGGGTGAACAGAATGCCCCTGAATACAGGGGGACGTCGGGTGAACTGAATCGCATAGCCGAGTCTGACAGTACGGATGAGCCAGCGAGACGGGCTGGGAAGCACTAGCCAGGCTCCCAGACACCGCGCAAGCGGAACCAACGGCACCACAGACGTACCCGGGGTGGGGCAGCGCGGCGGAATGCAGGGACCCGACTCGGACGGCATAGCGGCCCGGAGTGGGGTCTGAGTGTGTGGTGCAACACGTACCTGCTTCCGTCGAATGGCAGAGTGAGTGTGCGGAAGCGTCAGTGCGTCCAGAACACAGCCACTGCTGCTCGCTGGCGAAGAAGAGGGGCTCGAGGGTGACAAGGCATAGCGTCGTCGACCGCCAAGCGCGCCCTCTTGGGACCCAGAGGTTTCAGAATTGCTCTTTAGTTGAAAATGAGGGTACCACTGGCCCGTGGGTCAGTTGCGGAACAGAAAAAGGAAACAAAGATTCTCCCCCGGCCCTCCACCGGGGGAAGGAGCGGTGCCTCCACCACCTCCTGAAGAGCAACTTGATCCACTCTGGGTCGCCCGTCTCAGGGTCGTTAGTACCTGTGCTTGCCTCCTGGTTTGGCAGCGGGCTGGACGGGCATGGTCAACTTCCTGCGGCCTGCCCCACGCCGAGGCCTGGATGGTGGCTGCTGCTGCTAAGGCTTAGCGGGAGCGGAGGACGCCGCAGGAGGTCGACCTCGGCGACGAGTGGACGGAGGAGCTGCGGGCAGGATGTGTCGGATGGCCTCCGTCTGCTTCTGGGCGGCCGAGAACTGTTGGGCGAAGCTCTCGACCGCATCGCCGAATAACCCAACCTGGGAAGAGGGGCATCCAGGAACCGACATTTATCGGTGTCCCTCATATCCGCGAGGTTGAGCCAGAGGTGGCGCTCCTGGACCACCAAGGTGGACATCGCCTGAGAGAGAGGTCGGTTGCCAAACGGAGCTCCCGGAGGAGCTCTGGGTCAGAACCACCCTCGTTCATGTCCATGAGCGCCTGGGCCTGATGGACCTGTAGAAGCGCTATGGCATGGAGGGCGGAAGCAGCCTGTCCACAGGCTCTGCAGCCTTGGACGGGAGGCGAGGATTGCCCCGCCAGGAGGAAGCGGACGCCGGACACAATTGCATCGAGACGGCACGCTCCACCGGGGGAACATCCACATACCCCTTAGCCGCCCCGCCGTCGAGGGTGGTGAGGAGGGAGGAGCCACTAGGACAGCTTCTGGCACTATACGGCGCCTTCCACGTCCTAGTAAGCTCCTAATGCACTTCCGGAAAGAATGGCACTGGGGCGGAGCGCTGAGAACCAGCACGGCCCGCCCCGAGATACCAATCATCCAACCGAGAAGGCTCGGGACGTGGTGGAGGGTTCCACACAAGCCCGACCTTCTCGGCGGCCCGGGAAGCATAGCCGCCCATTCTGGATCTGACTCGGGCAACGCCACACTCCCAGAGAGGGGTAACGCAGCCGAATCGTCATCTCCAGAGGACTGAAGCTCCCCCTCCGATGCTGCGATCGACATCTGATCGTCAGGTGGGGCCCCAAAGGACACGGCTGGCCGACACGAGAGGGGCCAGCGCGTTCGTTTGGGGGCTCCAACGGCGGCAGCGCTTGAGAGGCGTGAGGGGCCCACAGAGATTGCCTCGGCGGGGAAGCCCTCACGGTAATCCTCAGATCACCCTGACCATGCGCAAAAGTAGGTATATTCTGAGGTCCAGAATAAACACTAGATCTGGGCATAGGCGAGGGGACTGCACCTCCCTTGAGGTAAGCGAGTCTTGATCCAAGCGCTGCCATAGTCATATTCCCGCAATGAGAACATGAACTATTCACAAAAGCCGCTTCAGCGTGCTGAATGCCCAAACACGAGAGGCAACAATTGTGGCCGTCTTCTAGCGCCAGGGAACGACCGCACCCAGAAACGCACAAGCGGAATGTCATCCTGAAAAGGACGCAGCGTCACGCTTGTGTTGCTCTTTTAGTTGAAAACAAAAAATATAAAGACAAAAAATAACTCTCTCAGTGCTGAAGCACCCAGGTATAGCCGCGGTGTAATCGGGGTACACACTCACGAGAGGAACGCCCACCGAGACGACACATACAGACACACACACACACAAGCAATGCTGTGAAAACAGCAGTTGTGAGCTGTAATGCTCGCGGCCACCGCTGATCGCGCCGTCACACCAGCACTGGAACAGAGTATTCTCTTTGAAGTCTTCAACGATCGATGCAGCAGTCTGCAGAAACTCAGAGTCAAAACGAAAGCTCGGCTCCGAAGCGAAAAACAATGAGTGCGTGCGTCCGCTTCCTGTTTATACCCGCGCTGCGGGGCGGGGCGCGTGACGCGTTTCACGCATGCCAACGTTCATTGGCTTGTTCTGTAGACACTCGAAGTTGATAGGGCTCCCTGAAGTGATCCCCTAACGTCGTCACGTCGACGTCACGTCGAACGTGAGCGACTGAAGGGGAACTAAGCAAGTTTCCTCTGGAAAACAGTTTGTTCATGTCTTTGGAGTCCTGGAGCACAGGAATACACATTATAACTTGTACAGAACCAAAACTATTTACATTTTTCCAAAAGAAGTCCAGGCGTTCATGAAATTCACTGGTGCCAAGCCTCAAAACAGTTCCTATCAGCAATCACAAAGAGGGTCACATCACAGGCTTTGCATTTATATTTTATTTATTTTATTTATTATTTTATTTATTCTATTCTTTTTATACTTTTATACTACATTTATACTACTATAATACTTTTTTACAGTAAATAAGTAAATGGCACTTCAGCTGGGTCTATCCTGGTAATCTAGTTCCTCATCTGTAAAAAAGCTCTGTTCTCCTGAAAATCCATCATCCAGCGCTCGATTTACATCTATTTCTCTGTGTTTCTCTGTGAAACCTGCATCTCCGTGCGTGCCCCTCTCTCCTCTCTCTCTCTCTCTCTCTCTCTCTCTCTCTCTCTCTCTCTCTCTCTCTCTCTCTCTCTCTCTCTCTCTCTCTCTCCCTTGGTTTGTGCGTAATGACCCAATGACGCACACCAATGTTTACGACGGATCAGCCTGTAATTGGTCAAAAACCACCACGTGAAAACATCACGTAATATCCAAAATGGCAGCTAGCATCGAGCTAGTGGCAAATATGGCGGAATATTTATAGATTATGGACTTCAAGTGTATCAAAGTTAGATATAAACGTTTGGATTTATTGCTGTAAAACTCCGAAAAGGATGCACAAGTTCCAGGCTGGATAGAAAACCTTCTGTAAAGGCTAGAAAGACACCAAAGACACCCCGTGATGGCTAGCTCGTTAGCTTTCTGCTGGAAAAACGGTAAGAAAATCGCTAAATCTGTCATCAAGTTATATCAAAATTTCTCGGAGGTGATGTGTGGCGTCGTCGACGATGCCGTCGGGCTCAGAGGGTTAAGATTAGGCTTGGGAATCGGTTCCAGGTTCCGGTTTGGAACCGGTTCCGAACGTTCCGATCCATCGGAATCGTACACGTCCACACGTTAACGATTCCACTAACGATTCCGAATCTTCCGTTCCGTTCCATCCATTCCCGCGTCGCGGCATGACGTTACAGTATGCGACTGGATTTTTAAATCCCCCAAGACGTAACAATCGAGAGTGTGGCTTAATTTTAAATGCAGACCGGGGGAAGCAAATCTGGGCGACATCTACAGCTCCAATGACGGCATCAAAACAATGAAAGCATGGCGAAGCGGCTCTCCACGGCTCTGCTTTCGTCGGCAAAAAAGTTAAGAAACTCGCGACGCTATAATAAGCCCTCAGTACCGAGCCGAGCAGTTCGCACGTGACTTTTATGCAGTGTTTCCCACACATAGACTAATTCGCGGCCACAAAATCAACACCGGCCGCCACATATTGCGATTCGTTCATTTTTTTTTATGCTATTTAAAACACGCAGCGTATTCTTTCCGTTGTATTTCCTTTCCCCGCTCTCCCTCCGTCTCTCTATCACTCACGCGTCTCTCTCACATACACACATGCACGCACACACACACACACACACACACACACACACACACACACACACACACACACACACACACACACACACACACACACACTAGGCAAGGCAAGGCAAGGCAAGTTTATTTATATAGCACATTTCATACACAATGGTAATTCAAAGTGCTTTACATAGGAGAAAATAAAATAATCAAAACAAATAAGAATAATTAAAACATTTTAGAATAAAAAATAAAATAAAGTACAGTAAAAACAGTCAGACGAACAGTGGCACAGTGCTCATTCAGTAAAAGCATAGCTAAACAGATGTGTTTTGAGTCTGGATTTGAATGTGACTACTGTAGGAGCACATCTGATGTCTTCTGGAAGCTGGTTCCAGTTGCGGCTGGCATAGTAGCTAAAAGCAGACTCTCCTTGCTTAGAGTGAACCCTTGGTATTTCTAACTGATGTGATCCTAATGATCTGAGTGATCTGTTGGGTTTATATTCAGTGAGCATGTCTGCAATATATTGAGGTCCTAGCCCATTGAATGATTTATATACCAGTAATAATACTTTAAAATCAATCCTAAATGTAACTGGGAGCCAGTGTAAAGACCTGAGGACTGGTGTGATATGTTCATATTTTCTGGTTCTGCTCAGAATCCTGGCAGCAGCGTTCTGTATGAGCTGCAACTGTCTTATGGTCTTTTTAGGAAGGCCAGTGAGGAGTCCATTACAATAATCCACCCTGCTGGTGATGAAAGCATGCACAAGTTTCTCTAAGTCTTGACTGGAAACAAAGCATCTAATTCTTGCAATATTTTTCAAATGATAGTATGCTGATTTAGTTATTGCTTTGACATGACTACTGAAACTAAGGTCTGACTCTAGAGACACACCAAGATTCCTAACTTGATTTTTAGTTGTTAGACCTCTAGAGTGAAGGTATGCATTCACCTTGAGAACTTCATCTTTGTTTCCAAACGCAATGACTTCAGTTTTGTCTTTGTTTAACTGAAGAAAGTTTTGGCACATCCAGCCATTTACTTCATCAATGCATTGGCACAGGGAGTCAATGGGGCTGTAATCGTTAGGCGATAGGGCTAAGTAGAGCTGTGTGTCGTCTGCATAGCTGTGGTAAGAGATTCGGTTCTTTCTCATTATTTGGCTCATTGGGAGCATATACAGGTTGAATAGGAGTGGCGCAAGAATTGAGCCTTGGGGGACTCCGCATGTCATGGATGTCCACTCAGACTTATGGTCTCCTATACTCACATAATAACCTCTCCCTTCTAAGTAAGACCTGAACCATTTTAGGACTATCCCAGAAAGCCCCACCCAGTTTTCCAGCCTGTCAATAAGTATGTTGTGATCGACAGTGTCAAATGCAGCACTGAGGTCGAGTAGTACCAGCACTGATAATTTGCCTGTATCAGTATTTAAGCGAATATCGTTTATTATCTTTATGAGCGCTGTCTCTGTGCTGTGATGCGATCGGAAACCAGATTGAAAATTGTCAAAGTAACCATTCAAGCTTAATAATTTGTTCAGCTGATTGAAGACAACTTTTTCAATGATCTTGCCTATGAAGGGAAGATTTGAGATCGGTCTATAATTGCTTAATATGGTCTTATTTAGATTGCTCTTTTTCAGGAGGGGCTTGACAACTGCAGTTTTTAGGGAGTTTGGAAAACTCCCAGAGAGAACTGAGGCATTTACCACTTCTAGGAGATCTGCTTCTAAACTGTTTAACACACTTTTGAAAAAAGATGTGGGAAGTGTGTCAAGGGCGCAGGTTGATGTTTTAAGGTGCTGTACGGTTTCTTCCAAAATTTTGCCATCAATTTCTTCGAAAACAGACGTAGTAACTACTTTCTCAGGTAGTGGTCGGATCTGTCTGACCCCAGCGCAACTCAAGGATGAGCTGATCACCTTTCTGATATTATTGATTTTCTCAGAGAAGAAAGAAGCAAACTCACTGCACTTGCTGTCTGAGAGCATTTCACTGGGAATCTGGCTTGGGGGGTTTGTCAGTCTCTCTACAGTAGCAAAAAGAGTGCGTGTGTTGTTTAAGTTGCTGTTTATAATATTTGAGAAGAAAGTCTGTCTAGCTTTGCCTAGTTCCATATTAAAAGCATGGATGCTGTCTTTGTAGATGTTATAATGGACTACAAGTTTTGTCTTCCGCCACATGCGCTCTGCTCTTCTGCATTGTCTTTTCATATTTTGCACTGCTGTTGAGTTCTCCAAGGTGCTTTTTGTCTACCACTATTCTTCCTGACTTTCACAGGAGCAATGTCATCAATTACACTTTTAATTTTTGAGTTAAAAGATTCAAGGAGAAAATCAGCAGAGTCAGCAGATATGCTTGGTTTTAAAGATATAGCCTTCATAAATAGCACACTAGTGTTCTCATTTAAGCATCTCTTCTTGACAGACACAGATCTAGCTTCAATGGCAGGAGAGATCAAAATATCAAAGAAAATACAGAAATGATCAGACAGTGCTACATCCTTAATAACAATTGATGAGATGTTTAGACCCTTACTGATAAGTAAATCTAGAGTGTGTCCACGATTATGTGTGGGTCCATGTACATGCTGTGTCAGATCAAAAGTTTTTAAAACAGTTTTGATTTATTTTGCCATATTGGTTTCTGCATTATCTATGTGAATGTTAAAATCTCCAGTAATGGCAAAACAGTTAAACTCAGAGGAAATTGTTGATAACAGTTCTGTAAAGTCCTCAGCAAAGGCTGGAGAGTATTTTGGAGGCCTGTAAACAATGATAAGTAAAATACGTGGAGCACCTTTTAACACAATACCCAGATATTCAAAAGATGGGTAATTCCCAAGTGATATTTGCTTACATTGATAGACATCTTTAAAAAGAGCAGCTAAGCCCCCGCCTCTCTTACCCGCTCTGCAAGCACTCATAAAAGTAAAATTAGGAGGGGATGTTTCATTGAGGACTGTTGCACTGCAGCTGTCTTCTAGCCAAGTTTCATTTAGAAGCATAAAGTCCAGGTTGTATGTGGTTATTAAGTCGTTGACTAGAAGTGATTTATTTTTAAGTGAGCGGATGTTTAAAAGTGCTAACTTAACAGTCTTACTTTTTGTCCCCACAGCGATCTTAGTTTGTCGTGTAATAGGCACCAGATTAGATGGGTTTGCTGTACGGCTTTTGAAGGCCTTAGACTTTCTATCATGTAATCGAACAGCAATAGTGAATGATACAGATACAGGCACACTGGGTTCCCGCTTGTTTTGTAAACATTTAGGAAAGTTACTGTTATCATAGCGGTGACCCGACACATATCACTGAGAGCTGATATCAGTTGTTTTTGGTTCACCGCGAGCTGCTGGAGGAGGGTGTTGGCCCTGGCGCTGTGGCAGAGGCCGAAGAGCTCTCACAGGAGGAGGGGGAGGGCGAGCTGGGCCCGCAGGCTTTGGTGGTTGTGGGGCCTGCCGTTTTTTGGTTGACATCTGGGGGCTTGCAGCAAAAGAATGTGATAGTCTGGTTCCAGCATACACCAGTTGTTCCATTTTCTCCGAGAAGCACAGAAGTGGAGATGCTGGAGAGAGGGACAACGTGTCTTGCTCTGGTGTTATCGGAGGCTGTAATATGCTGTCCTGGATTTCCTGGCTGTTTTCCAGAAAGTCGTCCTTGGGTGCTGAATCTTCTAGCAGTTCTAGTATGTCACAGTCTGTCTGTGGTGAGCTCTGTGGGCAGGACTCAGCTGAGATTGTGTCCGTCAGCAGAGGTTGTTTTGGCTGAGTGGTGTTATCATTGTCCTTGTGTGATGTGTCAGCCGCATGTCCATTCAGGTGCAGAAGTGAAGTCCTGTGGTCATTAATACTGTGTCCAGGTGTGTGTGTGCCATTCAGGTTGAGTGGATTGGCACATACTGCAGAAGGATGATGGATTGAAAAGAAGATATTGTCCTTTAGCACTCTTGAACCAAGTTTGTTTGGGTGGAGCCCATCCTGTTGAAACAGTTGCCTCTGACTCCAGAAAAGATTGAAGTTGTCAATGAAGTTCAGTCCTTTTATATTGCAGGTTTGTTGCAGCCATGTGTTAAGCCCAAGCAACCGTGAAAACCTGTTTGTTCCTCTTGCTGGGAGTGGTCCACTGATGAATGTCTGAACTTTCAGTCTTTTAAGTGTTTCAAAAAGTTCATTGAAATCCTTCTTAAGGAGTTCTGACTGCCCTTTATGAATATCATTCTTCCCCACATGAACAATGAGTCGATTTGCAGTCTTATGTTTCATCAGAATGTTCTGAAGTTCCCTGTTTACATCAGAAGTTGTTGCTTGTGGAAGGCAGCATGTAGTTGTGTCCCTGCTACTAATGTTTCTGATTATGGAGTCACCCACTATCAGAGTCCTGGGCTCGGCTGCGCTCTGAGCTGAGTGCCGCTGTCTGCTCGACCTTGAGCGCCTGTTAGCAGTGTTAGCTACTGGCTGATTCAGTCTGTGTTCGATCACATTCATCACATTCAGGGATTCCTCATTCATTAATACTGCAAATCTGTTCTCAAGATGTATAGGCGGTGGTAGGAGACCAGTGTTTGCAATCCTTGTCAGAGCCGTATCTGGGGTAGAGGATGCTACTGCGGCAATGTGTGATGCTCGTGACAATCTGATGTCTCGAGTGCCTTTGGGTCTCGCTCCCTGTTTGTGCCATCGATTTGTAAGTCGATCGGCTTGTTTCTCTACACTCAGTATGGCCTGTATTGGAGCACTAGATTCATGGGACTCACCGGCTGTATGCTGAGGGCGTCCATGATGAAGCTCTGTTGTGTGTTCTGTCTGGTTTGGTGGTCCCATAAGTAACTTTGTTTCAAGAACTGCAATCCTTTGTAAAAGTCTCTGGCAGTTAGTGCAGCAAGTAGATTCCAGAAGAGGCATTTTCTCTTATCCTTATGAATGTAGGCAGTTGTGTTTTCTCTTCCCCGGAATGTAAGCTTTCAGTGGGAGGCTGGTTGGAGAAAAGTATTCCGCTTTTTTCTAGTAATCAAGCGTTTGAGCACTGTGCTGATTTGCTGAAGTTAAAATTAGGTGATAAAAGGAAATAAAATATGAAAATATAAACACGATAGAGCAATAAAAAAATAAAAGCGATAGAGCAAAGCGCGGAGCAGTAAGCAAGAGCGTCCGAACAGTAGCTGAGCAGGAAGTGAGACTAACACTAACACTCTCCCAGTTTAAAACTAGACTAAAGACACATCTCTTCAACCAGGCATTCATAATAATTTTTAATCTTGCAGTTACTGTAAATCCGGCCTCCAGTTCATAAACCCCAGAGGAGAACTGGCCCCCGACTGAGCCTCAGAGCTCAGTTGGGGATATTCAAATTAATTAACCAATCATTAATACCATTGATCAGCCCTACCTAACGTGGATGTTTTTTTTTGTTTTGTTTTTCCCACTAAGAAACAAACATTGTTATGTTATTTTGTTTAATACTGTGAAGCTGCTTTGATACAATCTATATTGTGAAAAGCGCTATATAAATATACTTGACTTGATTTGACTAGGTGAGTGTATAGTGCAAAATGAAACAAACTGAGAGGAAATAGCCTATTAAGTGAATGATTGAACATCATTACGTTGTTCTTTTATAAGATTATTTATTGATTTATTATTTGGGCATTTAACACTTAATTGAACACATAATTAGATGAATGTGAATACATGTAGCCTACAGTAGGTGCAAATGCATGTATGCTATCAGGCCAATAGGTATCTGTGCTAGTAACGTTACATATGCTTACTAACACAGATATTAATGGTAATTTTAAAGTGGTTCAAAAAGGATTTTGTCACAACAAAACAGAAATTGTAATCAGACACTAAAGAGAGTAGGTGTAATGATTTCAGGCTGGGCGTTTGTTGAGGATCCATATGCAGAAGTTTTATTGGAGCAAAAAATCCAAATCGACAGGCAAAGCAATGGTCAAAGATACAGGCTGGGTTAGTGAACAAAAATAGGCAGTCCAAGTAAGCAACCAAGGCAAAAACAGTAATCCAAAAACGTGATATTCAAAAGGCAGGCAAAAGGTCATATTATAATAATAACATTGCTCCATTAATGTCAGAGGTGGAAAGTAACTAATTACAAATACTTTTGTTACTTTTTTTTAGTTGTTTGTACTTTCTTGAGAATATTGAAATTGTGGTACTTTTACTTTTACTTGATTTGAATAAATATAAATGATTCAACTTTGCTACATTTATTTTTCACCAAAAGTTCAAAGTACTTTGACAAAGGTACCGACAGAGAGATAGGGCGAGCTGGCATTTGACAGGTACTTTTCAAACTACTGCGGTGGAGCCCTATGCTTCAGTCAATAACAGACCGGTCTGACTCGGGTGCAAAACCCATCAAAACCTCCAGTCTGCTGCGGGCAGGATGTACATACACGCGCTTTGACATTCAATCACTGGTGCTCGCATTTTGTATCAGCATCGCTAAAGTTTCAATAAAATATTGAATGTAAGCGAGCTATGCTCATATTCTAAAATTTAAATTGTAATTTTGGCAGCTCCTGAAATGGACCATTGATATTACAAGATCACTGATCAGTTGAAGTAAATAGCAAACTTGGCTCATACAAGGATGCAGTTATTGCATGGACAGAGCAAGAACAATATAAGTGTCTAAATGCATGCACACCGTTCAGTTGAATGGTAAAGCTTGCCTTCTTTAACCCTTGTTCATCAATTTTAAAAAAAAGTTACACATAGGTCCATAGTGGACAAAAATGTCCGTGTCAAAAACTGATTTGATGCTTAGGAGCACAGACTTATGTTTGGTCTCATTTTAAAGAATACCATTGGCAGATTATTGCTGATGTAAAAATAATAAAGTAAAACCAAAAAAAAGTTTACGTTTATGAAAAAGGATTTATGAACATTATTTTAAATCAAATTTAAATTTTATGAAACATGTTGAACTCTAACACAGCTAGAAAATCAAAGCCATACATCTAAACGAGTTGTGTTTCAAATTTGAGGGTGATATCTCAAAAATTTAGCTTTTAGAAAAATTTTGTTTGGGCGCAGTAACAGATTTTCCCCATTGGATGCCAGCAAAACTCCACTGGTTCACACAGTGGATGGATTTGTTATTTGCAGTAGAAATTTCTCACTCAAATATCACAGACACACACACACACACACACACACACACACACACACACACACACACACACACACACACACACACACAAACACACACACACGCACTTTTTTATTATTATACACATACAAACCACACTCTGACATCCATACCAACACACCCAAACAATCATTGTTTTATCCAATTGGCTCAATAATATGTCGAAGCAGAAAACAGGAATAAAGTGAGTATTTGCTTTCTATGCCAAACCTGAGAAAAATGGCACCATCTGGTATTTTTTTTAAAGGGTACCTATTATGGAATTTTAAAAATTTCCCTTCATGTAGTGTGTAACATAGATCTAAGTGAACTAAAACATCCTGCAAAGTTTTAAATATGAAAGTTCACCGTATACAAAGTTATTGTCTCTCAAAAGTAAGAGTCGACTCTGAGTCGCTGATATGAATCGATAGACGAACGATGCTTTCTCTCTAGCTTTGAGACGTCAATTGTACAAGTAATTTGAATAAGATACGCCCACTCATTGCACGCGCCGCAGACAGCAGAGCAGTGAAACTTGACAACATCATGTCGACGAGACATCATGTCGACGAGAATCAAAAGCGAACTTTTTTTTCACTGCCCAGGGACGAGCATGTGAAGAATCAGTGGCTAGAGTTTATATTTACAACTATACCCGAACCTTGAGCTGTGTTCGCGTCATTTTAATGACGATTCCTTATCGACGACCCAGAATCAGAGTACCACCACAATGCAATTGTGGAGTTTGTTAATGAATTTGCCATGAGTGATCTGGAGCCCTCACTGCCTATGGTTATCCAAAGTACTGATGATGCAAATGTTGTCTTCCATGTTCGCAGCCTAGGGAGTGTGTATGCCTCGGCAGTTAGTAGCAGTGCTACTGAAGGGTACTTGGAGAGCCTGCAGGCCATCGCCCAAGCCAGTGGAATGTCTCTGCAGGATGTTCTTCAAAGTGAGCTGCAAAAGATCTCTGTTTCGAAGTTTCCAGCAAACGAACCCTCTAGACCTGGTACTCCTGCACAAGTGATTCCAGAACCTAAAAACCCTGCCAAGGAGAGCACACCGGTAAAGTCATCTTACCAGCTGAGAAGCCCTCACACTAGCGTTGCTGAGACAATGTCCTTGAATCTGCCTACAAGTGCTCTGAATCCTCCAGGTATTCAGCGGGTGGTGATGGAGCATGTAGTGAAAACCAATGATGCAATGTCCTCTTCCCATGCTGTTTTACGTCTTAAAGCTTTCTCAGGAAGAAGTCCAAGACCGAGTACTGAACCTGACTTTGATACTTGGCGGGCCAGCGTTGACTTTCTGGTTAACGACCAGTCACTCTCTGACTTGCATAAAACCCGAAGAATTCTTGACAGTCTGCTGCCGCAAGCCTCAGATGTCGTCAGGCATGTTGGTCCAGATGCATTACCAGCACAGTGCCTTGAACTTTTGGAATCTGTGTATGGCTCAGTGGAAGATGGAGATGAGCTGCTGGTGAAGTTCATAAGTGCTCTGCAAAACCAGGGAGAAAAACCTTCAACCTACTTGCATCGTCTCCATGTGATGTTGAGCGCCACAATCAGGCGTGGTGGTGTTACAGAGGTTGAACGCCATCGTTGTCTTCTCAAGCAATTCTGCCGAGGGTGCTGGGACAACAGCTTGATTGCCGACCTGCAGCTGGATGGAAGGAGAACATCACCCCCTTCTTTTGCTGAACTTGTAGTACTCATTCGTACTGCAGAAGACAAACAGTCACTAAAAGAGGAGAGGATGAGGAAACATCTTGGATTAAATAAGCATGCTCCTCCTACAGTCAAGTTCCGGACGACCACTCACCAACAGTCTGTCTATTGTGGCGATGTATCTGATGAGCCTAAGGATGAAGTGCAACATCACCCAAGTCAAAAGCAAAAGTCAGCTAAGCCTAAAAGCAATGTTGATAAGTCTGAAGTAGATGCACTTAAGAAAGAAGTTGCAAAGCTTCAAGCCCAGATTTCTATGATGAAGACTGACCCTGTCAGAAAAGAAAAGACTCGTTCTGATGAGAATGAACTTCATGAACTGAAGTGTCACGTGGCTGAGCTCCAAGCCAATCTTGTTCCCAGAGCACCAGAGAAGTATTCAGAGAAATCTTCAGCTTCTAGGCATTTTCCTGTGAAATATAGACCTAGGATGATGGAACCAGAGATGAATGAATGCACACAACCCACTTGGTATTCAGCCAACAGACCCCGTCCTGGCTATTGCTTTAGGTGTGGAGAGGACGGACATCTTGCGGTCAATTGTGAGAATGATCCAAATCCCCGCAGAATGGAAGAGAAGCGTCGCGAGCTGAGGGACCGTCAAGCCGCTTGGGATTTGAAGAATCCCTCTAACTTGCAATCTTTAAACTGAGATCAGTCTCTGTCATGGGGCAGACAGAGACTGGCAAAAGAGAACAATGCCCAAAGAAGCATGGCCGTCTGCACAACCAGAATGTTTATGACACTCCATGTCATGAGTTACCTGCAGGATTGGTGGGAACCAGGTGTACTGCCACTGTCTTCTAGATACCGGATCACAGGTAACCACCATTCCTAGGTCCTATTATGAAAGGTATTTATCCAGACATCCCATGAAGTCATTGGAGCATTTGTTAGAAGTTGAAGGAGCCAATGGCCAGGCAGTACCTTACTTGGGTTATGTGGAGCTCAGTCTGAAGTTTCCCAAAGATTTCCTTGGTATGGAAGCTAAAGTCCCCACCCTGGCATTGATAGTTCCTGATCTGATGAACTCCCCACAGATTCTCATTGGAACAAATTCACTTGATGTGTTATATGCCAACTGCACTCAAGGAGAAACATCTACCTGCAAGTCACTCTTCTATGGCTATCAAGCGGTGATAAATGTTCTGGAGAAGAGGAAACGGCAAGCTTCTGTTGAAACAGTGGGGCGTGTAAAGTTGAGAGGAAACCAACCAGAAATCGTGCCAGCAGGATGTACTATAGTCCTAGATGGCCTTGTTCAAGTGAAAGGTCCTCAGTTTGAGAAATGGGTATCAGTGGAGTTACCTGTGCCATCTTCCTTACCTGGTGGTCTTCTAGTGGCAAGTGGTCTGCACAGTCTACCTGCAAAACAACGTATTGCACAGTTACCCGTGGTAATGAAAAATGAAACTCAAACTGACCTAATGATTCCCGCGAAGGCTGTCATCGCTGAAGTTCATGCGGTCCGAAGAGTAATGGGGAAAGAGTTTTCCAAAGGAGTTGAAAATGAGAAGATGGAGTTAAATCCTCCCACGATCCCAATTGACTTTGGAAGTTCCCCTCTATCACCTGAGTGGAAGGAGAGGATAACATCCTTACTGAACTCAATGCCTGATGTTTTTGCAATGAATGATTTGGATTATGGTCACTCCAATCAAGTGAAGTACAGAATAAAACTTAGTGATGAAACACCATTTAACCTGTTAACCTTCAACCCCACTTTTGAAAAATCCCCAGAAATGGCATACCCAAACTGAAACAGATACAGTTTATGAACCATTTGTTCTAAAAGCACAAGTATGATCTCATTTGAAAGCTGACACCCGGCAGTTTATTGCAAATGTAGAATTAATTATTGTCATAATGAAAAAAAATTGTTAGAAATAGCTTCAAAGTTTTGTCAAGTTATTAGAAATTTATTTTTATGAAATATTTTCATGAAAATAAAATTGAAGTTGGCCCTGTAGCAATCTAGAAATGCACTGCAGCTAAAGCCACATGTCTGACCATGTTATATTTAAAATCTGAAGATGATATGTCTAAAACTCTTTATTTAGTTAAATGTTTTTCAAGATCATGTCACATGACTTTATTTTGATTAGACTCTAAAAAGCAAACTGATGTTTATTGTCATTTTCTAAGCATCTATTCAGTCTATTTTCTCTATTGTGTTGTGATCTAAACGATCTCTATTCAGTGTCAGTCTCCCCTGCACACATTCACACCTCTCCAGCCTCTGGTTATTGCTCTAAATATGCTTTCTTTTGTCTGCATTATAATTACTAATGACTGGCTATTCACACTGTTTAAACCCCTAATCTCTTTTAGGGAAAGTTCTCATCTTACATTTGAAACTATATAAAATGACCTTCTTGAAAAAAGAAACATTTCAGCAAGCAGTCCTATTTAAAAATATTCATAAAAATAACAGCTAGGTATAGCAGGTGCACCAAGGGCTAGCTAGCATATTAGCTTAGCACACCATCAATACACGACAATTTATGAGATTAAAACAATGTTTGTGCTCTAAAACTTACTTTATAGCACAAGTCGAGTGTTTTAAATAACCTTCTGTGCTCTGATTT
Organism: Chrosomus eos; assembly: GCA_036326025.1. Lineage (NCBI taxonomy): Eukaryota > Metazoa > Chordata > Actinopteri > Cypriniformes > Leuciscidae > Chrosomus > Chrosomus eos. The sequence continues at coordinate 20,767,180 of CM070819.1, read as the reverse complement.
GGCTTCAGATAAAAAAATCGGACAGAAAATATATTATTTATGGTGTTCTGCACAATGATAAAGTCTATATCGATTAGCATTACATTATAAATATAATCAATTATTATGAAAATACCTGACATGGCTCGAAGAACACAGGTAAATCAAATATCATTGCAATCATGTTTATTGTCTTCAAAACATCTTTATCTGCATGTTACAGCGATCTCTGTTAGTGTTGATGTCATGAGCAGTTCCTGGAATGTCACATGATATGGCTTCTTCGTGTGTTCTATTCCATATATGGACAGCATATGTGCACAGGGCGCCCTCAGGCTGCCAGTATGGATTGATAACACAGTACACCAGAGTCTCCAGCGCTCATAATGATTAAATCGACGCATTTTGGGTATATATTCAATAAATATGATTCCTGTCTATATAAATCTGATGTAAACCTATGAGAATCTATCAATATTTCTCCAAATCTGCAAATTTTTGAGCTAAAAGCCCTGATGGACGTTGTTTTGTCAAGCTCTGTCGTGACGATCTCACTGGAGTTTTTTTTCTGAATGGAAGCGGCTGACGCTCATAATTCATATTAAAGGTATCGACTCATTTTTTGATTACATAACTCCAGACACAAATTAAGACATAACTGTCACTATAACTTTCTCAGAATACAATAGTGGTCAAATACTGAACCTTGAGTCTTATATCTTTTTAATGATGTATAGTTTGTCAAGGTAATAACATTAAATCTGATAGTAACTTTGAACTATTAAAAAAAAAAAAACACTCAGAGCGCCCTCGCTCTGGCGAAGGTTAAGAGGTTAAGCATCGAGCTCGTCCTATTCATCCCCAAGATGTGGACGCAGTTAGAAAGCATCTCCAAGAGCTTCTTGAAGCCGGTGTCATCAGAGAGTCAGAATCTCCATTTTCGTCTCCAATAGTCGTTGTACGGAAGAAGAATAACTCTGTGCGCCTATGCATTGACTTCCGGAAGTTAAAATCCCAGACAATAAAGGATGCCTATGCCCTTCCTAATTTGGAAGAAGCTTTTTCAGTCTTGACCGGATCAAAATGGTTTTCAGTCCTTGACTTGAAGTCAGGCTATTATCAAATTGAGATGGAAGAGTCTGATAAGCAGAAAACCGCCTTCGTATGCCCACTTGGTTTCTGGGAATTTAATCGGATGCCGCAAGGAATCACCAATGCACCTAGCACGTTTCAACGGCTAATGGAACGATGTATGGGAGACCTATACCGGAAGGAAGTTCTTGTGTTTATTGATGACCTCATAGTTTTATCAAACACTTTGGAGGAACATGAGACAAGATTGATGCAAGTACTCAAAAGACTCAGAGAGTTTGGATTAAAGCTTTCACCGGAGAAGTGTAAATATGGTCAAACATCTGTCAGATACTTGGGCCACATCGTATCTCAAAACGGAGTGGAGACTGACCCTTCAAAAGTAGAAGCCCTTAAAACCTGGCCAAGACCTACGAATCTAAAGGAGTTAAGATCTTTCCTCGGATTCTCAGGTTACTACAGGAGGTTTGTACAGGATTATTCGAAGATCGTGAAGCCGCTTAATGATCTTACGACTGGATATCCTCCACTGCAAAAGGATCGCAGAAAGAAGATGGATAAGACAAAACAGTACTTCAACCCAAAGGAGCAAATTTGGAGAAAGATGGTCCAAAGATTGTCAGCAAGCATTCGACACTGTCATTGCAAAACTTACATCTGCTCCAGTGTTAGGATTTGCCAACCCTAAGCTGCCATATGTGTTGCACACTGATGCTAGTACCAGCGGCCTTGGTGCAGCACTGTATCAAGAACAAGACGGACTGATGAGAGTCATTGCTTTTGCAAGCGGACTTACTAGAAGTGAAGCCAAATATCCAGCCCACAAGTTAGAATTTTTGGCGTTGAAGTGGGCCGTTACTGCAAAATTCAATGATTACTTGTATGGAGCTGACTTCACTGTGGTGACTGACAGTAATCCGCTGACATATATCTTAACCTCCGCAAAACTGGATGCTACCAGCTACAGGTGGTTGTCAAGTCTGTCGACTTTTAGCTTTAAAATCCAATACCGGGCTGGAAGTAGGAATCAGGATGCGGATGGATTGTCAAGACACCCACAAGAGGAAGTTCCTGATGATCTGGAAACGAGAAAGGAGAGGGAAAGAATCAGGCAATTTGCTTACCATCACTTGACCGATGCCCCACAGTCAGTTGTTTCATCAGAAGCAATAAAAGCAATCTGTGACCGCCATCAAGTTTGTCAGCAGTGTGAGGACTCTGATCCCTTATACCAACCAGTGACTTTAGTGGAATCTCTCGCGGTTGGAGTGGATGCCTTACCTCAAGCGTTCCAGCAGGAAGATACTTACCGGTCTGGAGAAATTTCCCACTTGTCTGAACAAGATTTACGGAAAAGACAGAGAGCGGATCCAGAAATTGGAATAGTTATCAAGCAGCTGGAATCCAATGAAAAGCCCCGCCCTAAGACCATGCCCTCTGAATTATCTCTTTGGTTCAAGGAGTGGAATCGTTTGGAGCTGAAAAATGGAGTGTTGTTCAGGAAGAGGCAAGAGCAAGGAGGTGAGTCATATCAATTAGCACTACCTGCTGATCTTCGTGATATGATAATGAAGGAACTACACGATGAAATGGGTCATTTAGGCATTGAGCGGACTGTTGATCTAGTTAGATCCAGATTCTTCTGGACTAAGATGTCTTTGGCTGTAGAACAGAAAGTAAAAACCTGTGAGAGATGTGTCAGACGGAAAACTCTGCCAGAGAAAGCTGCTCCATTAGTGAACATCAAAACCAGCAGACCATTGGAGTTAGTTTGTATGGATTTCTTGTCACTTGAGCCAGACCAAAGTAACACCAAGGACATACTGGTGATAACGGACCATTTCACCAAGTATGCTGTGGCTGTACCAACGAGAAATCAGAAAGCCCAGACTGTAGCCAAGAGCCTGTGGGACAACTTTCTGGTACACTATGGGTTTCCAGAGAAACTACATAGCGACCAAGGTCCAGACTTTGAGTCTCGCATAATAAAAGAGCTGTGTAAAGTAGCAGGAATATCTAAGACAAGAACTACTCCGTACCATCCAAGAGGTAATCCGGTAGAACGGTTCAACCGAACCCTTCTGCAAATGCTAGGAACTCTGAGCACTAAGGAGAAGTCAAACTGGAAGGATTTCGTCAAACCTCTAGTGCATGCATACAACTGCACGAGGAATGATGTGACTGGATTCTCGCCCTACGAACTGATGTTCGGAAGACAACCCAGACTACCAGTTGATTTAGCTTTTGGGCTACCAGTTAACAGTCGGCCTGAATCCCACTCAAAGTATGTGCAGAACCTCAAAAACCGACTGGAGGAGAGCTACAAGGTAGCAACAGGAAATGCTTCTAAAGTAGCCGCACGTAACAAGAGGAGGTATGATAAATGTGTTGTTGCCTCTGACTTGGATGTGGGTGACCGTGTGCTTGTGAGAAATGTCTGCATAAGGGGAAAGCACAAGCTAGCAGATAAATGGGAATCTGATGTGTACGTTGTAACTAAGAAGGCTGGTAACTTACCTGTCTATACAATCAAACCTGATAGAAAGGAGGGACCCCTTCGAACGTTACATCGGGATTTGTTGCTGCCATGCGGATTCCTGCAGATGGACAACTCTGAAGAAGCACTTACTGAAGTACCTCGGAAACCCAGAACCAGAGCAAGTTCTGCCAAAGAACCTGAGGAATTTGAAATCCAGAGTGGGCATTCAGAATCTGACGAAGATCCAATTGAGTACAATGTTCCTGAAAGGATACTAGAAATTGAAACTAGAATAGTGTCAAATACAAACCCTCTTACTTCTTCTGGAAGTGGAAGAACTGTGAACTTACCAAATCAGGAATCTGTGTCAGAGAAGGATACCGAATATCCTATTCGGAAGGAACCTGTGAGTAATACAAACTTACCTGAACATGTGGAAGGAAATGTAATGGATTTATCGGAGGATGAAGTTGTTGATGAAGACTTGGAAGATGAATCTGAAAGAGGGATTGAAGGAGTGCATGATCCAGAGGAATCTCCAGGTGATCATAACAACCCAGCAGAAAACTCAAATGGAGATGATGTACGGGATAACGCTTTTTCACAAAAAGAAAGTGCTATTTCTGGAAATCCTAAAATTGGTCAGAATGAAGAAACTGAACCTGTGGGTGGACTAAGACGTACCCAAAGATCCCACGAACCACCAAAAAGACTTCACTATCCCCAGTTGGGCAATCCTCTCAGTATGGTGATTCAGTCTTTGTTTTCAAGTTTGAGTACAGCGTTCACTAATTCGCTGGAAGACCTGGAACCCCCTAGCAGTTCATATGGCATTGTGACTGTCCAACCTCAGATGCAGAGGGACCTGCATACATTCAGGAGGGGAGAGTGTAACCCAGGTCACTGACTAGATCAATAGTAATTATAATCATTTTATTTTTAATATCCGTTTAGTATTAATAACAAAAGAATACAGATAAGTTCATTTAAGTTTTATATTATATTACAAACATTAATCTAGGAAAAGAAATTGGCCAAAGAAAGTTTCGATTGGATGAGGTCGGAGGTTAGTCCCGCCTCCAGGAAGTGAGTTCAGATTACAGCGCAAAGAAACAAAACGAGAGCAGCAGAGAGTGTGACGAAGGAGAAAAGACGCAGATGTGACGCTAGACAGTACATTGTGTTCATAACTCTTAAAAAGAGAATTGAAATAATCTATTTTTAGATTATTTTAGTGAAAATATTCTTAGAAGTCACTTTAAATGCAAAAGAAGCCGACAGGAGAAGAGATCGAGACGAACGGAAAAAAAAGTTTGAAACGCACGTTCAAAAAACAGATTGAAACCATCTAGATTGAGGCCAAACCAAAAGAAAACTTTATTTTATTTTTCTCTTTCACTTACTTTTTCCTTGGTGAGTACCATTTTTGCTATAATATATGTATTAAGTGGTTTTGAAATATGGAAAGTTATCATTTGAAATGTAATGTGATAGACATGCTTCTAAATCCGGTAATTTAATCTATTTTCATGATAACTGTAAATAATGTTTAATGGTTCATAATATGTGTATTTGCTGAAGTAGTTGTTTTATTTAGGCCTATGAAAAATGTTACATGTGAAGCTAGCTTGCTAGCTGTGTGCATAGGTTTCAATGTACTAAAAGTGAACATGTGGTTGATTAGCATGTATGTGAAGTGCATAGGAAATTGAGTGATAAACCAGACAATTTATTTGATTTGAATAGTGTATTGAACAGCTGATTAATGACTATTTTTGGCTTTGTTTCTGCAAGGCCGGGTTTTTTTGTTTTGTTCTGTTTTTCTTCTATTCCTGATTTAACGAAACCATTGACTATTGAATCCTGATCTGTCCCTGCCGTGGATGCTCTGTCTGTGGTTTGGACACGGCGAGCCAACCATCTGCTTGATCGTACCTGGAAATTAAACCAACTATCATTTTGCTGAACTGGTAGGACAAAATATACTCACCCTGAACTGTGATATTTTGTTTAGTTTTTTTCCCTTCTGGATTTCCCTTGGACCAATCGTTGGATTTTTTTCTATTGAACTGGAACTGAACTAAAAATATTCAGTGACATCTGAACATTGAATCTGATACCTGAAATTGTTTTTTTGTTACTCTGGACACTGATTTTGCATTGTGAAATCTGGTTTTACATCTTGATTTTGAAATCTTAATTTACAAATTGAACGGAAGTGTCAATTGTGAACTGAACTACTGTTTATTACTGCTGTTTATTTGTTTATTCATATTATTTTATTTTTCAAAAGATTCCATCCATTTATTTTATTTTCTTAACAACAATACACTTAATTTCCTAGTAATTAACATTTACCTTTGAGTCTGAGTTGCTTTCTTTCTTTAGTCTGTTATAAATTCCCTATACTCCAGTGAGTCGAACCCACCTTCTGTAATCTGGTCCTAAAATAGATCACCTGTACCCAAGTTATTACGCCATAAAACGGGTAGCTGCGGGTTACAGAAAAAAACAAACATAAATGCTTTCAAGTGTGGATTCGCGAGTCGGTTGATAGCCTAAGGAAGGTTCAGTACCAGTTTTATTTGGATCGGCTTCATCCTCAGAATCACAACCTGTAAGTACTATTAATAATTGTTGCTTTTATGGGTTTTGTAGCATGCTCAATATGTATGTGTGTGTGTGTTGTTTAAGTTATGCTCAGCGCAGCTTCTAGGTCTAACTTAGGTCTCTAGGCGCAGCTTCTAGTTTCAGATTTCACATCTGTAATAATATTATACAATATGTAAACATATTATGTGAAATGTTTGTCGTTGTTATTGGAGTTGTCATAAAAGAATATAGCGTATTGTAGTACTGCAGTGCTTTATCAATATGTTTATGCGTTGGGCTAACGCAAACAATAACTGACTGGGTCATCGGACCAATCACCGTTATTAGCGTCACGCAAAGGAGCGGTTTGGACAAATGAGTCGTTAAACGAATCATTAGTGAGTCGGTGAGCAAATCAGGTAAAAATAAATGCATATTATAAGACAACAAAAGTGTTTTTTGTCATTGCATGCTTGTAAAACTGTTGTTGGGGACTCCCAGGACAATATTAGGAACATTTTAAATGCCATAATAGGTACCCTTTAAATACTTAAATTTTGAAGCCTTGCCAACAGAATGAAAGCCTCTTAACGAAAATTGCATAATTTTATAGTCAAATGGCCCTGTGATTAAAAATTGCAGTTTTAATGGGTTTCAATGAGTTTATGCAGTTAGCATAAACACAGGCAAAGCGATAAAAAAAACAAAACGGAAAAAGACAAATTTCATAAGGATCCACAAGGGTTACCAATGCAGTTAAACTAAATGTACAAAGCAAACTTTGTTTGAAGCTGAAATAATCTCAACATTAGCAATAGAGCCCGACTGATATGGATTTTTTAGGGGCCGATACCGATATTAGGAAGTAAAAAAAGGCAATTATCGATATATCGGCACGTATTATTTATGTGTATATTATAGTACAGTACCATTCAAAAGTTTGGACACACTTTCCCATTCATATGTACAAACTTTTGACTGGTACTGCATTATACATAAACAGAATATATATATATATATATATATATATATATATATATATATATATATATATATATATATATATATATATATATATATATATTCTGTTTATGAATATATATACAAGACGTGCAGCACATTACAGTAATCCAACCGAGTGGTAACAAAGGCGTGGATTACTGTCTCAAAATGCTCCTTTGAAAGAAATGGCTTTATTTTGGCCAATTGCCTCAATTGAAAAAAACGTCTCAGGTTACAACTGTAACCTATGTTCCCTGAGAACAGGGAACGAGACAATACGTCATCGACGCTATGGGGAAACGCCTCAGGCGTGACAGGTGTCTGAAATCACTATCAAATCACGTCAATCACATTGACCGGCGACAGCCCGTGAATCATTATTGTGAATGATTAGCGTGCGACCTGGAAGCATAAAAGGGCGCCTAGAAAACATGACAAATCACCTTATCGTCTGAAGGGACTGTACGGTAGGCGAGCCCCGAGGCATGGCAGGGAGACGTATTGTCTCGTTCCCTGTTCTCAGGGAACATAGGTTACAGTTGTAACCTGAGACGTTCCCTTTCGAAAGGGAACTCCACAATACGTCATCGACGCTATGGGGAACGAAATACCCAATCCGCCATGCTGAGGGGAGTGCATGCCCAAGGGCAGTGACAACTGTCAGAACTAGCAACTTCAAATGAAACGCTTGAACCACTCACCCTCCGGTCACACTGGGCTGTCAGTGACAGCATTCCCTCCGGTCATAGCCCAAGCTACAGCCTCACAGGCAACACCTCCATAAACATGGTTACCTGGGCCGGCTCCGGACCTGGAACCACAGCTTCCAATTAGAAGGGGTCCCTTCTAGGGAATGTGGCTAGGGAACCCGAAGGAACCCCAGCCAATCACTGTTCAGGGGAACGTACTCACCCCGAAAAACCACCAGGACGGCCTGACCTGGCGTCAGAACATAGACACTAGTCTGGCCACTTCCTGTCTGTCTGAAGACAGAGCCTCTGGACAATTGCCTTAAGAACGGCATCCAACCCGAGGGACTGCGAAGCTGGCAGTGAACCACTCGGCCCGGATCTCAGAGACGGGATATCCCGGAGAGTATGACTCAGCATAGCGCTTTCCAACCCTAGCTAGCGAGGGGAGTTTCTCTACTCGATCCACGGATCAACCCAGTGTCTGTGTTTCAAAACACTGAGGAGGCCTGTTAAGGCCTAAGGGCTGATCTAACTGGGAGGCCTCACGAGAGGCCTACAACCGTCTGACCAGACTCAGGAGGCCGCAAGCTCATAGCGACCCTCGGTGAGGGGAGCACAAGGTCCGCCTGGTAGGCAAACCACGCTGTAGGCAGGAAAGGTTCCGGGAGGGAACCAGTAGCAGAGAATGAACACTTTAGCGAGCCAGGGCGCGAACTCGCCTTCAGCAGCTGCCAACTAAGGCTAGCTGAGACTGATAGCAAGAGGCCACTAGCTTCATAAACCCAGCAACATAAGGGAACCATACACAGGGAGGCCTGGAAGGCCTACAACCTGATAACCACAACCTGCGGGAACTCACCTTCAGGGAGCCTGGTGAGGCCTACTACCTGAGCGTTCTCATTCAAGGAGGCCTGGAGGGGTCTCCTGAAAATCACAGCATGTGGGAATTCTCCTACAGGGAGGCCTGTAGAAGCCTTCTTCCTGGAAACCACAGTATGCCACAGTATGTGGGAATTCTCCTTCAGGGAGGCCTGGTGAGGCCTACTGCCTGATAACCACAGTGAAAATGGGAGCTCACCATCAGGGAGGCCTGGTGAGGCCTACTACCTGATAACCACAGGAAATGTGGGAGCTCACCTTCAGGGAGGCCTGGTAAGGCCTTCTACCTGATAACCGCAGTATGTGGGAATTCTACTTCAGGGAGGCCTGTTGAAGCCTTCTACCTGGAAACCACAGTATGAGGGAATTCTCCTTCAGGGAGGCCTGGTGAGGCCTACTGCCTGATAACCACAGTGAGAGTGGGAGCTCACCATCAAGGAGGCCTGGTGAGGCCTACTACCTGATAACCACAGGAAATGTGGGAGCTCACCTTCATGGAGGCCTGGTGAGGCCTTCTACCTGACAACTGCAGTATGTGGGAATTCTCCTTCAGGGAGGCCTGGTGAGGCCTTCTACCAGGAAACCACAGTATGCCACAGTATGTGAGAATTCTCCTAATGGGAGGCCTGGTGAGGCCTACTACCTGATAACCACAGTGAATGTGGGAGCTCACCTTCAGGGAGGCCTGGCGAGGCCTTCTACCTGATAACCGCAGTATGTGGGAATTCTCCTTCAGGGAGGCCTGATGAAGCCTTCTACCTGAAAATCATATTATGTGGGAATTCAACTTCAGGGAGGCCTGGTGAGGCCTACTACCTGATAACCACAGTGAATGTGGGAGCTCACCATCAAGGAGGCCTGTGAGGCCTACTACCTGATAACCACAGGAAAATGTGGGAGCTCACCTTCAGGGAGGCCTGGTGAGGCCTTCTACCTGATAACCGCAGTATTCTACTTCAGGGAGGCCTGGTGAGGCCTACTACCTGATGGCAACTGGTCACTGAGACTGGGTGATTGCATTGAGGCGGCCTTACAGGGCCAGCCAGCTGGGGACTCGCCTATCAGGGAGGCCTGGTTGGGCCTACTAGCTGATAGCAAGTACATTCTGCTACAAAGAGACAATGTTGGGAACATACTACACCAACATAAACTATTGGGCCCACACACAGGAGGCCTAATACGGCTAGCTACCTGGTAGCGGCTAAAAGTATGTCCCTACAACATTGAGACTCACCTCCTAAGGCGGCCTGATTAAGGCCTAATACCTGTCGGTGAGTCAACTGCCGAAACACCAAGGCCAACCTCGAATAGAAGTAGGCTAGCCTACAGTGCCCTCACGGGGGCTGCCAGTCAAGGAGGCCTGCTGGGGCCTACTACCTGATGGCACAGCCCTCGTTGGCAGATAAGCTGTTACACAGCGCCTACAGCATCATGGTGCCTAATCACATTACCCATGGCAGTGTACTCAGCAAGAGAGCTAGCACCCTTAAAGCAAGGGGAGTACAACGTACGCCACTCTGCCTCAATGGAGGCCCCAGTTAGTGAGGGGCCTACCATCTATGCATGGGCGTCAGCTCAGGGCAATGCTCTGGCTTCAGGGGAGCATACTTCGACCAAAGAAGTTGAAAGCTTTACTTCATACTCGACCCGAGCCATAGTGGTGCGAGGTAGGATGAAACAGAACCGGGAGTGAAGTGCTCAGACCTACCCTGTATCACAGGGGAACACTCACACCTCACCCTGAAGTTACCAGGGTGCGGGCCTGCCAGCGGCTCTAGGGGTGACAGAAATGCATCTGTGCTCAACCTAGGGGAGTGGGGCTTGAAAGAAAGCCAACCACCTACAACCCAGCGCTCGAGCAGTGGCTCAGCGAGGTGAGTAAAGCCTATACTGGCGGCCTGCCTAACCCTGGCTCAAAAAAGACATATATACCACGGAGGCCTGTTGAGGCCTACCATGTCCTTATAAACCATCCTCTGCACCACGCTGCATTACTCTAGTCACCCCAGAATGCAGAGAAGGGGGCGGGCCTTGGCCTAACGACTCCCAAGGGAGGAGGCTGTTATACAGGGATGCTAGAAACCTACATTCACAAAGTGAAGGGTAAGAGGAAAAAATGCTAATTTTAGCAGAACACCTCTAATATCCCTGGTACAGCCTAGGCCAGCTACAGAGGTGGCCTGGTGAAGGCCAACCTGTAAGCATAGATCTAACTGAGGGCTCGGAGGAGCCACAGCCTAACAGGAAAATAAACATTGTATTATTCCATACAAGTGGCTGCAGGATCGCACAGCCTAAGAACACTCAAACAGAGCTCAAGGGGCGAAATACTCAGTGAAGTCAAAACGGTCCAATGGGCCGGACATAAGATCTATCTGAAGCTCTAGCGTCAGTCAACACTCTAGGTTTTAACATACTAAAGAGAGAGACCAACTACTCTTACCTTCAGGTGGCTAGTAGCCATAAGGCTAACACAGTTATCACTCTGGCCACCTACCAGGGAACTTCAGGGCCCTAATAACATAATAACGTTCTTACCTTAATTCCTTGACATGACCCCATAGCTCTTATACAGGGAACGAGGTCTGTAAAGAGAAATATGTTATTTTCACAAAAAATACTCTTTGAAAAACCAGTAGTTCACCTGCGGCGTGCAAGGTGAGGACTCGCCAGATAGTTCCTTATGAACCTGGGGTCTGCCACCTTACATACCTGAAAAGGGGCGTTACCATTAACCAAGCCTAGGAGAGCCATCAGAACGTAGTTCTCATCATCAGCCCATCCCCAGGACTGATGTAATGAACGCCTGGGGGTCAGAAGAGAGAGGGCAGCTATGACCCTCCGGGGAGGTTATCCATTACCAACGCTGTGAGCGTTTGCTCTGAATAACCTCCCTCAAATCTCTTCTTTTGCGGGAGTTACGCCTCCTCTGCGACCTGCTCCTCGGAGGAGGGGGCGCACGAGAGGCGACACTGGCTCGCTGGCCCTGCTTACGGTCGTCAGACCGTGAAGGGCCAGGCCCTCCCGCCTGCCTGGGTGCGGGCGCGGATCTCAGCGGTATACAGGTCTTAAACGCTGCTGAGCGCGCTTTCGCCTCCCTGAATTTCCCTACCACCGCCTCTACGGAGGTGCCAAAGAGTTCAGAAGGCGACACTGGCGAATCGAGAAGAAAGGCCTTCTCTTTCTCCCCGATGTCAGCCAGATTTAACCACAGATGTCTCTCCGTGGCCACCATCGCCGCCATCGACCGACCGATCGCGGCAGCGGTTTGTTTGGTAGCCCGGAGAGCCAGATCTGTGGTTAAGCGCAGCTCAGCTACCGCCTCAGGGGACATTCCTGCCCCCTGGTCGAGATCCCTCAGTAAGTCGGCCTGGTAAGCCTGCAATACTGCCATGGTATGGAGTGCAGCACCGGCCTGACCTACTGCCGTGTATGCTCTGCCATTCAAACGAGCCGTTGCTTTGAGTGGCTTGGATGGCAGGGTTGGAGCTTTCAGTGTCGTTGCCCGCCCAGACACGAGATAGTTCGCAAACGTCTCGTCAATCGGCGGCATCGACACGTAACCATGCTCTCCGATCCCCTCAACATCAGCGAAACTGGCCCGCTGATGTTGATGAATACGGGCAGAGTATGGTTTCTTCCATGCCTTCTCGATCTCAGTGTGCAGATCGGGAAGAAATGGAAGGCTCACCCGAGCTGGCGGTGTATGGCCGGGGAGAAACCGATCATCAAGCCTGCCGCGAGCGGTCTCTCCTCTAGCGCGCTGCCAAGGCAACTGCAGCCTACCAGCAGCGCGCTCCATCACATCCAACAGCTCAGCATACACGGGGCAGGATGACTGAGAGAGTTCGGGATCATGAACCCCCTCAGGCATCTCCTGCACGTCCTGAAGAGCTGCAACTGCAGGACCAATCGGAGAATAGTCATCCACATCAACCTGCAGTTCGCCCTCGTCAGCCGTCGAATCATCTGAGAGGTTAACAACCCTCTCGAGGTGATCGACAAGGTCCATCTGGGAACCCCATGATGCTAGCCGCCGCTCAGCCTCGGCTCGAGCGGGACCCGCACCACGAGGACCAGACGCTGAGCCCCCTTCACTCGAGAAGAGGGCTAGACGAGAGCGGAGCGTTTTCAGAGAAAACTGCTCGCAGTTCGCACAGAGGGTTCCCTCGAGAACCTCCCGCGCGTGCTCTTCTCCCAGGCAGAAAACGCACAGCTCGTGTGTGTCTGTCGGTGTCAAAAACCTAGGACACGGGTCGGCACATTTACGAAAACAATCTACCTTAGCCGTGCGTTTCATACTCATACTTGCGTTTCCTTTGAGTAGCGATTCAAACAAACAGTCCCTGAAGACGAAAAGATGATTTGTCATGTTTTCTAGGCGCCCTTTTATGCTTCCAGGTCGCACGCTAATCATTCACAATAATGATTCACGGGCTGTCGCCGGTCAATGTGATTGACGTGATTTGATAGTGATTTCAGACACCTGTCACGCCTGAGGCGTTTCCCCATAGCGTCGATGACGTATTGTGGAGTTCCCTTTCGAAAGGGAACTTGTTTTAACCACTGACCGTATCTGTCTGTCCAGCTTAAGGTCAGGGTCAATTTTAACCCCTAGGTTAGTGACTGTTGGCTTAATATATTGACTCAAAGAACCCAGATCGACACAGGGGGTTCCAGAGGTGCCACCAAAAAACATCACTTCTGTCTTACTTTCGTTAAAACTTAAAAAGTTAAAAGCCATCCAGGCCTTTATATCATCAAGACATTTAAGTAATGGACCAACAGTTTCATTCTTTTTTAGAGGGACATAGATCTGACTATCGTCTGCATAACAGTGGAAAGACATACCATGCTTCCTAAGTATGGAACCAAGCGGGAGCAAATAAAGAGAGAAGAGAAGAGGGACTAAAATTGAGCCCTGTGGTACCCCACAAGACAGAGGTGCAGAGGAGGACACATAATCTCCACAGCTGACACAGAAAGTTCTACCTTCCAAGTAGGACCTGAACCATTTCAGTGCAATGCCCTTGATGCCCACCCACCGCTCCAAACGAGAGATCAGGATTTCATGGTCCACTGTGTCGAATGCGGCTGTCAGATCAAGAAGCACAAGAATAACACAATCCCCAGAGTCAGTAGCTAAAAGAATATCATTAAAAACTTTTAGAAGAGCCGATTCTGTGCTATGTAGAGTTTTGAAACCAGATTGGAAAACTTCAAGAATATTGTGCTCATCCAAAAAATCCATTAATTGACTGCAAACTATCTTTTCAAGGATTTTTGACAGAAAGGGTAGTTTAGATATCGGTCTAAAATTTGCGAGATCTGCAGGATCCAGACCCGTTTTTTTATTAAGGGTTGCACTACTGTATGTTTAAAAAGTTTAGGGACCACCCCTGAGGAAAGACTGCTATTTAAAACTGCAAGAATAGATGGCCCTATAGTAGGAACAACCTCCTTAAAAAGTCGAGGAGGGATAATATCATTTGGGGAACCTGAGGGCTTCAAATGGCTAACAATCTTCTGTAAAACAGACAACGTCACAGGTTCAAACTTGTCAAAGACACCCGGACAGTGGACAGTGATTGAGGGGTCATAAGCCGAAGGTGAGATTTGAGCCCTAATGGTAGTGACCTTATCAATAAAAAAGTGCAAAAACGTTTCACACACACACATAGGCGGCATCAAAACAGACAGTTATCGGTACATTAAGAACTGCGTCAATGGTCTTAAACAAAACACGAGGCTTATTCCAATTTGACTGAATAATTTCAGTGAAATATTTCCTTTTAGCTTCTTTCAAACTTGTTTGATAATGCCGCCAGCAGTCTCTCAACATTTGTAAAGACACATGTAGTTTATCCTTTTTCCATTTTCGCTCAGCCCTACGGCACTCACGTCTGACAACACGGGTAGTGTCATTCAACCAGGGTTCAGCTTTAGTTTTAGATTGCCTAGTTTTCAATGGCGCCACAGAGTCTATAGCAGTTTGGCAAGTGGAGTGAAACCATGAGCTAATCTCCTCTGAATCATTATATAAAGTCTCTGGTATGTCACAGTGCTGACTGAAAATGGAGGAGAACTGAACAGCAGTGGAGGGGTTAATAATACGGCAACGCCGTGCAGTAGTGCTCAGTTTATCTGTTTTACAGGCAAGAACAATCTCAAATAATACTGGCATGTGGTCAGAAAACACAGCGTCACAGATCTCTAAATTATTAATAGGCAACCCATAAGATAGGACAATATCAAGTGTGTGTCCGCGCTCATGCGTGGGGCCAGACACAGACTGTACAAGATTAAAAGAGTCAATAAGGTGTAAAAAGTCTTTTGCCAGTGGGTTTTCAGGACAACACACATGAACATTAAAATCCCCAACAATAAGGACACGATCATATTTAGGCATAATTTCAGCCAGAAACACAGAAAAGTCATTTACAAAGTCCTTATTGTATTTGGGAGGCCGATAGACTACTGCACACAACACTGTGTGAGAGCGACCAAGCTCAAATAAACTCAATTCAAAGCTGGAGAACTTGGATAATGGCAACATCTGCTTACATTTATAGACATTCTTATAAACGGTAGCTATTCCTCCTCCTCTACCTGACGTTCGTGGGGAGTTCAAACAGCAACAGTCAAGCGGTAAAAGTTCAGAAAAGGCACTGGACTCACCAACACTCAGCCATGTCTCAGTCACACAGAGAAAATCCAGTCCCCGGGACGTGAAGAAATCCTTAAGGATAAAAGTTTTATTAGCTAACGATCTAGCGTTTACCAGTCCAATCCTGACAGAGACCGGCGGGTCGGCAGCGCTGATTGTCTGAGGAACCCGACACAGTGGCCTCAGGTTCAACCGGTTTACCCCGCGCCAGCGAGGGCGAGGAGACCTCTGGAGCACCTCATCCTGGCCGACAATAGGTACCAACCAAGCGTCGACAGGGTCCAGCAATCGCCAAGAAATGAGGAGACGAGGCACCGCTCGGTACTCAGTCCAGGAAGCAGAAAAACGCGCTGAGCAGGCTTTCAGCCTCACCAGTTGACCGCTGCGTTTTCCTCGCCGGCGGTAGCGTTTATGCCTATGCCGGAGATGTAGAGTCTCAGGGCAGCAAAAGCAAGGTGGTGTTCCCGATCTGAACGGGGGCAAAGTTTTATATCCACTATGATCAAACCTCACTAGATCTTTGGCCGAGAAACGAATATCCAGTAGTGTTTGGCGATCATACATCAATATTGAGTCAACGTTTTGAACAACACTTGACAGGAACAACACGAACACACACAGCATTGACAGAGACAGACGGCGAGCCAAACACACTGGCGCCATCTTGTCATCCAAGTTCATTGCACTGGATTCATTCATTGGAAAGCTATGGGGCGTTCAGAGCCATCACTCATTTTGTGTGAGAGAACAGCACCAATACCGTAAGGCGAAGCGTCACATGCTAGGCGCAGAGGCAAATTTGGGTCATAATGAGTCAGCACTTTGTCTGAAATTATGAATTTCTTTGCCTTTTTAAACGCCTGCTCACAGTCTTTAGTCCAATCCCACTTTGTGTTTTGATGTAGCAGCACATTGAGTGGGTGCAGCACAGTCGAGAGATTTGGCAAAAACTTGTGATAATAGTTAACAAGGCCGAGGAATGAACGTAACTGACTTACGTTTTCTGGTTGTGGAGATTTCACAATGGCCTCAATTTTGTCCTGAGTTTTGTGAAGTCCCTGTTTGTCTATTTTGTGTACACAATACTCAATGGACTCCTTGAAAAACTCACATTTCTTCCTATTTGCCTTAACCTGTTAAGCTTCAACCCCAATTTTGAAAAATCCCCAGAAATGGCATACCCAAACTGAAACAGATACAGTTCATGAACCATTTGTTCTAAAAGCACAAGTATGATCTCATTTGAAAGATGACACCTGGCAGTTTATTGCAAATGTAGAATTAATTATTGTGATAATGAAAAATAAATGTTATAAATAGCTTCAAAGTTTTGTCAAGTTATTAGAAATTTATTTTTATGAAATATTTTCATGAAAATAAAATTGAAGTTGGCCCTGGAGCAATCTAGAAATGCACTGCAGCTAAAGCCACATGTCTGACCATGTTATATTTAAAATCTGAAGATGATATGTCTAAAACTCTTTATTTAGTTAAATGTTTTTCAAGATCATGTCAAACGACTTTATTTTGATTAGACTCTAAAAAGCAAACTGATGTTTATTGTCATTTTCTAAGCATCTATTCAGTCTATTTTCTCTATTGTGTTGTGGTCTAAACGATCTCCATTCAGTGTCAGTCTCCCCTGCACACATTCACACCTCTCCAGCCTAGTTATTGCTCTAAATATGCTTTCTTTTGTCTGCATTATAATTACTAACGACTGGCTATTCACACTGTTTCAACCCCTAATCTCTTTTAGGGAAAGTTCTCAAAGTTCTCACCTTACATTTGAAACTATATAAAATGACCTTCTTGAAAAAAGAAACATTTCAGCAAGCAGTCCTATTTAGAAATATTCATAAATATAACAGCTAGGTAGCAGGTGCACCAAGGGCTAGCTAGCATGTTAGCTTAGCACACCATCAATACACGACAATTTATGAGATTAAAAGCATGTTTGTGCTCTAAAACTTACTTTATAGCACAAGTCGAGTGTTTTAAATAACCTTCTGTGCTCTGATTTGGCTTCAGATAAAAAAATCGGAAAGAAAATATAGTATTTTATAGTATTCTTCACGATGATAAAGTCTATATCGATTATTACATTATAAATATAATCTATTATTATGAAAATACCTGACATGGCTCGAAGAACACAGGTAAACCAAATATCATTGCAATCATGTTTATTGTCTTCAAAACATCTTTATCTGCATGTTACAGCGATCTCTGTTAGTGTTTACGTCGTGATGGACTTCCTGAAATGTCACATGATATGGTTCTTCTTCGTGTTCCATATATGGAGTCCATAAGTGCACAGGGCGCCCTCAGGCTGCCAGTATGTATTGAAAACACAGTACATCAGAGTCTCCAGCGCTCATAATGATTAAATCGACGCATTTGGGTAGATATTCAATAAATATTATTCCTGTCTATATAAATCTGATGTAAACCTATGAGAATCTATCAATATTGCTCCAAATCTGTACACTTTTGAGCTAAAAGCCCTGCTGGACGTTGTTTTGTCAAGCTCTGTCGTGACGATCTCACTGGAGTTTTTTTTCTGAATGAGAGCGGCTGACGCTCATAATTCATATCAAAGGTATCGACTCATTTTTTGCTTACATAACTCCAGACACAAATTAAGACATAACTGTCACTATAAGATTCTCAGAATACAATAGTGGTAAAATACTAAACCTTCAGTCTTATATCTTTTTAATGATGTATAGTTTGTCAAGGTAATAACATTGAATTGAATAGTAACTTTGAACGATTTAAAAAAAAAACGCTCAGAGCGCCCTCGCTCTGGCGAAGGTTAACAGGTTAACCCTGTAAGACCCAAATATAGAAAAAAAAGAAAGAAAAAAAAATTCCACCAGTCAGATGTGGTTGTTGGAGGCCTCTGATGCAAATAATGAAGGATTTTTTTTTAAATATACGTTTTAGTAAGTTTCTAAGGAAATGTTGTAATATTGCAACGTTGGGCCTATTGAGTAGCAGAATTTCAGCATTTGCTCTCACACTGTCAGAACAAATATACAGAACAACTAAGGGCTCATTTGAAGTGTGGATTGCTTACATCGCTCCATAACAGTACAAATTATGAATAATAATAATAATCACCCAACAGTCATATTTTTATGAATAAGAATTTATTAAAAAATAAACATAAAATATAAATATTAAATACAAAACGTATTGAAAATTGTCAAAGAAACAGTGTCCAGTGTTCACTTGCAATGGTAGTCCTAAAAGCAGTTCCTTTCTTCTAAAAAGCAGAGACGGAGATTGCACTTCCTGCAGAGCGTATTCAAATATCCTTTTTTGCAGTGTCTGCAGCGTCCTCTCATTCTGAAATGAAAATAGTTCTAAGAGTTAGGATTCATTTACATTTAAATTATTTATACTTGAACATACTCTATTTATGTGATTCAACTGAAGGCTAGGGCTGGAACGGTTACCGCATTACCGCAATACCACGGTCACGTGACGCCTAACGGGGGTCTAAGCTCTTCGCCATCATCACAGCAAAAAAAACTTTGGCCTGCCCATGTGTGCACGTTGTGTCTAATGACATGGATTCATTGATTCTAATGACATGGATTATGTCTAATGACAGTGTGTCTTACATGGATTCAAGGTTTTCTAAACAAAACTCATCAAAACATGGAGCAAATCTGACCTTTCGCGAGTTGGGGAGCGCAGTGTTCCATGACACATAATAACATTACATTCGTGTTAGAGATGTGCGGATGGGCTATTATTTCATCCGCAACCACATCATAAAACTCATCATCCATCCGCCATCCATCTCCACAAATGTTTTTTGACCAATTTTCAAAACACAGTTTACCATTATACTGCTGGATTTTCTTGCTTCTCATCCGCGGTTAGAAAAATTCCATACCGTCCCAGCCCTACTGAAGTCACACAATTCTAAAAGGAACCTACAACCCCCCAGACCTTTTACATCCCCACATTCCAGAACATTAACACCTGTCCCTGAACAATGGACCATGCAACCCCCTATAGGTCTGAACATCCACACCTGTCCTTAAATAACCATCCTCGAAAGCACTCCACAATCAGTGTCTGCCTTGCAACAAGCTGATATTTGGGCAAACAAACAAAGCCCAGATAGAAAAAAAAAAACACTTAACTATATATACTGCTAACATGCAGGAACAATTTCAAATACTGGTACTGAAAGGACTGCAACCAGAAATAATTTATTCATTTAAAATGATTCAAATCTGATCTAAACTGAAAATTATAACAAATACACATTTAGATATTGTGAATCATCACATACATTGTATTTCTGTAAGTAATTATCCTTCATGTGAACATTTGAGAAGTCAATGCCTCCATGTAATGTTCAAGGTGCACATGCTATTTTGACTAGCATTATATCCCAACGTTGTAAAATTACAACAAAGACATAAAGAGCTAAAAATCTAATTTGATGCATGCATTCCACAATAACCAAGTATTTATATGAACTAGACATTCTAACAATGACAAAAAAAATATATTTCTGGGGTTTTACTTACTTAAATGTTGAGATATCCAGTCCAATGGAACAAGGAGATGCGCTTCCAGGAAAGTTTGCAGGTTGTATGAGTTCATGACCTTATGGCAATACCTATATACACATTTACGACCCATTGGTTATGTAAATGTGGTTCTTCAAAAAAAAAAAAAAAATGCAGATGTGTTTTTGGAAGATCTAAAAGTGATGTTGTAATTTTACAACCATGGGTCTTACAGGGTTAAGTCTATATTCCTCCAGTTAATAAAACTGCGTCCAAATAAAACTGCGTCCTCTTTTTACGTTTCATTTATCTTTAGAGTTGCTGTACTTTGTACACATTTTCTGTATGTGCTCCCTCTTATTACATTGACGGCAGTCTTTATCTTTGAACCAACACTCCGTAGGGTCATGTGACTGTTTACCGCATCTGAAGCAGGGCTTTGCTTTGGTATTGCACAGCTTGGAGTGCATTTTGAATAAAGAACATGTCGTTGGGTTTTTACCTTGCAGTTCTGTTGCATCCCTTGCTGCTGTCTCCACTGAAACCACAATTTCCACTGCTCGTTGTAAAGTAAGCTTGTCCTTACTTTAGGGTTAAGGGTTAAGTCTATATTCCTCCATTTAATAAAACTGCGTCCAAATTGACCAAGTGTGAGATTTTGTCTGAGCCTGTCACAATAATGTCATCCAAGTAACATTGAGTACCTGGGATTCCTTGTAGCACCTGGTCCATAGCACGTTGCCAGATTGCTGGAGCACTTGTCATGCCAAACACGAGCCGGTTGTATTGGTAGAGTCCTTTGTGGGTGTTGATGGTGAGGTACTTGCGTGAACTTTCATCCATCTCCATTTGTAGATAAGCCTGTGCAAGCTCAATCTTTGTGAAGTGTTCACCATTTGCTAGGGATGTAAAAATTTCATCAATGCGAGGTAGCGGCTACTGGTCTGCGTGAAGCACATGGTTAACAGGTACTTTAAAGTCACCACAAATACGCAACTTGTCTGAAGACTTTTTAGCCACAGGCACAATTGGTGTGGCCCATTCAGACCAGTCCACCTTGGATAATATCTGTTGATCCATGAGATGTTGCAGCTCAGCTTCCACTTTTGGCCGTAGAGCATATGGAACAGGTCGTGCTTTGTGAAACTTTGGTTTTGCATCTTCTTGCAGCTCAAGACGCACTTTGATGTGCTTCATGGTTCCAATGCTTTCACTGAAGACTTGTGCATGCCTGTCAAGTATTTCAGATAACTTTTTGTCAGTGAGCTGTTTGGAGGCAATGCGCAATGTCTTAATTTCATGCCAGTTGAGCCTGATCTGTCTTAGCCATCTGCGAAACAGTCTGCGAAACCGCAGCCGGTGGAGCCCCCGTTGAACATGCTGGTCCCTCTGTAATGGACTGACCAGCCATTACATTCGGGGCCCCTCCAGATTGCAGCATCGGCGGGTTAGCTGACCTCTGGCAATGATGACCCGGCTGCATTATTTCCCCCTGGGAGTGTAACGTTGCCAAACAGTGGCACCCCTCCATCCTTCAGAACAAACAGCTCAAGATTGAAGGTTTGGTTTTTATATTTCACTTTTGAGTTTTCCCAGCGGTGTAACTTTTTCACCCGTGTATGTTTTCAACTTTAATCCAGTGCGTGACAGTTTTGCATCTGGGAATTTTGCCTTGTAGTCCTTGGAAGATATGATTGACAGTGCTGACCCTGTGTCCAGTTCCATTTTTAATGGCACTCCATTGACTTTTGGTGTCAGCCATATCACATCACTGTCATCCTTTTCTGTAGCATACAACCCTAAACAGGCCAATTCTTCCTCACTAGAACTGTCAGAGTCTGTTTGTGCTACTTTGTGAAGCCTCTGCCCTCTTTTTACGTTTCATTTATCTTTAGAGTTGCTGTACTTTGTACACATTTTCTGTATGTGCTCCCTCTTATTACATTGACGGCAGTCTTTATCTTTGAACCAACACTCCGTAGGGTCATGTGACTGTTTACCGCATCTGAAGCAGGGCTTTGCTTTGGTATTGCACAGCTTGGAGTGCATTTTGAATAAAGAACATGTCGTTGGGTTTTTACCTTGCAGTTCTGTTGCATCCCTTGCTGCTGTCTCCACTGAAACCGCAATTTCCACTGCTCGTTGTAAAGTAAGCTTGTCCTCCGTCAAAAGCCGTTTTTGAATGCTCTCGTTGTGCAGCCCACACACGAACCGGTCCCTCAAAGCGTCAGAAAGGCCATCTCTAAACTGGCAATGCTCGGCTAGTTTCCTCAGCTCAGCGATGTATTCTGACACGGACTCACTTTTTGACTGGTTTCTCTTGTGAAATCTAAAACGCTCAGCGATCACTAATGGCGCTGGATTAAGGTGACACTTCAGCGTTCGCGTTATTTCATCAAAAGTTTTGTCTGCCGGTTTAGCTGGAGCAACAAGGCTGCGGAGTAGGTTGTAAGTTTTCGCGCCCATAACACTCAGTAGGACTGCTACTTGTCTTTCGTTCTGTATCTCGTTTGCTAGACAGTACTGCTCAACTCTTTCCACATATGTTGTCCAGTCCTCAACCGAACTATCAAAACTGTCCATATGTCCCAATATTCCAGCCATTTTTGCTTCTTGGCATCTAATCACTTTTACCTTGGTCTTGATGAACAAACATCCCCACCTCCGGCTAGCTCGTCCACGGCAGAACTGTGGGGTGAGCAGAGGAAGCTTTCGTCCACAAAATTAAGACCATTCAAAACTTTACACCGGTCTTATTCATCCGATGCATTTCACGGGTTCTTAAGACTCGTCGCCAGTTTTGTTAAGTTTATTCACTTAACATAAATTTTAATAAGCACAGACTCACAGTATCATTTACGATGCTCCGGTTTACTGAACAAGTGTCGCACACAGACATGAATACATCCAACCGCTGACTTAGCACACACATTCATAGTGGAGCACAATGTTCTAACACGACACAAACTAGTGCCTACTTCTATGCATTGAAATCAGAGTAAATACATAACAGGGTTCCTACACAGCACCAACCACCAGAGCCCACTACTGATCAGAGTAACAACCAACAAAAGTCTGCAGACTAACAGAAGTGTATCTCCGCTCCCAACATTGCCAGTGAACTGTGTGGATTCCATGTCCCATATTGTTCTGAGTCTGGAAACAATCCATGGATCAAACATTCTCAACATAAAAACATCCATGTTACCAGTACACCACAAGAGAACTCCCGTAGCTCAGGCATGCACTTCAGAGGGCAAACTCTGCTTGCATTATATTACACCAAACAAAAAAGAAAGTGACAAAAAACAGGGAATACACTAAAGTATTTAGAATATTTAATATCTCCAGAAGCCATGACCAGGCTCAAAGAAAACATGGACAGCACATAATCAGAAAACAGAGGCAGACACAGTAAAGGCTCAAGTCTCAAATGATCCATTCTTAACAATACAAACAGATGTATACTATGCAATCATGTTCACCTCACCTCCAGCCTATTACATTGGAAGACACATTTGTGTCCAGACCCCCTGAATGAGGAATACTATGCGATTCAATTTCTGAGCAGAGGTCCAGCTAACAAATTTGCCCTGTAAGTGCTAGACAAAATTGAGGATTTTGAGAAAAAATGTCATTCTGTGTGAGGAAAAAATAGAGGGTGCAGGACCCTTCTAATTGAAGAACCACCAAGAGAGAATCTCTACAAAAAGCGACTAAGACAATATAAATACGTTAACATCCAATTATTGAGTAATGAATTAAGAGGCTTCATAATGAGGCTATCCCCATATTCCGTGTTTATCCCCATGAATGAAATGTTTTATTAATATATATAAATATAGATGTTGTGACGCGTTTTAATGACGCTTCACTATGAATATATAACTGATCAAATTGAATGCATTGTTGCTTGATTTTAGTGTTCTGTTGTTTTTGTGATTGACTCTGTACCTTCAAATAAAACATTTTCAATTATTGTTTAAAAATGTTGTTTAAAATACATAAGAATGTTTAATAAATAATGTTGTGAGCTTATTGACAACAGGGGTGTGCTTAAATGGTACACAAATGTATATGTAACCCAGTATACACTTGTAACTCAAGGTTCCCTTTCAGTCTGTTCAGTCGCTAAAACACAGGTGTGTTTGCATCTTTTTCAAGATGTCATTCCATCTATGCGTTTCTGGAGGCGGTCATTCCCTGTCCCAAGACAGTCACAATGGTTGCATCACGCGTTAAAAAAAGAGAACGAATAATGTATTATATATATATGCAGCACGCTGAGGCAGCTTTTGTGGAGAGAACATGACTATCGCGATGTTGAGATCGAGACATGCCTTCATGCGTGAAGGTGGAGTCCCCATTGCCACGCCCCGCTACGGCGCCGTGTGGGATGGGGGCTGAGAAGATCATAGTGTTCCTCACTCCTCTATCACACCGCTGCCGGTGGAGCCCCCGTTGAACGTACTGGTCCCTCTGTAATGGACCGACCAGCCGTTTCATTCGGGGCCCCTCCAGATTGCAGCATCGGCGGGTGAACTGACCTCTGGAAATGATGACCCGGCTGTATTATTTCCCCCTGGGAGTGTAACATTGCACGGACGTTGAAACGGGATGCCGAGGCTATCAGGCTCGAGTGGAATCCTCCATCGTGTCCCGAACCGTCTCGGTTGGATGATTGGTATCTTGGAGCAGGCCGCACTGGTTCTCAGGTCGCCGCCCCAGTACCTTTTTTTCCCAAAGCACATGGAGAACTTACCAGGTTGTAGACGGCACCTTTCTCTGTCAGAAACTGCCTGAGTAGATCCTCCCCCCTCACTATCCTTGACCTGTGTCTGGCAGCCGCTGCATTTTGGACGGAGGATCCTCGTCTCTGTGAGTTCTCTTCCGTTCCGACGGGCAGAGCTTACAAAGCCTGTGGGTAAGTCGCCTCCTCTTTACATGCCATGGCTTTGGTACAGGTCTATCAGGCCAGGGCACTCATGGACAAGCACGAGGGTAGCCAGACCGTGCGCTTGTAGGCGAGCTCAGCATTGCAACCGACCTCACCCTTCAGGTCACGAACGTTGTGGCATGCGCGATCGGTCTGGCGATGTCCACTTTAATGGTCCAGGAGCGCCATCATTGGCTCAGCCTGCTTTATATGGCGCATGCGGACAAGGTTCGGTTCCTGGACTCCCCAACTTCCCAGGTTGGGCTGATCGGCGGCACGGTGGAGAACTTTTCCCAAAAAGTTATCTGCCGTCCAAGCGCAGACTGAGGCCATCCGGCACATCTTGCCACAGTAGCTTGCTGCTTCCTCCACCAGTTCAGTTGCAGTTCCTCCACCTGCTCATCGACGGGGGTGTCCCCCTTCTGCCGGTCCTGCTCCTGCTGGGCCTCCGCAGGATGGCTATACTGTAGTATATACTGTAGTATATACTACAGAATAGTGTATATATACTATACTGTAGTATTGCGAGAACCACTAGTAGTTCACATGACATGGGACATAATTCTCACTAGAACTAATAATTCTTTCCCGTGCCATGGAGGAGTGGAAAAAATCATTTTTGCGAGAACTTTGATGTTTCCAGTGCCATGGGGAGGGGAAAACATCATTTTTGTGAGATTGACCCCAAACATAACTCGTGTTACTATCATTGATAAAATAAGTAGTTTTTATTTCCAAATATTATAGATTGCAAAAATCTATACTTACTGTGCGTTCACACCGGATGCGAATAGCGCGTCAATTTCGCGTCTACCGCGCCTAGTTTGACGCTTGATCACTTTGTGATCTTGACGCGCGTAAAAACAAAAGTTTGAAGCAAAATTTATGCGCGTCACGCGGTTCAGAATCGAAACCCGTTGGCGGCCATCTTTTTATGTTGATCGAGCATTCATCGAGAGAGTCACCGCTCTGTATTTGCTCTGGAGAGCAGAATGGTGGCGTAGGGGTAATCACCGCCGTATTTGTGTCCACCAGACCCTTCGAAGGCGAACCCAGTGTGGCGAGTTTCACCATTTGCCTGCTCCAGGAGCTGCGCCTGGATGACGGCCGCTGTCAGCGGTACTTCCGCCTGTTCCGCGCCCAGCTTGATGACCTGTTGTCCCGCATCGGAGCGAGGATCACCCTCGCCCTCATCCACCTAATCTGTCATTTATTTTTGTTTTGATGATAAATGGAGCTAGCCTCCAAAAGTGATTAATTTGTCCTGTGATTTTTTTTTTTTTCTCTCTCTCACACAACACTGTCCAGACACGAACTTATGCAGTATGTTGGTTGTCTTTTACATTATAATAATATTTCATATAATCTAGATATGGAATAAATAGCATTCAATACAAAATGAATATGATATCATATATTGAAATCAAGTTTTATGTGATAAAATATTTGCTTTGTTGTGCATTAGAACCACAGTCATATTACAAAACAATTTATTGAAGCATCCAGATACTTCACCTAGAACCACAGTCATATTACAAAACAATTTATTGAAGCATCCAGATACTTCACCACGTGACAGCAGCAAGCAGCTAGGCTCCTGATTGGTTAACACGGCGCGAATTGACACCAAAGTTCAGATTTTTCAACTCGGACGGCAGGATGTCAACTTAAAAGGTTATTTAACCCTCTGGGGTCTGAGGTGTTTTTGGGGTCCTTGAGATGTTTTGACATGCCCTGACATTTGTGCTTATTTCAGCTACTTAAAACATACCATTTTCCAACATATAAATTTGTTGTATTCAGCACAAACTCTGCTACAATAATATGTGAGCAAAATGGATGTACATGTTTGCATTTTATAGAAAAAAAATATTATGCGTGGTTAGTATGTTTTGGGGAAAAAAATGTCACCGCAATAAGGCCATTTAACACATACTGAATAGTTGTCCACAATACTTTTGAGTTACTATTCTTGTAGGCTAGAAAGGCTAGAATTTTTACTACAAAATGAAGTGAAAACCATTGACCACTCTTTCACAAACAACAATATAACAATTTCTTACGTCAGTTTTTGTGTCAGCACTGCTGTATGCGTGGGAGTGTTAATGGCCATGAATATTAATGTCATTTACACCAGGGGAGACTAAATACACTCCCCCAATGGCTAATGGCCCATCAAGGTGCTGTGAGGCAGCATGAAATAAGAATGATTCACTGATGAATAAAAAGTTAAAAAGAACAGCATTTATTCAAAATAGAAATCTTTCCTAAGAACATAGAGACTTAAAGTCATTCCAATCACTTAACACATCCTTTCAAAAAAAAAAAAAACAACCATAAAAAGACCAAACTTGTTTATATATATATATATATATATATATATATATATATATATATATATATATTATATATATATATATATATATATATATAAATATTCAAAGAATCCTAAAAAAAAAAAACTATCACAGGTTAAACAAAATTAAGCAGCACAACTGTTTCCAACATTGATTTAAAAAAAATCATATCAGAATGATTTCTGAAGGCTGATGGTTAGTTATTAGTTATGTAGTGGTACATCTCACTGATGCTGACATTTGTCCATTTATATTTGCAGCCTTTTGCAGTTGCCTTGGCAGCCTTGGCATTGGTGTTGTGGCACAGAGTTGACAGCACTTTCTGAAAAAAAATTGTTTGAATAGACTCATGGGCGAATGCGAGTCTACAGAGCTCAGTTGCGGTCCAGTTTCCCGCGTGGGCAGGAATCGCAGTGTCTGCGGAACCATGTCAACATCGTTCTCTGTTTTCCATGTTTCCAGAGTTTTCCAGAGTGACTGCCTGTTGCTTGCCTGCTTGTTTGCCTTGGATCTCATCGGAACTGGTGCTTGGACATGTTCATTGTCAAATCTGTTATAAAGAAGAAAGAAAAAGTGTGAGCATGCTGATAAAACAATCAAAAAAACTGTATTATTGTCATTATCAATCACTAATTGCCAATAGTTTTTTTGTAATTTCACACAAGAATAGGAACTTTTACATTATGACAATGTAAACACAATTAGGCTAAATTTACATCTGTAAAATATTACGTCTATGCACTTACTCAGTATGATTCTCGATCGCACTGAGAAATGAACGACACCTGCTGGAGAAGGAGAGCATGATGCAGCCACATTCCTAAAAAAAAGAAATAAAAAAAAAACCTGTTAGCATACATTATCCAAAGTAAACTGATGGACAATTAATGGGTATGGATGCACAATGTATGTATATATCTGTTGATGGGTGGAGAAACATCTATTGATGGACCGTAGACCGCTTCACCGTGAGTATCAGTTTATGGCCCATATGGACTGCACGCATTTACTGATACACTCAATGAACGGATCCTTCGCGAACGATACATCACTACATTTCAAACATTTACACATTGTTGTGTTGAGAAGCATAAAATACTTGATGTTCAATTCATAGTAATTGCTAACTATAACATATTAATGTGGAACTGCACCACTAGGGTCTCTAGTGAGGACTGGTGTTAAGTAATGAGAAAGAGACGAATAAAAAGTTGGATATAGACACCGCATGGAGTGTGTTCTGTTGGAGGGTGAAAACACCACAAATTGGCGACGAGGATGAGCGCTTCAGTGCCGAGCCTACCCCCTACCCCCGTTTCTTCCTGTTAGTGGGGAGCCACTAATTCCATTTGAAACGTGGCAGAAAATCTTCCACAATTACATGATAGTCATCCAGGCAACCGGTGATGCATGGCCGAAGGGACGCAGATGAGCAGTCTTGCTGCATTGCTTGGGGACGGAAGGCCAGCGCCTGTTTTATACTTTGTCAGACCAAGGTACTACTTTTGATGAAGCAATGGCTGCACTTCAGAAACACTTTGTGCCTAAAGTTAACGTAGTCGCATGCCGACACACATTTAGACATTGAGTGCAAAGAGCGGATGAGACTGTTACGCAATACGTTGCTGCTTTAAAGGGCACCGATTATGGCATTTAAAATGTTCCTAATATTGTTCTGGGAGTCCCCAACAACAGTTTTACAAGCATGCAATTACAAAAAACACTTTTGTTGTCTTATAATATGCATTTATTTTTACCTGATTTGCTCACCGACTCCCATATGAATCGTTTAGCGAGTCATTTTTCCAAACCCCGCCTTTGCGTGACGCTTATCTGCGGTGATATGTTAGCTACCATAGCCCAAAGTTTAGTGGTAAAAGCACATTCAGTCTTTGTTTGCGTTAGCCCAACGCATAAACATATTGATAATGCAGTACTAAGAGGTAATGATATAGCTATATTCTTTGACAACTCCATTAACAACGACAAACACTTCACATATTTCAATACAATTGACATTGAAGACCTAGAAGCTGCGCTGTGCGTAGCCTACACAACACACAAAATAATTATTGAGCATGATACATAAAACATAAAAGCAACAATTAATATTAATAATAGCCTACTTACAGGTTGTGATTCGGAGAAGGAAGCTGATCCAAATAAACTCGGTACTGAACCTTATCAGCCGGCTCGCAAATCCATACTTTATAACATTTAGGTTTGTAAAGCAATCATCTTCAAAATGACGTGAACACAGAACAAGGTTTGGGCTATACTTCTGTGGTATAGTTGTATATATGAACTGTAGCCACTTAGTCTTCAAATGCTGGGCAGATGAAAAAAGTTTGCTTTTGCTTCACACTTCAAAACACAGCGTCTCGTCGACATGATGTTAGTTTTCCCTGGCGTCTCCGAACACAATAAGTGGGCGTATCTTATTCAAATAACTTGTCAAGTTGACGTCATTTAGACAAAGGAAAAGCATCATTCGTCGAACGATTCATATCAGCGACTCAGAGTCGACTCATCATTTTGAGAGACAATAACTTTGTATACGGTGAACTTTCATGTTTAAAACTTTGCAGGATGTTTTCGTTCACTTAGATCTATATTACACACTACATGAAGGGCAATTTTCAAAAATCCATAATAGGTACACTTTAAGAGCATTAGCAGCCCCATGTGTGTTCGGGCAAATGGAGAGTGAAATGCTACGAGATCAGTTGATTGCAAATGTGTCGTTGACTGCAGTAAGGGACAAATTACTGATGGAGGACGACCTCACTCTAGAGAAAGCGATTACAATCGCGTGTCAAGTGGAAGCTGCAGTTAAAAATTCATCATTACTCTGTAATTCCACTGCTACTGCCATGAAGTCGGTACAAGCCATTAGTATGGATACTAAGTATGGCAGAGGGGAAAGGGCGCACGTTCAACTAAGCAGTCACAAGCTGCACAGAGACGATCGGAGGATCGAAAACAAACAACGACCGGTCATCAACGTCGACAATGCTTCAGATGTGGATCGGACAAACATCTGGCAAATGATAAAAAAAACTGCCCGGCTGCTAAAGCGACATGCAGACACTGTGGGGAAAAAGGACACTTTGCTAAAGTGTGTAAAGCAGCTGTGAGTGAAGTAAGAGAGGTGGTAGTTCCAGACGTGACTGTGCTCTGTGTGGATAACGTAAAACAAGCTGTTACAGCCAATGATAAAATCACTTGTGAAGTGAATATTGAACCACCAGGAGGTAAGAAACATAAGTTACAACTGGTTGTAGATACGGGCGCATCAGTTTCCATACTTCCAGAAGATGTGTATAAGAAACACTTCTCACAATGCACCCTGAGTGAGCCCAAAATTAAACTTGTCACTTATGCAAAAGAGAACCTACCAGTTATTGGCTGCTTAACAGCATTAGTGGGTATACCAACAAATGACAATGTAGTTCCAGCTACTTTTTATGTAGTGACTGCAGGATCTTCTTTGCTAGGATTAGATTTAATAAGACTGCTGAACCTGGACATCGTAAGTGGAAAAGTAAGGCACAGACCATGAATGTGGAATCTCACCTCTTCATATGACTCAGCATTCCACAAGCCCTGTGTACACAGTATCACCTGTATCTGCTACTCATCTTGGATGTGTGAAAGGATTTATCCACAAAGTGCAAGTTAATTCAACAGTGACTCCATTGCGTCAAAAATTGAGACGCTTACCTCTCAGCATCCGCAAGGAGCTGTCCACTGAGCTTAATCGTCTCCTTACAGCGGGTGTAATTGAACCAGTTGATGCTTCAGAATGGGTTAGTGCGTTGGTGGTGGTACGTAAGCGTGATGGACACATTAGACTTTGTGTAGATCTCCGTGAACCCAATACGAGTGTGATTATGGATTACTATCCATTACCTCACATGGATGATTTGTTTACAGAAATTGCAGGTGCTTCACATTACAGTCAAATTGATCTGAGCTCTGCTTACCACCAGCTGCCTCTCCATCCGGACAGTCGTGACCTGACTGTGTTCATAACACACGAAGGCCTTTTCCGTTTCACTCGGGTTCCGTTTGGACTAGCTTCAGCGCCATCAGCCTTCCAAAAAATGAGGCAAATGGTCCTAAAGGGGCTGGAAGGGGTAAATAATTACTTAGATGACATTATAGTGTATGTCAATTCTAATGAGGCCCATGATAAGCACCTCCAAGATGTTCGTCAAAGGCTAGATGAGGTGGGCTTGCAGATTAACTTTGATAAAAGCTCCTTCAAACAAGCAAGCATTCCGTTTCTGGATCATGTCATTTCTAAAGAAGGATTACGTCCTAGCCCAGACCACCTAACTGCCATTTCAGAAGCACCTCAACCTACAGATATGTTGGCTTTACGTTCGTTCCTAGGGCTCACTTCATGGTTCAACAAATTTCTTCCAGGCTATGCTACTGTGGTTGAGCCGCTGAGGCAATGCTCAGAGCTGATGCAAAAACGCCACTACACTGGAGTAGAGAAGCAGTTGATAGCTTTAATACGCTTAAGAGAATGCTGCTGGAGAGCCCTGTTCTTTCTATTTATTACCCTTCCCTTCCAACCTTCATTTCTATAGATGCCTCAGATTACGGCCTTGGTGCTGTCCTGACACAGCTACATCCTAATGGTGTCGAACGTGTGGTAGCCTTTGCATCCTGGACACTATCAACGTCTGAGAGGAAATAATCTACTGTGGAGAAGGAGGCGCTTGCATGTGTTTGGGCGGTGGAGAATGTATGTGTGGGGACATCGTTTCACTCTAAGACCTGATCATCAGGCCCTTACTGCTCTTCTCTCCACAAAGGGCATGAATAAAGCAGGCATGAGGGTAGCTCATTGGTCTGCTAGGCTCCTGTGCTTCCAGTATGATGTACATTACTGTCTAGGTAGTAAATGCCGTATGCCATTGAGCCACACAGACACCATTGTATCCATTGAACAGGATTTGATTTCTGAAATCGCAGGAATTCAGCCCTTCCTGACTGTGTTGCCGCTAGTGGACCTTAAAGCTGAATGCGAGGACTGTCCAGAGCTGTCTCAGTTACGTCAGACAATTCAGACAAGTTGGCCTAAACTGCAAAAGTCTGTCTCCAGTGACTTGCGTCCATACTTCCCGATTAGACATGAACTGGCTGTTGAATCTCCATTGATTTACAGAGGAAATCGTGTGATTGTTCCTATTGCACTGCGGGAACGCCTCATCCACCTGGCACACGAGGGACATCAAGGGCTGGTGCGAACCAAACAGAGAGAACGTCTGAGAGAGCTGTATTGGTGGCCGCGAATGGATGATCTTGTTCACACAATCCTATCCGCATGTGTGACCTGCCAGGCCAGTGATTAATTGGCCAAAACATTTACAGCTCCAATGCAGCCAGTGGAGTTCCCGAAAGGCCCATTTCAACATGTTGATATTGATATAGTAGGACCATTTGAAAAGGGAGCTACTGACTGTAAGTTGGCAATAACATTGATTGACTATTTCAGCAAATGGCCAGAAGTTGGTTTTGCTTCATCAGTAACAACAGAGACTGTTCTCATATTTCTGACCACTATCTTTGCTCGAGAAGGAAACCCGCAGTTCACTTCGTCTGAATTTGCTGATTTTGTGAAAACACAGGGAATAAAGCACATAAAGACCTGTGTTTATCACCCTCAGGCTAATGGGGCCATTGAACGGTTCAACAGGGTGCTTAAAGAGTGTCTTTAAGCAGCTGAAGTGACTCGTAACTAAGCCCTGGAAATCTGCAGTACTGACCATGCTGAAGAGCTATCGAGCGACACCCCATGCTACAACGGGTGAGACCCCTTTTCTGCTCTTGAGAGGCCGACCTATGAGGAAGAAGTTGAATGTTCTTCTGCCTGTGGATAGCCCTGATCAATTTGCTCAGGTCAGAGCTCGTGTGACACAAAGACAGAACAAAAGTTATCAATACACCGATCGTAAAAGAGGATCTACATTTCTTAAAATTGCGGTTGGAGATGAGGTGTGATTGAGAAAGCCTTTTCATGTGAAAAAAGGAGAAGCCCGGTTCATTGATCCGTTTCCAGTACAACAACAAACAGGACCGAGTACTTTCATCTTAAGTGATGGGAAAAGATGGAATTCAGCACGTCTTTCATTATGCCCAGAAAGAGAGGAAATCTCTGCACAGGATGACATACCTGAAAGAGGTTGTACAATCGAGAACACTGCTGTGAGTTTGAATAGGGGTTTAAGACCGAGACGACCACCTTTGTGGACTCAAGACTATGTGTTGGAGTAATGTGTCTGAAGAGAAAGAAATAAGTCAGACCAAGGAGATATGTAAAGGGTGTAGGCGGACCGCTGCCCTATCTAAAAAATTCGAATGTACACTGAATCCTGAAATGTTTGATGAATGTTATTCTGTGTTATGTTAAGAGGATAAAAGTGTGCTAGAAGCTTTCATTATGCTCAGTTGAAATGCCTATTCGAAATGTACTGTTGTTCGGATGCATAAGAGGTCATGTGAAAATGCTTCTTTGAGATAAGTTGTTGTTTGAGTAAATACGATTTGAATAAGGTAAACACCACACACATCTATTCACAAATATCTGTGCATAAGGCAGTATTTATGCATGATAAGTAGTGTCATAGGCTACTGTCTAAATACAAAATATTTTTAATATATAAATGTTCAGTTTTGGTTAGCCTATCACATATTTTACCGGAGTCTGAAATATATTTCTCTCAATCACATTATATAACCTAAGCAGTTATTCGCAAACAAAATGCATTACACATAAGGCAGTATTTTAGCATGATAAGTAGTGTCATAGGCTAACCAAAACTGAACATTTATATATAAAAAATATATTGTATTTAGCACGGGCGTCAATTTGGTTTGAAATGTGGTGGGGACAGAGACGCATTCCGAAGTGCATTTTTAAAAGTGCTGGGTACACTACAAACTTGTCACACTGTGCAGCCTCTCTGTTCAACCCATAAATAAATGCATTGATCCGCAAAATTTTGTTTGAGTTCTTAAATGGTCCAGTGGCAGATCTTTTGCCAAGCGTTTCAGAGGTTTCGGGTTCTAATCCGCCCTCGGTATAGTTTTTTTTTTCTCTCATCAAAACCGATTATGTTCATCAGTGGTCACAGTCTATAACTAGCAGGGACAGGTTTGTGTGCATTTTATTTTGTGATTTCACCAGAATGAATCGCCACACAACTGTATCCATGACACTAATAGCAGCGGACACGAGCGCTCAGATTGAGTTCTGATTGAGAATCTCTTATTTAAGAGCAGACTAAATGAATGCTCTGCTAGTTAACTGGATATGTTTTATTTGTATTAGGTACATCCGTGCCTCAATGTTTCCAAAAGTGGTGGGTACAAAATGACTCATGACGAAATCTGGTGGGGATGCGTACCTATGGTATTTAGACAGTATCAAATATTTTACCGGAGGCTGAAATATATTTCACTAAATCATTATATAACCTAAGCAGTTATTCACAAACAAAATACATTACGCATAAGGCAGTATTTTAGCATGATAATCAGTGTCATAAACTAAACTCAAAACTGAGTGAACTATATGTAGTAGGCTAATATCACATTTAAAGTGTTTACACGAGCGTATAGGCCTACACGAATGTTAGGGATACTGTGAGGTAATTTTTCCTATGTCAAAAGCTAGCCAAAACTAGGCAAAATATAGTCTGAAAATTTATTTGAGCTCTATGATCAGAAAAGGAATTATATAACACTAAACAACTTACTCCGAACTTGTATCCTCGACGGGGTCAATTCGTTCTTCAAAATACAGCCGTTCGTCGTCTGAGTTTCAAATTCCTCTGAGGAGAAGGTGAATTATTCCTCGCTGTCCAGAATCATCTGAAGGAGTAGCGTGCCATCCTCAAAACGCAATGAACTATCAGTGAATCTGATGAAGAAACTTTGTGTTGTTATGGCATTGATCGGGGGGCGTGTGCGATGCATAATGTTAGATCATCTATTTACCATGTGAAAAGCTCTGGGGGCGTGGTGGCCTCAGCTAATTATAGATAATGAAGGGAGAACGAAAAAACTGTACCTCTCCTTGGTTTCAAACAGATTACATAAACTGGAAATATTTTTTCATTTAAAAGAAGATAATTTCAGCTCCATAAAGAGAAATCTCTCGTATCTTTAATGACTTTACTTAAACGACTTTACTGACAGAGAGAAGGCAAAACGTGCATCATGTTTATTTTTCTTTTTTTGATGAAAAGCACCACACTTTGTTTTTCACTGTGAGTACCGACAAAAAAATAGACACTTAACAGGATTTAATGATGTACAACACTTATATGTAAGATCAAAATCAACAGAGTAATTTGATTCTCTTTTGCACTGATAAGGAAAAAATCAAGCTCGCCGCGCCGGTGCGACGGCCGACCCCAGAGGGTTAAGTAGTCAACAAATTACCTGAGACACAAACCTTTGTAAAAAAAACAAAAAAAATACATATTCCGGAGGTTTAAATCACTGGGGTCAAACCCCAGTGGCTAAAAAATGTTGTCCGATTTGAGGGTAACAGGAGGGTTCAATTTAGAGTCGTGCTACAGAAAAAAAGTTCACGGAGACGGAGAGGCAGAAAGCACACCCTGTTTATTTATTTTTATTTTACAAAAGCACAATGTTTTATTTCGATTGTAACGAGTCTTTACAGGTATGCTGAAGGCTTTTCTCCCGCATTTTGATTTAAGTTGAGAAAACTGGCTCCATCTTCTACTACACAAAAGGCGGATACAATCTGGTTAAGGCGAGACACTACAGGTGAATAGGGTAAAATTTTAAAATAATAGATATCACCATGAAACTTCCTCAGTTGATTACTTACACAAAGATATAAAAAAAATATTACAAGTTTTTGAAATTTGTATGTTTAATTATGCAAATTAGGCATTCTCTCATTAAATATGCACAATTTTGCATATATTTTCGGTAGATAGATCTGAACATATGATGAAGCCAGGTTCAAAATTATTTTTTCATTTTGTTTACACACAAGATGAAAAAAAAATCAGAGGGATTTCAGGATATATGCTTTAATTACCTAGGAAATCAAAATATACTGTCCATAGCCTTAAAAATGATTTTTGCCATATTTTGTTTATTAAAATGTCACATAAATCACTCCAGGAATTATGTATTAACAAATCCCTCTGAAAATATCTTCAGAATACTGCATAGTGTATAACTGGAAAGTTTGGTGTACATAGGTGCTACATAGGCTGAGATGTTACTACTGGAGAATGACAAAAAAATTATACTTTTGAGAAAACTGCATTTAAAGATTTAATAGGGAAATTGAATACATTTCTATTGGAAAAAAATGCTCAAAAACAGAATAAATGCTCAGGCCCTTAGTAATAATAATATATAATATGTCAAGCTTATGAAAACTGATTATTTAATAACATGGCAGGCATATGTTATGTTAGGCCTAAAACTGCAGTAACTCAATGAATTAACATTGGCAGAGTACACCACGTGATGCGTCTGAGCGAATCACGTTAGCAGAAAACCACAGTAGCCAATGAGATTTCGTCATTAGCTTTAAATCCCCCTTTGGACATTCACGATTGGTTACTGATAGAAAGGAAATGCCCATATTTGGGTTACACAGCATTGTGCATGAGACTCAGAGCTTTCTAACGATACCTGTCATGACAGACTTCAGTAAACAGAAGAACTGCGGCATATCGCATTAGAATGCTAACTTCTTGGTAAATTTAGGAGAAACTTACTGGTGCAAGTAAACAAAATGTAATAAAATAAACATCTTAATGTATTGTTACGATCTTTTTAAAGTCTAGGAGATGTTACGAAACACTTATTTTATTATTACTGCTGATGACTGAGTAAGGTGGAAAAGAAACCATGACAGACTCAACTTAGAGAAACAAACTGGATTTTTATTGTCACAAAGCCGAAGCCACTAGTTCCAGTTCGGATGATAAAGGGGTGTGCAATTTACAATGTTTAAAGATATAAATAATAAACAAATGATAGGAAAGAGAACCAAACAGTGGCGCCAAAGAAAAGAAAAGAATATAACAAAAACAACCCTTACGCTAAATCTAAACCTAACCAAAGAAAAATGTGAAAAGAAAAACGAAATCTTCATTGCATTCGGCACCTAAATAAACTACCTACCAACAATACATACACAGAGTGGCGCTCACTCCTAACCTAGTGTATCTCACAGCGTCAAACTGGGATACACATTGAAACTATGATCTCTAAGACTGAAACATAATAAATACTAAAGTACATATAAACAGAGCATACAGCACCCAACTCATTCCACTACAAAGAGCCAGTCATCACTATCTGAATCTCAATTCACAGTTTTAGTGATCTCAAAACGCTACACGAGCTCATGGACGCTTCCGAGAGAGAGAATGAATGAAAACGCCATCCTTTTGAACCCAGCTGGACAACTCTGATTGGCTCCAAGGCGCCGCCCCAACGATAAGTGACGTCCCGCTAGGCCAGTCTCAACAGCCTGCGAGCCAAGAGTGAGCTAGAAACAGAAAAAGATAATGAGCATATACTATCAACATGTGTGAAGTATACCAGCGTGTACAGACTAGTGAAAACAAAACAAACCCCACGTGGAACATAACATGTATATTTTCAAAGGAGTTACTCATATTGAAGGAGTAAACTAGCCCAAAATCTCAACTGACCACTGCATGAAAATTTTTTTGCCTTCCGTGTCTCGCCTTAATAATCAAGTTGAAAATAGATTTGAAAAAGTGTAGATCCCAATCTCAGAATATTGAATGAAAATCAAATCACAAAAAATACATTTCTTGAGGGAATTAACATTACGTGTAAAATTGAACCCAAACTCCTCCTGGCTGGCTCGCCACTTAATTTGTGTAGGGGTAGCATAATTTACTGTAAAGGATAGCTAGTATGTTTGCTTAGCTTAGCGTCAAACAATTTATGAGATTAATATCATGTTTTGCTCCAAAAGCTGCATGTCATTCAGCTGTAGCTATATCTGATGTCCATAAGTGTAATACTTCTATGAATCTCACTGTGGACTTTCTGCTGGAGAGTGCCCTCTGGCTTCCAGTATGAATGAAATATATATTAAATTAGTGTTTAGCACTCCATATTGCTAAAATCGCCTAATTTTGGGTAAAAATAGAAACATATCACTAAAATACTTTGTAACGTAGTAACATATAACATATTAACCTATGTAATTTATGTATATACTCTTACTTGAGTCATATAATTTTTCAGTTTTCGGTCCCATTAAGTGGCTTTAAGTACTATGTACTTACATTAAAAAATAAGTACAATGTACTTAGACAATGTTGTCCTTAACAGAAGTTCTAGATGCAGTTTATAGTGCGGCAACAACTCAAAGTCCAGTCCCTTGGGTAAAGTAGACCAACAATTAGAAATCTGAGTATGAAGTTTGAACATAAACTGAAGTAACATCATTATCTGTATGAGAAGCAGGTAAGGGCAAATGTAACAGATAACCAGCAGGGGCATTTTGAATCACTTGTAAATGTAATTCATCAGGAAGAAACCTCCGCTAAAACAGTATGACCTTAGATCAGCTGGCTGGTTGGCCAGAAGCAGCACTTATCACTTGCAAGCCCGCAGCTTCTAGTCATTGTAAGACCACTTGAAATGCTTTTTCATGCATAGACATCACTTCGCACTTTGTAGTAAGCATTAGTCAGATCGATGGTAGATAAAACAATAGAACTTTTTAGGGCTGTAAAGACAATGGGGCGGATCTAGTCCGTGGGGAATTTGCATAAATTAATTAATAATTGGTAATTAATAATTATTCATACATGTTTGGATTAGATCAGTCTTACATGTTAATAAATCTCCCTCTAAGGGAGGATCTCATTGTACCTGCATTTATACCTGTGTATCCTTGTATTTTAACTGCGAGTTGATTGCAGTTAATTACACTGATCACGTCTTACAAACAGGCAAAATTAATTTAGCTCAATTGTCAGAATAATATTGCGGGGATCCCCCAATATCATCTTACTTTATAGGATTTCAGGAAACGCAATTCTCTGGCCAGAAGAATTGGGTTTTCTGCCCTATAAACAAATACTCTTTAAAATATCTTTGATTTGTAAAGCTTGTAGCATAAAATCTTTTTGGCACTTAAGGGACTTGAAATTGAGCAAAATAAATGAATCAATCAAGTGAATATAATGAATTTAATAAAGCAGAAATTACTTATATATTTACTACGTTTACACAGGATATATATGTATTTACAAACACATAGACATACACAACACAATAAGACATTAATGAACGAGAAATGGTAAAGTTTGGACAATGGATAACTTACACGCGTGAGCGAGTAAGAGAGAGAGAGAGAGGGAGGGGGAGAGAGAACATTGGCAGAATTCCTCCAGACATTCACCTTTTCTGATTACAACACGACACATCATCTTAATGCTTCTTAGAAGCTCTATAAAAAGATTATACTTGCACAAGTTTTGGGTCTCGCTGTGTTGCTGCATTCCTGAAGGCCTGTCCCGGCCGCGTGCGTGAGCGGAGTCCTTTGTGTGTGTAAGCGTCACGTGGTGTTTCTGGGCGCGCGTGTTGCGCGGCGGTTTAAAGTCTTTGAGTAACATTACCAATGAAAGTAGCTCGGCTAAGTTTGTTTCACTTCGTGGAAGTGAACAGAGTCGACTATGGAAAACAAAACTTTGACTTACAAAGAAAAGATATAAAGATCGGATCGGGTCTCCGGAGGAGACCACGAGATCGGGTTACATGGTGCAGCCTGGTGAAGAAGCGCGTGTCTCGGTTCCGCGCGTCACGTGCGCGTGTTCCTCCAGAGCGGGCTAGCGCGCGCTCGTTTAAACTCCCTTGTAGATGGGTTTGCTAAAAAGATATGTCACACGGTGTTCTTTTCACTCGTCAATGGGAATTAAACACGGATACTTATCTAAGTCAAAAACACAAACTAACAAATAAAAGAAATAAAAGAAAGGAGAAGGGCTCGCCTGGAGGCGAGATGTTACATTCTGAAACGCGGACGAGAAGGAAGAGAGTGGGCGGAGCTGGGAAGCAACCTTTATCACCTCGGAGAAGTCCGGCCTCTTCCCATTGACTCGGCCAATCAAGAGGTTGAAACTCACAGGCGGGACTTCTGGTTTTATGATCCTTTGTTCTCTTAAGCAAGGCATTTGAAACCCTA
Source organism: Chrosomus eos (assembly GCA_036326025.1). NCBI lineage: Eukaryota > Metazoa > Chordata > Actinopteri > Cypriniformes > Leuciscidae > Chrosomus > Chrosomus eos. The sequence goes on along the minus strand of CM070819.1, from coordinate 20,726,718 downwards.
ATTTCATCGGGTGTTTAAAAGCAGAATCTTCATAATTATTATAGTCATATGTGTAACAAAGTTTTAGCAAGATGTGATATCAATGGCTAACTGGGGAGCGAAGATTGGAGCTCAGAGACTCCAAACTTGCCACAAATGGATTTGGTTAAACATTAGTTGGCAAGGTTTGAAACATTATCCCAGTTTTCAAAAAACAGACCAAACACATAAAAGACAAATCGTAAGATGAGATTAGATACATTGTTCGTACACTTCTAAAGGGGAAATATAATTGAATATATATAAATGAATGCAGAATTCATTTCTCCCTCTTAGTTGAATCCTGAGACTAGGCAGTTAAATGTAAAAATTCATAATGATAAAGTCATTGTTATTCCACTGTAACAATGACAAACAAAACACACCTAGAACACATTGAATATATTTGTTTAAATGTCTTTAAACAAAGAGAAGGTTCTTTTCTCTTTAGAATCCCCTTTCCGTTGGGACATTCCGATCAGCCCTAAAATTGTCTTGTAAGCTGACACCACGCTATGTCCGTAGTGGTTCTTACTTGTGGGGGATGTGTGTGTGTGTGTGTTTGTGTGTGTGGAATTTTCAGTTCAAGCTCCAGTCTCTCTGAATGAAGGCTTTTGGGATTTTAGGGGGGGACTGAGTCAATAATTCAGCCAAATACGCTACAGAGCAGAGATGTGTGACAATGGAAAAGAGTTCACAATTACTGCTTTATGTATAAAAAAGCATCAAAACTCAATTGACTCAGCAACAGTACGCTGAAATAACCCAACTGTCAAGGTTGGGTGAAGGGATGAAGTGAGGACAAAGGTGCAGACTAATGGCACAAAGAACCACAATTGACAAGCCATGTGCTCACATCAAACTTGACAAAAACACAAGCACATGGCCAGCGGACACAATCACAAGCCATTTGCTCAAACAAAACATGACAGGAACATGCAGCTAATGAGAACACACAGCCAGTGAAAACCCAAGCTGTGTCTTCACTGTGCACAAGACAAAACATAACATGAAAGCATTCGGCCGATGTAAACACAAACCAGGTGCTACACAGAACACAACAACACACGCGGACAGAAGAGCACACAGCCCGAACAAACTTGAAACCGCATACACACACAAGACAGAGCACACAAGAACAAACAGAAGCTCATCCTGTGTGCTTACAAAAGAATACAAACCCGCGGAGCATGAATGTCCGAATTTTGACACCGAACCGAAACCAAACTAAACTAGACTGAAGTGCCAGGATACAAACACCACGCCCCGCACACACGGCAACTCACATGGACAGAACCGTGCACAGCTTGAGCACGATCGAAACACACAAGACAAGACAATACAGGAGCATCAGGGCTCTGTCACAAAACCAAGAATAAACTAGATCGAAGTGACAAGGTAGTCCAGTCAGAAGTGGTCCAGGTGGGCCACCTGGCATCCTTTATGATGAGCACCACAAACAAGACGAGAACATGACCTGACAGAAAGGGGTCAAACTACAGAGACAAGGAGGGGTGTGGGGAGGAAGGAGAGCCAAGCCAGTGCTGGTGGAACAGACCAGTGGACTGTAGAAGGGACCAGGGAGGGATGGGTGGGTTAAGCCAGGGAGACGGGTTTGGATTCCTAGCCAAAGGACCAGCGAGGATCTGGCATCTCTGGAGTACCCGGTTGAGTGCCAGGTCGGTGCCGGAGGAATGGACCAGGTGGTCTCCGGTGGGTCTTGAGATAGATAGATAGATAGATAGATAGATAGATAGATAGATAGATAGATAGATAGATAGATAGATAGATAGATAGATAGATAGATAGATAGATAGATAGATAGATAAAAAAATTATCAAAGGTGACAAAAGCATTTAATATGTAACAAAAAAAAATATTTAAACAAACAAAAAATGCTGGTTTTTCAATGGTCTTTTGAACTTTATATTAATCAAAGAATGCTGTAAAAAGATTGTATCACGGTTTTGTCACGGGTGTGGTGTGGGTTGAAGAAGGCAGGCAGAGTCAAGCAAGCTCCAATTCAAACATTTACTGAATAATCCAATAATACAGGTACATGGATGACGGGCAGAAGATTACACACACCAAATCAGGTAACATATGCACATCTAAGCATATACAAGAACTGACGAAGACAGACTGAACAGAGAGAACTAAATACAGATACAAACGACCACTAACGAGGTGAAGACAGGTGACACAGATGATGATGACGATGAACAGGTGGATAATTGAGGGAGTGAGTACAGGTGTGGAGACAAGAGGGATTCTGGGAAGTGTAGTGAAGACGAAGACAGACAGGTGCAGACGAGGACTATGACAGGTTTCCACACAAAATATTAAGCACATTTGTAAAATAATGGCAGGATATTGTTATTGAATCGCATGGGTTTACATTATTTACTGTATACAAGTCAGCTGAGACCATGCTGCAATGAAATGCATTGTAACCATCCAAAACAAAAAATCAGATCAACTCCATTCTTGTGCTGTTTATGTCAAAATGGGCAACTAAAGGCCCCATTAAGGGGCCTTAATGGGCCTTAACTCGAGATTTCAACTCGAGTTATAACCGAATACAAAAATGCATTCTCTATTTGATGCCATTTAAATGGATGCTTCCATTTGAAGATTGCACTCCCCAAAACTGTACTTTGTAGAGCGTTCTGGCACCTTACAATTTATTGTACATCAGAGGAAGCCACAATGAGAAGAGCTGGGGCCTGTTGTGAACTTTTTCCTTGCAGGAGACCAGGAGACAATGGATGTTTTCCAAGCAGAAGTTCTTTATTGCTGGTAGCTGCAGTCATTCCAACATCGTCTGAATTAAAGTAACTGTACATGGTATATTATAAGCATTTTAGGAGGAGGGACTTCTGGAGGTGGAGACAAATTCAAACAAAGCATGCAAATGTAGTACGAACACATTCTACTCTGAGGGCACTAAATCAGCTTAACCTATTCAGATGCTGATGGTGGTCAGGAACTCTTGGTTCCAAGAGCCATCCCAGAGCCATTAAAGACAAATGGTGAAAGTCTCCCCGACGGCTAATCCACTCAACCTTAACGATTCAACATCTAGGCTGAAAAGAGAGAATCTCAGTGATCTGTTTAATTTAAAATACAATAGAGAGAAATAGGACTGTCTGGACTTTCTTACTAGAAATTGTTTCACAGCTGCATTCCAACCTTAAATGCTAACATTCAATGTACAGAACATTTCTCAGTTTATATACTATTGTATTGGAACCTAAATTAAACCTTTTAATAAATTTGTATTTCATCAATTCCCCCTTTGGGAGTTCTAAATAACTCCCACACTATATACAAATTTAAACACTTAAAAGTTCATTCTTGTAACTTTGTAAGTTACAGGCACATAATGTACTCTGTGTTGCTGACACAGAAAACAAACATGCAATTAGGGTCCGTGAGTATTTTCTGGTTGGAACTGTGATTTTCTCGTGATCAATCACGTTTCTGAACCATGAAGAATTATCTTCAGTCATCTAGTGGGATTTTGCTGAAAAATCAAGAATGTCTTGTTGGACCACCATGTTTGTGCACGAGTCTTGGAATGCAGCCATTTTAGGATGTGACCTGCAAACGTTCTTTCCAGCAAACACGGCATTTTTTGACATATTCATCAGCTCTAAGAATATGTTGTTTCTGGAGTCCGAACTTTGTGCGATCTTCATGATGTGTAGTAGTAGGACAATCTTGATCATGTCGATGGATGACTGAAGGTTTCATCGTCTCTGCGTTGTGTATTTTTTTTCTTTTCTTTATCCTTTTGTGATAGTTGGCTCAGAAGCAGGCCCGGCGCCACGAGGGGGCAAAAGGGGGCATTGCCCCCTCAGATCTGATTTGTGCCCCCTCAGTTTAATTGTTGTATTCATGGTTACAAATTAAATGTTTAACCTTTTGAGTGGTATGGTCCACATAATGGGATTTGTAATGCTCCATGACGTGACATCACTGCCAGATTCGCGCATTGGTTGGCGCTGAGCCAGATACGGACGAGCTCAGCGCTGTCATATATCACAACTATGCAGTGTTTTCAACCTCATAAATTATGTTTATTTTAGGTTTCAGACATTTAAATACACATAAGCACTAGTAAAACAATACATTTGGAGTTTGTAAAATACACAGATATGGAAGCAGCAATAACAATCTATTCAAATTTGCCAACGTGGGTTATTCATATCAGACAAACATAGTGGAAGTAACTTTAAAGTTTACTATATTCTTCTCACAGTTCACCGGCCACTTTCTTACATGTATTTCGCGAGAAACTGATGACTGACAGGACTTTGAACTGCGGCGCAAAGAAACGGTGGCGCTCATCTCACGTTATAGATCAAGATTATTTATAAAGGTTTTAAACGACCAAACACACTCACTACCACTTTTTTGAGAATCGGAATATCAGATAGTTGATGACATGGTAAGCAAGTTTGTAAATATTTTGAATGAAAAAGGAAATAAAAGCAATACATCTGTCATGCATTATTGTGCGGTGTGTCACGTGACAAATATGACGCGTTGCCATGGGAACGTTAAGGTGGAACGTTCTAAAATAAAAACTCACTCTGAGGAGTCAGTTAGAATATTTTTAATTTAAGCGTGAAAGAGTCAATATATGAATAATAAATTATGCTGGCTTATCTTTTTATTATCTTTAAAAATCTGTCGTTCCAAAGCGAGGTGTTTATTGATTGTTCATTGATGGTATAAAGTTAAGCCCCCTTAACAATTTCACATGCCCCCTCAGTAATTTCATCCTGCAGCCGGGCCTGCTCAGAAGTTGGTCTAGTTGATTCTTAAGGTTCCCTTATCCTAGGGAACTCGAGCTGCGTCATCGCTGTGGGAACGCCCCTGCGTTGTGCGTCCTGAAGCACGTATCGAATCAGCCCAATGGAGAGATGGAACGTCATAGGCGGGTGACGTCATCGACCAGGAAACTATAAAGCACCCCAAACAACACAAGCACATCAGCTTCTGTGCCTTCAGTCGCGCTATATGTGAATCTGTCCCTGTGTGAATATTGTCTGTCCTTACATACTGTGCACCACACAAACAATTTTATTATATATATATATAATATATATATATATATATATATATATATATATATATATATATATATATATATATATATATATATGAGAGATATGGCGAACGAACAGCAGTTTAGGAAGTGTGTCCCTCCCTGCTCGCGTTATTTAACGAGTGGGGATACACACGATCTTTGTGTTGTTTGTTTGGGAGTGCAGCATGCCCAATCTTCTCTCGAGGGAGCTGATTGTGAGCATTGCGAGCGTTTGCCCATGAGAACGCTCCGCTCCCGCCGGGCACTCTTTGAGGAGAGTGGTTCGGTGCGCGCTCCCCGCGGTTCGGGTCCCGCTTTAGCCGAGGCTGGGCGGAAGCTCTTATCGTGGGGTTCGCAGATGGATCTCGCAGCGGGGTTAGAGACGGGCTCTGCCTTTTCTCTCCCTTCACCTGTGAGATCCAGTGTCTCAGTCCTGGGTTCGGAAGCACGCATTGCAGTTTCTTCCGCTCAGGCTGAGGCACCAGTATTACATTTATCCAGTTCTGAGGAGCTGGATGTTGTCAGTATTGATATGGGAGATGTGGAGGATTCACCACCTTGCACTCCCGAGAATGATGAGCTTATGAAGGTTTTAACTAGAGCTGTAGAAAAACTCAGTATTGAATGGCCAGTGACTAGACAGGAGTCCGTTTCGAAATCGAAACTAGATGAGAGATTTTTGCCGTCACGAGTGCAGCCTCCTCGCCGGTGTCTGCCTTTCTTTCATGATCTCCACACTGAGGTGTCGAAATCATGGAAAAAGCCAGTATCATATAGAGTGTTTAGTCCCCAGACTTCAACATATTCGAATATAGTGGGGGCTAAATTATGTGGTTATGGATCTATGCCTCGCGTCGAAGAGACGCTCGCGAGCCATCTCTCTTCCGAGGCTGCATCTTCCTTTAAAACACCGGTGTTACCCACCAAGCCTTTAAGAAATACCTCGGCTTTGGTGGGTAAAGCATATTCGGCGGCAGGTCAGGCTGCATCATGTCTGCATACTATGTCTATATTGCAGGCATACCAGGCTGACCTGCTGAGGGACGTGAGTGAGAGTGAGGAGGTCGGTGCTGACGTAATTCGCGAACTGCGTCAGGCTGCTGATTTATCCCTGCGTGCCACCAGAGAATCGGCCAAACTAGTGGGTCGATCTATGGCAGCTCTGGTGGCCACAGAAAGACATCTTTGGTTAAATCAAACTAATATAAAAGAAAAAGAAAAAGCTTTCCTTTTAGACGCTCCTCTCTCTCCTCTGGGTTTATTTGGTGATGCTGTAAATTCTGTCATTGATAAATTCCAGGAAGAGAAAAAGCAAACAGCAGCTTTTAAAAAGTTTCTCCCGTTAAAAGTTCACGTCCCTGGGGCTGCTGGGCGGGAGCAGCCCCGGCCGAATACAAGCTCATCACATAGGGCGCAGCAGAAGCAGAGTGTCGCGTCTCGTGCTCCCCCTGCTGGACAGTGGGCTCAGCCGCGGCACTCTCAGCCGAAATCTTCTAGCAATAGACCTGATCTGAGGACAGTTATATTGGCTAAAAAGGCTTCGGCTAAGAAGAAGTCCTGACGCTGCAGCGTGCAGGACACTGAGGGTGGTCCCTGCCGAGGCGGGAAGGTGTTCACCTCTTTTTACGGTGCCCATTCTTCCTCGGTGCCCTCAGGGGCCCGTTCTGCCAACCCCGCCTTCATGCCGGGGCGCAGACGGTCCCAGCGAGCGCTTTCCCGAGGGACGCTCGCTCCCTCTGAGGAGGGTTTCAGAGCAGTTAAGCCAGTTGTTCCCTGCCGGTGCGCCGTTACAGGGCGCTGCGTTTGCTGCTCAAATTACACCAGAGGCCGGTCTCGAGAGACTGGTACCCTTAGTAGAATTTCTGACAGAGTGGAAAAGCCTTCCAAAAATATCTCAGTGGGTCCTGCACACAATAATGAACGGTTATGCTATCCAATTCAGGTGTCGTCCACCAAAATTCAGAGGGGTTCTGCCCACAGTGGTGGGCCCCGAGCAGGCTCTGGTAATGGAACAGGAGGTGAAAACGCTCCTCCAAAAGGAGGCTATAGAACGGGTTCCTCCTCCCAGTCTGGAGTTAGTTTATTACAGCCGGTATTTCATCGTTCCAAAGAAGGATGGGGGGTTGCGTCCGATTTTAGACCTGCGCCTGTTGAATCGCTCGGTAGCAAAGCTAAAATTCAAGATGCTCACTATCAAGCAGATCGTGTCACAAATCAGATCCGAGGACTGGTTTGTCACGATAGATCTTAAAGACGCGTACTTCCACATTTCCATCCTTCCACAACACAGGAAGTTCCTGAGGTTCGCCTTCGGGGGCGAGGCGTACCAGTACAGGGTTCTTCCATTTGGCCTAGCTTTATCTCCTCGCATTTTCACAAAATGCATGGATGCAGCCTTAGTGCCTCTGAGGCTTCAGGGCATTCGTATCCTCAATTACATCGACGATTGGTTGATTTTAGCTCAGTCAGAGCAGATGGCGGTTCGGCATCGAGATGTCGTTCTCGCTCATATCAGGAAGTTGGGGTTGAGGCTGAACGCGAAGAAGAGTGTTTTATCTCCTTCTCAGAAGACCACTTTTCTGGGGGTCGTTTGGGATTCGGTTTCGATGCGGGCGCGACTCTCTCCGACCCGCATCGCTTCGATTCTCTCAGCTGTGAAACAAGTAAAGCTAGGCCAGCTGCTCACTGTAAAGCAGTTTCAAAGACTGTTGGGTCTGATGGCAGCAGCGTCCAACGTTATACCTTGCGGCCTGTTGTACATGAGACCGCTACAGTGGTGGCTCAGGACCAAGGGGTTCTCCCCGAGGGGCAATCCGCTCCGCACGATCAAAGTCACGCGGCGCTGCCTTCGTGCTCTGGTCATGTGGAAAGAAACTTGGTTCCTATCCAAAGGTCCTGTGTTGGGGGCTCTTTGTCGTCGTGTAACGCTAACGACGGATGCTTCCCTCACAGGGTGGGGGGCGGTCATGAGTGGTCGCCCAGCCCAAGGTCTGTGGCAGGACCATCATCTATCATGGCACATAAATTGTCTAGAGATGTTGGCCGTGTTTCAGGCTCTGAAACACTTCTTAGCAGACCTGAGAGGTCATCATGTGTTAGTTCAGTCAGACAACACGTCGGTGGTCTCTTATATAAATCATCAGGGGGGCCTGCGGTCTCGCCGGCTTTACAAGTTGGCCCGTCAGATCCTCCTGTGGTCCCAAGGGAGGTTACTGTCACTCAGAGCAATGTATCTTCCTGGGTATTTGAATATGGTAGCGGACTCCCTGTCGAGGCAGGGGCCGAGGCCGGGGGAATGGAGACTCCACCCCGAGGTGGTGGAGCTCCTTTGGTTGAGTTTCGGTCGCGCCGAGGTGGACCTATTCGCTTCCAAGGAGACCACGCATTGTCATCTATGGTTCTCCATCAGTCATCCAGCCCCTCTGGGGTTGGACGCTATGGTGCAGCCGTGGCCGAGGTCACGTCTGTACGCCTTTCCCCCGATTTCTCTGCTACCGGGAGTTCTGGAGAGGGTTCGCCGGGACGGGGTCAGTCTGCTACTAGTAGCCCCGTTCTGGCCGGCCCGAGTATGGTTTGCAGACCTGGTCTCTCTCCTGGACGGCTCTCCTTTGGAGCTCCCCGTCAGGAGGGACCTACTCTCTCAGGCGGGCGGCTCGATATTTCACCCCCGCCCAGAATTATGGAAGTTGTGGGCTTGGCCTCTGAGGGGGCCCAGCTCATAGATGCCGGTCTCTCAACCGAGGTTGTTGAGACCATTCTTCACTCCAGAGCTCCATCCACGAGGAAGCTTTATGCCTTGAAATGGAAGCTTTTCACTTCTTGGTGTGGAGAACACCTGCAGGACCCAGTTATCTGCCCAGTTGGTGCAGTGCTGGAATTCTTGCAAGAGCGCTTCTCCGCAGGGTTATCCCCCTCCACACTAAAGGTGTACGTGGCGGCACTAGCTGCTTACCATGTCCCTTTCAGTGGAGTTTCTCTTGGGAGACACCCGCTTATAACTCGTTTCCTTCGTGGCACTTTGAGGCTGAGGCCAGCAGTTCGCACGAGGGTGCCTTCCTGGGATCTGGCCATTGTATTGGAAGGTCTTTCCCTAGCTCAGTTTGAACCTATCGAAGAAGTTCCTGAGAAGTTTCTCACTCTTAAAACTGTCTTTCTTCTTGCTATCTCCTCCCTAAAGAGAATCGGAGATTTGCAGGCTCTGTCGGTTTCACCCTCGTGCCTGGAATTTTCGCCTGGCATGGTTAAGGCTTTTCTGTATACTAGACCAGGTTACGTTCCGAAGGTCCCTACTAATGTTGTTAGACCTACAGTTCTGCAGGCTTTCTGTCCTCCTCCATTTCAGTCATCTGACCAGGAGAAACTTAATTTGCTCTGCCCTGTTAGGGCGTTAGACGCCTATGTCCACAGAGCTGCCCTGTGGAGAAAATCAGAACAACTATTTGTGTGTTTTGGGCCACCCAGGAAAGGGTGTCCCGCGTCTAAACAGAGAATGAGCAAGTGGGTGGTTGAGGCTATCTCACTTGCTTATGAGTCAGCTGGTCAGCCTTCACCTTTGGCTGTACGAGCGCACTCTACTAGGAGTATGGCTGCTTCTAAAGCTCTATTGTCAGGAGTTTCCCTAAGTGATGTTTGTGATGCGGCTGGATGGTCCTCACCACATACTTTTATTAAGTTCTATGATCTAGACTTAAGTTCTACCCCTGGGGCACAGGTGCTCTCGTCCTCTGTGCGCTAGTTCTCACATAACGGTCACTTGCTCCTATGGCGACGTGGGTATTCGCGTTCCCACAGCGATGACGCAGCTCGAGTTCCCTAGGATAAGGGAACGTCTCGGTTACGTATGTAACCCTAGTTCCCTGAGTAGGGAACGAGACGCTGCGTCGTTCTGCCATACTCCCGGCACTCCCGTTAGCGCTTCCTTCAGGCTTATCAGAAGCTGATGTGCTTGTGTTGTTTGGGGTGCTTTATAGTTTCCTGGTCGATGACGTCACCCGCCTATGACGTTCCATCTCTCCATTGGGCTGATTCGATACGTGCTTCAGGACGCACAACGCAGGGGCGTTCCCACAGCGATGACGCAGCGTCTCGTTCCCTACTCAGGGAACTAGGGTTACATACGTAACCGAGACGTTATGTCTTCATAGGCAGACAAGGAGGTCGGTGCATATGGGTCTCAGGTCAGCAAGTGGTACCTGCACAGAGGAAGAGAGAAAACAAAAGACAGCAGAAGTATTTGTTCAAACACTAGGGTTGTAAATTTTTCTGAGTCTGCTAAACAGTAGAGCAGTATTGGTTCAAACACTAGGGTTGTAAATTTTCCGGGTCTGCTATTGTTGTTCCTTCTTTCCCTATTTCTTAATTATGACACCTAAAGAACGCAGTGAGGTGAGGATGGACTAATGGATGGGAAGGCTATGAGGGATTCTTCACCGAAGGGTTGGCCCCCAAAGCCTGTTGCATTTGGTTCTTCCTTCGGCTCCCCACTGGTCCGTGTCCTATCCTATCCCTGTAGGTGGAGGAACAACTTTACAGTGTGACACATGAGTCCAGGTTTTCTTTCCCTGACACAATACTGCAGCTGCTGTAATCAACATCACAACACCACAATATGGTCCATGCCACTTAGGCTCTAGTGGCTTGTTTTTGAATGACTTTATCATAACCCATTGACCTGGGATGATAGTGTGTCCACCTTCTGGTGGAGTCTGCGAACACGACTCAACTCTCTCTCTGGCACTCTGTACTGCCTTTGTGAGGTTTTCACAGTAAGTGATCAGGGCATCTGAGGCAATGTGTACATCAGCATTTCTAAGATCAATCACACCTGGCATCTGCATTGGGCATCCAGTAATAATCTCATGAGGGCTCAGTCCTACTGATCTGTTAGGTAACGCTCTCATTCTACACAGTACTGCTGGCAACGCTTCGACCCATGCTACTCCTTCCTGATGCATTTTGCTTAGTCTGGTTTTGATAGTTCTGTTTGCACGTTCAACCTGTCCTGATGCTTGTGGCCTATAAGGGCAGTGAAGGTTCCACTTAATCTGCAACATTCTAGACACTTCCTTGACTACCTGTCCTGTGAAGTGTGTACCTTGATCTGAGTCAACGCAATCTGGTAATCCCCATCTGGGAATGAAATCAGTGACAAGACATTTAGCAGTATGTGCAGCTGTAGCACGCCCTGTTGGATAAGCTTCTACCCATCTTGAGAACTTGTCTATTACTACCAAAACATCAGTTTTTCCCTTACAACGAGGCAATGATATGTAATCAACTTGCAGGTGACGAAATGGTCCTGGTGGAGCTGGGGTATGTGCTGCTTTTGTAGTGGCTGCTGGTATATCATTATTTTTCTGACATGTAACACACCTCTTGGCTGTTTCTGTGGCTACATTTCTGAATTTTGGATTCCACCACTGATTTGAGAACCTGTGATTCATCGTTGCTGGACCACTGTGACCTAAACTGTGTATTTGTTGAGCCAAATATGGCAGCAGTGATTCGGGAGCGACATATTTTCCCCCTCTGGTCCAGCACCCAGATGAATCCACTGTGGCTCCTTTGTCTAACCATGTCCATGCTTCATACAGAGGAACGTCTTTGTACAGATCAATTATTGATTCAGGAGGCAGAATTGTCTTTTGTGCTGCACTACCTGAACACACTTGTACGGTTGCATAAAAACAAGCCTGTTTAGCCGCTATATCAGCAAGAGAATTACCTTTAGCTTCCGTAGTATTAGTTGTGAGATGTGCTTTCACTTTGATCACTGCTAATTTCTTTGGAAGTTTCATGGCAAACATTAGATCTTTCACTAATCCAGCATGCTTAATGGGGGATCCAGCAGAAGTTAGAAACTGTCTGGTTTGCCAAATGACACCAAAATCATAAATTTTGAGGACGGATTCGTGACAGGTGCACGCTGTAAAACAATGTTCGGGGCTGTGAGAGTTGCTAACCAATTTCCCCAATGGGAGGAGGTTACAGAAGTGACTTTTGCTTGATTCATTAATGCAGACACTGCATGCGGACATCTTACGTTTACAGACTGTCCTAACACCATTCCTGATGAAGCCTGAAGCGCTAGATGCACTGCCTGTACTGCTCTGAGGCATGGGCCCATACCTTGAGCTACTATGTCAAGTTTACCAGAATAGTAATGAATTGGGCGTAAACTGCCCCCATGATCTTGCATTAGACATGCAGTCATGAAGCTTAAATGTTCATGGACATAAAGCACAAATGGTCTATCAGTTTGGGCAATTCCTAATGCTGGTGCTTGACATAGTGCTCTCTTCAAATCATTGAACGCTTTGAGGTGACATTCTTCCATACAAACAGTATCAGAATCTTTACCATGGCCTTTCAACAAGTCATAGAGTGGCTGTGCAATTGAGGCATAGTCTTCAATCCAAGGTCTACAGTAACCTGCAGTTCCTAAAAATGATCGGAGTGTTTTAATGGTAGTAGGCGGGGGTATGGCTTTGACTGAAGCCGCTCGATCATGTGTAATGGATCTATTTCCTGCACCAATTGTTTGACCCAGAAATGTGACTTGCTTTTTAGCAATTTGAGCTTTGTGAAAGCTGCATTTGTGTCCTTTCTTATGCAAATAGTCCAACAATGATGCCAATTCAGTTTGATGTACCTCGTGATCTGTTGAGGCAATCAAAATATCATCAACATATTGGATCATAGTGGACTGTTTTACCGGACATTCTGGGTCACACAAATCACGTCTGACAGCCTGATGGTATATGGTTGGGGAGTTTTGAAATCCCTGTGGCAAACGTGTCCACTGGTATTGCTCATAGTCAACTGTGAAAGCTCTCCATGGCTGGCTGTCAGTGTGCAACGGTACAGAAAAGAATCCATTAGACATATCAATTACTGAAAAAATCTTACTCTCTAATGGTATGCCATTACAAATTGTGGAAGGATTTGCCACTAGGGGGGTGATTTTATCAATATTTTTATTGGCTACTCTGAAGTCTATTGTAAGTCTCCATGTCCAATTGGATTTCTTGATGGGCCATATGGGTGTGTTACAGGGACTATTGGTTTTAACTAGCACTCCCTGCTTCAGCAACTTTTCTACAATAGGTTTGATCCCCTGTATAGCTTCCTTATTGATTGGATATTGTTTGGTGACCGGGGGTGGAGTCCCCGTCAATTTAATTGGTTCTACACCTGTCAACAAACCACAATCATCCTTGTCTTTAGCCCAAATTGGATGATTCTGTAAGAAAGCATACTCAGGAGGGATCACACCATTGGTAGAAACTTGTGCTGAGGAAATTTTAATGCTAGCAGATTCTGAGGACACGTCTAAAGTTAGATGTATTTGTCTCAGGAGATCCATGCCTAAAATTGCACCTGTATTTAATGGAGCACATAACAATTTTGTAGTCAGAGTTTTCGGGCCAAATTGTATATCTACGGGCGGGGTTTCATACAAATCAGAATCTTCACCTATTACGCCAGTTAAATAAAATTTGGTTTTCTTGTACGGAATGTCTAAACCTTTAGCCAATTTTGTAGGAATTATGGTAATTTCTGCACCTGTATCAAGCAAAAAATCAATTTCTTTCTCTTGTATGCTACCTTTCACAAAAATTCTTGTGTCATTATGATGGATTACAGGGGTAAGGTAGCTACTCACAGCCCCAACAATTAGTTTTTTTTCTGGTCTTTTTGTTCTCTTAAAAGAGCCTGAACGAGCTGTCCTAAAGCTTCAGTGGACATTTGCGGAACTACGTCAGGGTTGTAAGCAGGCTGAGAAGGAGCCTAATTATGCATAGCATTTCTTTTGGTATCTTGCAACTTCTTCCTACACTCTTTCTCCCAATGTCCTACTTTTCCACAGTAGTTGCATTTGCCTTCTTTTTTAGACCACCTGCTTTCTGGTTGGGTTGTGCTAAATGTAGCTGCTGCTGCTACTCTCACTTTGGCTTTAACATCAGCATTTTTTTCCCATGCAGACAACCTGTCTAAATTACTTCTGAGAGTTCTGTGAGACCAAGTTAGATCTAGGAATGGTAAAGCTCTTCTGAATTCAGCTACAAGGCCATCTGACCAGATGCGGACTAGTGGCCCTTTGTCATCGAGCACACTTTCAGAATCATCCACTATTCCACTGTACGTTATGGCAGACTGACAAAACCTCTTAGTAAATTCACTCACAGTTTCTTCTTTCTTTTGTACACAGCTAGTAATTCTAGACCAATCTATTTTGGGTCCTAGGATATTCTTTAGGATTTTCAAAACACCTTCTCTCATATCACTTCTACTGGCATGTGGTCGTACAATTTGGGACATTAACTGTGTTACTTCTGTTAATGACATGTCATATAGACACATTTTTCCAATTAATGCTCTTCTAAATTCCGAAAACTGTGTGCGTGCTGAGGGTAAACTCTGGGTCAATCTCTCGATGTCCCTAGGTCCGAGCGCTTTAGCAACTGTTTGGATTTGAACAGCAGAAGCGCTGAGAGGAACACTTTCCGTCTCCTCGATTCCCTGTGATCTTTTTCTAGCCCCACACACATTGACGGAATTTACATACTTGTCAGTTACTGATGGGATGTCTACATCTGTTTCAAAGAACGCTTGTAAGTCAGGGTAAATGTTATCCGGCGGACTAACTTCTTCTACATCAGTTTTTCCTATAGCTTTGTTGCGTTTCAATTTCTTGGTCAAAGAGGAAACTTTAGCACGGAGCTCATTGATCTGTTTCTCTAGCTCTGAGTTGCGTTTAGACTGTTCTGTTGCTAGTGCTAAACCAAATTCTCGATGACAACATATAATTCCTTTTACATTGTTCTTGCGAACACTTGCTCCTAGTACTTTTTTACACTCATCTACCGACCAAATCTTGTCTGGATGAATCTCATATTTCTGTGTTAGTTCTTGTCTAACTTTTTCAGTTACTATTAGATTCATCTGTTCTCCCAACAGTGTTTTAAATTCACCATCTGACCACAAGGGGGTAGCAAGGCCACTTTTTTCAGTTGTTGGAATCAGTCTAGCATTTTTCCTAACCATTTTGTGATGTTCTGTATCACACAAACAAAAACACTAAAATTTCTGATCAACCGAGGGTATACTCATTAACACAGAATCTTACTTGTTACCAACACATCACAAACTATTAGCACGTTACGCTAATCTTCCCTGAAAGAAATGGAAAGGATCTTTCACCTTTTCAACTTTTAGAGGATAAAACAAAATTACTAGCACAAAATGCTAATCCTTCTCTGTGAACAGA
Organism: Chrosomus eos; assembly: GCA_036326025.1. NCBI lineage: Eukaryota > Metazoa > Chordata > Actinopteri > Cypriniformes > Leuciscidae > Chrosomus > Chrosomus eos. The sequence continues at coordinate 20,711,332 of CM070819.1, read as the reverse complement.
GGTTATCACCAATATTAACACGTAATGTTAATCTTCCCTAAAAGAAATGCAAAGGATATTTCACCTTTTCAATTTTTAGAGGATAAAACAAAATAACTAGCACGTAATGCTAACTCTTCCCTGAAAGAAATGCAAAGGATATTTCACCTTTTCAATTTTTAGAGGATAAAACAAAATTACTAGCTGTAATGCTTGGTTGTATGGAAAAGATTACAGCTGGAACTTCAGTCAGAAATGTTCATTCTTTGTTAAGATCTTTGTTGAGGTCGAAGTTTCTGGAACTCAGTCAGAACTCACTCAGCTTTGTTAAGGTCGAAGTTGCTGGAACTCAGTCAGAACTCACTCAGCTTTGTTGATCTTTGTTGAAGTCCAGTTCTGGAATTCTTTGTTGAACTCTTTGTTGCTTGAAGTTTCAAGATTCAGTTCTAATTCTGGTGAAGTTAATTCTATCCGGGTCACGGCACCAAATTGTTGTGAACTTTTTCCTTGCAGAAAAGTTAGAAGAAGAGACAATGGACGTTTTCCAAGCAGAAGTTCTTTATTGCTGGTAGCTGCAGTCATTCCAACATCGTCTGAATTAAAGTAACTGTACATGGTATATTATAGGCATTTTAGGAGGAGGGACTTCTGGAGGTGGAGACAAATTCAAACAAAGCATGCAAATGTAGTACGAACACACTCTACTCTGAGGGCACTAAATCAGCATAACCTATTCAGATACTGATGCTGGTCAGGACAAATGGTGAAAGTCTCCCCGACGGCTAATCCACTCAACCTTAACGATTCAACATCTAGGCTGAAAAGAGAGAATCTCAGTGATCTGTTTAATTTAAAATACAATAGAGAGAAATAGAACTGTCTGGACTTTCTTACTAGAAATTGTTTCACAGCTGCATTCCAACCTTAAATGCTAACATTCAATGTACATAACATTTCTCAGTTTATATACTATTGTATTGGAACCTAAATTAAACCTTTTAATAAATTTGTATTTCATCAGGCCTAAAGGACAATGTTTAGTGTTGAGGCTGCTGGCTGAAAGCAGAGCGTGGGTGGAGGGGATGCTGGAACAACAGCAGTGTCACTGGGCCTCTTACCCTCCCACAGGCCCTCAGGGTTTGAGCTTATTAGAGAGCCTCCTTCAGACATTCTGATGGGGAGGGGCAGGCAGAAACAAGTGTCCTTATTTGACCATTAAGCCTGCATGGCTTCTTAAGAAGTTTATACTTTTGAGAGTTTTACAAATTTCTCAGAATTAATATGTTTATTGTAACTGCAGAGGATTAACCTGTTAAGCTGCAACCTCACTTTTGAAAAATCCCCAGAAATGGCATACCCAAACTGAAACAGATACAGTTCATGAACCATTTGTTCTAAAAGCACAAGTATGGTCTCATTTGAAAGCTGACACCTGGCAGTTTATTGAAAATGTAGAATTCATAATGAAAAAAATAGTTATTAATAGCTTCAAAGTTTTGTCAAGTTATTAGAAATGTATTTTTATGAAATATTTTCATGAAAATAAAATTGAAGTTGGCATTATATCAATCTAGAAATGCACTGCAGCTAAAGCCACATGTCATACAGCCACCATGTTATATTTAAAATCTGAAGATGATATGTCTAAAACTCTTTATTTAGTTAAATGTTTTTCAAGATCATGTCATACTATTTTATTTTGATTAGACTCTAAAATGCAAACTGATGTTTATTGTCATCTTCTAAGCATCTATTCAGTCTATTTTCTCTATTGTTTATGTGGTGTAACCGATCTCTATTCAGTGTCAGTCTCCCCTGCACACATTCACACATCTCCAGCCTGGTTATGGCTGTAAATATGCATTTCTTTTGTCTGCATTATAATTACTAACGACTGGCTATTCACACTGTTTCCACCCCTAATCTCTTTTAGGGAGAGTTCTCAAAGTTCTCACCTTACATTTGAAACTATATAAAATGACCTTCTTGAAAAAAGAAACATTTCAGCAAGCAGTCCTATTTAGAAATATTCATAAATATAACAGCTAGGTAGCAGGTGCACCAAGCTGGCTAGCATATTAGCTTAGCACACCATCAATACACGACAATTTATGAGATTAAACCATGTTTGTGCTCTAAAACTTACTTTATAGCACAAGTCGAGTATTTTAAATAACCTTCTGTGCTCTGATTTGGCTTCAGATAAAAAAGTCGGACAGAAAATATATTATGTATAGTGTTCTGCACGATGATAAAGTCTATATCGATTAGCATTACATTATAAACATAATCTATTATTATGAAAATACCTGACCTGGCTCGAAGAACACAGGTAAATCAAATATCATTGCAATCATGTTTATTGTCTTCAAAACATCTTTATCTGCATGTTACAGCGATCTCTGTTAGTGTTGACGTCAGGGAGTTCCATGGGGACTTCCTGGAATGTCACATGATATGATTCTTCTTCATGTGGTCCAAATATGGACTGCATATGTGCATAGGGCGCCCTCAGGCTGCCAGTATGTATTAACCCTCTGAGCCCGACGGCATCGTCGACGACGCCAAAAATCAGCTCCGAGAAATTATGATATAACTCGCTGACAGTTTTATCGATTTTCTTACCGTTTTTTCCAGCAGAAAGCTAATGAGCTAGCCATCACGGGGGTGTCTTTGGTGTCTTTCTAGCCTTTACAGAAGGTTTTCTATCCAGCCTGGAACTTGTGCATACTTTCGGAGTTTTTCAGCAATAAATCCAAACGTTTATATCCAACTTTGATACACTTGAAGTCCATAATTTGTAAATATTCCGTCATATTTGCCACTAGCTCGATGCTAGCTGCCATTTTGGATATCCACGTGATGGTTTTTGACCAATTACAGGCTGATCCGTCGTAAACATTGGGTGCGTCTTTGTCATGACGCACCATAGACTGACGCACGCACGAACCAAGTGGAGAGCATGGTGGAGAGAGAGAGAGAGAGAGAGAGAGACGCAGGTTTCACAGAGAATCACAGAGAAATGGATCTAAATCGAGCGCTGAATAATGGATTTTCAGGAGAACAGAGGTTTTTGACAGATGAGGAACTAGATTACCAGGATAGACCCAGCTGAAGTGCCATTTATTTATTTACTGTAAAAAAGTATTATAGAAGTATAAATGTAGTATAAAAGTATAAAAAGTATAGAATAAATAAAATTAATAAATAAAATAAATAAAATAGAAATGCAAAGCCTGTGATGTGGCCCTCTTTGTGATACTAGGAACTGTTTTGAGTCTTGGCACCAGTGAATTTCATGAAAACGCCTGGACTTATTTTGGAAAAATGTAAATAGTTTTGGTTCTGTACAAGTTATAATGTTTATTCCTGTGCTCCAGGACTCCAAAGACATGAACAAACTGTTTTCCAGAGGAAATTTGCTTAGCTTTTATTTATTTGTGTGTGATTTCCATAAATATTTGAGTGATTCAATTTCCGATTTATTTTTTCATTTGTCTTTATGGTCCCATAACTTATTTTACATTCAGGTGACATCAATGTAACACAAATATGCTGAAAGTTCAATTTGTCCTAAAAAAAAGAGGTGTGTCAATTGTCTGTGCACAAAAGGGTTGATGTTTTACAAGCTTTTTTAGTGAATAACATCAGACGGAAAAATTATTGTAAAAATACCCTTAGGTCTCTGAGGGTTAAACACAGTACATCAGAGTCTCCAGCGCTCATAAAGAATAAATCGACACATTTGGGTATATATTCAATAAATATGATTCCTGTCTATATAAATCTGATGTAAACCTATGAGAATCTATCAATATTTCTCCAAATCTGTACATTTTTGAGCTAAAAGCCTTGATGGACGTTGTTTTGTGAAGCTCTGTCATGACGATCTCACTGGAGTTTTTTTCTGAATGAGAGCGGCTGACGCTCATAATTCATATTAAAGGTATCGACTCATTTTTTGATTACATAACTCCAGACACAAATTAAGACATAACTGTCACTATAAGTTTCTCAGAATACAATAGTGGTCAAATACTAAACATTGAGTCTTATATCTTTTTAATGATGTATAGTTTGTCAACGTAATAACATTAAATCTGATAGTAACTTTGAACTATTTAAAAAAAAAAAAACGCTCAGAGCGCCGACGCTCTGGCAACAGTTAAGAGGTTAAAGGATATAACATTGAGCCATGTGACTGTTTTTGTGGTCCAGTGTCACATATCAAGGACATCTCCCTGCCACCCCCTGCACCTGCCTTTCTCCTTCCTCTGTAGCCACAGCCAAAAGCTGGCTTTCTCTGCCTCCTCCTCAGTCTAATTCACCGCCTTCCGCAGCAATTGTGGCGTCTCAGGCACGTAATTTGCTTCTAGCCTACTTCTCTCCAAGACTTCAGTCAGCTTAGTGAGGACTCGGTCATGACGGCACCTAAATCGTCTCTGTGTCAGTGCAGCCTTGCATCCTGAGAGGATGTGTTGTAGGCTTGCCTCGATGTTGCCATTGATATATTTATACGTAACTGAAAAAAAGCACAAATCTTAGGGCATGTCAAAACATCTCAAGGACCCCAAAAACACCTTAGACCCCAGAGGCTTGTGGAGTTCTCCATATTTCTGCCCAGGTAATGCACTTATTCACCGTAGCATCCCATTGGGTCCAGGCACCTTGTTGGCGCACTGAGACCTTTTGGCTTTAACCCTCTGGGGTCGAAAACCGCGTGCCCGCGTTTTGCTGGATTTTTTCCTTATCAGTGCAAAAGAGAATCAAATTACTCTGTTAATTTTGATCTTAAATATAAGTGTTGTACATCATTAGATCCTGTTAAGTTTCTATTTTTTTTGTGGATACTCACAATAAAAACAAAGTGTTGTGCTTTTCGTCAAACAAAGAAAAATAAACATGATGCGCGTTTTCCCTTCTCTCTGTCTTTGAGGTCCGTTCTGAAACGCGTCCGAAACATTCACTTTAACTCTGTCAATACTTGTCACAGAGATACGAGAGATGTCTCTTTATGAAGCTGAGATTCTCTTCTTTCAAATGAAGTATTTTTTTTTTTTTTTTAATATTTCCAGTTTATGTAATCCGTTTGAAACCAAGGAGAGTTACAGTTTTTTCGCTCTCCCTTCATTATATATAATTAGGTGAGCCCGCCACACCCCCAGCGCTTTTGACATGGTAAATAGGCGATATGCATCCCACACGCGGCACGCCCCCGATCACTGCATAACAACATGAAGATTCTTCATCAGAGATTCACTGATAGTTCATCGCGTTTTAGGGATGGAAGCACGCTAACGTTACTCCTTCAGAAGTTCAGAGGATTATGGACAGCTGGGAATAATTAAACTTTTCCTCAGTGGAATTTGAAACTCAGACGAGCGGTTGCATTTTGAAGAACGGATTGACCCCGAGGATACAAGTTCGGAGTAAGTTTAGTGTTTTATAATTCCTTTTCTGATCATAGAGCTCAAATGCATTTTCAGACTATAGTAAATATTAACTCACAACGTTCGTGTAGGCCTATACGCTCGTGTAAACTTTTTAAATAACTGCTTAGTTTGTAATGATTTAGTGAAATATATTGATCTGCAAGTTTTGTTTGAGTTCTCCGGTGGTCTAGTGGTTAGATCAATTGCCAAGCGTGTTAGAGGTTACAGGTTCGAATCCACCACTAGCATATTTTTTTTCTCTCATCAAAACCGAATATGTTCATCAGTGGTTACAGTCTATATCAAACACACACGTATATAGGACACACGTTTGTGTGCATTTTATTTTGTGATTTCACCGGAATGAATAGTGTCCGCAATGGCAATAGATTGAAAAGCACGTTCTGTGCGCGCGCCGCCACAAGAGACTCACTGTATCCATGACACTGATAGCAGGACACGAGCGCTCAGCTTGAGTTCAAAAACAAAACATTTTAGCTCTAGATCTCTTATTTAAGAGCGGACTAAATGAATGATCTACTAGTTAACTAGAGATGTTTTATTTGTATTAGGTACAGCCGTTCATTGAGTGTATCAGTAAATGCGTGCGGTCGATGAGCCATAAACAGATACTCGCGGTTACGCAGTCTACCAATCAATAGATGTTTCTCTGTCCATCAACCAGTGGTGTAGTCTACGTGATACGCAGGTATACGCCGTATACCCACTAGAAAATGTCAAGGATTTCCGTATACCCACTAGGAAATGTCAAAGATCTCCGTATACCCACTTTAAAACGCGTGAGGATTCGTAACAACATCGTTTTGTGAAAGAATTTTCATTCATAAATTCACCCCGCCGTGACGTCTGTGTTTGCGCAGCGACACGGATCGAATCGCGGAAGCCAGCAACAAATGTCACAAATAACCTAGGCTACTGTAAAGCGGAACGTCACGCAATTTAGCCATTTTTGAATGAATAAATCAAAAGTAGGCTAATGATAGAATCAAATCTCGATATTTACTAAGTGTCTATGAATATCAAAGCTCAAAAAGACTGCTATTGAAATAAACGCTGAATGTTCTGCGTGTTTCTGTGAATGAGCGCTCAATGTGTGCTCTAGCCTACTACACACTGAACACTACACACTGAACACTACACACTGACGCGCGCGTGACACTCGTGGTGTTTTCAGCGTCTATGAGGAGAACATGCACACATTTGAACTTCATCGCAGAGCTTTTATGAGAGTCACTTCACAAGAATTTTACCATTTCATTTGATAAAACTACCGTCGTTCATTCGTATCATATAGCCTACACACTCACAAACTTTAAAGTCTTCATGACAACCTTTCAAAATCAGCTTAAAATATAAAATATAACAGAAATATTTTACTATTGCACAGTAGAGTATACTTCAAGTAGGCCTAATAATAATAATAATAATAGTTTATTAAAACACAGAAGCTCAAATGTCTTTAATTTAGGTGGTATACTCACAGTATACTCACTACAAAAAACTAGACTACACCACTGCCATCAACAGATACATTGTGCATCTATAATCATAATAGTCCATCAGTTTACTTTGGATAATGTGCTAACAGTTTTTTGCTTTTGTTTTGTTGTGTTTACATCGTCACCATCAGCCTTCAGAAATCATTCTGATATATATTTTTTTTAAAATCAATGTTGTAAACAGTTATGCTGCTTAATTTTTTTTAACCTGTGATAGTTTTTTTAGGATTCTTTGAATGCATTTTTTTATTTATATAAGCACTATATAAACAATTTTATATATTTTTTTTATAAAAAAAACAAGTTGTTTTTATGTTTTTTTTTTTGAAGAAGTGTAAGATATGATGACTTTAAGTCTTTATTTCTTAAAAAAGATTTCTATTTTGGAATTATGCTGTTCTTTTTAACTTTTTATACATCGAATACATTCTTAGTTCAGGCTGCCTCACAGCACCTTGATGGGGCATTAGCACATTGGGGGAGTGTCTTTAGTCTCCCCAGGTGATAATCACATTAATATTCATGGGCATTAACACTCCCACGCATACAGCAGTAATGACCCAAAAACTGATGTAAGAAAATTCAAATCGTTATATTGATCTTTCTGAAAGAGTGGTCAGAATGATTTTCACTTCATTTTGAAGTAAAAGTTCTAGCCTAGTCAAGTCAAGTCAAGTCACCTTTATTTATATAGCGCTTTTTACAATACAAATTGTTTCAAAGCAGCTTTACAGAGATAACAGGAAAACAATGTTGTAATAGTATTGTTCAATTGAAAATTAAATGTCCCCAACTAAGCAAGCCAAAAGGCGAAGGCAACAGTGGCAAGGAACCAAAACTCCATCAGGTGACAGAATGGAGAAAAAAACCTTGGGAGAACCCAGGCTCAGTCGGGGGGCCAGTCCTCCTTTGGCCAACGAATGAACAGTGTATGATTATGAGTTAGGCAGCATAATGCCAGGAGTCAGATGGGATCAGAACTTTCACGATATTATCCAGTTCATCTGGTTGGGTTGGGTCATCCGGCCGGTGAGGAGATGAGTGGTGAGTTGTCCATGGGCCTTCACAGCCCTGATAATGCGTGTCGACGTGTCCATGTGATGGTCCTTCATCAGATCTGGATATGCCCTGGATCCGGCGGTCTGCGGTAAACCTCGGGATAAACAGAGAGACTAATATTAGCGTAGACGCCATCCTTCTTATGATGTACAAAGTACATCAGGAATTATGGGAAGTGTTCCCGGTTCCGGCTGATCTAATCTATGCAGCCTAACATTGAATTATAGAAATCTATAATGTGTTATGTGTATGCTAAGCCAAAGAGATGTGTTTTTAGTCTAGATTTAAACTGACAGACTGTATCTGCTTCCCGGACCGTGTTAGGAAGATTGTTCCAAAGTTTTGGTGCTAAATAGGAAAAGGATCTACCGCCAGCAGTCGATTTTGATATTTTAGGTATTATCAACTGGCCAGAATTTTGAGATCGCAATAGACGTGAAGGACTATAATGCGTTAAGAGCTCGCTCAAGTACTGGGGAGCTAAACCATTCAGTGCTTTGTAAGTAATCAGCAATATTTTAAAATTTATACGATGTTTAATAGGCAGCCAATGCAGTGTTGACAGAACCGGGCTAATATGGTCATACTTCCTGGTTCTGGTAAGAACTCTAGCGGCTGCGTTTTGAACTAGCTGTAGTTTGTTTAATAAGCGTGCAGGGCAACCACCCAGTAGAGCATTACAATAATCTAGCCTTGAGGTCATGAACGCATGAACTAATTGTTCCGCATTTGTCAGTGAGAGCATATGACGTAATTTAGATATATTTTTAAGATGGAAAAATGCGGTTTTACAAATACTAGACACGTGACTTTCAAATGAAAGATTGGTATCAAAGAGCACACCCAGGTTCCTAACTAACGTCGAAGACTTAACAGAGCAGCCATCAAGTGTTAGACAGTATTCTAGGTTATTAGGTGAGGAAGTTTTTTGTCCAATGATTAGAATCTCTGTTTTTTCAGAATTTAGTAATAGGAAATTACTGGTCATCCAATTTTTTATATCAGCTATGCATTCCGTTAATTTTGTGAATTGGTAAGTTTCGTTAGGTTTTGAAGAAATATACAGCTGAGTATCATCAGCATAACAGTGAAAGCTAATTCCATATTTCCTAATTATATCTCCTAATGGTAGCATGTACAGAGTGAAGAGCAGCGGTCCTAGTACTGAGCCTTGTGGTACGCCATACTGAACTTGTGATCGATAAGACATCTCTTCATTTACTGCTACAAACTGATATCGGTCAGATAAGTATGATTTAAACCATGCTAGTGCAATTCCGCTAATGCCAACATAGTTTTCTAGTCTATTTAAAAGAATGTTGTGGTCGATAGTATCAAATGCCGCACTAAGATCAAGTAACACTAATAGAGAGATACAACCACGATCGGATGATAGGAGCAAATCATTTGTGACTTTAATGAGAGCAGTCTCAGTACTATGGTACGGTCTAAATCCGGACTGAAAATCCTCGCAGATATTATTTCTTTCTAAAAAGGAACACAGTTGTGAGGATACTGCTTTTTCTAGTATCTTTGACAGAAAAGGCAGATTCGAGATCGGCCTGTAATTGACTAATTCTGTAGGATCAAGTTGCGGTTTTTTAACAAGCGGTTTAATCATAGCCAACTTAAAGGTTTTTGGTACGTATCCTAATGACAAAGATGAATTAATGATATCTAGAAGAGGATCTATTACCTCTGGAAGCATCTCTTTCAGTAGCTTAGTCGGTATAGGGTCTAGCATACAAGTTGTCGATTTAGATGAATTAACAATTTTGCAAAATTCTTCCTCTCCTATAGCAACAAATGAATCAAAATGTTCCTCACAGAGACTACAATATACTCCCTGATGCGATACTGTAGTAGACGGTTGCATAGTTATAATTTTGTCCCTGATATTATCAATCTTATAAGTGAAGAAGTTCATAAAGTCATTACTGCTGTGTTTCTTATAAACTTCTGGGCTTGAAGCTTTCTTTTTCGTTAGTTTAGTCACTTGTTCAAATAAATACCTAGGATTATGTTTATTTTCTTCTAATAGGGTTGAAAAATAATTAGTTCTAGCATCTTTTAAGGCCTCTCTGTAAGCAATCGAGCTCTCCTTCCATGAAATCCGAAATACCTCTAGTTTTGTTTTCTTCCAGTTTCGCTCCATTTTTCTGGCTGCTCTCTTAAGGGCCCGGGTGTGCTCATTGTACCACGGCGTTGGACTATTTTCTTTGATTTTCTTTAAGCGCAGCGGAGCAACTGTGTCTAAAGTGCTGGAAAAGAGAGAGTTAAAAGTTTCTGTTGCAATATCAAGTTCTTCTAAGCTATCTGGGATGCTGAGATTATGAAACTGATTTGGAAGATTATTGATAAAGCAATCTTTAGTGGCAGAAGTGATAGGTCTAACATATTTATAACATGGAGTCGGCTTTGCAGCCTTGGCTAAATGTAATTTACACGAGACTAGATAGTGATCGGAGATGTCGTCGCTCTGCTGTAGAATTTCAACGCCATCAACATCTATTCCATGTGATAATATTAGATCAAGAGTATGATTACGACAATGAGTAGGTCCTGACACGTGCTGTCTCACTCCAATTGAGTTTATAATGTCTTTAAATGCCAATCCCAATGCATCTTTTTCATTATCTACATGTATATTAAAATCACCAACAATTAGGACTTTATCTGCAGCCAATACTAATTCTGATAGAAAGTCAGCAAATTCTTTGATAAAATCTTTATGGTGTCCTGGTGGCCTGTATACAGTAGCCAGCAGAATTCTCAAACGTGATTTATTGTTTACACTATAAATTTTTACATTAAGCACCAACACTTCAAAAGAAGTATATTTAAAACTAGATTTCTTAGTGGTTTTCAGAATATTACTATAAATTACAGCAACACCTCCCCCTTTGCCTTTCGGACGAGGCTCATGTTTATAACAATAATCTTGCGGAGTGGACTCATTTAAAGTAATGTAATCGTTTGGTTTTAGCCAGGTTTCTGTCAAACACAGCACATCTAGGTTATAGTCTTTAATCTTATCATTAACTATGAGCGATTTTGAATTAAGGGATCGAATATTCAGCAACCCAAGCTTTATCGTTTGCTCATCTGTATTATATCTGTTTTTTATTTGTTGAACATCAATTAGATTTTTAACCTTAGAAAGGTTTGGCAGTTTTTTGGATTTCCAAATTCGGGGAACAGACACAGTCTCTATATGATGATATCTAGGTGAAAGAGTCTCTATGTGATGAGATTTATCTGACCTTGGTGACGTGAGGCCGCTAGCAGACGGTCGGTTTAGCCAGTTTGTCTGCTTCCTGACCTGAGCCCCAGATTGTCATGTTTTATCTCTAAGACTATGAGCCAAATTACTAGAGAGAAGAGCAGCACCATCCCAGGTGGGATGAATACCATCTCTTTTCAACAGGTCAGGCTTGCCCCAAAAACTTTTCCAATTGTCTATGAATTCTATATTATGTTGCGGACACCAATTAGACAACCAGCCATTGAGTGAACACAATCTACTAACTATCTCATCACTCCTTCGAACAGGAAGGGGGCCAGAGCAGATTACAGTGCCTGACATCGTACTTGCGAGTTCAAACACCTCTTTAATATTAATTTTGGTGATCTCCGACTGGCGAAGTCGAACATCATTAGTGCCGACGTGAATAACAATCTTAGAGAATTTACGATTAGCATTAGCCAGCACTTTTAAATTTGATTTGATGTCAGGCGCTCTGGCTCCCGGCAAACATGTGACTATGGTGGCTGGTGTCTCTATTTTCACGTTCCGTGTAATAGAATCGCCAATTACCAGGGCACAATCAACAGCATTCTCAGTGGGTGTTTCACTGAGAGGGGCAAATCGATTTGTTATGGTAACCGGAACAGAAGAGTGGTTTTTTGATCCGCGACTAGAGCGATTTCTCACCGACACCCATCTGCCTGGCTGCACAGGCAATAACTCAGCCGGAACCGAATCATGTAAATGGTTCACTATGCTAGGCGCATCCAAAGTAGTATCTAAAGCTCGAGCACACTTACTATCCTCAATTAAAGTTTGGATGCGTGTCTCTAATTCTGAAATCTTCTCCGTCAGCCTGACTGTCTCCTTGCATTTATCACATATAAACCCTATGCCGACGGGGAAGGCTATGGTAAACATATGGCATGATGTGCAAGTGACAATAACAGGACAAGACATTACTCACCGTGTTTGTTGACTGATTCTTACTCACCTGGGCTTTCTATGAACTCAGATGTGCGGGCGCGCACGAGAAAAATAAATAAATAACTGAGCGCACGGGGGGCGCCTTAACAGGCTAGCGAGATACTAGCGTGTTGTGCTAACAATAACAGAAGCTAGCGATGTTAGGTAAGCTGTAATTAGTAGTATAAACAACTAGAAATGATAGTAAACGATGGTTCAAAACAGAAAGAAATGCGAGGCTTAGACGGAGCTAACAGCCTCGGAGCAAACACACTCACACACAACAGCAGGCAGCGAGGCAGACAGGAGCAATCGATCAGACAGGAGCAATCCTGTCTAGCCTACAAGAATAGTAACTCAAAAGTATTGTTTTCAACTATTCAGTATGTGTTAAATGGCCTTATTGCGGTGACATTTTTTTTCCCAAAACGTACTAACCACGCATATTATTTTTTTTCTATAAAATGCAAACATGTACATCCATTTTGCTCACATATTATTGTAGCAGAGTTTGTGCTGAATACAGCAAATTTATATGTTGGCAAATGGTATGTTTTAAGTAGCTGAAATAAGCACAAATGTCAGGGCATACCAAAACACAGAAAGAGCCCGAAAACAGCTCAGACCCCAGAGGGTTAATGTGGAAGCGCTCCTGCTCAACCCTGGTGACTTCCTCCACCACCATGGACTTCTGCTGTGTCTTTGAGGCTTTCAACCAGAACTGTTACTAAATAGATATATATATATATATATATATATATATATATATATATATATATATATATATATACATATATATATATATATATATATATATATATATATATATATATATATATATATATATATATATATATATATATATATATATATATATACTCACCTAAAGGATTATTAGGTACACCTGTTCAATTTCTCATTAATACAATTATCTAATCAACCAATTGCATGGCAGTTGCTTCAATGCATTTAGGGGTGTGGTCCTGAACTCCAAACTGAATGTCAGAATGGGAAAGAAAGGTGATTTAAGCAATTTTGAGTGTGGCATGGTTGTTGGTACCAGAGGGGCCGGTCTGAGTATTTCACAATCTGCTCAGTTACTGGGATTTTCACGACACAACCATTTCTAGGGTTTACAAAGAATGGTGTGAAAAGGGAAAAACATCCAGTATGCAGCAGTCCTGTGGGCGAAAATGCCTTGTTGATGCTAGAGGTCAGAGGATAATGGGCCGTCTTTGGGATGTGGTGGAACGGGAGCTTTGTGCCCTGGATGTGCATCCCACAAATCTCCATCAACTGCAAGATGCTATCCTATCAATATGGGCCAACATTTCTAAAGAATGCTTTCAGCACCTTGTTGAATCAATGCCATGTAGAATTAAGGCAGTGTATAATATATATTAGGGGTGTCGCAATATACCGGTTGGCGATAATCGTGATATTCAAAGCATGAAATATTGACATCGTGTTAATTTAGAGTGTGACAATATACCGGTATTGGCGATAACCACAATGTTCAAAATGAATAGGACTCTTATAATAACATGACACGTAAATACTCCAGCGCCAGTACCTGGTTGAACTGTCAGGTGGCTGTATTGCACCCGCTGACACTTATCAAATAAGAAGATGACGCAGCGCGCCCACGCAGCTACTCTGAGAAGAATGTCGTCTGAGCGAGAGTGTGAAACACTCTGTCCACACACGAGAAAATTAAGCTCGCCACTATGGGAGTTCGTCGGCTTCAAAGAAAACATCTCCTTAAACGTCTTTAAAATTCGAACACATTATTCTCTATGAGTGTACACACACCGGGGGTACCTTTCAGCGTCTGTCCGCAGCGCCCAGCAGCGGCTCAAAATCTGTCCGTGACACAGAGCGCCATTTACATAGTTTTATATTAAATTTACATTATATTGTCTCAAATCATCGTTAATGACTTCACCCTGTTGTGAACTATTTTCTTCTAAAGTGTAGAAAAGTCAGAAGCGCAGACCAGGAGACGTTGAGGCAAATAATAATAAATCTTAAAACCCCTTAACTGTCACTTGCCCGTATACGGGCAAACTAAATTTACTTCACTATATTACTATTAAATCCTAATCTAGTCATGACAAACTATATATCGTTGGAAAGCTCTAAGTCTCCTAAATAGATATTTTAGCGTTGCTTTTTTCTTACAAATTACTAATGAACAGTAATATATGAATTTATGACAAGAGTGCGCCTCAAAAAATCGACGTCATTACAGGAGTTTCTGACCTTTGTCACAAAAAGTCGACGCACACACTTTTAATAATTGAAACTTTGGTTTTTAGTGCTAAAAGTTCATTATAAAACATAATCTAGTATTTGTCATGAAAAAAAGATAAAATTATATTTTAAAAAGTAAAGTAAGAGTCCTCTAAATAGTATAATATATATTATATATATAGATATAATTTTTTTATTATTATTATATCACATATTTTAGTAGTTATCATAAATTAGGTATCATTTGAAAGCTTACGAACTCAGAATTCATTCTGTGAAAACCGTTTTGAAATTGGACGTTGCGTTACCATAGAAACGGTATTTTTTATTAGGCCCCTCCCCTTTTGGGCATCATCTTTCATAATTTATCATCAAAACTTTTTCTAATCTTGACAAAACGCATATTGTCAGAAAGGTCTGAGTCTCAAGGTTCCATATTTAGTGATAGGAGTGATATTTGGATATAAATTTATTACTTTTTTTATGGCAGAATGCATACAATTAAATTCAATGGAATTCAATGGCACCCGGTGGCAATTTTTGGTATAACGCCTAAACAAAATCTCATGGGAACTTAAATTTTTGTGATATCAACTTTAAATTTGGAACACAACTTGGTTAGATATATAGCTTTCATTTTATATTAATTTTATAGTAAAACATATTTTGTAAAATATTTATTTTATATAAAAAAATATATATTAATAAACTATATTTGATTTACTGTAAATTATAACTTCCATAACTTTTTCATACTTTAATTTTTTTAAGTGCTTTCACTTCAGTAATAATCTGCTGATTGTTTTCTTTAAAACAAGACCAAACTTAGGTCTATATTCCAAAGCATTCTTGAATTACAACCATTTAAGTTTGTATAGTGCATTTTAATGTCAATTATCAAAAGGGGGGGTGACAGGTAAAGGGTAATCTTAAATCTTTATTAAATCTTAATAAAGAATTCTGCTGAAGATACACCCGAGTCTCCTGGTTTTCGCTTCTGAGTTTTCAAACACTTTAGAAGAAAAAGTTCACAACAACCCTGTGCTGCAATATACATTTAGTTTTACATTCATTCACAGAAATCAGCTGCTTGAATGAAAATTGCTGATGTTATCGGATTTTCAGTTGAGATTTTCAATTCATTCAGTTAACGGATGTGCTCTGAGGTAAAGTGTTCAGATCGCAGCAACTATTGTATTTAATTGTACAGTACAATCATAACACAGACATTATCTTAATTTCATAATGTCCTTAACCTCTGAACCAGCGCCCCATTTTTTGAGAATTTTCTGAAAATGACATACCCAAATACAAATGTCTGTAGCTCTTAAACCCTATGGTCCACATTCATAACTCTGATCTTTTTTTAAACTATACACTTGAAACTTTGTTACCCAAGAGTCATTATAACTCAAAGTAGCATAGGAACAGAGTAAAACAAGGTAAAATGTACATGAATGTGACTGACGATTTCTTTGAATTAACTTCACTTAGGGAAAAATGTATCATACTTTTATGTTAAGGGCCTGAAAACACCATAAAGATAAAATTGAATGTCTGACCATGTTTAGATTCAAATTTGAGGATGATACTCCCAAAAAATGTAGTTTCTGTAAGCTTTTATTCAAGAAAAGTATAGGCGTCCTTTCCAAAATGCAATTTGGAGACTCCAAATGGACACCTGGCACCCAACCACTTTACATAAGAAGTAAACACTACAGGTCTACATCATCAATTCAAAACTGTTATGCCCTTCAAACCACACAAGAAAAAAACGATTTCAGCACAACATTTGAACATTTTAACAAAATTCTATTTATTTTAAACAATTCTAATAGCAAAAACAGTGATTTCTCACTACATGTATAGACATTGCAGAAGTGTTCATTTTCCAACTAATGTATAAAATATATAAAAAGAAAAACATAAATGTTTTAGAACATTTGCAATTAAAAACGTGTTTTTTACTCAAATAAATTGCAATAAACTGATATAATGAATATCCTATTACTTTCTGTTGCTCTTCGTCAATTGCTCCTCTCCATCTTCTGCAAAAACACCTTCAAATCTCTTCTGTAGGTGACGATCCATGAGAGAGGTGCTCAGATATAAGCTTTAGAGTAAATCCGTGCATTTATGCAAGCTCCATGTGTCAAAACATCGCGTTTATGTGTCTGTTTACATTCTGGTCGGCACTATGTGTGTGCCTATGCTGCGCGCGTGGCGAAAGCGCACATTTGAATGAAAACTCGACGCACCTGATTTTGACGAAAATGCTTGCATGAACTGTCTATCACTGCAATCGATTTTAGTTGGCTAATACTGCCATCAATCAAAACGTAGCTCAAAGGACATTGGATAGCATTATCCAGGCTTTATCCAGTCAAAAGCCCAGCTGTGCGATGGACAGCGCGCTCAGCCTGTCAAGGAGTCTCTTACTGTTTTGGTCTGTAACACAGCCTGTGATTGAAGGAGAGAGAAGAGGAATGTACCATTCGACCCGGAAGACTCTAAACTACGGGGGTGAGATGGCTTTTGAGTGTTGGAATACGGATTAGAATCGATATTTCTTTGAAACTGAACATGATGCGAACTCTATGTCGAAAACGCTCATAAAAACAGAGCAGGATATTTCATTTTTTCCCTATTTTTTCGTTGTTTTGGATTAAAAAGTGGGATGCATTTAGAAGACTGGACACTTACACTGTAATGCATGCTGTTGTTTCATGGATTTGTCCGAACTGATATGAACCAGACGAGATGAAAGATGAGTATTGCGTTTCATTTTGGTCATTTTCAAATGAAAAGTCCTTTTGCATTTCATTTAACCCTTTCCTCTCTGGCGTATTGATTGCAAAAACAAGTTTAGAACATGATTCTTGAGTGTTTTAGCTTTCAAATGATGCATAGTTTATGATGGTCAGTTCAATATTTGTTATAAAACAAAGCTTTAAAAAGTAATAAAAGTATAGCCACGCCCTCGACGGCCCGCCCTCGGGCCGGTGCTTGAAAAGGGGTTAAACATAACAATATTGCTGGCCATAAACTAAGAAAATGTGCATCCGGTGTGCAATACATCGAGTTGTCCTACACGCGTCGCTGCGCTTCTCGTCCGGTGTGCGACTGTCACCGGGTGACTAAGCCGGAACTAAAATTCAGTGCATAGTCCCCCGGAGGGGAGCACTTCCGGCGTAACACCAGGCCGGTTCCGGTTTACCGTCATGGCCGACCTAACGGGAAAACACGGAGAAATTATTCACAGCTGAATGAAATGAGAGTTGATTACGGTGACGAAGGAGAGTGTATGTTTGGAGAGGATATAAAAGGAGCAGTTGAAGGAAGAAAGGGACACAAGAAAAACGGCGAGGTATGGAGAGTGAAGGACTGGCTAAAAGTGAGCAGACGGGTGATGGAGAAGATTGTCCCCGTGAGTGTGAAGATCATCATTTATGAAGAGTTAAGTGCCCAATTCCAGCTTGCTGTACAAACATCGTGGTTGAGTTGATGAATGCATTATGAAGATCGTCATTTATGAAGAGTTAAGTACTCAATTGTATGGAGGCATTGTGACCTATTAGAATATCTGTCCATGTTTGCTGTTCTGTTTCGTGAGGTTGAAGCTGGTGATGGGAAGGCACGTTTATGTTCCCGAATAACCCCTCTGTGCAGTCGCCTTATCATTGCATTTTCTCCCACCCTCCGGTTGGAACCCGAGCAGCAGTTCGAATGATCCGGGTTGAATGGAGTGAAGGCTTAAACCCACTGTGAGGTATTTGTGGAATTGCAGTGCTTACAAGTTGAAGTGTGAATTGTGGAGGGATTGCTGTATACACAAGTGTGAAGAAGATTTAACCATTCCATTCACTCCAATTTTCCCTGGGATCGTCCAGCCCGTGTGGGGTGGGGAAGCTTATAACCCAGCTGTGTAGAGGTGTGCAGGTGCCGATTGACTCTCATCCTGAGGAGCTGAGAAAGCCAGTCACTCACGCTGCCCAGGATTCACCGACCTCGAAGACCGTTACTTCCTGAGTTCCTTACGAGTCCAAAGCTCCTCTACGCCAGGTACTTCAGCTCTATTGCTGCGTTACAGGAACCGAGAAAGCCAGTCACTCACGCTGCCCAGGATTCACCGACCTCGAAGACCGTTACTTCCTGAGTTCCTTACGAGTCCAAAGCTCATCTACGCCAGGTACTTCAGCTCTACTGCTGCGTTACAGGAACCGAGAAAGCCAGTCACTCATGCTGCCCAGGACTCACCAACCTCGAAGACCGCTACTTCCTGAGTTCCATACGAGTTCCAAAGCTCCTCTATCGTAGGTATTCCAGCTCTATTGCTGTGTGCAAGAACAGAGAAAGCCAGTCACTCACGCCGCCTTGAATCCACCGAGTTTGAAGACCGCCACTTCCCTAGCTCTCCAAGAGTCCTAAAGCTCCTCTATCGCAGGTATTCCAGCTCTATTGCTGTGTTGCAGGAAACGGAAGACGTCCGTTACTCATGCTGTTCTGAGCCACTCACCTGAAGGTCCTTTTGCCTGAGCTCCTGAGTTCCACTGCCGTCTGGAAGGAGTAGAGAACGCCAGCCCTCACGTTGTATGGAGTTGTTCTCCTGGAGATCCTTATAGCCGTCTTGAGCTCCACCGTGATCCTAAGGAAACAAAAGAAGCCTGTTACTTATCCACTCTGAGCCACTCACCTGAAGGCCCCTTTGCCCGAACTCCTGAGTTCCGCTGCCGTCTGGAGGAGTGGAACGAGTTTAGCCGTCCAGGCGGATGCCCTTTTAAACCTGTTTTACTATTTAATATAGACAAATTACTTAATTTACCTTGTGTCCAGCCTCGTGGTGTTCTTGGTGTAGCTCCTCAGAGTGGTAGTTGGTACGGGTCGTGGTTCCTCCCCACCCCCGGCCTGTGACACGACTCCCCTTAAACCCAATCTGCAGAATGTATAGCCATCAACCTTTTTACCAATCTCCGTGTCTATCACCCTGCGGATTACGCCATTTTACAGAGTAAATTGCAATTTATTTTACTAGTCCTGGAATGGGAAACGTGACATTAATCTGTTAAAGGAGTAGTTCACTTTTTAAAAAACTTTTGCTGATAATTTACTCACCCCCATGTCATCCAAGATGTCCATGTCTTTCTTTTCGTCAGTCGAAAAGAAATTAATGATTTTGATGAAAACATTCCAGGTTTTTCTCCATATAATGGACTTCAAACGGTTCAAAGTCCAAATGAGTTTCAGTGCAGCTTCAAATCACTTTAAACGACACCAGACGATGAATAAGGGTCTTATCTAGCGAAACGATGCACCATTTCGAAAATAAATAAAACAGTTTAAGTATTATTAGCACAAATGCTCGCCTTGCTCTGTCCTGAAATGCACGTTCGTGATTCTCCTGTTCGAACTCATTCATCAAAATGAACAAATCTTTTTTCGAGTCATCGCATCGTTTCGCTAGATAAGACCCTTATTCATCGTCTGGTGTCGTTTAAAGTGATTTGAAGCTGCATTTTATTCCGTGACCTGATGAGTGGGCTGAATTGAAGAGAAGCACAAACATGGATCTGGGAATCTGAAGGATCTGGAGAGATTCTGTATGCAGGAATAGTCTCTGATCTCTTGTCAGATGTTCTCCAAACTCATCAGGCATTATAGAAGAAAACTCAGAGCTGGTATCTTGTCAAAAGGAGATTGCAAAAAGTATTTAATAAAAGGGTGCCAATAATTGTGGCCAACGTGTTTTGGAGAAAAACATTTATTTCATAATGTGATTTCCCCCCACTTTCAATTCTTTTACTTCAATGAAATGTTAGAATTTAGCAAATTTTTTGAATGAAAGATCAAAAGGATAAACAATGCAGATTTATTTTTTACAGACAGTTTTGATCATATTTACCATGGGTGCCATTAATTCTGACCATGGCTGTATATCATACACCACCCAGCACCATGATACATTTTGGATAATGACACTTTATCACTTTTTCGATTCTCACTTTTTATTATTATTTAACACAAAGTAAATGGGACTTACCAATACCACTCCCCTTTCTGTTCTTGTGGCGACCGGATTTGAGATGATCCAGTGTCGTCTGTCGCCTCAGGTAATCAACAGAGTTTTGACAGGCTTTACAAAACATAACTCCCCCATCCTCATAAAAATCGTTCGCAAATTCTTTTGCTCTGTCCTGTGCAGTGATTTTTGCAGACAAGTTACATTTCCTTAAAGGGTTAAAGGGTACCTATTATGGCATTTAAAATGTTCCTAATAATGTTCTGGGAGTCCCCAACAACAGTTTTACGCGCCTGACTCTCATGCCGGAGACCCGGGTTCGAGGCCCGCTCGGAGCGGGTCGAGTGGGACCCGGGTGGAGGGGTAACACATGCAATGACAAAAAACACTTTTGTTGTCTTATAATATGCATTTATTTTTACCTGATTTGCTCACCGACTCCCTAATGATTCGTTTGACGACTCATTTGTCCAAACCCCTCCTTTGCATGACGCTAATTGGCGGTGATTGGTCAGATGACGCAGTCGGTTAAATTTTGCATTAGCCCAAAGCTTAAACATATTGATAAAGCACTGCAGTACTACAATACGCTTCACATAATTTCACATATTTCAAAAAACTAAAAAAATGACATTGGAGACCTAGAAGCTGCTGAGCGTAACTCTCACTCTCACACACACACACACACACACACACACGCACGCACGCACGCACGCACACACACACACACACACACATAAAAGCAACAATTATTAATAGTACTTACAGGTTGTGATTCGGAGGAGGAAGCTGATCTAAATAAACTTTGTATTGAACCTTCCTATATCAGCCGACTCGCGAATCCACACTTGAAAGCATTTGTGTTTGTGAAGCGATCGTCATTAAAATAACGTGAACACAGCTCAAGTTGGCTATACTTGTGTGGTATAGTTGTAAATATAAACTCTAGCCACTGAGTCTTCACATGCTTGTCCCTGGGCAGTGAAAAAAAAGTTTGCTTTTGATTCGCACTTCAGAACAGTCTCGTCGACATGATGTTGTCAGGTTTCTCTGTCTGCTCGGCGCGCGCACTGAGTGGGCGTGTCGAATTCAAATAACTTGTACAAGTGACGTACGAAAGCTAGAGAGAAAGCATCGTTTGTCTATCGATTCATATCAACGACTCAGAGTCGACTCTTACTTTTGAGAGACAATAACTTTGTATAAGGTGAACTTTCATATTTAAAACTTTGCAGGATGTTTTTGTTCACTTAGATCTATGTTAGGGTTAGGGTTAGGGTTAGAAAGCTGTACATGAAAGGTAATTTTCAAAATTCCATGATAGGTACCCTTTAAGACTGGTTTTGTGATCCAGGGTGTATATATATATATATATATATATATATATATATATATATATATATATATATATATATATATATATATATATATATATATATATATACCTTTACTGCACTCAGCAAGTCTTGCACAGCCTTTATGAATTATGTTTCCCACATATCAAATGACCTTACAGCACAACGTTTTTTTTTTCTTCATCTCTATCAATCATGTAGCAAACTGCTTTTCATTTATGTTAAATGCTAATCTGTTTATATTTATCAGGCTAATTTGCATGCCAAATCTGTGATTATACATCATCAGCAGTTATGAAAGGACAATAATTAGCAATTGTAAGAAGTGGGTAATTACCATGGCAGTCACAGGATTGTTCTAAATTAACTCTTGTCTGTAGAGGTTCATATGCTGAATTAAGCATTTTGTAAAATTCTTGTGGGATGACGAGATTGCTTACCTTGACAAATAGATGTTGGGAATTATGCACCGTGTTCTCTCTCATCGTGCAATTATATAAAATTCACAATAATGACTATAATACAAAGTGGTAGGAATGTGGATTACCTTTGCTCCTGTTGTGATAAAGGGAAAGTGAGGGAATCTGGATCAAAATATGCTTAAAATTTGTTTTATATAAATCTGCCTTTGTATGAGATTCTGGCTGAAAGCCGGTACAACAATACTGCATTTGTTTTAAATTTATATGTAACAGTTATTGCCTCATGTTTTGTAAAGAGAGAGAGATAGGAAGAGAGAGAGTAGCACAAGTTACTTCTTTATTCAATTAGGCCTTATCATCAAATAGCAGGACCAACAAAAAATGGAAAGTGGATACCGTAAAACTTCAAATAATAGCCGAGTCCCAAATAGACGCCTGTTTCTTTTACACGCCTGGTGTGGCGACAGGTTTGGATAAATAAAGGCTCTCAAATAGAGGCCTGGTCTGTTTTTTTTTAGCTTTGGGTTGTATTTAATCTTCTAAAACCTGTCAGATCATCTGTTTAAGCCAGTTCTATGGTGCAGATTGCGCACGCAAGAGAGATCTGGGCGGGAGCTGTTAGCGCAAGAAAGGCAGGCAGAGTTAGCGGAGGCCGGAGAGGGAGAAGTGAAGGAGAACAACAAGGAGGAGGAATCCGCCAATGAACTTGAAGTTGAGGATCGCGGTGATGATGATGATGATGGTGATCATTTTGTATCACATGTTTGCAGTTGTTTTACAGGGTAGCTTTCATTCTTTCTTGTTGATGTGTTTCCGGCAACAAGTTCATAGGCTCAATGGACATTACCGGTAAATTGTATTGTTCAGCCCATGGCTGTCATATCGTTTAGTTTTTTTATGCTGCCATTAATCTAAAGGGGGTCGCACACCGGACGAGAAGCGCAGCGCCGCACCGTGTCTATGACAACTCGAGGTATTATGATATTCTCAATTCATTCAGTTAACGGACGCTCTGAGGTAAAGTGTTCAGACTGCAGATTTAGCAACGATTGTATTTAATTGTACAGTACAATCATAACATTGTACATACATTATCTTAATTCGATAATGTCCTTAAACATAACAATATTGCTGGCCATAAAGTGCGCGTCCGGTGTCCGATACCTCGAGTTGTCCTAGACGCGACACGGCACTGCGCTTCTCGTCTGGTGTGCGGCCCCTTAAGACATACGGTAATAATAATATAGTAGGCTAATTCTTACATTAACTGATTTGTTAAACACATTTCAATTATAAATAAAACGTAATATAATGTGGTAACCTACTGTCATGCTTTCCGTCTATCAGCCTATGCTATTTGGATCGTTTCTCAATGAACAACATCTCAACCCTAAATTAAAGGCCTGTCTCATATAGACACATGTCTCATATACAAGCCGGTGCAGTTCGGCGATTTGGGAAAATAAAAGCCCGAGCTATTATTTGAAGTTTTATGGTATGTACATTTAAAACACTGTGCCCACAAACTTAATGGAAGAGTAATTCAGTACCCTGTGCTACGTGAATGGATCCATATGGTACTTATGTTTGGTCCCCTCAGATAAGTCCTCATTCCAAAAGCTTGTCTCTGTAATTTTATTTTATTTTAATGGCTAAGACAAATACAAATGTTCCATAAAAAATCTTTAGCCGCTGAGGAAAGCAAATATATATATTTTTTTGTTTTGTTTTCTATTTGTTTATTTATTTATGATTCCTGTTGGTTTTCTCAACTTTTGGAGTCATAAACTATATTGGGAGGAACAACAACTGGAAATTTCTGTCCACTGTCTGCGGTGTGATATGAGGACTATTGTGATATTTAGTAGGACCCAATGAAGCTCCATTTAGCTTGTGTGTTTGAAGACACGAATGTCATTGAGAAACATGCATAACTCACTTCACAGTCTGTTCTGTCTCAACCAAACTCATGTGTCTTTAATCGAACAACCAGACTATATGTCTCCTTCCATATAAAATGTAATAATGATTTAATCCACTTTGTCTCTGTTTTGAGGGGCAGGAAATTTAATTCCCGAATAGCCATTCCGGATTATGATTCCTCAGTCATTACAAGGTTCTTCTCCAAATGGCAGTGAATAGTAAAATGAAGGAAATCTGTATGTAAAATGCTTCAGTAAACCGTGGGAAATATCAACATGAAAGTGACCACTCTCCTTACAGGAACAAAGGGAAACTAGCAGAATTAGTAACATATATATTCTGTGCCTTTCAATTATACAGATAAGTTAAGTGTATGTACAATACAGTTGTAAGTACAGTACAGAGTGTTATCTGCTTACACTGACCCTATTTTGGGATTACATTTCATTTTGCAGGACAAGATCATGTTGTTTCTTGTGGAATTTTGCTCGAAGCTCAAAGCTCTCTGGTTTGTGAGGCAAATTTTCACCCATAAATTATCAATTGATACTCTTTTAATGAGACCCAGGCATTTGAATTGGGCAGATAATAACATGAATTAAGTCATTAAGTGGACTCATTGAAAGTAACTCTTAAATAGCAAAATCAAATATCATTCCAAAATGTCAGGTGATGAATATCCAGGGTAGAATGATCTAGAAACACATTACATTAATAATGTATCCTGACCTGACAGAACACAATGTGGGTTAAATTATTTTCTGTAGTTGGTATTTAATGTCCTGAATAGGCTGCGTTTTTGCTTTGTCATGTGGCATTTCACAAATGCTAAATGCAATTTGAGTATTTGGGTTTCCAATTCACATGCAAGTTCTGTACTATTAACTTAATGACAAATAGAGGTGGTTATTGAGGACTTTATTGCATATTAAACTTCACAGACGTCACAGTTTACAAAGGTTTGAACAACAGCAACCCCTGGAGGTTAACTGCTTGAAAATGTCCCAAGCTCCCACTTTCATGTTGTCTGTCTCCTTTGTCTTTCTCATTATCGCCCATTCAACCTGCAAAAAAAGCAGAACGGATCAGTTGATGCACCGTTAAGTATTGCTCTGATGATCTTGTGGTAGAGTAATAATACTACATTTAACTTCTACCTTTAAGACCTGAGATAAGCAAAGGAGAGTACAACGGTACTAAGCTGTAAGATGCTGTTACCATGGAGTTTATCCCTTCTCTCTCAAAAACTTGTACAATAGCTTCCCATTAACTTTCAGATAAAAGTTCCAACACGTGTAATTGCAGGTCTCAGATAACACACAGTAGTCTAAGCTAGGCTTAATTTGATTGACAAGCCCACGTAGAATGCAACAGAACAATTTCTTCACAGCTTTAGTATAATGTAGGAGTAAAAGATTCGTAGCTAATCGGTCTATTGTTTTTAAGTGGTGGCTTGGAGTAGATTGCCGTCCCCCAGTGGGTCCTTCACTTGTTGTGGAACAACTGTGAGTCCATGGTTGCTAGTTGTTATTGAAAGAAACTACCCAACACATTGACGTGTCTTTTCCACTCATCCAATATATCTACCGTGTTCATCTTTGCGCTGTCGCCTGTGGGGGAAAGTTGATAGTCATCCGTCCTCTGTCATTCTCGTTTTTCCTCCACGTTTCCGACCATTACAGGAGATGCAGCAGTCTCTTGTTAACTCTTTCACTTGTAAGTTTAAAATATTCTAACTGACCCCCCAGAGTGAGTTTTCAAGGTGACCATTATTTTAGAATGTTTCCCCGTATTGTTTCCATGTTGACGCGTCATGCTTGTCACGTGACACACCGCAGCCACAATAACACTGTTGGACAGATGTATCGCCTTTATTTCCTTTTAAATATTCACAACTATCATCACAAATGTCTTCAACTATCTTATATTCTGATTCTCAAATACGTAATTGAGTGTGTTTTGTCGTTTAAAATTCCTTTAAAAATTATCTTGATCTATAACGTGAGATAGGCACCGCCATGTTTGTTTGCACCGCAGTTCAGAGTCCAGTCAGTCGGATTTACAGCACGTGAATGAATCAGTTTCTCCCAAAATGCATGCAAGTAAATTGCATATTTCATATAAAAACTGATATTCTGATTGTCAAATATGTGTAAGTGGATGTTTTGTTGTTTAACCCTTTGGGGTCGGAAAACGCGCCCCCGCGCTTTGCTGTTTTTTTTTCCTCATCAGTGCAAAAGAGAATCAAATTACTCTGTTGATTTTGATCTTAAATATAAGTGTTGTACATCATTAGATCCTGTTAAGTGTGTATTTTTTTTTGTGGATACTCACAATAAAAACAAAGTGTTGTGCTTTTCGTCAAATAAAGAAAAATAAACATGATGCGCGTTTTGCCTTCTCTCTGTCAGTGAGGTCCGTTCTGAAACGCGTCCGAAAAATTAACTGTAACTCTGTCAATACTTGTTACAGAGATACGAGAGATTTCTCTTTATGAAGCTGAGATTATCTTCTTTTAAATGAAGTAATTTACTAAAAAAATAAATATCTCCAGTTTATGTAATCCGTTTGAAACCAAGGAGAGGTACAGTTTTTTTCATTATCCCTTCATTATTTTTAATGAGCTGAGGCCGTCACACCCCCAGAGCTTTTCACATGGTAAATAGGCGATCTATGCATAGCACACGCGGCACGCCCCCCGATCAATGCCAAACAACACAAAGATTCTTCATCAGAATACTGATAGTTCATCGCGTTTTAGGGTGGAAGCACGCTACTCCTTCAGAGGATTATGGACAGCGGGGAATAATTCACCTTTATCTCAGAGGAATTTAAAACTCGGACGACGAACGGTTGCATTTTGAAGAACGAATTGACCCTGCCGAGGATACAAGTTCGGAGTAAGTTGTTTAGTGTTATAATGTCTTTTCTTATCATAGAGCTCAAATGCATTTTCAGACTATATTTTGCCTAGTTTTAACATAGTAAATATTACCTCACAACATTCGTGTAGGCCTATACTGTTGAGACTCAGGAGGCGGAGACAGATCCATATGCAACAATTTATTAATATAGCAAAAGTAGTAAAGGCAGCAGGCTGAATCGAAGTGCACCAGGCGTGAGTTCGGGGCTGGCAGAAGGCATACAGGTCAGAGACAGGCAGAAGTTCGGGGCTGGCGGCGAGTATCAGAGTCAGAGACAGGCAGAAGTTCGGGGCTAGCGGCGAGTATCAGGGTCAGGTCACAGGCAGAGTTCACGAGGCAGGCTGCACACAATCAGAGAGAAGGTTTGAGCAAAGGTTCAATATAACAAGGCAACTGGCTGGGTATTTTCAAAAGACGCTCAGACATGCAACACAGAAGTGAGACAATACTTCGCAATGGACGCCGAGATGACAAGCTAGATATATGTTTGAACTCCGAGTAAATTACTAACAGGTGCAAGGTGATCAGAGCGTCAATGATGCATACTAGGAGGAGTGTGCATAATTAGTATTCAGGAGAAGGTGCTCGAGACTGAGTACTGGGACTCTCATTAGACGCCGTAACAGAGCCCCCCCCCTGGGCGCGACTCCTGGCGCGAGGAAACTGACGGCGGCGGGGTCTGCCACGGGGACGGGGAGCAGGCTTGTCTGGGTGTTCACGATGGAAGTCTTGAACTAGAAGGGGGTCCAGAATGTCTCTCGAGTTCACCCAAGAACGTTCCTCAGGACCAAAGCCCTCCCAGTCTACAAGATACTGAAAATGTCCTCCACGCCGTCTAGAGTCCAGCAGATGGCGCACGCGGTACACTTCTTCGCCCTCTACAAGGATGGGTTGAGAAGCAAGACCTTCAGACTCCACATTCCTGGTTTCAGAGGGAGCAGTGGCCGGTTTCAACAGTGAGACGTGGAACGTGGGAGAGATGCGGAGGTGATTGGGCAGGGCAAGGCGGAAGGACACTGGAGTGATTTGACGAATTATCTTGTAGGGACCCATATACTTGGGACTGAGCTTCTTACAAGGCAGATTGAGCCGGAGGTCCCGGGTGGAAAGCCACACCCACTGGCCTGGTTGATAGATGGGACCGGTGCGGCGGTGGCGATCTGCCTGTCTCTTACTGCGGTTCACAGCACTTAGAAGGTGTGTGTGAGCCAGGTTCCAAGTTTCCTCACTGCGTTTCAGCCAGTCATCCACAGCAGGTACATTAGACGGCTCGCCGGACCAGGGGAACAAGGGTGGCTGGAAGCCCAGAATGCATTTGAAAGGGGTGAGACCCGTGGAGTGTTTGCGAATAGAATTCTGAGCATATTCAGCCCACATTAGATACCGGCTCCAATCCTCCTGATGAAGGTGACAGTATGACCGCAGAAAACGGATGATCTCCTGATTCAGCCGCTCAGCTTGGCCGTTGGCCTGAGGATGGTACCCAGACGTGAGGCTGACATTCACTTGTAGCATCCGGAAAAAGGCTGCCCAGACACGAGAGGTAAATTGTGGTCCCCTGTCGGAAACAATATCATCAGGTAGACCATAGAACCGAAAGACTAGATTACAGAGATGTTCAGCGGTTTGCAAAGCGGTAGGCAGTTTAGGAAGGGGAATCAGTCGGCAGGCTTTGGAGAATCGATCTATTACAGTGAGAATAGTCGTGTGACCATCAGAGGGTGGCAGATCCGTGACGAAGTCAATCGCAATGTGTGACCATGGACGTTGAGGTACTGGTAAGGGTTGAAGGAGGCCGGCAGGTAAGAGATGCGATGACTTCTGTGTATTGCAGTTGTGGCATTGCTGAATGAATTTTGTAGTGTCCTGGAGTAGCGTGGGCCACCAGTAGCGGTTCTGGAGGAGATGAACAGTGGCAGTGATACCTGGGTGCCCAGAGCTGGGCAGAGCATGAACGTGTTTCAACACCTCTTCACGGAGTGATTCTGGCACGTATATTTTTCCGGAAGGACAATTTGACGGAATCTCAGCGTTGGTGTTGGCTTGCTCTAGCTCAGTTTCGATGTCCCACTGAATGGGACCAAGAACCAGATCGGGACAGAGAATGTTCTCAGGAGCTTGACTGGAGACCTCAGAGTCGTACTGACGGGACAGGGAGTCTGCCTTAGTATTCTTAGACCCAGGGCGGTAGGTTACAGTGAACTGGAAACGCGAGAAGAACAATGACCACCTGGCCTGGCGTGGGTTCAATCTCTTAGCCGTGCGAAGATACTCAAGGTTCTTGTGATCAGTGTAGACAACAAACGGTTGAGAAGCTCCCTCAAGCCAATGTCGCCACTCCTCGAATGCTGACTTCATTGCCAGTAGCTCACGGTCTCCGACGTCGTAATTCCGTTCCGCAGAGTTCAACTTCCTGGAGTAGAATGCACAGGGGAACAGCTTAGCAGGATTACCTTGACGCTGAGAGAGAACGGCGCCCAAGCCCGTATTGGAGGCATCTACTTCGACCACGAATGGCAGTTCAGGATTAGGATGATGCAGGATCGGAGCTGTGGTGAAGTGACGCTTGAGTTGGTAGAAGGCTTGCGTAGCGCTCTCGTTCCAGGGGAGCCGAGTGTTTCCTTTCCGCACCAGAGCTGTCAGAGGTCCTGCCACTGAGCTGAATCCCCGAATGAACCGCCGGTAAAAGTTAGCAAACCCCAGGAAGCGCTGCAGTTCCTTAAGAGTAGTAGGTTGGGGCCAGTCCACCACCGCCCTGACTTTGCCCTCATCCATGGCCACGCCCTCGGGGCTGATCACATAGCCCAGGAAAGCCGTTGCGGTTTGATGGAAGTCACATTTTTCAAACTTGGCATAAAGCTGGAACTGAATGAGTCTTTGAAGCACGGCTCGTACGTGCTGTACATGGTCCTCAAAGGTATCTGAGTAAACCAGAATATCATCGATGTAGACGATCACGCAGCGCTGAAGCATGTCTCGGAATACGTCGTTGATGAAGGACTGGAAAACCGCTGGACTATTAGAAAGCCCGAAGGGCATAACCAGATATTCATAATGGCCAGTGCTTGTAGAGAAAGCCGTCTTCCACTCATCTCCCTCTCGTATACGAACCAGGTTATAAGCGGAGCGTAAGTCCAGTTTGGTGTAGAATTTTGCGGTGCGAAGTAGCTCAAGAGCGGCAGGAACCAGTGGTAGGGGATAACGAAATTTCACTGTGCAGTCGTTGAGGGCTCTGTAATCGATACATGGACGTAACCCACCATCCTTTTTCTTGACAAAGAAGAAGCCAGCTGACATAGGAGAGGTGGACGGACGAATGAATCCTTTGGCCAGTTCTTCCTTTATGTATTTCTCCATAGTTTCTGTCTCGGGCTGAGAAAGGGGGAAAATGCGTCCCCTGGACGGTATGGAACCTGGGATGAGATCGATGGCACAGTCGTACTCCCGATGAGGAGGTAACTGGCTAGCTTTGGCTTTACTGAAGGCTTCAGCCAGGTCACGATATTCAACAGGCAGACTGGAGAGAGCGGAATTTTCACTGGACTCTGAGATGCTTCGGACTGGCAGCGGTTTAATGGGGCTTAGGCACTTAGAAAGCAATCTTCACCCCAGCGGATAATTTGACCCGTAGACCATTGCAGGTGAGGATTATGATTTCTTAGCCAGGGTAGACCCAGTATGACAGGCGTGTGAGGAGCAGACAGAATGTAGAAATGAATATTCTCACAGTGTAATAGTCCTGTGCGCATCTGTAGCTCTTGCGTCATGTGAGTAATTCGCCCCGTGCCAAGGGGCCGTCCGTCAACCGCTTCGACTGTGAGAGGAGAAGTGCAGGGGATTAGAGCTATCTTGTGCCGCTTAGCAAAGTCTTGTGACATAAAATTCCCAGCCGCCCCAGAATCAATTAATGCCGACGTAGAGAAAGACTGATCATTCTTAGTAAATTTCAGAGGTACAGAGACACAAGAGAGAGGATTCAGACTATCAAGAGTTAAACTCACCGTTGCCTTTTCCTTGCGAGTAGATAGTTGAGGACAATGTAGTCGAAAATGACCGGTTCCTCCACAATACATGCACAGTTTCAAGGTCCTCCGACGTTCACGTTCCTCCTCTGTTAACCGGGAAGTGTTAATTTGCATAGGTTCACCGGCTTCCGTGACCACGGGACTCGGAGACGTTGGGGTGAATACTTTGCGTGAGAGCGTCGAGGATCGGATGCTGGCTCGGCGCGAGCGAATGAGATTATCAATCTGTATGGAGAGATGGATAAACTGGTCCAGATTCCTTCCCTCATCGCGGCAGGCCAGTTCAGCTTGAAGTTCGTGGTTGAGTCCCCGTCGGTAGACCACCTTAAGAGCATTATCGGTCCAGTCGGTCTGCGCTGCGAGTGTACGAAACTTGAGTGCGTACTCCGAAGCGGGAATCCGTCCCTGAGTGAACTCCAGTAAACGATCCTCCGCTCCTTTTCCCTCTACAGCGTGCTCAAATACGGCTTTAAAGCGTTCCAGGAACTCGTCGTACGAAGCGAAAGCTGATCCATCCGTTCTCCAGACCGAGGTGATCCATTCCAGTGCACGTCCGGTGAGTAATGAACAGATGAATGTGATCTTATCCATGTCTGTACCGTGCTGAGCGGTCTGCCGGGCGAGATACAGAGAGCATTGAAGTAAAAAACCTTTACATTTTCCTGGGTCTCCTTCATACTTTTCTGGGAGTGAGAGGCGGGTGATGAAGCTTGAGGATTCGGACGGCAGAACAGGTGCTGGAGCAGGCACGGCGTGCGCTGAGGATTCTACCGTGGATTTTTGCATGCTCTGAACTGCTTTCACTAATTCCTCCGTCACTGCAGTTAGACGAGACAACTGATGATGATGTGAAGTAAGTTGAGAGGCTTGTGCGGAAAAAGCGGCTGACCAGGCAGACATCGTTGCTGGATCTTCGCTTGGCGAAGTATTCTGTTGAGACTCAGGAGGCGGAGACAGATCCATATGCAACAATTTATTAATATAGCAAAAGTAGTAAAGGCAGCAGGCTGAATCGAAGTGCACCAGGCGTGAGTTCGGGGCTGGCAGAAGGCATACAGGTCAGAGACAGGCAGAAGTTCGGGGCTGGCGGCGAGTATCAGAGTCAGAGACAGGCAGAAGTTCGGGGCTAGCGGCGAGTATCAGGGTCAGGTCACAGGCAGAGTTCACGAGGCAGGCTGCACACAATCAGAGAGAAGGTTTGAGCAAAGGTTCAATATAACAAGGCAACTGGCTGGGTATTTTCAAAAGACGCTCAGACATGCAACACAGAAGTGAGACAATACTTCGCAATGGACGCCGAGATGACAAGCTAGATATATGTTTGAACTCCGAGTAAATTACTAACAGGTGCAAGGTGATCAGAGCGTCAATGATGCATACTAGGAGGAGTGTGCATAATTAGTATTCAGGAGAAGGTGCTCGAGACTGAGTACTGGGACTCTCATTAGACGCCGTAACATATACGCTCGTGTAAACTTTTTGAATAACTGCTTAGGTTATAATGATTTAGTGAAATATATCGATCCGCAAGTTGTGTGTGAGTAGCGGCTGTGGTGTAGTGGCAGATCTTTCGCTTAGCGTGTCAGAGATTATAGGTTCGAATCCGCCCTCGGTATAGTTTTTTTTCTCTCATCAAAACCGAATATGTTCATCAGTTGTTACAGTCTATATCAAACACACACGTATATAGGACACACGTTTGTGTGCATTTTATTTTGTGATTTCACCGGAATGAATAGTGTCAATCGCAATGGCGATAGATTGAAGAACGCGTCCTAAGAGCGAGTGAAGACTACGCACGCGTCGCCACAAGAGAGCTCTGTATCCATGACACTGATAGCAGCGGACACGAGCGCTCAGCTTGAGTTAAAAAACAAAACATTTTAGCGCTAAATCTCTTATTTAAGAGCGGACTAAATGAATGCTCTACTAGTTAACTGGATATGTTTTATTTGTATTAGGTACAGCCGTTCATTGAGTGTATCAGTATACGCGTGCGGTCTATATGGGCCATAAACAGATACTCGCGGTGACGCGGTCTACCCATCAATAGATGTTTCTCCATCCATCAACAGATACATTGTGCATCTATAATCATAATTGTCCATCAGTTTACTTTGGATAATGTGCTAACAGTTTTTTGCTTTTGTTTTGTTGTGTTTACATCGTCACCATCAGCCTTCAGAAAACATTCTGATATATATATATATATATATGTTTTAAATCAATGTTGGAAACAGTTGTGCTGCTTAATTCTTTTAACCTGTGATAGTTTTTTAGGATTCTATGAATGCACTTTTTTTATATAAAAAAAACGTCTCGGGTTATGACTATAACCCTTGTTCCCTGAAAAGGGGACGAGACAATGCATCGAGAACTCAACACTTTGGGGACGCTCCCTTAGCGTGCACCTCTGAAGTAAGAATGAAACTAATCCAATCCTGATTGGTGTTGCGTCGTGACGTAACATGTGACGGCATAACCGGAAGTAAAAAGGTGACGCTGACGCATAGAATGCCAGCCTCGCGATGAAGCAAGACGCTCTAAGGCCTCGAGGGGCGTGGCAGAGCGATGCATTGTCTAGTTCCATTCTCAGGGAACAAGGGTTATAGTCATAACCCGAGACGTTCCCTTTCGAGGGAACTCAGCAATGCATCGAGAACTCGACACTTTGGGGAACGAATGCCCACTAGGCCATGCACCGAAAACAGGCCTGCCCCGGAGTGAAACTGATTCAGGCACTCAGCTAGGACGAGAGCACATGTGTGTCAGGCGTACTAGGGAGGTGCAGAATATAGAACCTAACAAAAGTGTGTGGGTAGCCCAACCGGCTGCCTCACAGATCTCCTGGATGGGAACTCCCGAAAGGAGGGCCCTAGAGGATGCCATGCCTCTAGTAGAAAGAGCCCTAACGGCCAAACGTGAAGACAAACTGCGCACCTTGTAGGCCTACTTATGGTTTGTAAAGCCGGGAGCCCCAAATATGTGATCCAAAACACACTACAGTAGGTCCGACCTCCTCCAAGAAGAAGACCTCTCAAGGTGAATACTCGGTACTCTGACTGGCAGAGCAAGGAACCTCTCCTTTTCTGCCGACACATGAGGTGGAGGATGAAATACTTGCAGGACCATGGACCTAGCCATGATAAATTGCACTTAAGGCACATAGCTGGGTCTCGGATGCAGGATGGCCTTAACTCCGCCGGGGGCACACCCCAAGCAAGCTGGCGATAATGCCAGGGCTTGGAGATCTCCCAGTCTCTTTAAAGAAATAGCTAAGAGGAAGGCTATCTTGAACCTGAGGTACTAGGCGAAGCCGACTGGAGGTATTCGAAGGGAGCCAGGGGTAGCCCTTCGAGAACCACCACCAGGTCCCAGGAAGGAACCCTGGACCTGACTGTCGGTCTCATCCTCCAATACCATGAAGAAATATTATGACCAGTTGGTGCCTCCCCAAAGGCCCAACATTTAGTGGTGCATGGAACACCGCAATGGCAGCCACGTACACCCTACGTGTGGATGGGGAGAGATTCGCAGAGAAACGATCTTGAAGAAACTCCAGAACTGAAGCCATTGGGCAGTTAACTGTGCCTCACTCAAGTTCTCTACACCAAGTGAAAAAACATTCCACTTGAGGCCATATAATCTCCTAGTAGACGGAGCCCTAGAGATACATATGGTTTCGACCACCCCAGATGATAGACCAGCATCTAGGTACTGAGCCCCCTCAGAGGCCAGACCCACAATTTCCACAGCTCTGGATGAGGATGGAATATAGTGCCCTCCGCCTGAGACAACAGATCCCTCCTCAGAGGAATCTGCCATGGCGGAGCTATCAGGAGTGAAATTAAGTCAGAAACCATACTCGGACTGGCCAAAACAGGGCTACCAGAAGACGACTGATGCTCTCCTGACGGTCCCTCTCCAGGACTCCCGGGAGCAGAGCGATCGGGGAAAAAGTGTACAGGCGAAGCCTCGGCCAGGCTTGTACCATGGCATCCAACCCCAGCGGGGCTGGATGAGTGAGGGAGAACCAAAGTGGACAGTGGGACGGACGTCCCTCGAGACGCAAACAGATCCACTTCCACTTGTCCAAACCTCTGTCATATCAAATCCACCACCTCTGGATGGAGTCTCCATTCCCCGGGCCTCAGCCCCTGCCTCGACAGCATGTCTGCTCCCTGATTCAGAACCTCCGGAACATATATTGCTCCTAAGATAATATTTTCCCTTGGGACCATAAAATGATCTAATGCGCCAATCTGGATAGAGGGCGCGATCTGAGTCTCCTTTGTTGGTTCAGATAAGCTACCACTGAGACGTGGTAACCTTTGATGTCTGTGAGGAAGCTCCTCAGAGCCCTGAACACAGCCAACATCTCTAGGCAATTTATATGCCAAGAATGATGATGGTCCTGCCACAGACCCCTGGCAAAGCGGCCGTCCACGACCGCGCCCCAGTCAGCGAGGGAAGCGTCTGTCGAAACAGTTTCCCGGCGACATGACGCCCCTAACTCTGGACCTTGGGACAAGAACCAAGGTTTCTTCCATATTAATAGGGAACGAAGGCATCTGCGCGTACCCTTTATTATACGGAACAGATTCCCCTTGGGGAAAAAACCCTTGGCTTTGAGCCATCATTGAAGGGGCCTCATGTGAAGCAGGCCCAAAGGAATTACGTTGGATGCCTCTGTTATGAGGACCAGCAGTCTTGAAATTGCTTTACAGTGATGGCCTGGCCTAGCTTTATCCTGGACACCATGGCCAGGATGGATTCAATATGAGCGGGAGACATACGTGCCCGCATCGTAACGGAATTCCATAACACGCCCAGAAGAATAGTCTTCTGAGCTGGGTCCAACACCTTTTCTTAGTGTTGAGCCTCAACCCCCGGTTCTGAATGTGGCCAAGGACGACATCTCGATGCCGAACTGCCATTTCCCGAGACTGGGTCAATATGAGCCAGTCGTCGATGTAATTCAGTATACGGATGCCCTGAAGCCTCAATGGAGCCAGAGCCGCATCCATACACTTTGTGAACGTGCGGGGAGAGAGTGCTAGGCCGAACGGAAGAACCCAATATTGGTATGCTTCGCCCCCGAAAGCAACCTCAGGAACCTCCTGTGACATGGAAGGATGGAGACATGAAGGATGGGCAGCCCTCAGAGGTCCTACACTACCATTAAGACCTCTTTCCCGAATCCTTCTTCTCCTGAAGGACGGCCCTCAGGTCACCCTTCTGGCTGGAGGACTTCGGTTGAGAGTGCTTCCTCTGTTGCCAAACTCCCGCAGGAGGGGCTCTAGAGGCAACGCTCTTTTTTTTTTTTTCGCTTCCTGAAACCTGTCAACGACTTTAGTGACAGCGTTAGAAAACAGGCCAGAAGGAGATAGCGGATCGGCCAACAGGAAATATTCCCTTATTTAGATCTTTAAGAAGATCGGCCTGGTACGCGTGCAAAATCGCTAAACGCAAAAGCTGCTATATATATATTTTTTTATAAAGATCTGGGAAAAACAGTAAGCCCCGGCTCTGAGTTTGTGAACTGTGCTGCAGGAATCTCTCATCTAGTTCATTTTTACGGGATCATCCTGCTTATTTTGTGGCCAGCTGATATATTTATATATATTATTTTATTTATACTGGCCACAGCACTCATCACAACCTCCACGAGCTCTACATAAGCAGAAACATAAGCCGGCGAGTGTGACTCATGTTGCTCGTTCCCGATGCTGAGCACATCTACTTCCTTATAAACAGATAGCTCGAGCACTGGGCACTCGTCACGGACAGAAGAAGCCGCATCGCAGGCTTCTGCATCGTGAACGAGTGTCATAGAATCTGCGGATGATGAGAGAAAAGGTGCGTTAGCAGTCTCGTTCTCATCCGCGAGATCCTTTTGCGATCTCCGCGATCTAAGCCGTCGCGCCGCCTCAACGGACGCGGGACCCGAATCGCGGGGATCGCGAGCCTGGCCATCATCAGTGAAATAATATACCCAAGCGGGATAGGAAGTGCTTCACAGTATCACAGGCAGCCCTCTCGAGGCGGTGACTGTGCGTGCTGCGCCCCTAAACAATACACACACACACACACACAGCTGATGCGTGTCCCCACCCGTGGCATATAATCTTGGGCAGGGGTGCACACACTTAGTGTATTGTTCACTCGCCATAATATAGAGCTTAGCACAGACAAACAACATCAAATAAGACAGACAGTTTCACACAGAGCACTTGCTGAAGAGCGAAACCTGGCATTCTATGCGTCATCGTCACCTTTATACTTCCGGTTATGCCGTCACATGTTACGTCACGACGCAACACCAATCAGGATTAGTTTCATTCTTACTTCAGAGACGCACGCTAAGGGAGCGTCCCCAAAGTGTCGAGTTCTCGATGCATTGTTGATGCATTTGTTTTTTTGAAAGGATGTGTTAAGTGATATGAATGACTTTAAGTGTTTATGTTCTTAGGAAAGATTTCTATTTTGAATAAATGCTGTTCTTTTTAACTTTTTATTCATCAGTGAATAATTCTTAGTTCAGGCTGCCTCACAGCACCTTGGGCCATTAGCCATTGGGGGAGTGTCTTTAGTCTTCCCAGGTGTAAATCACATTAATATTCATGACCATTCACACATACCCCGCATACAGCACTGCTGACCCAAACACCGATTTAAGAAATTCAAATCGTTATATTGATGTTTCTGAAAGAGTGGTCAGAATGATTTTCACTTCATTTTGAAGTAAAAATTCTAGCCTACAAGAATAGTAACTCAAAAGTATTGTGGACAACTATTCAGTATGTGTTAAATGGCCTTATTGCGGTGCACATTTTTTTCCCCAAAACGTACTAACCACGCATAATATTTTTTTTATAAAATGTACATCCATTTTGCTTACATATTATTGTAGCAGAGTTTGTGCTGAATACAACAAATTTATATGTTGGCAAATGGTATGTTTTAAGTAGCTGAAATAAGCACAAATGTCAGGGCATGTCAAAACACCTAAAGAGCCCCAAAACAGCTCAGACCCCAGAGGGTTAACCCTTTATGACCTGCCATAGAACAATTCCACCAGAGCATATCTTTGTATTTTTACATGCTGTGCTGTCATTCTTTTGAGCATTTTTCATATGCCATACATCAAAATAATCCTTACTCTCCCAACTTGAAGGCTATGTTTGTAATAAATCAAAAGTAACTAGATAAATATCTCAAAAATGCAATAAACAAAAAGAAAAACAAATTTAATTATTTTTTTCTACTTATTTTATTCAATGCAAAAAATGGATAAATGTCAACCTCAAAATTGTCAATGTGAAAAACGTGCATAAAAAAATTTAAAACTATACAAAATTGATTTGAACTGTTTACATAAATTAGTTGTTAAGATACACTCATTTTTACACTCATTCAAAAAAAGGGGAGAAAAATGCCATGTAAAATATTCAATTACATTTGTGGTCAAACAGATAACATTTTGCTTTTGAATATTGATTGAACATTGAATGAACATTGAATTGGTTAAAATATAAAATAAATAGATGAGCAGACGGAGAGTTCATCGTCATCGGACGCAAATAGTGTTTCCAAAACATCTGTGTACTTGCGTTTACTTGCGTCCGTGTACAAACGCATGGTCAAATGACGCAGCGTGTGACGTCACAACAGACGACACACCGTGGGGTCATAGTGCACAGAACGTGATACGTCAATGAGCCATCGGAAGACGTAACTATCAATCACAGATTTACAGAACATGTGTGCAAAGACGTGCAATGCATTTTTGTGTTGTTTTTTTTGTAAACGCATATTACGCAGTTTGTACAGACTGATTAGAGGGTGAAAACAACGCAACATGGGCATGTTGGAGGCTTGATCTGAACATGTCACATCTCTGGTTTTGTATGCAAAAAGAATGATTGAGCTAGCCATTTGGTTTCAGCAAAAGCACATTTAAATTTAGAAGTTGATCACGACTTTCTTCTACGTTTCTATCAAAAACTAATAAATTATAGTTTTTTAAATTTAAAATAAAAGAGATTACAAAGGAAAAGTTTACTGTTCATGTTTTATTTTTTATTGTATTGAAAAATCCCACTTAAAAAAAACAGACCGCCATTACATTTTTCCTCTCGCGCACCCCCTGGTGGCAGCTTGCGTACCCCTGGGGGTGTGCATACCACACTTTGGGAATCCCTGGCCTAGAATATTTGCTCAAAAATTATGAGAGAATCATCCTGACTACTCATTCAGATAATACAATAAAGTGATTTATAATTTGTATGACGTGTGTGAGAAAGCTTTATCCGAGGAGGCATGATCTCTCATTAACATGCATTTCACTCCTGAGAAAGACAAAGACCCTCCCATAATGGCCCTATTAGGTGCTATCAGGCCATATCATTATGAGGAGCCTTGCACAAAGAATGAGGAGATTTAAAAAAGAATGGCTTTTAGATTGTTTGGATTTATTTACAGCACAACATAATCCAAATATACACAACAAAGGACAAAAAAACACATTAGTAAACACACTGATCTAAAAACAGAGGCTTGAACAGTCACACAACTTTGTGCCATTCCTGAAACATAGTACATACCTGTCATTTCCAAGATGTTTGATTTTTCATTTTACCATGTTCATGTACAGAGACTGTTGAATGTTGAAGTCAGCAGGACTGACTGGCATCTCGTCCCTGTAAAAAATAAAATAAAAACAATAAACACCTGTGAACATGCTGATATCAAGATAAACTATATGGCTGCACAACTTTGGGCATGCATTGTAGATTTTTCTGGTTAAAATTGAAATATATATATATATTTAAATATATATATATATATATATATATATATATATATATATTATATATATATATATATATATATATATATACACACACACACACACACACACACACACACACACACACACACACAGTGCTTAGAATAAGTGAACACGCCCATGCTAAAGTTGACTACCCTTCACAATATAGACATGGTTTTATTTCAGTTAGCCTAATAGCTGGTTTGATTTGCATTGAGAGATGATCTTATGGAAAGTACCCCATGATTGATGATGTGGGGCGATTTTAATTCCAAATAATAATAACAATAGCCTATAGCATGCGGCCTATAAATCGTTAAAAATAAACATTTCAGTACACTAGAGAAAAATATATGGATACGTTTACTTCAAAAGTTTCCATTCGTTACAAACACAGTATTTAATTGTAAACATGGTTCTAAACATTATAATATTCACCATATTAGAGTAAACACTGATACTAGCCTAACATAAAGCTGTGTTTTATTATCAAACATAAAAAACATCCTCGTGTCGTAGCGGGAGGTTTTTTTGGGGCCCTTGAGATGTTTTGACATGTCCTGACATTTGTGCTTATTTCAGCTTCTTAAAACATACCATTTGCCAACATATAAATTTGCTGTATTCAGGACAAACTCTGCTACAATAATATGTGAGCAAAATGGATGTACATGTTTGCATTTTATAGAAAAAAAAATGTATGTGTGGTTAGTATGTTTTGGGGGAAAAATGTCACTGCAATAAGGCCATTTAACACATACTGAATAGTTGTCCACAAGAGTTTTGAGTTACTATTCTTGTAGTCTAGAATTTTTACTACAAAATTAAGTGCAAATCATTCTGACCACTCTTTCACAAACAACAATATAGTGATTTAAATTTCTTACGTCAGTTTTGGTGTCAGCACTGCTGTATGCGTGGGAGTGTTAATGGCCATGAAAATTAATGTGATTTACACCTGGGAAGACTAAAGACACTCCCCCAATGGCTAATGGCCCATCAAGGTGCTGTGAGGCAGCCTGAACTAAGTATTATTTACTGATGAATAAAAAGTTAAAAAGAACAGCATTTATGCAAAATAGAAATCTTTCCTGAGAACGTAAAGACTTAGAGTCATTCCTATCAGTTTACACATCCTTTCAAAAAAAAAACAAACATAAAAAAGACCAAACTTGTTTTTTTTGTTTTTTTTTTTATTCAAAGAATCCTAAAAAAAACTAAAATTAAGCAGCACAACTGTATGAGTCTGCAAGAACAAACAACTTGAAACCCCACCTGGTTGGCTTGGCTTTCATGTAGGCTACTGTGTCATACCTGTGTGTGCTTTGCATGCCACCATTGTTTGAAAAATAGTTTGAATAGACTCATGGGTGAATGCGAGTCTACAGAGCTCAGTTGCGGTCCAGTTACCCGTGCAGGAAGGAATCGCAGTGTCTGTGGAACCATGTCAACATTGGTCTCTGTTTTCCATGACTGACTGCCTGTTGCTCGTCTGCTTGTTTGCCTTGCCTCTCTTCGGAACTGGTGCTTGGACATGTTCATTGTCTGTTATAAAAAGAATAAAGAAAAAGTGTGAGCATGCTGATAACACAAAGAAACTGTATTATTATCATTATCAATCACAAATGGGCTCTATGCACGGCGGTATTTCCGGTGAAGGGTTAAGGATGCTCGATAACTTCCGCCGATCGTAGAGTCCAATGCAATACCTGTCAGGGTTGGGTGCGCAGGTGACCGAAGACGAGGACACGGAAGCTTCAATGTAAGAGTTTTAATAACAAAATGAAACTTTTCCAAAATGAAACAAGAACAAAACTCCAGGGCTTCAGGGTTTACACACAACCACACATGGACGACGATCGACAAACACTGAGGGAAAACATAGGGCTTAAATACACATGGAATGATTGGATAATTAACAGAACACAGGTGATAAAACTGAACACAAACGAGGAGCGGGAAAACTTAACAGGACTAAACCAAAATAACAAAGACAGGGGAAACCAAGATCACAAAAACAGAACTCAAGCACATTGAATTGTTACAGTACCTCCCCCCTCCCCGAAGGCTCGTCCTCGCGCCGTATAACATCCAAAGGGGTGGGAGGGTGGGCGCCCTGGAGGCTGACGAGGGCATGGTGCAGGTCCAGGAAGCCTCCAGGGCGGAGCAGGCTGTGGGCGTGGCCACGACGGTGCAGGCTGTGGGCGTGGCCAGGGCAGAGCAGGCTGTGGGCGTGGCCACGACGGTGCAGGCTGTGGGCGTGGCCACGGTGGAGCAGGCTGTGGGCGTGGCCATGGTGGAGCTGTGGGACCCTCGGGCGTCCAGGGCGGAGCTGTGGGACCCTCGGCGTCCAGGCGGAGCTGTGGGACCCTCGGGCGTCCAGGGCGGAGCTGTGGGACCCTCGGGCGTCCAGGGCGGAGCTGTGGGACCCTCGGGCGTCCAGGGCGGAGCTGTGGGACCCTCGGGCGTCCAGGGCGGAGCTGTGGGACCCTCGGGCGTCCAGGGCGGAGCTGTGGGACCCTCGGGTGGCCATGGCGGTGCAGGCTCTTCAGGTGGCCACGGCGGTGAAGACCCTTCAGGTGGCCGTGGTGGTGAAGACCCTTCAGGTGGCCATGGTGGTGAGGACCCTTCGGGTGGCCATGGCGGTGAGGACCCTTCAGGTGGCCATGGCGGTGAGGACCC
This sequence comes from Chrosomus eos, assembly GCA_036326025.1. Classification (NCBI taxonomy): domain Eukaryota; kingdom Metazoa; phylum Chordata; class Actinopteri; order Cypriniformes; family Leuciscidae; genus Chrosomus; species Chrosomus eos. The sequence goes on along the minus strand of CM070819.1, from coordinate 20,668,696 downwards.
TTCAGGTGGCCATGGCGGTGAGGACCCTTCAGGTGGCCATGGCGGTGAGGACCCTTCAGGTGGCCATGGCGGTGAGGACCCTTCAGGTGGCCACGGCGGTGTTATTTTCCCAGGCCTCCGTGGATCTTTGGCCGGCCACGGCGAAGGCGTATAGCGCCCCCCCAAAATTTTCTTGGGGAGGACAGGCTCATGATCGGGAACTGACTTGACATCAACGGGCGCTGGGTCAACGGGTTCTGGGTCAACGGGCTCTGGGTCTGGGTCAACGAGCTCTGGGTCTGGCGCTGGGTCAACGGGCTCTGGCGCTGGGTCAACGGGCTCTGGCGCTGGGTCAACGGGCTCTGGCTCTGGCTCTGGGTCAACGGGCTCTGGCTCTGGCGCTGGGTCAACGGGCTCTGGCTCTGGCGCTGGGTCAACGGGCTCGGGCTCTGGCTCTGGGTCAACGGGCTCGGGCTCTGGCTCTGGGTCAACGGGCTCTGGCTCTGGGTCAACGGGCTCTGGCTCTGGCGCTGGGTCAACGGGCTCTGGCACATCATGGGATTCGGAACTGGACGGGGCCAGCACATCAGGGGACTCGGAACTGGATGGGGCCAGCACATCAGGGGACTCGGAACTGGACGGGGCAAGCATTTCAGGGAGCTTGGGGCTGGGCTCAGGCTCTGGCGGGCAGGCGACGGGCTCAGGCTCTGGCGGGCAGGTGACAGGCTCAAGCTCTGGCGGGCAGGCGACGGGCTCAGGCTCTGGCGGGATGTGGCTGACTTGAACCCCAGCCTCGGCAGCCATCCTCCTGGCTAATCGCACTGACATCAGTGGGGGATCAGTCATACAGGACATCAGCCGGGGAAGTCCATGGACCGATCTGGCGGCAGGGCTGATGCGGTGTGCAGGCTCTGGTGGGCAGACGATGGGCTCTGGTGTGAGCGTGCAGGTGATGGGCTCAGGCGTTGGCGTGCAGGTGATGGGGTCAGGCGTTGGCGTGCTTGGAGCTGGTTGGAGTGGTAGATCTTCCAAGTGGTAGCTGGATCCACAGGCCCACAGCGTGTGATCCAAAAACTCCAGGAAGGTCATATTTAGGTCTTTAACCAGAATAATCTGGGCTAGCGGGTCCTTTAATCCACCCCAGAAACTTTGTGTTAATTCTTCTTCCTCCAACGAAATGTCATCATACAGCTCCAGGTAAAGCCCTGCATACTCCTCAAGAGAGCACTCATTTTGAAAGAGGATAGGTGTGTTTAAAGGGGTTCACCTTTTTCTTCTTTCCTCTTCTTCCCTTGTTCATCTTTGGGGTTTTCTTTTGTATGGCCGATCGTTCTGTCAGGGTTGGGTGCGCAGGTGACCGAAGACGAGGACACGGAAGCTTCAATGTAAGAGTTTTAATAACAAAATGAAACTTTTCCAAAATGAAACAAGAACAAAACTCCAGGGCTTCAGGGTTTACACACAACCACACATGGACGACGATCGACAAACACTGAGGGAAAACATAGGGCTTAAATACACATGGAATGATTGGATAATTAACAGAACACAGGTGATAAAACTGAACACAAACGAGGAGCGGGAAAACTTAACAGGACTAAACCAAAAAACAAAGACAGGGGAAACCAAGATCACAAAAACAGAACTCAAACACATTGAATTGTTACAATACCAAGAATTTATATTGATTTTTATACTCCATGGTTATACTAAAGAAACGTTAGTCACAAAAACTGACAAAACAGACACCCCTCTTTGTGTTTATGCTTCTCTTTAAAATTATATGAAATAAACATAACTATATATAAAATTACATCAAAACATATGAAAGTTTCGTTTCAAAGACGGGAGGACAGTACATTTGGAAGACTCTGCCATAATCCCGTTTTCCTCGGTTTTCCTCCGCTTTAATCTCCCCAACCGGAAACGGAAGAGCATCCTTGCGTCAAATGCGGAACTTATGCGTGCATATAGCCTATTGCCATGGATAAAATTTTTATTTTTTTTTATTATCTGTTAGAGCTGTCACGATAACTACTTTTTGCTGTGCGATATATTGCACCAAAATTAATTGCGATAAACGATATTATTGTCATTTTCTGACCATTTTATGCCACTGATTACATAATGACAATATAATAGCATATTAATGCAAGTACACTGTTTCAAAGAACAAAGAACATTTTATTCTTATTCTATTCAATATTTAGACATTGTGAAATGTGAAAAAATATATCCCAAATAAATTAAACAAGTAAATAAATCATAGCTGTCAACATTGAACATTGAAAATAAGGGAGATTTCCCGATAATAAGGGAGATTTTTTTTTTACATGATTCTCACCCACAAACTTGTGAAAAAAAAGCACTAATCATTAACAGTCTAAAGAGTTTATAACTACGTGTGTGTGTGTGTGTGTGTGTGTGTGTGTGTGTGTGTGTGTGTGTGTGTGTGTGTGTGTGTGTGTGTGTGTGCTCGATCAGAGCGCGCTTACACGGATTAAAGCCAGTGGTGTAGTCTACATGATACGCAGGTATACGCCGTATACCCACTAGAAAATGTCAGGGATTTCCGTATACCCACTAGAAAATGTCAAGGATTTCCGTATACCCACTAGGAAATGTCAAAGATCTCCGTATACCCACTTTAAAAAGCGCGAGGATTCGTAACAACATCGTTTTGTGAAAGAATTTTCATTCATAAATTCACCCCGCCGTGACGTCTGTGTTTGGGCAGCGACACGGATCGAATCGCGGAATCCAGCAACAAATGTAACTTAGCCTACTGTAAAGCGGAACGTCACGCAATTTGGCCATTTTGAATGAATAAATCAAAAGTAATGATACAATGAATCAAATCTCGATATGTATTAAGTGTCTATGAATATTAAAACTCAGAAAGACTGCTATTGAAATAAACTCGGCATGTTCTGCGTGTTTCTGTGAATGAGCGCTCAATGTGTGCTCTAGGCTACTACACACTGACGCGCGCGTGACGCTCGTGGTGTTCTCTTACGAGAGTATCTCTCGTACTGCGTAATATCTTACGCTATGGGGAAAACTCTTTTCCACGAGATATTGAAGCCAAAAATTATCCTTAATTTTTTACTAATGTAAAACGCTTTGCAGCAGCAAGCAGACCTAGGCGAGACAGCTCGCGCGCCTATTGGCTGCTCTGCGGCAATAGCAGCAGCCTATCGAGAGAGGCTCTGCGTGACGTCACGACGAATAGGGGCCCTTCGCGCCCATATCGTCACGTCCCGCCAGAAAGGGCGTGGTCTCGCCCTATATCTAGGCTCGATAGCTGCTCTTACGTCGATTTTCATCTCTTCAGCGAAGCCTCACGCATCGCTGGATCCAGAGTGAGAAGCCGCGCCGTTGACCTGTAGCCTTCAGCGGGACGTGCCATTGAGTCTGGAGTCGCTGGCCTCGCCGCCTTCAGCCGCCGTACCTGCTGTGCTTTCCGGCGTTATATCCTTTCCTCTGCATAGAGTGTGTGTGTGTGTTGCATATCTGCTTTTTTCCCACCCCCTCTAAAAGAGCGGCGTCTTTTTAAAGATGCCTTCCTGCGGTTCTTGCCGAGCCCCACTCAGCGACGAGGACCGACATGTCATCTGCGTGTCCTGCCTGGGTGAGGATCACGCGGCCATCGCGCTCGCTGACGGTGGATGCCATCACTGCGAACGTTTGCCTATGGTGACTCTGCGGACTCGCCTGGCTTCGTTCTCCGAGCCCGTATCCCAGCCTGCCGTGACGCCGCGTCGCAAGAAGCGCCGCGCCCAGCGCGCTCCCGAGCTATCTCCAGCCCGCCAAAGCTCGCCGGTTCGCCCGCCAGCTTCGCCGGCTTCGCTCGAGTCGCTCACCGACGGACAGCGGCCGCCGTCCGCCGCCGCGTCCGCCATCGAGTTGGACGACAACACCGAGGCGTGTTCTCTCTTGGCTTCGGATAGCGAGGATTGGGCGAGCTCTGTGGACCTCCCCTCCGCTAACGCCCCCCGCCAACCCTCTGGGAAGAGAGCCGGCATTGAGTCTGAGCTGATGCGTCTGCTCACCAAGGCCGTAGAAAGCATCGGCCTCGATTGGGAGGCACCCACGCTGCCGCCGCGCAACAGATTAGACGGGCGCTTTCTCGGCAAAGACGAGGCTCCGTCAAAATCTAGGCCCGCACCCTTCCTCCCGGAACTTCACGAGGAGGTTGCAAAGTCGTGGAAGGCCCCCTTTTCCGCCAGGATGCGTACCTCTACCTCCGCGGCATTCTCCGCTGTCGACGGTGCGGGAAGTAGAGGCTACCTCGCCATTCCTCCGGTGGAGACGGCTGTCGCGTCGCATCTCTGCCCGCCCTCTGCGGGACGGCGGGTTCAGACGACGCTCCCGTCCAAAGCCTGCCGAGTGACATCATCGCTGCACGGACGCGCTTACACCGCAGCCGGGCAAGCAGTCTCAGCGCTGCACACGATGTCTATTCTGCAGATCTACCAGGCAGACCTCCTCCTCAAGCTGGACGAGGAGGGACCCGGTGCTATCTGTGTGGCGGACCTGAGGAGCGCTACGGACCTCGCTCTACGCGCTTCTAAAGCCGCTGCGCAAGCCATGGGGCGGAACATGGCCTCTCTCGCCGTCGCCGAGAGACACTTATGGTTGACGCTGTCTGAGATGACGGAAGCCGAGCGCTCTGTGTTCCTCGACGCGCCCATTTCCCCGGAGGGCCTGTTCGGAACGGCCGTCAAGGACTTCGCGGACAGGTTTGTTGAGGTGCAGAAAACTTCTCAGGCTATGAAGCACTTCCTGCCGAAGCGCTCGAGCTCCGCTACAGGCCGCACCAAGCCGCCTGCTCGCAGCTCTCAGCCCCAGCCTGCACCGCCCTCCGCCGCCGCCGCCTCACAGCGCCGCCAGGCCCGGGATCAGAGACCGCGGTCTCGCTCCGCCGGACGCCGCCCCCCTCACCGCGGGCCCCGGCCGAGGATTGAGATCAAGCCCGAGGCCCCAAAGTCTTCCTAGCCGCTCTAGGAAAACGACGGTGTTCAGATCCCGCTGCGGCCGGATTTCCACCAAAACTTCTCGCTCGTTCAGCCCCATGCGTTGTGACTGTACCAGTGTATTTTGCAGTGAAGCAGCCGGTGTCTCAGCCCGCTTGCCTGCACACAAAAGCTGTTTTTACGGCTACCCAGATAAATCCAATAAAGAGTGTATTTTCTGGTGTTCCGGCCTCGGCCGATGGTGTTATGAGTGTTGTAAGAATGCCCACGCCCCAGTGCCCATTCCCACACCCAGACACAGCCCGCCACGGTGCAGGGCTCGCACAAATAAAATCGACTCCGGTCGATTGTGCAAACACTGTAGTGAACGCGCCCATATCCCCATGCCCGCTTACACTACACGCTGCGTGTCCCTCGGTTTCTGTAAAAACGAAACCAACACACATTCAGTCGGCCCTAAACGACAGTGTTTTCAGTGTAGCAAATGTGCCCGTGGTCCCGCGCCCACATTTCCTCACAGACACGCCGAATCCCACGGGATTCGCCCCGCTCTCTCTCTCGGCGCTACCCGCCTCAGAGGAGATGAGCGCGGCCAGGCTGCCCGCTGTGATCAGCGCGCCCCCCGCCTCGAACGCCGTAAACGCGGCGCTGTGTTCCCAGCACACGCGGGCTCTTGTGCCGCCGCTTTCCCGCGGCCAGAGCCCAGATTTCATTCTGCCCCTAGCTATTCACGCGGATGCGTGGTCAAGGCTTCCCGGGGTATCAGAGTGGGTGCTGAACACTATAAAGAGAGGCTATTCGCTACAATTCGCTCGACGCCCTCGCCGCTACGCGGCGCACGTCGAAACTACGGTGAAAAGCGGAGTATCTCATCTACTTCGAGCCGAGATAGCGAAACTACTGAGAAAAGGGGCTATAGAACCTTTATCTCAGGCTCAGAGCGAAGGGGGCTTATACAGCAGATATTTTCTGGTACCGAAGAAAGATGGTGGGCTCAGACCCATTCTAGATCTGAGGCTGCTGAACAGAGCGCTCGTGAAACGCCAGTTCAGGATGCTTACGACCAGGAAAATCCTCACGCAAGTGCGCCAAGGAGACTGGTTCATGTCAATAGATCTGAAAGACGCGTATTTCCAAATACAAATAGCGTCCCATCACAGGCGATTCTTGAGATTCGCCTTCGAGGGCCAGGCATATCAATACACAGTCCTGCCATTCGGCCTGTCCCTAGCACCCCGTACGTTCACGAAGTGCATGGACGCGGCCCTCGCTCCCCTGAGACTTCGGGGCATGCGAGTTTTGAACTACTTGGACAATTGGCTGATTCTAGCTCGTTCACGAACGGAGCTCTTAGAACACAGGGCCGCATTACTCGAGCACCTCGAGGAGCTGGGCCTTACAGTCAATTGGGCGAAAAGCTCACTGCTCCCCAGTCGGAGGATTTCCTTCCTGGGAACAGTGTTAGACTCGCTATCCATGACGGCACGCCTGTCACCAGAGCGCGGATTGAATATCCAGCACGTCGCGAAATCCTTTCGCCACGGCTCTATAGTCCCGCTCAGAAGGTTTCAGAAAATGCTGGGTCTCATGGCCTCAGCAGCCTCTGTACTCCAGTTGGGCCTGCTCCGCATGCGCCCACTGCAGCTATGGCTAAAAGCACGAGTTCCCCCCAGGGCATGGACCGCAGGTCTGTTTCGCCTCAGGGTCGACCTTCAGTGCATTTCGGCTCTGAAACCATGGAAAGCGACCGACTGGTATCAGTCGGGCGTGAGTCTGGGGATCCCCTCAAGTGTGAAGGTGGTGTCTACGGACGCCTCCACTTCGGGGTGGGGAGCGCTGCTCGAGGGCAGACCGCTGGCTGGCCTGTGGTCAGTGCGGGAGAAGCTCCTACACATAAACTGCTTGGAATTGATAGCAGTCGACAAAGCGCTAAGGCGCTTCTGTCCCCAGATAACAGGCCACCACGTATTGGTCCGGTCGGACAACATGTCAGTGGTGGCATACATAAATCGCCAGGGCGGCGTCAGGTCCCGAAACCTTTACAGGCTGACGGAACGCCTCCTGGTCTGGGCTCAGCACAACCTGCTCTCGTTGAGAGCGGCGCATGTGCCTGGTCACCTAAATGTGGGACCAGACAGGCTGTCCAGAAACAACGTTGCAGCAGGAGAATGGTCTCTGCACCCGCAGACGATCCAGCTGCTGTGGGAAACGTTTGGCAAAGCGCAGGTGGACCTGTTCGCGTCCCAAGAAAACGCTCACTGCCCGAGATTCTTCTCGAAAAGCCGGGACGCGCTGGCCCATGTTTGGCCCCGCCGCCCCCTTTATGCTTTTCCCCCTGTCTCACTCCTGCCTCAGGTGTTGGAGCGAATCAGGAGGGAGGGATGCCCAGTGCTACTCATAGCTCCGCTCTGGACAAACCAGTCGTGGTTCCCTGTCCTGATGCAGCTGACCAGCGCTGCTCCATGGCCGTTACCGCTGAGGAGAGACCTCCTCTCTCAGGCGGAAGGCTCGATTTGGCATCCTCGCCCGGATCTGTGGTCCCTGCACGCATGGGCCATCAACGGGTACCCGCTGACCTCCCAGAGGGAGTGCTAAACACGATCGCGCAGGCTAGAGCCCCGTCTACCAGACGGCTCTACTCCTCGAAGTGGTCTGTGTTCTCTGCTTGGTGTCAAGCGCAGGGCTTTTCACCTGTAGACTGCGGGGTTACGGAAGTGCTTTCCTCACTTTAGGCCGCCACGTTAGGGAAGGGGTCCGCAAACGGCTTAAAAGGTAGTCCCCGGTAGGAGGTTAGCGGACCGCTGCGCGCCGCCCCCTAGATGATTTTTGGGGGCCCGGCCGAGGGCGCCCGGCCCGACAGGGGGCCCGACGGGGCGGGCCGGAGGCGTCGCCTCGGGCCCGGGGGCCTCGGGGGCCCCGCGGGAGCCCGACGAAATTCGGCCCCCTCGCCCGCAGTACGGGCATCGGCCACGGGGGGGCGACTCCCCGACCGCCTGCAGCCTATTCGACGCGCGCCGAACAGGTTGGGGCGGGCGTCCACGGAGCGCACGCGCATCCCCCTGACCGCCTTTTCGCGAAATTCCCTGACCGCGCCCACCGACCACGGGGTGCCCGTTCGTCCCACCTGTGACCTGTCCACAGCCTGGGACCGCCCCCTGACCACGCCCACTGACACGAACAGCCTATTCATCCCCCTGACCGCCTACGTGACCCCGAACGGCCTATTCGTCCACGGCCAATCTGAGTGACGGCCCGGGGCCCCGCCCACTGACACGAACGGCCTATTCGTCCCCCTGACCGCCTACGTGACCCCGAACGGCCTTTTCGTCCACGGTCAATCTAAGTGACGGCCCGTGGCCCCGCCCACTGACCATCAACGGCCTATTCGTCCCCCTGACAGCCTATTTGACCCCGAACGGCCTGTTCGTCCACGGTCAATCTAAGTGACGGCCCGTGGCCCTGCCCACTGACCATCAACAGCCTATTCGTCCCCCTGACAGCCTACGTGACCCCGAACGGCCTGTTCGTCCACGGTCAATCTAAGTGACGGCCCGTGGCCCTGCCCACTGACCATCAACAGCCTATTCGTCCCCCTTACAGCCTATGTGACCACGAACGGCCTGTTCGTCCACGGTCAATCTAAGTGACGGCCCGTGGCCCTGCCCACTGACCATCAACAGCCTATTCGTCTCACTGACCGCTTATGTGACCACGAATGGCCTGTGCGTCCACGGTCAATCTAAGTGATGGCCCGTGGCCCTGCCCACTGACCATCAACAGCCTATTCGTCCCACTGACCGCCTATGTGACCACGAATGGCCTGTGCGTCCACGGTCAATCTAAGTGACGGCCCGTGGCTCTGCCCACTGACCGTGAACAGCCTTTTTGTCCCACTGACCGCCTATGTGACCACGAATGGCCTGTGCGTCCACGGTCAATCTAAGTGATGGCCCGTGGCCCTGCCCACTGACCATCAACAGCCTATTCGTCCCACTGACCGCCTATGTGACCACGAATGGCCTGTGCGTCCACGGTCAATCTAAGTGACGGCCCGTGGCTCTGCCCACTGACCGTGAACAGCCTTTTTGTCCCACTGACCACCTATGTGACCACGAATGGCCTGTGCGTCCACGGTCAATCTAAGTGATGGCCCGTGGCCCTGCCCACTGACCATCAACAGCCTATTCGTCCCACTGACCGCCTATGTGACCACGAATGGCCTGTGCGTCCACGGTCAATCTAAGTGACAGCCCGTGGCTCTGCCCACTGACCGTGAACAGCCTTTTCGTCAAACTGACCGCATATGTGAGATGTTGTCATGTGCTTTGCTTCAAAGGCGCCGTTGAGCTCACCAGAGGCCTGTGTCATCACTGTGTCTGCTGTGCTAAAATGTCTGTATTTAACTCAAATCTCAAGCTTTCTTTCTGCTTTTTGCATCAAATTAACCAGTGAGTCCTGCACTTATTAGTGGTAAGACTGATTAATCTGTGTCTGGTCAGAGAGGGCAAGACACCGGCTCCAACTCTGCTGTGAATGTCATCTTCCGCCTGTAATTTCACACCAAAATGTCTTTTATTCAGCCAATTCTTGAGACAGTGTCATGTGTTTTGCTTCAAAATAAAGCTGAGTATGTGTCCTTTCATAACCCAACACTTATTTGACTGTATCATGTTCATAGAGCGAAAGAGAGGTCATCAGGTTAGCTGACCTCTTGTCGTGGTGAAAATCTGGGAGTACTTTTCCAGTTTTCAACTTTGATTCTCCTATTAAAATGAATGCATCTCAGTCAGTGTGTATGCTACAGACAAGTTTTGCACATCAGGTGGGATGCTGTTTCTGACTTAGACATTTTCAGCCAGTGAATCCCCGTAAGGCACTGAGGATTTCAACACATGTGTTGAAATCCTCAGTGCCTTACGGGGATTCACCGGCTTAAAATTTCTAAGTCAGAAACAGCATCCCACTTGCAACTTATTTAACTGTGCCCCTGTGCGCTGTCCGTGGACAGCATGATTTTATGCTAATTTTGCACAATTATTGGGTGAAATGTCCATCAGTGTGTTGTATGGTGTCCCCTGGGTGGTGGTCAGTAGGTTTGACCACAAATAACCCCTTTCTTTATGAAATATGGCCTTTTAATGCAGTGTCCACGGGGAGCCTACAGGCGCTCCGCCAAATAAGTTGCAGGTGGGATGCTGTTTTTGACTTAGACATTTTCAGCCAGTGAATCCCCGTAAGGCACTGAGGATTTCAACACATGTGTTGAAATCCTCAGTGCCTTACGGGGATTCACCGGCTTAAAATTTCTAAGACAGAAAGAGCATCCCACCTGCAACTTATTTGACGGTGCCCCTGTGAGCTGTTCGTGGACAGCATGATTTTATGCTAATTTTGCACAAGGTTAGCTGACCTCTTGCAGTGGTGAAAATCTGGGAGTACTTTTCCAGTTTTCAACTTTGATTCTCCTATTAAAATGAATGCATCTCAGTCAGTGTTAGCTGACCTCTTGCCATGGTGAACATTTGGGAGCACTTTTCAGCTTTTCAACTTTGATTCTCCTGTTAAAATGAATGCATTTCATTCAGTGTTCATGCTACAGACATGTTTTGCACATCTGTTTAAAGCTTGGGACCTGCACTTTAATGTGTTTCTATTCAACCCACTGACTTTTCGTCAAACTGACCGCATATGTGACCACGAATGGCCTGTGCGTCCACGGTCAATCTAAGTGATGGCCCGTGGCCCTGCCCACTGACCATCAACAGCCTATTCGTCCCACTGACCGCCTATGTGACCACGAATGGCCTGTGCGTCCACGGTCAATCTAAGTGACAGCCCGTGGCTCTGCCCACTGACCGTGAACAGCCTTTTCGTCAAACTGACCGCATATGTGAGATGTTGTCATGTGCTTTGCTTCAAAATAAAGCTGGGTTTGAGCCCTTTCATAATCCAACACTTATTTGGCTGTATCATGTTCATAGAGGGAATGAGAGGTCCTCAAATTGGCCTTGTTTGGTTAGCTGACCTCTTGCCACGGTGAACATTTGGGAGCACTTTTCAGCTTTTCAACTTTGATTCCCTGTTAAAATGAATGCATTTCATTCAGTGTTCATGCTACAGATATGTTTTGCACATCTGTTTAAAGCTTGGGACCTGCACTTTAATGTGTTTCTATTCAACCCACTGACTTTTCGTCAAACTGACCGCATATGTGACCACGAATGGCCTGTGCGTCCACGGTCAATCTAAGTGACAGCCCGTGGCTCTGCCCACTGACCGTGAACAGCCTTTTTGTCCCACTGACGGCCTATGTGACCACGAAAGGCCTGTGCGTCCACGGTCAATCTAAGTGACGGCCCGTGGCTCTGCCCACTGACCATGAACAGCCTATTCGTCCCACTGACCGCCTATTTGACAACGAATAACCTATGCGTCCATGGTCAATCTAAGTGACAGCCCGTGGCTCTGCCCACTGACCAAGAACAGCCTATTCGTCCCACTGACCGCCTATGTGACCACGAAAAGCCTATGCATCCACGGTCAATCTAAGTGACCGCTCGTGGCCCTGCCCACTGACCAAGAACAGCCTATTCGTCCCACTGGCCGCCTATCTGACCACGAACTGCCTGTTCGTCCACGGTCAATCTAAGTGACAGCCAGTGGCCCTGCACACTGACCATGAACAGCCTTTTCGTACAGATGGGCAAAGTAAGGGCCCACCTGTAACTTATTTGACGGGACCCCTTTGTGCTGTCCGTGGTCAATGCATTAATAGGTCATAACTCGTAATTAAAAATGTTTTATTGCTTAAAACATGCACTAGAGTGCACAGGTAGGACAATCAAGCATGTTGGGTACTTTACAGCCATTAATTATTTATTATTAGTCTAAAAATGGTCTGTCCACAGACAGCCTATTTGGACCCTGTCAAATAAGTTACAGGTGGGCAAAGTAAGGGCCCACCTGTAACTTATTTGACGGGACCCCTTTGTGCTGTCCTTGGTCAATGCATTAATGGGTCATAATTCATAATTACATTGATTTTATGAGGTGAAACCTACTGTACATCACACAGGGGCCACAATACAACACACTGATGTACATTACATCCATTAATTATGTATTATTAGCCTAAAAATGGACTATCCACAGACAGCCTATTTGGACCCTGTCACATAAGTTACAGGTGGGATCTTTTTCATATTTTTGATGTCATGATTGATAAAAATGATTAAAAATGATTAAATATCAATTTTAGGTTAATCTTTGGGCCCCCCTGAGTGATGTCCAGTCTTCAGAACCCCGAAATTCCACTGTCCACGAACAGCCTACATTTTTGAATGGGATAAGTTGCAGGTGGTACGTCCAGATCTCAGCCTCTGGACAGAATTTGGAGATGAAACCTGCCCTCCTGTGCTCACCTGGACATGCCCTGCCCATGGTGTGAATTTCAAAGAGATTGGAGAAACTTGAAAATCTGACCCAAAAAATCTCACCCCTTTGAGATTTTTTGGGTGGAATTTTCAAGTTTCTCCAAACTCCCTGAAATTCACAGCACTGTCTGGGCACAACCAGATTAGAGCAGGAGCGCAGGTTTCAGCTCCAAATTCTGTCCAGAGGCTGAGATCTGGACGTTCCACGTACAATCTATCCCATTAAAAAATTTAGGCTGTTCATGGACAGTGGAATTTCGGGGTTCTGAAGGCTGCAAATCACTCAGGGGGCCCAAAGATGAACCTAAAATTGATATTTAATCAATTTGATTCATTTTTATCAACCATGACATCAAAATATAAAACAGCATCCCACCTGTAACTTATTTGACGGAACCCCTTTGTGCTGTCCGTGGTCAATGCATTAATGGGTCATAATTCATAATTACAGTGGTTTTATGAGGTGAAACCTACTGTACACCACACAGGGGACACAGCACAACACACTGATGTACATTACATCCATTATTTATATTATTATTAGCCTAAAAATGGTCTGTCCACAGACAGCCTATTTGGACCCCGTTGAATAAGTTACAGGTGGGCAAAGTAAGGGCCCACCTGTAACTTATTTGACGGGACCCCTTTGTGCTGTCCGTGGTCAATGCATTAATGGGTCATAATTCATAATTACATTGATTTTATGAGGTGAAACCTACTGTACATCACACAGGGGCCACAATACAACACACTGGTGTACATTACAGCAATTAATTATTTATTATTAGCCTAAGAATGGGCTGTCCATGGACAGCCTATTTGGACCCTGTCAAATAAGTTACAGGGTGGATGCTGTTCTTCGACTTAGGTTTTGGGAGCGAGTGGATTCTGAGGAACTTTGGGTTCGGGAGTGTGGATTCTGAGGAATTTTGGGTCTGGTGTTCTTATACTTGCAATTTATCAGGTGAAACCTACTGTACACCACACAGGGGACACAGCACTACACACTGATGTACATTACATCCATTATTTATTTATTATTAGCCTAAAAATGGGCTGTCCATAGACAGCCTATTTGGACCCTGTCGAATAAGTTACAGGTGGGCAAAGTAAGGGCCCACCTGTAACTTATTTGACGGGACCCCTTTGTGCTGTCCGTGGTCAATGCATTAATGGGTCATAATTCATAATTACATTGATTTTATGAGGTGAAACCTACTGTACATCACACAGGGGCCACAATACAACACACTGATGTACATTACAGCAATTAACTATTTATTATTAGCCTAAGAATGGGCTGTCCATAGACAGCCTATTTGGACCCTGTCAAATAAGTTACAGGTGGGCAAAATAAGGGCCCACCTGTAACTTATTTGACAGGGTCCAAATAGGCTGTCTATGGACCATCCATTAATGGGTCACATTTAATAATCAAAGTGGTTTTATGAGGTGAAACCTACTGTAAACCACACAGGGGACACAGCACAACACACTGGTGTACATTACAGCAATTAATTATTTATTATTAGCCTAAGAATGGGCTGTCCATAGACAGCCTATTTGGACCCTGTTGAATAAGTTACAGGTGGGCAAAGTAAGGGCCCACCTGTAACTTATTTGACGGGACCCCTTTGTGCTGTCCGTGGTCAATGCATTAATGGGTCATAATTCATAATTACAGTGGTTTTATGAGGTGAAACCTACTGTAAACCACACAGGGGACACAGCACAACACACTGATGTACATTACATCCATTATTTATTTATTATTAGCCTAAAAATGGTCTGTCCACAGACAGCCTATTTGGACCCTGTTGAATAAGTTACAGGTGGGCAAAGTAAGGGCCCACCTGTAACTTATTTGACGGGACCCCTTTGTGCTGTCCGTGGTCAATGCATTAATGGGTCATAATTCATAATTACAGTGGTTTTATGAGGTGAAACCTACTGTACACCACACAGGGGCCACAATAGAACACACTGATGTGCATCACAGCCATTAATTATGCATAATTTGCATAAAAATCTACTGTCCACAGATAGCCTATTTGAACCCTGTTGAATAAGTTACAGGTGGGATCTTTTTTATATTTTTGATGTCATGATTGATAAAAATGATTAAAATTGATTCAATATCAATTTTAGGTTCATCTTTGGGCCCCCCTGAGTGATTTGCAGGCTTCAGAACCCAGAAATTCCACTGTCCACGAACAGCCTACATTTTTGAATGGGATAAGTTGCAGGTGGTACGTCCAGATCTCAGCCTCTGGACATAATTTAGAGATGAAACCTGCCCTCCTGTGCTCATCTGGACATGCCCTGCCCATGCTGTGAATTTCAAAGAGATTGGAGAAACTTGAAAATCTGACCCAAAAAATCTCAAAGGGAATTTTTCAAGTTTCTCCAAACTCCCTGAAATTAACAGCACTGTCTGGGCACGACCAGATTAGAGCAGGAGCGCAGGTTTCAGCTCCAAATTCTGTCCAGAGGCTGAGATCTGGACGTTCCACGTACAATCTATCCCATTCAAAAATTTAGGCTGTTCATGGACAGTGGAATTTCGGGGTTCTGAAGGCTGCAAATCACTCAGGGGGGCCCAAAGATGAAACTAAAATTGATATTTAATCAATTTTATTCATTTTTATCAACCATGTCATCAAAAAATAAAAAAGGTCCCATCTGTGACTTATTTGACGGGACCCCTTTATGCTGTCTGTGGTCAATGCACTAATGGGTCATATTTCATAACTACAGTGGTTTTATGAGGTGAAACCTACTGTACACTATGCAGGGGACACAGCTCCACACACTGATGTACATTACAGCCATTAGCTATGCATAATTTGCATAAAATCCAACTGTCCACGGACAGCATTTAGGGCACCCGTCAATTAGGTTGCAGGTGGGATGCTGTTTTTGACTGTAACGCACTTAACGCGGTACTACGGACCCCAGTCTTTGGGTACCGTCTGAGGGGCCCCTGAGGGGCCACAGATTTCAAATTGGAGCCATTCGGGGCTATTGGGACCGTTCTGTGGGGATGTCCACCAAACGCCTATGAAAATGAATGGGATAAGTTGCACGTGTCAGTGGCTCCCGCGCGGCCCCCGGGGGTCCGAGGGGCCCCAAACTCGTCAAAAAGTTGCGTCACGTGGCCCTCTGCGACATACCGAGCGGGCTAGGTCGAGACATGCAAAGTGTGCATCATTAGCCTAAAAATGGACTGTCCACGGACAGCATTTAGGGCACCCGTCAATTAGGTTGCAGGTGGGATGCTGTTTTTGACTGTAACGCACTTAACGCGGTACTACGGACCCCAGTCTTTGGGTACCGTCTGAGGGGCCCCTGAGGGGCCACAGATTTCAAATTGGAGCCATTCGGGGCTATTGGGACCGTTCTGTGGGGTTGTCCACCAAACGCCTATGAAAATGAATGGGATAAGTTGCACGTGTCAGTGGCTCCCGCGCGGCCCCCGGGGGTCCGAGGGGCCCCAAACTCGACAAAAAGTTGCGTCACGTGGCCCTCTGCGACATCCCGAGCGGGCTAGGTCGAGACATGCCAAGTTTATTTTTAACTATTTTTTATGCACCTCTCTGTCTCCCATTGATCTCTATGGGAGCATTTGCCAGCAAGGGTCAATTCAGCAGTTAGGATTGGAGGGCCTACTAGGCTCAGGAACCATCTAGAACCACGAAACTCTGGGGCCCGATCCGGGGGCCCATGGCGGTCGTCCGTGACGAATCTCGAGGTCCTGCGACCTTTTGACCCCATTGGGCGACTGTTTGTTTGACGTCCCACGTGCAACTTATTCCATGGGGCTGTTGGTGGCCAATTAGCGCGAAAAAAGGTCAGAGGGACACGGAACTCTAGAACCCGTCCCAGGGGCCCGTGACGGGACGCGTGTGTCAGTTTCGGGCCGATCGGGCCCTTCCAACGAGCCGTTCTGCTGAAACCCACACTTAGAACCGATCTAGAACCACCAAATCCAGGATCTAGAACCGGGGGCCCCTGGACTGCCGCCGTGCCGAATTTGGGGTCGCTGCGACCTTTTGACCCCTTTGGGTGACTGTTTGTTTGACGTCCCACGTGCAACTTATTCCATGGGGCTGTTGGTGGCCAATTAGCGCGAAAAAAGGTCAGAGGGACACGGAACTCTAGAACCCGTCCCAGGGGCCCGTGACGGGACGCATACGTCAGTTTCGGGCCGATCGGACCTTTCTGTCCACCCTTTACCGAGCACATGGCCCAATTAATGGCGGCCCTCTTTCACACACAGAAAGACATATGCTCAGTAGAACCAAAGTGAGGAGATTTTTGCACTGCAAAAACACACACTTGGAACCGATCTAGAACCCTGCGATCCGGGATCTAGAACCGGGGGCCCCTCGACTACCAGGGCGGCGAATTTGGAGGCGGGGCGACCTTTCGACCCCTGTATTTCCGCCCTCCCACGTGCAACCTATTCAATGCAAACTTTAAAGGCGCTCCCAGGCCAAAGGGGTCTTTTTTCGGCCAAACGAGCAGTTTTGGACGCGGAACTCTAGAACCCGTGCCAGGGGCCCGTGGCGGGACGCATACGTCAGTTTCGGGCCGATCGGACCTTTCCAACGAGCCTTTTTGCTGAAACCCACACTTAGAACCGATCTAGAACCCCGCGACCCGTGATCTAGAACCGGGGGCCCCTGGACTACCGCCGTGTCGAATTTGGGCCGCTGTGACCTTTCGACCCCTTTTGGCCCCTGTTTATGTGACGTCCCACGTGCAACTTATTCCATGGGGCTGTTGGTGGCCAATTAGCACGAAAAAAGGTCAGAGGGACACGGAACTCTAGAACCCGTCCCAGGGGCCCGTGACGGGACGCATACGTCAGTTTCGGGCCGATCGGACCTTTCTGTCACACGTCCACCAAACACCTGTGAAAATGAATGGGATAAGTCGCACGTGTCAGTGGCCCCTGTTCGGCCCCCTGAGGTCCCACGGGCCCCAAACACTGCGTGCCGGGCCCCCTCGGGCCCCCGAACGACATATCAGGAGGTCGAGTCTCTAGAACTCGGGGCTAATTTTTATGCAACCCTTTTTTCAAGTTTCTCTCAAAGGCCACTTGCACTCATAGTGAGCTCATAGACTGTCATTCCCTCTCGAAAGGTCAAACTGAAAACACACTTAGAACCGATCTAGAACCCCGCGACCCATGATCTAGAACCGGGGGCCCCTGGACTGCCGCCGTGCCGAATATGGGGTCGCTGCGACCTTTTGACCCCATTGGGCGACTGTTTGTTTGACGTCCCACGTGCAACTTGTTCCATGGGGCTGTTGGTGGCCAATTAGCGTGAATAGAGGTCAGAGGGACACGGAACTCTAGAACCCGTCCCCGGGGCCCGTGACGAGACGCGTGTGTCAGTTTCGGGCCGATCGGGCCCTTCCAACGAGCCGTTTTGCTGAAACCCACACTTAGAACCGATCTAGAACCACTAAATCTAGGATCTAGAACCGGGGGCCCCTGGACTGCCGCCGTGCCGAATTTGGGGTCGCTGCAACCTTTTGACCCCTTTGGGTGACTGTTTTGTTTGACGTCCCACGTGCAACTTATTCCATGGGGCTGTTGGTGGCCAATTAGCGCGAAAAAAGGTCAGAGGGACACGGAACTCTAGAACCCGTCCCAGGGGCCCGTGACGGGACGCATACGTCAGTTTCGGGCCGATCGGACCTTTCTGTCCACCCTTTACCGAGCACATGGCCCAATTAATGGCGGCCCTCTTTCACACACAGAAAGACATATGCTCAGCAGAACCAAAGTGAGGAGATTTTTGCACTGCAAAAACACACACTTGGAACCGATCTAGAACCCTGCGATCCGGGATCTAGAACCGGGGGCCCCTCGACTACCAGGGCGGCGAATTTGGAGGCGGGGCGACCTTTCGACCCCTGTATTTCCGCCTCCCCACGTGCAACCTATTCAATGCAAACTTTAAAGGCGCTCCCAGGCCAACGGGGTCTTTTTTCGGCCAAACGAGCAGTTTTGGACACGGAACTCTAGAACCCGTCTCAGGGGCCCGTGGCGGGACGCATACGTCAGTTTCGGGCCGATCGGACCTTTCCAACGAGCCTTTTTTGCTGAAACCCACACTTAGAACCGATCTAGAACCCCGCGACCCATGATCTAGAACCGGGGGCCCCTGGACTACCACCGTGTCGAATTTGGGGTCACTGCGACCTTTTGACCCCTTTGGGCGACTGTCTGTTTGATGTCCCACGTGCAACTTATTCCATGGGGCTGTTGGTGGCCAATTAGCGCCAAAAAAGGTCACGGGGACACGGAACTCTAGAACCCGTCTCAGGGGCCCGTGGCGGGACGCATAAGTCAGCTTCGGGCCGATCGGACCTTTCTGTCACACGTCCACCAAACACCTGTGAAAATGAATGGGATAAGTCGCACGTGTCAGTGGCCCCTGTTCGGCCCCCAGAGGTCCCACGGGCCCCAAACACTGCGTGTCGGGCCCCCTCGGGCCCCCGAACGACATATCAGGAGGTCGAGTCTCTAGAACTCAGGGCCAAATTTTATGCAACCCTTTTTCAAGTTTCTCTCAAAGGCCACTTGCACTCATAGTGAGCTCATAGACTGTCATTCCCTCTCGAAAGGTCAAACTGAAAACACACTTAGAACCGATCTAGAACCCCGCGACCCATGATCTAGAACCGGGGGCCCCTGGACTGCCGCCGTGCCGAATTTGGGGTCGCTGCGACCTTTTGACCCCATTGGGCGACTGTTTGTTTGACGCCCCACGTGCAACTTGATCCATGGGGCTGTTGGTGGCCAATTAGCGTGAATAGAGGTCAGAGGGACACGGAACTCTAGAACCCGTCCCCGGGGCCCGTGACGAGACGCGTGTGTCAGTTTCGGGCCGATCGGGCCCTTCCAACGAGCCGTTTTGCTGAAACCCACACTTAGAACCGATCTAGAACCACCAAATCCAGGATCTAGAACCGGGGGCCCCTGGACTACCGCCGTGTCGAATTTGGGGCCGCCGCGACCTTTCGACCCCTTTTGGCCCCTGTTTATGTGACGTCCCACGTGCAACTTGTTCCATGGGGCTGTTGGTGGCCAATTAGCGCGAAAAAAGGTCAGAGGGACACGGAACTCTAGAACCCGTCCCAGGGGCCCGTGACGGGACGCATACGTCAGTTTCGGGCCGATCGGACCTTTCTGTCCACCCTTCACCGAGCACATGGCCCAATTAATGGCGGCCCTCTTGAACACACAGAAAGACATATGCTCAGCAGAACCAAAGTGAGGAGATTTTTGCACTGCAAAAACACACACTTGGAGCCGATCTAGAACCCTGCGATCCGGGATCTAGAACCGGGGGCCCCTCGGCTACCAGGGCGGCGAATTTGGAGGCGGGGCGACCTTTCGACCCCTGTATTTCCGCCCTCCCACGTGCAACCTATTCAATGCAAACTTTAAAGGCGTTCCCAGGCCAACGGGGTCTTTTTTCGGCCAAACGAGCAGTTTTGGACACGGAACTCTAGAACCCGTCTCAGGGGCCCGTGGCGGGACGCATACGTCAGTTTCGGGCCGATCGGACCTTTCCAACGAGCCTTTTTGCTGAAACCCACACTTAGAACCGATCTAGAACCCCGCGACCCATGATCTAGAACCGGGGGCCCCTGGACTACCACCGTGTTGAATTTGGGGTCACTGCGACCTTTTGACCCCTTTGGGCGACTGTCTGTTTGATGTCCCACGTGCAACTTATTCCATGGGGCTGTTGGTGGCCAATTAGGGCGAAAAAAGGTCAGAGGGACGCGGAACTCTAGAACCCGTCTCAGGGGCCCGTGGCGGGACGCATACGTCAGTTTCGGGCCGATCGGACCTTTCCAACGAGCCTTTTCGCTGAAACCCACACTTAGAACTG
Organism: Chrosomus eos; assembly: GCA_036326025.1. Lineage (NCBI taxonomy): Eukaryota > Metazoa > Chordata > Actinopteri > Cypriniformes > Leuciscidae > Chrosomus > Chrosomus eos. Next base: position 20,648,389 of record CM070819.1, on the reverse strand, counting down.
ATCTAGAACCGCCAAATCCAGGATCTAGTACCGGGGGCCCCTGGACTACCGCCGTGTCGAATTTGGGGCCGCCGCGACCTTTCGACCCCTTTTGGCCACTGTTTATGTGACGTCCCACGTGCAACTTATTCCATGGGGCTGTTGGTGGCCAATTAGCGCGAAAAAAGTTCAGGGGGACACGGAACTCTAGAACCCGTCTCAGGGGCCCGTGGCGGGACGCATACGTCAATTTCGGGCCGATCGGACCTTTCTGTCCACCCTTTGTGGAGCACATGGCCCATGACTAAGACTAAGTGGTACTGAGGAAGACTATGGTGAGGTTTAGGTGGTCAGGGGACCCCATGGGCACTTCGTGGCAATGAAGTAGAGGATAGGTGGTTAGGGGTCAAAATAGGCACTTGGTGGACAATGAGGAAGACTATGGTGAAGTTTAGGTGGTCCGGGACCCCATATGCACTTTGTGGCAATGAAGAAGAAGATAGGCGGTTAGGGGTCAAAATAGGCACTTAGTGGACAATGAGGAAGACTATGGTGAAGGTTAGGTGGTCAGTGGACCCCATAGGCACTTTGTGGCAATGAAGAAGAGGATAGGTGGTTAGGGGTCAAAATAGGCACTTGGTGGACAATGAGGAAGACTATGGTGAAGTTTAGGTGGTCAGGGGACCCCATAGGCACTTTGTGGCAATGAAGAAGAGGATAGGTGGTTAGGGGTCAAAATAGGCACTTCGTGGGCAATGAGGAAGACTATGGTGAAGTTTAGGCGGTTAGGGGACCCCATAGGCACTTCGTGGCAATGAAGAAGAGGATAGGTGGTTAGGGGTCAAAATAGGCACTTCGTGGGCAATGAGGAAGACTATGGTGAAGTTTAGGCGGTTAGGGGACCCCATAGGCACTTCGTGGCAATGAAGAGGAGAATAGGTGGTTAGGGGTCATAATAGGCGCTTGCTGGTACTGAGGATGACTATGGTGAAGAGTAGGTGGCTGGCGGACCCCAAAAGCACTTGGTGGACCTGCCCGTAGTGCGCTGGCACCCCCAGAGGCGTCCACTCAGAGCCTATGGTAATTTATGCTAATGTCGGCTACTTTATATGCGATTTTGGAAAAGGTCCCACTCGCCATTGGAATAAGCAGGTCGTGTCGTCCATTTCGAGCACGCGGACCCTCGCAGCACCTATGGCGACAATGGCAACTTAAATGAATGGGAAGATTTCCACGAACAGCCTGGTTTCCCTTACTTCCTTCAGGAGCTACTGGATAAGGGCAGGTCCCCTTCCACGCTCAAAGTATACGTGGCGGCCATAGCAACGTTTGCAAAACCGGTGTCTGGCCAGTCACTAGGAAAGAGCGACTTAGTCGTGCGTTTCCTTAGAGGAGCTCGGAGGCTAAACCCTCCCAGGCCCCCTTCAGTCCCGACATGGGACCTTTCCACGGTCTTGGAGGCCATGAAAGGCGCCCCATTCGAGCCAATCCAGTCGTCAGACATGAAACACTTGTCTTTCAAGACAGCGTTTCTTATGGCTCTCGCTTCAGTGAAGCGCGTAGGGGACTTGCAAGCGCTCTCAGTAAGCGCGTCATGCATGGAGTTTGGACCTAACGACTCTAAGGTCATACTCAAACCAAAGCACGGTTACGTGCCGAAATCCCTCAACACACCGTTCAGGGCCCAGGTGATTTCCCTGTCTGCCCTTCCGGTTCTCAATGAGGAGAAGGACATGAGTCTCCTTTGCCCTGTCAGGGCACTAAGGGCTTATGTGTCCCGCTCGTCTGGTTTCAGACAGACTGAGCAGCTTTTTGTTTTGTTTGGCGGCCGTACTAAGGGACTTGCCGCGTCGAAACAGAGCTTATCCAGATGGATAGTTGGTGCCATAGCGCTGGCTTACACGTCTAAGGGCCTTCAGTGCCCTTTGGGTGTTAGAGCGCACTCCACGAGAGGCATGGCCTCCTCGTGGGCATGGTCTAGCGGGGTTACCCTGCAAGATATTTGTATGGCCGCGGGCTGGGCCTCGCCGTCTACATTTATTAAATACTATAATCTGGAGGTCCCTGCCTTACAAGCTAAGCTTTTGGCGGTATAGAATTCAGTGCTATCTGCCCGCTGTGCGGCTCGGATACTGAGTTTGGCCTGCGTATCGCTCACTGACCGGTACAGCAGCTCATTTAAAAATTGACACACTTGTGGCCACCCAGTTCAGGCTGAATGCTCACCCTGACGGTTTGGTTATTGTCATATGATTGGCCCCTTTCGGAGGCTATTTACAGGGAATGATGCTTCTAGCCTCTCTTCCCTCACTCTCTGTGAGTTTATGGTGATTATGCACTATATGCGCCCCGGGCTTCGGCCCCTGGGTCTTTGGTGTTGGATCCCTACCAGCACGGCGTGTTGCATTGTGTTCCCCATAGCGTAAGATATTACGCAGTACGAGAGATACTCTCGTAAGAGAACGTACTCGGTTACTAACGTAACCTCGGTTCTCTCTAGAGAGGGAACGAGTACTGCGTATCTTGCCGTGCTTGGAATACGCTCTGGTTCGCTTCGGCGATGAAAACCGACGTAAGAGCAGCTATCGAGCCTAGATATAGGGCGAGACCACGCCCTTTCTGGCGGGACGTGACGATATGGGCGCGAAGGGCCCCCATTCGTCGTGACGTCACGCAGAGCCTCTCTCGATAGGCTGCTGCTATTGCCGCAGAGCAGCCAATAGGCGCGCGAGCTGTCTCGCCTAGGTCTGCTTGCTGCTGCAAAGCGTTTTACATTAGTAAAAAATTAAGGATAATTTTTGGCTTCAATATCTCGTGGAAAAGAGTTTTCTCCATAGCGTAAGATATTACGCAGTACTCGTTCCCTCTCTAGAGAGAACCGAGGTTACGTTAGTAACCGAGTACGTTTTCAGCGTCTATGAGGAAGACATGCACACATTTGAACTTCATCGTAGAGCTTTTATGAGAGTCACTTCACACGAATTTTACCATTTCATTTGATAAAACTATCGTCATTCATTCGTACCATATACACACTCACAAACTTTAAAGTCTTCATGACAACCTGTCAAAATCAAAGGTTTGTATAGGCTAACTTGAATAAAATATAACAGAAATATATTAGTATTGCACAGTAGAGTATACTTCAAGTAGGCCTAATAATAATAGTTTATTAAAACATACAGAAGCTCAAATGTCTTTATTTATCTCTACAAACTTTTATTTTGGTGGGTTGTAAATTAAAGTAACTCGAAGGAATTATGAAAGAAATTGCATAGTAAGATGTACATTTTAAAATAACAATAATGAAATATTTTAAATAATTTTAAAGGAATATCACATCTTTTAATTGTCAGCTGATAAAAACCGGGGGGGGGGGGGGGGGGGGGGTCTGGTATATCACAGTATACTCACTACAAAAAACTAGACTACACCACTGATTAAAGCCTTGTTTATACGGACGTTTTAATGACGTTGGGTGCGCAAGACCGAGTAGGCTACTTTACTGGAGGTCTAGCAACCCAAGTGCAAGCCACACAGATAGTTGCGTGTCCTCAGTTAACACAATCAGAGCGTAAAAATACGGGATATTTTACGGGAAAATACTAAAACGGGAAGACAGAGGGAAAAGAGCTAAAATACGTGAGAAACCCGGAAAAAACGGGAGGGTTGGTTGACAGTTATGAAATAAATACACTTTCGTTAACAAAAAAGTGCAAGGTATCAACAACTAGATCAAAACAAGTAGCCTAATATGTCAATTTAAACTTTTACACAAAGGCACAGATGCATCAACAGGACATTTCTGCTGCCAGATTAGTTTTTTTAATTGTTAGGCAGATTCCGAGAAAGGAACATGTGAACCGTGTATATTTAGCTGCATCTCTTTGGCTATATAGCGATCGCTATCCGTGAGTGTGCGCCATTTCGCGCTGTCACGTTTATATTTGCACTGTCGGGAAAAGGCATTTGCGAAAAGGCATTTGCAACAGATAACTGTCTGGAAGAAGGCCCCTCTCCAACTCCAGCTGCAGTTGTTGTTCCCAGGTTGAAAAACTGGGTGGGATGGTTATGTTTTAGGTGCGATTTTAAGTTTGTTGCCTCTTTTCGTTGCTACTGTTTCAAAACAGTCGACATACCGGCTCGTTCACGTTACTTAGCTCTCCTCTCTCGTTCGGCTTAAAGCCAAAATGTTCCCACACCGGAGCTGAAGATTGCGGCTTTGAAATCAACTGGCTCGCTGTATATGTCACGAAACAGAACACTTTAAAATGCAGTTGGTTCACGCGCCTTCTCTTCACCTGACGGTGTCCGCTTTCTCTCTCTCTCTCTGTGTGTGTGTGGACACGCTGCCTGAGCCCCGCCTCCGACATAGAGTGCAGACAAGATGACAGAGGCAGCGCGATCAACTAAAATGTTGATGACATTCATTTTAATGTAAAAATGAATCTAATTATTATTTTTAATAATAAAACAAATGATCAGTTGTTGCAATATATCGCGGCACAAAAAATTATCGCGCTCATTTCCATATATCGTGCGATAAGTCGATATATTGACTATCGCGACAGCTCTATTATCTGTAATTTCACACAAGAATAGGAACTTTTACATTATGGTGATGTAAACACAATTAGGCTACATTTCATCTGTAAAATATTACGTTTATGCACTTACTCAGTATGATTCTCGATCGCACTGAGAACTGAACGACACCTGCATGTCCCTCTAAGAGGTGCTGGAGAAGGAAAGCATGGTGCAGCCACATTCCTAAAAAACAAAACAAAAAAACTGTTAGCATAGCCTACATTATCCAAAGTAAACTGATGGACAATTAATGGGTATGGATGCACAATGTATCTGTTGATGGACGGAGAAACATCTATTGATGGGCTGTAGACCGCGTCACCACGAGTATCTGTTTATGGCCCACATAGACCGCATGCATTTACTGATACACTCAATGAACGGATCGTTCGCGAATGACACATCACTACATTTCAAACATTTACACATCTATTCACAAACATCTGTGGATAAGGCAGTATTTACGCATGATAAGTAGTGTCATAGACTAACCAAAACTGAGCATATAAATATAAAAAATATATTGTATTTAGACAATAGCCTATCATATTTTTACCGGAGTCTGAAATATATTTATCTCAATCACATTATATAACCTAAGCAGTTATTCCCAAACAAAATGCATTACACATAACGCAGTATTTTAGCATGTAGTGTCATAGGTTAACCAAAACTGAACATATATAAAAAATATATTGTATTTAGTACCACATATTTTACCGGAGTCTGAAATATATTTCTGTCAATCAATCTCTCAATTCAATCTCTCAATGAAATATATATATAATATACAAATATGTTTAGAGAGTACACTTACATAAAAAAAGCATCTGCTAAATGACTAAATGTAAATGTAATATCACATTTTAAAAGATTACATGAGAGTGCACTATTGAGGCAATCTTTCCTATGTCAAAAGCTAGCCAAAACTAGGCTAAATATAGTCTGAAAATTCATTTGAGCTCTATATGATCAGAAAAGGAATTATATAACACTAAACAACTTACTCCGAACTTATCCTCGGCGGGGTCAATTCTTTCTTCAAATTGCAGCCATTGGTTGTCCGAGTTGCAATCTTTCTCTGGGGAAAAGGTGAATTCTTCCCCGCTGTCCATAATCATCTGAAGGAGTAGCAATGAACTATCAGAGAATCTGATGAAGAAACTTCATGTTTTTTGGCATCGATCGGGGAGCGTACCGCGTGTGCGATGCATAGATCACCTATTTACCATGTGAAAAGCTCTGGGGGCATGGCGGCCTCAGCTAATTAAAGATCATGAAGGGAGTTCATGAACCAATTTACCAATTTTTTTCAGGTTGTTGATTTTTAAAATATAATAACAGATTCTCAAAGACTATTTTTGTCTTGTTTTTTGTTTGTTTGTTTGGTTTAAATGGTAATTTGAAATGCCAGTTTTACTTTATAATACAGATTATTATAAATATATAATACTGTGTGTGTGTGTGTGTGTGTGTGTGTGTGTGTGTGTGTGTGTGTGTGTGTGTGTGTGTGTGTGTGTGTGTGTGTGTGTGTGTGTGTGTGTGTGTGTGTGTGTGTGTGTGTGTGTGTGTGTGTGTGTGTGTGTGTGTGTGTGTGTGCGTGCGTGTGTGTGTGTGTGTGTGGATGTGTCTGTTTTGCACTCTTGATGTTTTAGAGATTCACCCCTTCACCGTTGAATCATTATTTCTGCATTCTGGCTGATTTGTATATTGTATGCACAAAAAAAACTGTTTTCATATTTTTGACAATTTCCCATTCATTTCCAATGGGGGTCATTTGGACCCAGAAGGTCCTAAGTGTGATTTTTTTTTTTTTTTTTTACAACCACTTTTCTATTTGAAAAATTCTATTTCTATTCTATTTGAATAGTCTGTGTTTTCATATTGAATAATCTGTGTTTTCATATTTTTGACAATTTCACATTCATGTCCTATGGGGGGTCCATTTGAAACCGAAGGTCCTGAGTTTGACTATTTTTTTTACAACCACTTGGACTATTCAGATCCTGTCCCCAATTTTTTTGTGTGTTCACATACCTAATACCATAAAAGCCACCTAGTTTCGTAACATTCCGATTAAGCTGTGATTTTTAAAAATTCAAAACAGATTTATGTAATCTGAATTTATGAGTGTGTATGTGTATAAAAGTGTGTGTGTGCGTGCGTGCGTGCGTGCGTGCGTGCGTGCGTGCGTGCATGCGTGCGTGCGTGTGTCTGTGTGTGTGTGTGTGTGTGTGTGTGTGTGTGTGTGTGTGTGTGTGTGTGTGTGTGTGGATGTGTCTGTTTTGCACTCTTGATGTTTTATAGATTCACCCCTTCACTGTTGTGTGCTTTTTTTTGGACCCGAAGGTCCTGAGTGTGACTATTTTTTTACAACCACTTAGACTGTTCACATCCTGTCCCCAATTTTTTTGGTGTTCATATACCAAATACCAACAAAGTCACCAAATTTCTGATCATTCCGAAGAAGCAGCGGTTTTTTAACATTTTTTTATTTATAACCCCATTTATTATTTATTATTTATTATAACCCCAGAGGGTTAAATGTCCGAAACCTAAAATAAACATTATGTGGTTGAAAACACTGCATAGTTGTGATATATGACAAGCGCTGAGCACATCCGTCTTTTGCTCAGCGCCAGCCAAAGCCCGAAAGCATAGTTTGAATCTGGCAGTTATGTGACATCAATGAACATTCTAAATCCCATATGAGGGACCATACTATTAGGGGAAAAGAAACAAAAATCCCGGTAACACTTTACAATAACAGAACATGAATAATCATGTACTAATACCTGAATTAATAATTACTTTACTATGAACTAATGATGAGTTAAGACATGTACTAATGAAGAATTAACCTTAACTACGGCATGAGTCATATGAATTCCTGCATGAATATACATCTTAACTACACATTAGTAACTGCTTGTTAATTAATGTATTAAATAACACTTTGGGGTAAACTAAATCAAACATGCTGTAGATTAGAAGATAGATTAAAAGGGCACAATGTAAAACTGTTCATAAATTTGCCACCAGCAACTGTCACAAACATCACTGAATGACACTAGATGTCTTGCAATATTTACATTTAACCTTACTCATTGAACACACAATGATGCATTCATCATTAAAAACAATTTAATCTCATTCGTTTTAAGTGATTCCACTGCTGCCATTAAGAGAGAAATACCTACACTAATATATCCATTAAACAGATGCAATTTTCAAAATTAAAATCAGTGTTAGCACAGATTATGGTTATTTCTGTGGTTATTTTGTGGATTGGTTTACTGTCTTTATATCATAATACAGTCGGATGTTAGTCTTATTTTCTTGCCCCCTCAAAATGTGTCCACTTTCCTCTTACCATACAGTTCCTTCTCCATCCAAATTTCGGCACAGCACCTCTGCTCTTCCACTGCTTTACAAACCACAGAAAAGCACCAAAGTATATCTGATTACAGGGTTTTTCCTGGCTCAAAATGAGGCGGAGGTGGTAAAATTGTAACACTAGGGGTAGTGATGTTAGGTCTGACACCGACGCTCCGAAGCTTGCTTCAAACTCGAACGGTCCTTGCAATGGACCACTGCTTCGGAGCTTGTATCATAGTCACGTGAAAATGACGTTGAAGCAAATAGACTGCTTCACTCTTGTAGTGAACCACCTGATTGCTTTGACAGGCCGAATCCAGTGTCGATAGGTTTGAAACCTGGCGGCTGTATTTCTTATAAAAGTGAAGCTGTTTTTGTGTACTCCTGCATCATATGTTCCATGCGAGAGGATATTCTCTAAAGCTGGTGAAATTGTTTAAAAAAAAAAAAAAGAAATCGCCTTTCACCAAAGACTGTGGAGAAAATAATATTTCTGAATAAAAACCATACCATTTAATAAACACTTTGTATAAGCCTTCTGTATGATGTAGCCTACCTAGCACACCCTCTGACACATTTTATTATTATTATTAATTTGAGAACATATGAACATTGTTACATAAAAATATGCATAAAAGACAGAAACTTCAAAAAAAAGCTCTGCTACATTATACAACTACAACCAGTTACACAAGCACATCCTTTTCAACACAAAATATCAGTCCCACCAGTTAACAAGTTATAGAGGTATGCTTCCCACATACAAGATAAAGCTTTCACCATAGACTCTAAAGGCTTTCACACATGATACTGCCCTGCAAAAACAACTATAGACACCATTACAGAAATTCTATTGGATTTAATGGTTTTCATGGGAATTTTATTGGTTATGGAAATTATAGTGGTGTCTGTGGGTCTCTACTGATTAAGTGTTGGGTTCTATTGGTGGGGGCATTAAATCCTAATGGAATATGTGCCAAACACACTACAAAAAGAATTCTGTAGTGGTTTAAATGGTAAAAGCCAGTTTAATAGAAACCATTAGAATTTCTGTGATGGTTTCCAACTTTTTTTTAAGCTGGTCTGATCTTCTGTCCTTGTCTAAAGAAATAATTACACACACATACACACACACATCATGCTTAATGTTTTATTATCAAGATGAACACATGAAATTCACCTACATAAATGAGTTTCACAGCACTAACACTGTTTCAGCTTTGATCACCTCGGTAAACACATCATAAACGGGGCGTTAACATAAGCCTACTTGCATTTTATGGTTGTCAGCTTTGTTGCATTACATTTACTTCACCAGGAGATGGTGCTGCAATTTCTATCTGAATGAAGCTTCGAGTAATGAACCATTTTCGACACAATTGCATCGGAAAGCAATAATGCTTCGAAACGCTTCATTTGGCCATCACTAACTAGGGGGGTCCGGGGGCATGCCCCCCCCCCCCCCCCCCCCCCCCCCCCCGCGAGAAAATTCTGTACATTTTAAAGATAAATTCATTAATCTGGTGCACTTTGAATCACTCGAATCTGTTGTTAAAAATAAATAATAATCCACCTGCCAACCACCCATATTCTTTGATTTAGATATCTGCATCTGATCATCACATTACAATTATTCAATTAAGCATGATAATATGGTAACATATCACACAATTAACATTTATTTAAATTAAAAGTTCTTCTTTTGGCAAACTTACATTTTCTTTATAGCCTAAACAGAGGCTTTACTCCCTTTAAACTTATTGTCAATGTTTCATTTTTGAAAACACTCTTATCGGAATAATTTTTTGTACCTTTATACAAAATAAAGGCATTTTCCCCCTAATTTTATTTAATGTATGCTCTAAATTTCATTTAAAATTCTTACATTTTCAATACATTCAATTAAAATAATAAGACACTAGGCTGTTACCAATCAAATTAAATAATTTACATTGAAAAATTATAACTGTATTAAATGAGATTATTTTGAATATTTTTTGAATATACAAGGAATGTTGAAAAGAATGATACTTTGAAACTAAACCGCCAGTAGGAGGGGGCAGGCGGCCGTCTTAATGAGCGAGCCATTGAGTCATTAATGTAAACGATTTGTTCAAACGGCTGATTGATTCAGTAATGAATCATGGATGAGTGTTGCTGTGAGACGCGATATGGTTCTGTTGTTTGGAACTATTTTCGCTGCTAAAACAGAACAAAAACAGTCTAAAAATGTAAGTAACTTAATTTTAACTATTTGTTTATTGAACTGTTATGAAATTAATATCTCGGTTTCAATCGTGATGGCATTCAGAAAAACAGCACTCTGGTCGTGTGTAGCCTATATATTGTTTCTAAACTATAATTAATGTTATAAATAACTGCGCGAGACTCAACAGCGCAACTTTGTTACCGTCCGTACATTAGGTACCATGATGGGAGTTCCGTGTCTTTATTACACTCATTTAGCTGTCATCCACCCTCGATTGAATGGAATGTTTTTATTACTCGGCCCGCTCGACCCGCGGATTATGATCCGTGCAGCACTATCGGCAAACTACACGGTTAGAGAATGGACACAAACGGGAATCGCAACAGAACTGTCACGGTGGATAAAGTGTATATGAGCACGTGACTGTCTGTCCGAGTTTTGTCGAGAGGCGGAGGCGGCACGAAATTTGACAGAGGTGGCCGCCTCATAATTGTCTATGCAGGAAAAACCCTGTGATTAAGAAGAGCTGAATATGTATAGAACATATTGTAGTGTAATTGATAACTTTTTTATTATGTACTCTTGAAGGGCCAAGACAAGAAATTGTCATGTGGTTGTAGGACGAACCCAATAGCAGACAGCAAGTAACTCAAAACAGGGATTTATTAATGACAAAAACAGAAAACAAAATCCACGAGGGGGCAAAACAGGACTGGAGGAGAATATATCTAGACTAAGACAAGATGACAAACTAAGACTCTGACTTGACAGGAAACAAACTCACAATTCTCATTCAACAGGTTTCAGACAAAAATACTCACAGAGATAAACACGCAATGTTAGACAATGTACAGACACAGGACAGAAGACATGCAGGGATTAAATAGGGAGCAAACTAATCAGGAACACAGGTGAAAACGATGGTCTAATAATTACAACAAGGGGGCGGGGTTAGGTGACAAGACAACGCAAGCACACAGCCCAAACAAATGACCATGTGCTTACACATAAAACATGGGCCTGTCATGATCCTGCCACAAGACTAGGAAAAATCAAGGAGATGATAGCAGAATCATGACAGAAATGATATAGATACATTAACAAGTCATGAATGCATGTTACTTTATAATTAATTAATGATGAGTTAATAATGATGTGCCTCATCATGATGATGTGCCTCAAAGTCATGACACAATGATGTAGGCCTACTTACAAATCATGAACTAAAATATGAATAAACATATACAATAAGAGTGCCATCCTTATTCCTTTACACCCACGGTACAAAAAAAAAAAACAAAGATAAAAATGATGTGTTGTTCTTTTATTATTATTTATACAATAAAACATATATGGACTTAAAAGAAAGTCCAAAAATATCTGAATAATAGCTTATTCCCTATTTTATACGATTACATATAAAATAGGGAATAAGCTAATGCTAATTTAAGCATATATATTTAAACAAAAAAAAATACAGTTAATTAACCCTAACCTCCCGAAACCTCCCAAATACAACATACATGCAAACATGTCTTTAATTATTAATTCTGTTTACCAAAGAAGTGAACATTTATAAGATTAAAATGCCAGCATTACCATAAGAACACAACCAACCTGCCGAACGAGCACCGAGTGCGCCACTAATGTGTGTCCCACCAGAAACAAACCCTACATACTAGTTCCAGGAAGAAAAGTAGCTATTAGTAAACATAGGCCTAAATAAACTATAAAAATCAGAAAATGGTTTAGATAAAATTCAATTTATTTGTGCTAGTTATTAGTCTATTTGCCACGTTTGATTAGACAGATCTGTGTAAATAATGGCTAACAAATGTGCCATTACAATTATTTGTCACAATGCTTGCTGCAGATGAATATTATGATATTACAGTTTAAATTATGGCACTATTAAATTGTTATTAATATGTTTAATTCAAATTAAAATTCTTACAGAGAGTGATTGATTTAGTTTACCCCTAAACGTTAATTAATGCATTAATTATCAAACATATACTAACATGTTTAAGGCTGCTGTTATTCAGTATGACTCCTGTTGTAGTTAAGGGTTGCTCTTCATGAGTAAATGTTGAAGTAACTATTAATTCAGGTATTAGTACATGATTATTCATGTACTATTATTGTAAAGTGTTACCAAAATCCCATATATGGTAACATCAAAAGGTTAATGTTGCACACACTCTCAAACTTGCTGTTTGTAACAAATTGACAGGCTGTGAGATCATTGAGATGCACTCTGTGACAAGGACAACCAGTTACTTACTAGACTCTCTGCAAAGGTAAACATATCGTCAAAGACACCTCAAACGGAATCTCCATGTAGCATGCATGGAGAGAAGATGAAAATATTGACAGTCATATAGTAGCGTAGGCAGTGCCATTTAACTTTTTTGCGAGTTTTTCACTGACTCAATATTACACACATGGAAGATATCACTACAGCTCTTGTTGTGCCAAAGGGCAGTTTACTAATAGCCTGGAGGTAGATGGGAGGTGAAATGACTCATTAGACCAATGAGAGAGACAGGGTTTGATGTCTTTGCATCAGGTATTTGATGGCAAAGCCCTGCTGACGTCCGACAGACACCATAGCCAGCTGCCTGGTACACCTCTGGAAAACTCTCCACCTAACAATACGTCTCAAGCAAAAACATGTCAGCCATCAAATTGGTTGGCAGTAATGTGAGCTCCAGGGTGGCTTTTATTACCTGTGATTTTCACATTTTCCGTTAGATTCTCTGATCTCACAATCATTGGCTGTCCATCCGAGCACCAGGGCGAGTGACAATTCGTGCTCATTTTGGGATTCAGACTGCCCGTTGGAGCATGAAATGAGCTCATTTCAGTCAGAGAGGAACCAAATGACGAGTGCTGAAATAACATCACACCCCATCGTTATCATTTATTCTTTCAGCAAAGAGGAAAATACATCCTTCTTCTTTCAGGGCACTGACTGTCAACTATTCACTCCTGCTAAACAATCTGATGTGTTATTCTTGCTATGATCAGAAGGATGAAAGGGGTAAAGACAGAACGAAAAGATAGAGAGCTTCCAAACGGAAAGTAGATCATCAGTGATCTGCTTCAAAAAAGACTACTCCCTTCTTATTTAAAGATTAAAGAGGTTTTTTTACGTGCTCTCCAGCTTTGTACGAGCATACTCAGCATGCAGAGTTGGATTATGGACCCAGTCATGGGGTCCATACTATCAAGGTCCTCCAAAGCTTTTCTGGCTGAGAGTAGAAAGGGAATGTCTTCCAGACCCCATGGTGCAATGTATGTGCTGACCACAGATCTACAGCACAAAATGACCAAGGGTCTCCAGGTTCCCTAACACATAACCTAACAAGAACACATACAAACCCCCCAAGCATGCAGCCTAGGATAGGGCCTGGGAAATATTTTTAGTTTACTGCTAACTACAAAAACACACATTTCTTATTTCATGAATTTCTTAATGGGCTGGCAGAGTTTGGGTGCCTCCAAAACATGTGCACAGTTGACCATGATCTGATGCTGTCTGCATTGCATTACAAGCTTTTCAGTGTCAGTCAAAATTTACTGACACATGGAGACTACCACTAGTAGTGACAGATTGGTAGATAGGTGGAGGGTGGCGCATCAGACCAAAAAACAACATGACAACATCAACATTCACTTTTTAATTGACAATAACCTGGCCGGACTACTGTTGTCAGTGATATAATATTTGAAATGAACATGATTTCTTAATGTATAGTTACATATCAGGGGCATTTTATAATTAATTGACATACATTTCTTACATACGGTTCCTTTAAGTTAACAAAGTACTATATAGACCGAGTCTGAACCAAAGCTTGCTGTTACAGGTTCCATCAGTCTACATGGAGTGAAAGAGACAAGTTGAGAGAAATCACTACACAAACATGTTATTGGCTATGGTGTATTTGTCCTCCCTGGGTGTTCCTGTCTACTAAAGTTTCATTTCAGTGCCTTTTAGGTGATATTGTGAGACAGGCAAGGGTGTCATTGAGGGGAATAAAAAATCAAAAGTGACCATATGAAGCTAACAAGGTAAAGTGGGACACTTATACCATGGTCTGGGTGAATACTCGATTCTGATTGGCTGCAGGGTGTCCGTTAAAAAGTGATAGAGGACACCTAGTAAAGAAGTTCTGGTGAAACTGCCTGTTTACCATTCGAAATTAATAAATAAATGCGCTGCCTACAACAGCTGTGAGTAACCATAGCAACAGGCAGTCCACACAGGGCGCGCGCTCGTTCAGGGTCCTGGGTTGCGCGATGATGCAATCGGCTGTTCTGGGGCTAATACTAATACAACAATGAGCGACTTCGTTATTTCATCTTCAGTCTCTCACACTGCTCTCACGGACTGACGGAGCCCAGTGAGCCCGCAGACTGCTCTCGCATCGATGGCCTGTCACAGACATTATTGGCTCTCCAGTCCAGCATCGGAGAGTCGACCTAACGTTACAGCGGTGCTTCGGAGGTTGTGGTTAGTGTAGACAAGTGTAACACATAGTGTTTTATGTGTAATAAAAAAAATAACTATGCCTTTGTGTTTCATGAACTAAAAATGCATTTTTGAACCTGAAGGGTTCTACAAGCTGAGCGGACTATAAATATCTCCGGTTGCTAAATAAACCGTCAGGCAAGTTATTATTTGTAAAAACTAGAGATTTAGCCTAATTAAAATATAAACTAATGTTTTAAAAATGTTTTATTTGGCAAGTGACCATGGTATAAGCGGGTTAATGCCCTTCGAGGTGTCCGTTGAAAGGTTTTAATGGACTTCGGCGGAGGCCGCTGCGCGTCGGCCGGTTTACACATCGCCGTCGTCCATTAAAACCTTACAACGGACACCTCGTCGGGCATTAACCCTTACATATATATATGTGTGTGTGTGTGTGTGTGTGTGTGTGTGTGTGTGTGTGTGTGTGGGTGTGTGGTGTGGTGTGTGTGTGTGTGTGTGTGTGTGTGTGTGTGTGTGTGTGTGTGTGTTGTGTGTGTGTGTGTGTGTGTGTGTGTGTGTGTGTGTGTGTGTGTGTTTATATATATATATGTGCCATTGAATTAATTCAGACCATAACAGTTCTACCCAGAAACATTAATCAATGAGCGGAGAGAGTATTATTTAGTTTCACTCAATTTAGACAGAATTTGTTTTGACATGATTGTCACTTAGGGTAAATCTTGACAAGAATGCCATATCTTAACTCATCAGTGAATTCTGAAACCATTAATAATGTTGAAAAATTAATTTATAAAGGCTCTCACTTGTTATGACAGCCTTTCAAGCTCTAGTGTCATAGGATAATTACATACTTAGTCAAAGGCCCTTGTTCATTTATCATTTTATAAATTATCATATGGCACTTCCCAGGACTTGTTCTCAATTGTTTTTGCATAAGGACCTAATTTTTACATACACCAGGGGTGGTGACCCAACACAGTGAAAAAAAAACCTCATTATAAATAGAGTTTATGTGTTTAATCTAATATAATTTTATTTTTCAATTTCAATTCAAAAACATATATTTTTGTTAAACATCACTTCTGGGGGGTTTTCCAGCTAAAAATAGAGTGTTATTTCTTATGCTTCTCTTTTGACAGCAGCTGAATAGTGCAATGTACATCGTGTCATCTATTGGAATCAACATTAATTTGCTTTTAATTTAGCTCAATCGACAATTACATTAAATACTGTGAATATGCCGTTTTTTATTCCATGTTTGGTGTGAAAGGCCTTAAAGTGGTCCCCTTGGTCAATACTGCACTTGTCCACCTCGGGTTTGGTTCAGCACGGACCTCACCTCATTGTATTCACATATCAAATTAAATCTACTAATAAATGCTGCATATTATCATAACGTTTTTGATGGAATTGTTCATATCCATAGAGCAATTCACCTGACAGAAGAAAAGACAAATGGAGCTATTATTGACTTTCTGGCCATTTAGATTTCAAGCCATGATTTGATTTTGAGGGGCTGATATGTGCTGTAAACATAGGGGTTGAATGACAGATTTAATCACTCTCAGATTTGTGAGAGATTAAGCTCTCTTCAGTTCCAAGATTTTTATATTAATAGGTTTGCAACACACTGGTTTCTGCTTACTGAATTATTGTGTGTCTAGCGGTGCTTGAAGTGGGCGAAAAATTGCCAGTACATGTTGCTGGTCCCCACTCGGCTGAAATCACATTCCAGGGTGGGGGCTGGAGGTTTTTTGTCACCACCTTTCACCCCATTAGCTATAGTCCTACTCGCTTGCACTGACACTTTGACTCTGAGTGGCAAATACAATGTGAATGTATGTTAAATATTAAAATATACAAGGTACTCTGTACAGGCACAAATCGAGCACAGGTGGTTAGTTATAAAAGTTTATAAATCCCACAACTGGTGATCTTATGAGATCTCTCCAATGATAGCTACAGTGTGAAAGTTTTTCAAGATGCCAGCGATCCAGTCAAAGGACAATAAGTAAGGATCTGTGCCACTATGAACTGGTAATACAGATCTGGTTCATGAGAATGGTAACTTCAGTGATCCAAATACACTCACCTAAAGGATTATTAGGAACACCTGTTCAATTTCTCATTAATGCAATTATCTAATCAACCAATCACATGGCCTTTGATTCAATGCATTTAGGGGTGTGGTCCTGGTCAAGACAATCTCCTGAACTCCAAACTGAATGTCAGAATGGGAAAGAAAGGTGATTTAAGCAATTTTGAGCGTGGCGTGGTTGTTGGTGCCAGAGGGGCCGGTCTGAGTATTTCACAACCTGCTCAGTTACTGGGATTTTTACGCACAACCATTTCTAGGGTTTACAAAGAATGGTGTGAAAAGGGAAAAACATCCAGTATGCGGCAGTCCTGTGGGCGAAAATGCCTTGTTGATGCTAGAGGTCAGAGGAGAATGAGCCGACTGATTCAAGCAGATAGAAGAGCAACTTTGACTGAAATAACCACTCATTACAACCGAGGTATGCAGCAAAGCATTTGTGAAGCCACAACACACACAATCTTGAGGCGGATGGGCTACAACAGCAGAAGACCCCACCGGGTACCACTAGGGTGACCACCCGTCCCGCTTTGCGTTGTACCGCACAGCATTTTCACCCCTTGTCCCGCACGTCACATATTGAGTAAATGTCCCGCATTTTTATCAGTCTGTTGGTTTTTAATTATCAGATCAAGAAAACGTGCGTTCGTTCTTTTGCCTTTTTAAGAACGCATTTTGTTTACTCTTTTTGCGGCATAGTTTTTTTTCACCTATAGCGCGTCGTGAGAAGAAGTACAAATGCATCAGCGGTTTTTGAAATCCTATCCAATGGTTGTAAGGAAAGGAGTAAACACGGTCACTGGTAGGTTGTGACGGCTGTCAATCAAAATGTGGAGCGGTGATTCGTTCCATGTGTTCCCTGTCAGAATACAAATGGATAATTCGGTAAATAAAATTTTATTTAAAAGAATCTTATTTATTAAAATTATTTTATTTATTTTTAAATAAGTTTTAAATCACATTCTTTCTAAACAAATATTTTGGTTTAATATATTCTTAATATAAGACTGTCAATTAACTAATTTCATGTTGTTTTATATTTTATTTGTTCATTATTTATTTTTTTGGATTTTAGTTGGACTTAACTGTTTTAAAAAATAGTTATTTGCATAATACCTGCTGCCTTTGTGCTCAGTGACGACGAATCTAAATGGCATGTAAAATAAAGACATGTTATGTTACATTGTGTTGTAATGGTCTTTTCTAGAAGGGACTAAAGAACAAAGTTTTTTTTATCAGCTGAAAGGCAGAATAGAAATGTTTTTATTAAGTTAGATAGACATTATATAACCATTTCAGGTTATGTTTTAATGTTGGTAACATGTCCCACATTGTCCCACACAAACTTATAATCGTCCCACATTTGGGTTGTTTGATGGTGGTCACCCTAGGTACCACTCATCTCCACTACAAATAGGAAAAATTATTTGCAAGAGCTCAGCAAAATTGGACAGTTGAAGACTGGAAAATGTTGCCTGGTCTGATGAGTCTCGATTTCTGTTGAGACATTCAGATGGTAATTTGGCGTAAACAGAATGAGAACATGGATCCATCATGCCTTGTTACCACTGTGCAGGCTGGTGGTTGTGGTGTAATGGTGTGGGGGATGTTTTCTTGGCACACTTTGGGCCCCTTAGTGCCAATTGGACATTGTTTAAATGCCACGGCCTACCTGAGCATTGTTTCTTACCATGTCCATCCCTTTATGGCCACCATGTACCGATCCTCTGATGGCTACTTCCAGCAGGATAATGCACCATGTCACAAAGCTCGAATCATTTCAAATTGGTTTCTTGAACATGACAATGAGTTCACTGTACTAAAATGGCCCCCACAGTCACCAGATCTCAACCCAATAGAGCATATTTGGGATGTGGTGGAACGGGAGCTTCATGCCCTGGATGTGCATCCCACAAATCTCCATCAACTGCAAGATGCTATCCTATCAATATGTGACCCTACCTGTGAAAGTCATTTTTTTGTGATTCACTGTTTTCTACATAATATCATCCTACATAATGTGAAGAACATTCTGTGAAAATATAACCTTGATATCTTTAATATTGACTGAGTAAGGCTATGTCAAAGATTTGCTGATTTTTGGGCTCAGAAAATCATGTTTTGGAGAAATTCCAATTTTAAAAAAAGCTTATTTTTAAAACTGCAACACATTTGATCCATAATTATCCTCCACATGTGACATATACCACATTAAAGCTGAGATTCTCCCTTTTGTAGTGATATATAACACATTTTTGGGAAAATTATTAAAGTTTTGTAAAACAGGCCTATTTATTATGATGTGCATGTCCAAAAAGCTAAAAGCATAAAAACACTGAAACGAATGGGGGGTACCACAAGAGCTTGATTGTTACCTTGTCAATTCGGTTGAATGATTTGTATAACTTTATTAGTAAAATGAAATATCAGTGCAAATATAATATCAATAATATATCAATATCAATTAATTAACATGTAACATTTCGGCAGAAAATCTCATTCTCTTACTGGGCCACGATGTAACATTGAGCAAATCTGGAGTAAAAAAAAAAAAAAAATCAAGGGATAGTTCACCCAAAAATTTGAATTCTGTCATTATTTACTCAGCCTCATATTGTTCCAAACCAGTTTGAGTTTCTTTCTTCTGTTTAACACAAAATAAGATATTTTAAAGAATGCTGGTAACCAGACAGTTGACGGCACCCATTGACTTCTATAGTAGGGGGGAAAACACTATGGATGTCAATGGGTGCCACCAACTGTCTGGTTACCAGCATTCTTTAAAATATCTTATTTTGTGTTAAACAGAAGAAAGAAACTCATACAGGTTTGGAACAACATGAGGCTGAGTAAATAATAACAGAATTCTAATTTTTGGGTGAACTCTTCAATTTCAGTCTCAAGGTCAGTCTCAAATTTTGTACACATTCTAAAATTGTCTAGATGCAAAATATTTAATAATCTCATAGATTCTATTCACAAAAGTCTGTGATCCTTTTTTTGATTTAGCGGTTTCTTCCCCACAGTGCAAGTGACTTCGTATTTGAGCTAAAACTACCATGTCAAGTACAGTATTGTCCATCTCCAAATGACTCACCCTGAGTGACAGCAACTCTCCCTCTTTGAAAAATGAAGAACACTTTTCACATTGAAATACTTGCAGTTGCAAGAGAAACTTATTTTCAGTTTCACATCTGGACTTCCAGCATTAGAAGCAAATTCTTGTTGTTGGTGTTCCCTCTTCAGATTCGCCAGACTAATAGCTTGAGGTTCAATCACCAAAACTGTCTCGTCCTCATCATGTTGGTCACTGCCTGAAAAAAACAAGGAGAATTTCTTCAATTCAAAGCAATTAAGAGACCTAAATGGAGAACTAGACATGGGGGGCATCAGTTTAAAATTTATCCATTTTAAATCCACATTTAAAATGGATAATTAAGCATTTTATATGAAAATATCAGACTGAATTGGATTAATTGAGGGGAGGGCATAGGGACAAGAAACAGGTATGGCTATATGGCCATGGCTTCAATTCAGAGTGTAATCAAACAAATAAAGGTAATAAACGTAATTCATTTTAAAAACTGACTCAATTCCAACGAACAAATGTAATAAACATTTAAATCCACTATGTTTGCATCACAGGATGAATTCTGTGTTAGCATTCCATTGGCTGAACACTGAGTGACTGACATATTACATAGCATTAAAAAAAATCATAATGACAAAAACTTACCGTCAAATTCCTCATCAGTTTCGTCAAAGAATGTGTCCTGTTCATCATCACCATATCCTCCAATAATACGCTATAAAACCGCTTAAATCATAATTTGGCCAATTCCACCGAGATTAATATCTAACAAGCTGTTTAAGCAATCAGCTATTTTACGTTCCTGCTCATGCTTCGGTGCTGCCATGTCAGATGTAACGACACAGAGATCCAAGATACCCGAGATCGAATCTCAATATAACACCATGTTGGCCGACAGCATTAATCTTTAACCGTTCTTGATGCTTAAATAGGTGACTGTTTATTTGCGAGTTTATTAACTGTTTATTTATTTAAAGTCAAGTGTTTTGTTTAATAATCAATGGCATATTACAACATTGCTACAGTAGAGCTGGGGGGTTGTATGGGGGGCTTCTTACATTCGCTTCATAAACACACGCACACGAGCACACACATGCAATCTTTTTTCTGCACCCGATGGATAGACTCATAATTTTCAAGCCCCACTGCCCCCATCGCCCCAACACAATGCTAATGAAATACGCAACAAGCTCAAAATGTTCCAATTTATTGAAGTAACAAGTAGGCTAGTATCTAAATACAAACTAAACAAACAAAAACAAAATAGAGAAAATAAAAGTGCTGCTGTGTCAAAATGTTAAAAAAAGAAAAGAAGAGAAATCCATTTGGCAAGACAAAAAAATTAAAAAATTAAAATAGACATAACATAGGCTAATGTGTTTGATATGGGATTAAAATTATGGGCAGTGCATGAGATATAAACTAATGATTAATTATGTCAAAATTCCTTTGTTCCGATCAGAGCATGTGAGCATTTCTGGATATTCCTCGGCTCGCTCATTCTGCTCAGGGTCGCGCGCTCATGCTGTCTCCGACTAGTTTTTTTCTAGTCAACTAGTAGCCTAGTTGTTTATTTAAACCATCAGTGAACAAATCACCCTTTATATTGATTTAATAACTTAAACAGGCTATACGGGGTAATGAGTGAGTGTTATATAGCTGCACTCAAGCGCACGAGCCGGCAAAAGTGAATGTGTAAAAAATAGCAAGGAGACATTTAATTGTTTATTAATAAACTAGTGTTTTCTGCGTCGCTGCAAAGATGAAGATGCGATGTAGACTCACCATGAACGAATAAAGATATAAAGGCATAAAAAGGAAAAGTTCTCCCGTTGGCGCGCCCAACCTGTCACTTCTCTATTTCCCACCCATAGAGGGGCGCGCCGGCGCCCCACACTTTGAGCGGCGACTACCATCTGTAGTTAGGGGGGATCTAGCCGGTGTTCTGTCTCTCCCTCTTTCTGCCGTGCAAGCGGCCGCGCGCTACACAGTTTGACAGGGTTTCTGCAGGTATCTTCAAATTAAATTTAATACCTTTTTAATGCCTTTTTAATGCCATTTTGAAAATTTTTAATGCCATACACGACCCATGACTCACCACGGATATATACAATATATATTTCCTGGAACACATAGGCGTAATTTGCCTTGGGAAATGGGAAATCGCCTTAACCATTGAAAGTATAATGAAACTGACTTTTTCCCCCATTAATATATATGATTGACCTGAAGAATGAAAGTTGTATTATATACTTATATACTTAATATCATGCTCATAGCCATGATAAATAGCTCTATATCTCAGACGGGCTGCAGTGTTGATTTAGCGTGAAACAATTGTATTTTTTCAACAACAACAAAAAAAATATCACAATATTTTGAATTAGGGATGGACCGATACCACTTTTTGCAGAACGAGATACCGATACCGTAACTGATCCCTGAATTTTCACTGCATTTGTAATTTTTAAATGTATTAGTAATAATCATATTAGTTGGCTTAATTTGTTCATCAAATATATATTTCTTTCAATTATTTGAATGCTTAATTAAGCCTGCTAAAATGCATTGTATGGGCTTCTGTTACTGTACATTCTATTGCTCTATCATATTTTATCTTTCATTGAATAGCACAGCACATATTTAGACTAGCAGCTCCAGAAGGCTCAGTGCTGAGGATTGGGTCAGTGGTACAAATGTTTAGACACCAGTGAAATATAAATTATTTAATCCAATTTTGATACTACAACAAAAACTGCCAGCCTAATTAGTGTGAATTTAAAACATTATTAAAAGGTAAGCAGTCAGCAACAAAATAAGAATGAATAATCAACTTACAAATAAATACAATAGAACAAAGAAAGGCTACGAATGAAATGCAGTGTTTTTAGAGTTTTTAGGGTAGATCTACAGGTACAGCAATTTGAATAAAGTAATCAAATGTGGAAAAATATTGCATAATGCATATTCATTACTGGATAAATTAAATATAGATGGATCTTTTGAAAGTTGAAAAGGGTAGACTATTTAGTCAAGAGCACTGAGTAATTTATTTGACCATTCATTGTTTGATTAACATTAAAACAGCAGTGGGTTTATTTAAGTGCTGCCCCTTTAAGACCGAACACACGGGCCCCATTTGAACATGGCTACGTTCACTTCATATACCTGACTTTGTTTACTAGGATATTCGCAAATATGGGCGTTTTTACATAATTTAGTGTCAATTCCTCCGTACAAGCGCAAGACGTAAAAGACAATTCAATTCAGTAATCGCGCGCTGAGACGCTGATTTAATTGCGGGGTGCGCGCTTTGGATGTTTGCATTCATGGAACTTATTGACTGCAAACATCCAGTAATAATGTAGGGAATCACTCGTTATACATAAATCAGGTAACAGGTCATGTTTTACTTTACTTGATTTAGTTGTCATCCAAATAACACGTGCTGAGTGAACGATTTAGCAATCACATTCAACAGAACTGCGCTCTCTCTCTCATCAGTTAACGTTAATAATAAGCTACATGCCTTGTTTTATTTTCTTTGCCATTGACATCCATCCGGCTAAACTACAAACCTTTCACTGATGTCTGTTTAAAGAGATGCTCGACCAGCTCGCGCGTCTGTGCCGCTGCGCGCTCAATCCACTGCGCGGTTTTCTCTGATGATCAGCTCGCGCACCACAATGTTACTATACGCTAAAAAATAGGTTTATCACACACTAACGTACATATTTTGCGACATATGAAGGCTATATTCAAATAAATTGATATAAAATTCTCTTCAAAACTATCAACATTTTTAATGCCTGTAGGAATCAAATTTAATGCTTTTTAATGCCATTTAAGGCCTTAATTTTCACAAAATCCATTTAATGACTTTTAATGCTTTTTAATGCCCCGCGGAAACCCTGGTTTGAACCTACAGTCTATGGTAATCACGTAGCCTTTCGAAAACCGGGACATTCAGTGTCCCGGGAGAGTGCTTAAATTTCCCGGGACAGGTTATTAAAAAGAAGGACAATCCCGGTAAAACCGGGACAGGTGGCAACCTAACTTGCATTTAGACTTTATTTCCATGCAAAAAAGAAACACAGAATCTTATTCTTGCTACATTTTAAATTTGTTTTGCCAAAGAAATTGCAGCTAAAATAAACGAAACGGTACAAATCTAAAATAGTCCACAGCAACATAAATTAAAAACATGAGTTTTGCCTCTCTCTCGCGCTGGATCTCAGCAAGTTTATTTAGTCTCCCTTGCTCAAACATTCTTAAACTCTACAGAACCAGTTGAAACAACTGGATTGAACACTTCAATTTAAATTTGTGTGTGAAAACACTTTAAATAGGCTACAATAAATAAACTACAATATTTATAATTTAATCAAATATGGGGACACATCGAGAGATGCCTATCCTTAAAATAATTCTGCCTTTGCCATCGGGCTGGCTATCCGACACTCTCCATATGTGTAATGAAGCGGAAAGAATGGAGCAGAGAGCGAATCCAAGTGCAAGCACATTTAATGGTGAAACAAACAAAGACAATCAGGCCAGGAACATCACGACAGCAACCATTACACCATAACAACATTAAGAACTCACAAAGACTGAACTGAAACACAGGGCTTAAATACAAGGGAAGACAAGCTAAACAAGATAACAAGGGGGCGTGGTAAACCTGGAACACCTGGGAAGACTAATCAACATAACGGGGAACAGCTGAACATGGGACAAGACACATGGCAGGAACACATGGCAAACAGCGAATCACATGACAGATGAAAACAAGGAACCAGACACAAAACCCACACCGTGACAATATGAATGAGGAACATTAACACCTATTGTCTGTCCCTCCAAACCCCCCACAGGCTCTCTGAGTCTAAGTCTGACTTAAAATAAAGAAAAGTCGCAATTCACACTTAAATCGCTCTTCTAGCATTAGGCTATTAAAGTGTTGATAATGAAAAAATTAAATGAATTAAGCTACATGTAGTGGTATTTCTGTCATAAAAGTTTATTACTAAATATTTCATTATTTAAATAATTTAAGAAATAAATCTGGTTTGGGCCAGCTTTTTCCAAGCAAAACTAAATATAATCTTCAAACGCATGTTCATTTTGTTGTCATGAACAAAATGCTCAACTCAATATTAAATTCTACAGGGATCTTTGGATCCAGGCATGCAAAATGTGAATTAGTTATTTTTTAAATTATTATTATTCAAATAAATATTGGTGCTTCGTGGTAGCCTACTGCTGATAAACTAAATAACATTTAGATAATAATTATGAACTTTAAATGAAACAATATAGCAACACTTCGACGAATAAATGATTTGATATGTTTTTACATTTTAATTCAGGGCGATTTAGTCTCTACATTTAATTAAACGAGATTTTCACCTTGTCATTTTCTCATTGCGAGGCGCTCACAATCACATCATAAACATATTTGAGCAGATTCTCTGTACCTCTCATTTTCATATGGATTACATAATCAGATAACATTTATTAACCTAAATATTTAGACGTTTAAAGGCTTTAGACATATCCGATTTCCTAATATGTCTGAGCTGAGGCAAGTGGTTTTTGGTTAATTTTTGTGACGCGCAGTTCCCGGAGACAGAGACGACAGATACACTTTTGTCATTATGTAACACGCGCGCTTAGCGGTCTTAGCACAGAATTAATTTCTATATCTCGGACCAGATTCAGAAGACTACTACGTTCGAAAGCCTGTGTTGCAGCAAGACAGAGGGAAAGAACCACATGAAACAGATGTAGTATAAAAATGGTAAGTATTTTTCTTTTTTACTTTGAAATGATTAGTTCAGATTAAGGGGAAATATGACAAAACAAAAACAATAAAAATAAACCAATAGTTTCAAGGTAAATTACACGGGAAAACCTTGTAAAATAATATATTGAGATCAGTCTCACTCAAACCCAAGTGAATAGTTAACTTAATAACTCTGTTGACTCTTTTCAAAGGAAATTTCAAAAACAAATAGAAATAATAAAAAAATAAAACAATAGACTTCAATACTCAATGACACACTGAATAGTATCAGGATTGACTCAAATGAGTAAATTTCAACTCAATGTTCAGTTCACTCGTTCAGTGTCCTTTATGAACCGCAAGGCAGTTCAAAGTGAACAAATGAGATGGGAAACTCCTTCCCACTTCACTGATGCAACGATGTCCTTGAAAATACAAAACACAAAGGCATACACGTGTGGTCCTACCACCTCAATGAACGTGTATAGAGATGTCCAAGTTCAGAAAACCAGGGTTGGCTCGCCAGTATCCACCAACAACCAAGCTGACCTCGTTGACGGCAGAGACAGATTTCAGCTCAAACTTCTCTTCGATTCCACAAGTCATCACAACAGGAACTCGACATAAGGAAGAAGCAAGACAACAAACAAAAACAAAACAAACAAAAAACAAAAACCCAACCTTGCAACACAAGGCAGAAAGATACAATTAGTCACAATCAATTCCCTTTTTCACACATTAACACTTCAACTTGACCAATTTCTCATTAACAAATTCTTTAAAAGCAATATATATATATATACACATGTCACTGCTTATGGCTTATTTACCTTTAAATAAATCCCACAAATGTGAAATAAAGTGGAGAAACGACATTTGAAAATGACGTGCACTTGGTTAGCTTATAACTCAGACCGCATGGCTAGCAAAACCTCCACGTGAGCTACATTACACTCATTACGTCAATGAAATGAAAAAAACATAAATAACCACTTTTAGCAGTAGATTAATTCTCAATTTTTCACTTTAAACCACATTTCTTAAACATATTTCTCAAAAACTACAACACAGTATTATTTAGACCCATAAAACACAGAACAATGTATATTATGGCTGATCAATAATTCACTCACCAAGAACGGGTGTTAATCAATCGGAAACAAATCCTAGACAAGTTAGGAAACTAGGACAGATGCGATCCTCTGCTGAATCCGCAGGATTTCTTATCCAATATTGTATTTTTCAGAATCTACATGCATTTCTCTTCACGCGGCTGTTTCACTCACGCGGCCGTTTCACTCGCGCTTTCTCTGTGACAACTTTTTTTTCTCACTTCACTCTCGCGCTAGTCATGACGCGGCAGTATGGGGGGGGTAATTCGAATTAATCGAATTCATTTCTTTTTTAGTTTGTCACATTTACATGTTTTATTATTCACATTCAATCTTATTTCCATTAAAATAAAAGTAATAAATTACTTATAAAACCTAACTTCTGTCTTTTTTCTTCCTTCTCTCATAGGTTTGGTGTGTGCTCTAGTAACCTGGGTTACACCCTCCCCTCTGGAATATATGCAAGTCCCGTTGCATCTAAACGTGAATTACAGGGGCGACAACTGACTCTTCTAAGGAAGCACTAAAAGCCTCATTTAGACCCTGCAACAAAGACTGGATTACTAGGGTGAGTGGATTCCCTAACTGGGGATATTCAAACTTTTTAGGGGGACGTCGCTCTCTTTGTGAGCGTCTGAGGGTAGATGTGTCTTCAGGTTCAGCACTCCTTTCTTCAACTTTAGTGTCTTCAACACAACCTTCATTTGAGATCAGATTTCTTCCTACACTCCCTAACTCGGAACTACTTGGCACTGTCTCAACCAATTGAGTAGGGTAGTCAGCCAGAGATCCAGGGGATTGTTCTGGTTCTGGTCTCTGCTCCACTGAGACATCTGATTCACTAAAACTTGATTCAATCTCATCTGCACATATTCCTCCTTCCACAGGTTCATCCGATTTTTCCTCCACAGGTTTCCATTCAGGTAAGTATTGTCTTGCAGGCTCTCCAGAGTTACTCTCCACGGAATCTTGAGCAGGTAAGTTCTCCCTAGCGGGATCAGGGACAGGCAAGTCAGATGCAACTTCTCGAACACAAGGTAAGTGTTCAATGCCCGTAATAATTTGAGTTTCAGAGCCCAGTGTTCTTCCAGGTACATAACAGGGAATTCGCTCATCCTCAGACTCTGAGCATTCAGAAGCAGACTCGGACTCCTTTATCCCTTCATCAGGACAAGCTCTGGTTCTAGGCCTTCGAAATTTCTGCTTTGGTCGTTCTTCGGAGTTGGTTGAGTGCAAAAACCCACAGGGCAGCAATAAATCTCGATGCAACGTCCGGAGGGGACCATCTTTCCTTTCTGGTTGGACAGTATATACTGGCAGATCTCGAATCTTCCTGACAACCACATGAACATCTTGTTCCCATTTATCAGCCAGTTTATGCTTCCCTCTCAATCGCACATTCCTTACAAGAACTCTGTCTCCCTCCTCCAATGTTGAAGCAACCACACGCTTATCAAATCTCCTTTTGTTACGTTCAGCTACTTTCCCTGCATTTTTGGTAGCCATCTCGTAACACTCTCTCAACCGACTCCTGAGATCTCTCACATATTGAGAGTGAGACTTGACGGGAGTATCTGCAGGCAATCCGAAAGCCAGATCGACAGGTAAGCGGGGTTGTCGTCCGAACATGAGTTCATAAGGAGTATACCCAGTGGTGTCATTGCGGGTGCAATTATAGGCATGCACTAAAGGCTTTACGAACTCCTTCCACCGAGATTTCTTTTCATTTTCCAGTGTCCCCAGCATCTGGAGAAGTGTACGATTAAATCGTTCCACAGGGTTGCCCCTTGGGTGGTATGGGGTAGTTCTCACCTTGTGAATTCCTGCGATCTTACACAACTCCTTTATTGTGTGGGACTCAAAGTCTGCCCCTTGGTCACTATGCAGTTTCTCCGGAAACCCATAGTGTACCAAGAAATTATCCCACAGGCTCTTAGCAACGGTTTGAGCAGTTTGGTTTTGAGTTGGTATTGCAACGGCATACTTAGTGAAGTGGTCCGTGATAACTAGTATGTTTTTGGTGTTGCTCTGGTCTGGCTCCAGGGACAGAAAATCTATGCACACCAGCTCTAAGGGCCTGCTAGTTTGGATGTTCACCAAAGGAGCTGCTCTTTCCGGAGGCGTTTTTTTCTACGGACACAACGTTCACAAGTCCTTATCCTTTGCTCTACTGCCTGCGACATTTTCGGCCAGAAGAACCTCGACCTGACGAGATCCAGGGTCCTGTCAACACCCAGGTGACCCATGTCATCGTGGAGGCTCCGTAACACCATGTCTCTCAATGTAGTGGGCAATGCCAACTGATAAGAAGAGGCTCCACATTCCTGTCTCCTCCTATACAGCACCCCACTTCTCAGCTCGAGGCGGTTCCACTCTTTTAACCACAAACCCATGGCAGGAGGTTGATCTCTCAGGTTACGAGGTTTCACTCCACTCTCCAATCCTCTAATAACAATACTCATTTCTGGATCTTTTCTCTGTAGTTCTGCCAAGGATGTTTCAGAGAGATGAGGAAGATCTGGAAGACCATGTTCCTCTTCATACTGGAATTCATTTGGCAGAGCGTCCTCATGTTGAGCAATGGTTTCAACCAAGGCAAGAGAAGAGCGAGAGGAACTGGGACTTTTAGATGATCCGATCACCTGATGCCTTTCACAGATAGCTTTTATTGTGTCTGCCATGAAAACAGATGAATCAACTTCTGGCTTCATGAGATGATTCAATGTGAACTGCCTTATCCTTTCTCTCTCCTTTTGAGAAATCAGGTCATCCAGAAGTTCACCATGCTGTCGTCGGGATAAACCATCAGCATCCTGATTTTGGCTACCTGCTCTGTACTGCAGCTTAAAGTTGTAAGTTGACAAGCTGGACAGCCAGCGGTAACTGGTGGCATCAAGCTTCGCTGAGGTTAGGATATACGTCAAGGGGTTGCTATCCGTTACCACAGTGAACTCTACACCATCGAGGTAGTCGCTAAATTTGGAGGTGACAGCCCATTTCAGCGCCAGAAACTCTAGTTTGTGAGCAGGATACCTGCTTTCACCCTTGGTCAATCCTCTGCTGGCAAAAGCTATGACCCGCATCTGCCCTTCCTGCTCCTGATATAAAGCTGCACCGAGCCCGGTGGTACTGGCATCGGTATGAAGCACGTAGGGAAGCTTGGGGTTAGCAAAACCCAACACGGGTGCAGACGTGAGTTTGCCGATTATGGAGTCAAAAGCACTCTGACAATCTGGAGTCCATCGATCACCGAACTCTTCCTTGGGATTGAAATAGCTTCCCTCCTTCGGTTTCTTAATACCGCTCTTCCTGAGTGGAGGATATCCCGCTGTAAGGTCGGTGAGAGGCTTAACGATCTTGGAGTACTCTCGCACAAACCTCCGATAATATCCAGCGAAACCTAGAAAGGACCTCAACTCTTTCAGGTTCGTTGGCTTTGGCCATGTCTTCAAGGCTTCGACTTTTGCTGGATCCGTCTCTACTCCATCTCGTGAGACTATATGACCTAGATACTTTACTGACGTCTGGAAGAATCGACATTTCTCAGGTGACAATTTCAACCCATACTCTTTCAGTCGGTTTAGAACTTGCAACAACCGGGACTCATGTTCTTCCAGAGTTTTTGAAAAGACTATGAGGTCGTCGATGAAAGCCAGCACTTGCTTCCTGTTCAGGTCTCCCATGCACCGTTCCATCAACCTCTGAAACGTGCTTGGTGCGTTGGTAATTCCCTGCGGCATTCGGTTGAATTCCCAGAATCCCAGCGGGCAGACAAAGGCGGTTTTACACTTATCAGTCTCTTCCATTCCGATTTGATAGAACCCGGATTTCAAATCGAGCACAGAGAACCAATTTGAGCCGGTAAGTGTTGAAAAGACCTCCTCTAGGTTTGGTAAGGCGTATGCATCCTTAATCGTCTGTGAGTTAAGTTTCCGAAAGTCAATACATAGCCTTACTGTACCATCCTTCTTGCGGACTACCACTATGGGTGACGCAAATGGAGACTCAGACTCGCGGATCACCCCGGCCTCTAACAGTTCTTGAAGGTGCTTTCTCACGGCGTCAACATCTTGAGGATGTATAGGTCGAGCTCTGTGCTTGAACGGGGTGTTGTCATTCAACTTTATCTGATGTTTGACTTTTTCAGTGCTGCCATAATCAAGGTCGTGCAGAGAGAAGACTTCAGGCATGGAGTTCAACAACTTCGAGATCCTCTCTTTCCAGCTCGTAGGCAAGGGAAAATCACCAAATTCAAAGGTAAGGTTAGCACAGTTGGGCGACGGTTCCTCAGCTGTGAATTTTGAACTCTGGCGCTGCTGATCTACGATCTTCTGAACTGCATGAACCTCTGCCAGCACAACTTTAGGAGGGACTTTTATGTCGGTTCGCGTTCCATTTCTCAGCAGAACTGACAATTTCGAAAGTCGTTTTCGAGGTAAGGTATGCAAACAGTTTGCAATCTGTAGACCACTTGGTAATGGGATAGATGGAGGCTCGAGAGTTACCCACTTTTCTGTGTGGGGACCATATAGGTGGACAAAGCCGTCCAAGACCACGGTGCTTCCTGCAGGCACAACTTCAGGGGAGTTTCCTCACATCTAGGGAATTGGTTCCAACTAGAATCTGGGAAAGACTGGTTAAATCTGGAACCACCAGAGCCAGAGTGGGAACCTCAACTTCAGTACCAGTGAGCACTTTGGGGAATTTCAGTGTTAGCTCAATGTACCCCAGATATGGCACTGCTTGTCCGTTAGCTCCTTCTACCTCCAGCAAGTCTTCCAACGGCTTCAGGGGGTAGTCTGGCAAATTGGCTTCATAAATTGACTGCGGAATTGTGGTCACCTGTGACCCTGTGTCCAACAGGCAGTCTACTTCTCTTCCTTCAATAGTGACCTTAGCTGTGCATTTTATTCCCACTAGTCCGTTTGGCAAGCGTTTCAATGGTGGTGTTTCACGGCTGCTCGTATCAGATATTATCAGATATATCAATTTGTAACATTCAGGGCGACAGTCTGAACATCTGGTCTCTATATGCCCCGCTACAGAGACCTTCTTCAGTTTAAAGGCTGGGCAGGCCTTCCATGCAGAGAGTCCCATTGGCTTTGTCGCTCTCTTAATTCAAGTCGCTTCTCTTCGACTTTGGAAGGATTTGGAGCGTTCTCGCAGTTGATAGCCAGGTGCCCATCTTCTCCGCACCGGAAACAGTACCAGGGTCGTGGTCTGTTAACTCTCAGCTGACCCATCCTGGGACCTCTATCCGTTTCAGTGTCAAGCGGTCTCCGACTGTTGTGAGTTTGAGGCATCTTACGAGTGGCACTTTGCGCTTGTAGCTCTGCGATTTGACGCTGCAGCCTTGCAACTTCTGGCTCTTCTGCATTGTTCTGTTTCAGTCCCTGAGTAACCGACGCTTTTACTGCTGCTACTTGAGTACACAATTCTCCCACCATCTTCTTCAAAGCGGTCAATTCTGCATTCTCGGAGTGACTCTTGGGATTTCCCTGATCAGGAGACTGCTTTAAGGCAATGACTTGGGTTTGATTTCTGCGACTTGCTTCTTTAGAAGGCTAGTTTCCGAGCCATCGGAGCTGGGCACATCACATGAACAGGCTGATACTCGGTTGGAGACTGCTCGTGACTTTGGGTAGGCATTAGGGGGTTTTGTCATCCCAAGATGCTTCCTCATCCGTTCCTCCTTAGAGGCGTGTTTGTCTTCGTGGGTTCGAATAAGCACTGCTAGTTCAGCAAAAGTGGGTGGTTGGACTTCTCTTTTGTCAAGCTGAAGGTCAGCAATGAGACGATTGTCCCAACACCCTCTGCAGAATTGTTTCAGAAGGTAACGGTCATGTTCACTTTCTGCTATGCCACCTCGCCTGATTGCAGCACTCAGAATAACTTGCAAACGATGTAGGTAGTCTGACGGTTTCTCACTCTGATTTTGTAGAGTGCCCATGAGTTTGGCCAACAACTCGTCTCCGTCCTCGACAGAACCATAAACGTACTCTAAGAGCTTAAGATACACAGCAGGTAGGGCTGGAGGGCGCACATGTTTTACAATGTCGGCAGCTGGAGGTAAGAGACTGTCAAGGATTTTTCGCGTTCTGTGCAAGTCAGAGATGGAAGGGTCATTTAACAAGAAATCGACACTCGCACGCCAGGTGTCGAAATCTGGTTCGTTGGGAGGGCGAGGAGACCTCCCTGAGAAGACTCTCAGACGGATCGAGGTTTGCTGTGACAGAGTAGCTTCACTTGTTTTCACTATGTGTTCAACCACCATTCTCTGAACACTGGGTGGGTCCACAATACTGGTGGGAAACACAGGGCAGGTTGTCACAGTGATATCTTCAGTGGTAGTTTCTGGAGAAGGGGGAGAAACAAACGTTGTTCTGTTCTTGGTTGGGTTTTTAGGTTCTGAGCTTTGAGTTGGTGTCACTTTTAAATTAGTCAGGGGGCTACTTATCGACGATGGGGCAGTGGCCTCTGCACTCTGTGAGTCACTGCTGGAATCATGACAGCTCGCTTGCTGAGGTTCCGCTGGAGCTTCATTTTCAGAATGGGTCTCTCTGATTTTCTCTAATTCCTCCTGAAGCACACTTTGGAAGGACATTCCACTTTCTTTAGCAATGGCCTTTAATTCCTCAAGATACCCTTCAGTGGCAGTGCAGATAGAAGGTTGAGTGTAGACAGTGGCTAAGGCACGCACTCGGAAAGTAACGCCTGGGTCAGAGAGACTCCCCAAAGTCAAGGGTAGGGAAGAGAGCAAACTTTGGATTGCTGAGCTATGATTATACTCTATAATGGCATTTTGGTGAAACTCTAAAGCTGGGTCATCAATGATAATGTTACGGCTAATTGAACCAAATCTTTCTAGGTACCTTTCTAACTCATTGTCTGTTTCAGTTAACGTAAGGCCTCCGACTATGAGCGCGTTTGCTACGTTAACGTTTTCCCGCTTCACAATATCCATTGTAACAGTGGAAGTTTTCGATAAGTGGTTTCTCTTGTTCTAATAATTTCCCTCTTTCTGTCTCTTTAACAGTTACCCTTGCTGCAAGACTGGCTCCTGGCTGGCTCGCCAACTTCTATGTAACACGCACGCTTAGCGGTCTTAGCACAGAATTAATTTCTGTATCTCGGACCAGATTCAGAAGACTACTACGTTCGAAAGCCTGTGTTGCAGCAAGACAGAGGGAAAGAACCACATGAAACAGATGTAGTATAAAAATGGTAAGTATTTTTCTTTTTTACTTTGAAATGATTAGTTCAGATTAAGGGGAAATATGACAAAACAAAAACAATAAAAATAAACCAATAGTTTCAAGGTAAATTACACGGGAAAACCTTGTAAAATAATATATTGAGATCAGTCTCACTCAAACCCAAGTGAATAGTTAACTTAATAACTCTGTTGACTCTTTTCAAAGAAAATTTCAAAAACAAATAGAAATAATAAAAAAATAAAACAATAGACTTCAATACTCAATGACACACTGAATAGTATCAGGATTGACTCAAATGAGTAAATTTCAACTCAATGTTCAGTTCACTCGTTCAGTGTCCTTTATGAACCGCAAGGCAGTTCAAAGTGAACAAATGAGATGGGAAACTCCTTCCCACTTCACTGATGCAACGATGTCCTTGAAAATACAAAACACAAAGGCATACACGTGTGGTCCTACCACCTCGATGAACGTGTATAGAGATGTCCAAGTTCAGAAAACCAGGGTTGGCTCGCCAGTATCCACCAACAACCAAGCTGACCTCGTTGACGGCAGAGACAGATTTCAGCTCAAACTTCTCGTTCGATTCCACAAGTCATCACAACAGGAACTCGACATAAGGAAGAAGCAAGACAACAAACAAAAACAAAACAAACAAAAAACAAAAACCCAACCTTGCAACACAAGGCAGAAAGATACAATTAGTCACAATCAATTCCCTTTTTCACACATTAACACTTCAACTTGACCAATTTCTCATTAAAAAATTCTTTAAAAGCAATATATATATATATACACATGTCACTGCTTATGGCTTATTTACCTTTAAATAAATCCCACAAATGTGAAATAAAGTGGAGAAACGACATTTGAAAATGACGTGCACTTGGTTAGCTTATAACTCAGACCGCATGGCTAGCAAAACCTCCACGTGAGCTACATTACACTCATTACGTCAATGAAATGAAAAAACCATAAATAACGTACTCGGTTACTAACGTAACCTCGGTTCTCTCTAGAGAGGGAACGAGTACTGCGTAATATCTTACGCTATGGGGAAATACTCTTTCCTCGAGATATTGAAGCCAAAAATTATCCTTAATTTTTTAAACATGCAAAACGCTTTTGCAGCAGCAAGCAGACAAGGGCGAGACAGCTCGCGCGCCCATTGGCTGCCTCGCTGGAAAAGCTGCAGCCTATCGAGTGAGGCACTGCGTGACGTAATGACGAATGAGGACGCTTCGCGCTCATTTCGTCATGTCCCGCCAGTATAGGCGTGGTCTCGCCCTATAAATACCCCCTCGATAGCTGTATTTCCTCTGATTTTCTACGCCGAAGCAAACCAGAGCATATTCCAAGCACGGCAAGATACGCAGTACTCGTTCCCTCTCTAGAGAGAACCGAGGTTACGTTAGTAACCGAGTACGTTCTCTTACAAGAGTATCTCTCGTACTGCGTAATATCTTACGCTATGGGGAACCCCATGCAACACGCCGTGCGGACAGGGATCCAACACCAGAGTCCCGGGGCCAAGCCCGGGGCGCATCTAGTGCAAAATCACCACAACTCACACAGAGTAGAGGAGGAGAGGCTAGAAGCATCACTCCTTCATAAAAGTCCCGTAGGGGTACAGACCCGTAGGGGTACACATAGCCGCATGGCGGCCGATAAGCCCGAAGTTCAGACCGCCAGAAGCTTAGCTTGTAAGGCGGGCACCTCCAGGTTATAGTACTTGATAAATGTAGACGGCGAGGCCCAGCCCGCAGCCGTACAGATATCCTGCAGGGAGACCCCGCTATACCATGCCCACGACGAGGCCACGCCTCTCGTGGAGTGCGCTTTAACACCCAATGGGCACCGCAGGCCCCTGGAAGTGTAAGCCAGCGCTATGGCATCCACTATCCATCTGGATAGGCTCTGTTTTGAAGCGGCGAGTCCCTTAGAACGGCCGCCAAACAACACGAAAAGCTGCTCGGTCTGTCTGAACTCAGCCGAGCGGGACACATAAGCCCTTAACGCCCTGACAGGGCAAAGGAGACTCGCGTCCCTCTCCTCATTGAGAACCGGAAGGGCTGACAGGGAAATTACCTGGGCCCTAAACGGTGTATTGAGGGATTTCGGCACGTAGCCGTGCCTCGGTTTGAGCACGACCTTTGAGTCGTTAGGCCCAAACTCCAGACATGACGCGCTTACAGAAAGCGCCTGTAAGTCCCCTACACGCTTCACTGAAGCGAGAGCCAATAGAAACACCGTCTCAAGGGACAGGTGCTTCATGTCCGACAGCTGGATCGGCTCAAACGGGGCGCCTTTCATGGCCTCCAGGACCGTGGAAAGGTCCCAAGCCGGGACTGAAGGGGGCCTGGGAGGGTTTAACCTCCGAGCTCCTCGTAGGAAACGCACGACTAAGTCGTTTTTCCCCAGTGACTGGCCAGACACCGGTTTAGCAAACGTTGCTATGGCCGCCACGTAAACTTTGAGCGTGGATGGGGTCCTACCCTTATCCATCAGCTCCTGAAGGAAGGCAAGCACTTCCTTAACCCCGCAGTCCACAGGTGAAAAGCCACGGGCTCGACACCAAGTAGAGAACACCGACCATTTCGAGGCATAGAGCCGTCTGGTAGACGGAGCTCTAGCCTGCGCGATCGTGTTTAGCACTCCTTCCGGGAGGCTAGCGGGTACCCGTTGATGGCCCATGCGTGCAGGGACCACAGTTCCGGGCGAGGATGCCAAATCGAGCCCTCCGCCTGAGAGAGGAGATCTCTCCTCAACGGTACAGGCCACGGGGCAGTGCTGGCCATCCGCATCAGGACCGGAAACCAAGCCTGGTTCGTCCAGAGCGGAGCTACAAGCAGCACTGGGCATCCATTTTCCCTGATCCGCTCCAACACCTGAGGCAGGAGCGAGACAGGGGGAAAAGCATACAGGGGACCGCTGGGCCAAGCATGGGCCAGCGCGTCCCTGCTTTTCGAGAAGAATACTGGGCAGTGAGCGTTCTCGCGGGACGCGAACAGGTCCACCTGCGCTCTGACGTTTCCCACAGCAGCTGGACCGTCTGCGGATGCAGCGACCATTCTCCTGTCGGGACGTTGTCTCTGGACAGCATGTCTGGACCCGTATTCAGGTGCCCAGGTACGTGCGCCGCTTTCAGAGAAAGGAGGTTGGGCTGGGCCCAGACCAAGAGGGGTTCCGTCAGCCTGCAAAGGCGTGCGGACCCGAGGCCGCCCTGGCGATTTATGTACGCCACCACTGACCTGTTGTCCGACCGGACCAAGACGTGGTGGCCCTTTATCAGGGGACGGAAGCGCCGTAGCGCTTTGTCGACTGCTATCAATTCCAAGCAGTTTATGTGAAGGAGCTTCTCCTGCTCTGACCATAGGCCAGCCAGCGGTCTGCCCTCGAGCAGCGCTCCCCACCCCGTGGTGGAGGCATCCGTAGACACCACTTTCACCCTTGAGGCGGTCCCCAGACTCACACCAGACTGATACCAGCTGGTTACTTTCCATAGTTTCAGAGCCGAAACGCACCATTGGTCGACCCTGAAGCGACACCGGCCCGTGGT
This sequence comes from Chrosomus eos, assembly GCA_036326025.1. Classification (NCBI taxonomy): domain Eukaryota; kingdom Metazoa; phylum Chordata; class Actinopteri; order Cypriniformes; family Leuciscidae; genus Chrosomus; species Chrosomus eos. The sequence goes on along the minus strand of CM070819.1, from coordinate 20,610,879 downwards.
CCATGCCCAGGGCGGGACCCGTGCCTTCAGCCACCTCTGCAGTGGGCGCATGCGAAGCAGGCCCAGCTGGAGTACAGGGGATGCTGAGGCCATCAGGCCCAGCATTTTCTGAAACCGTCTGAGCGGGACTATAGAGCCGTGGCGGAAGGATTCCGCGACGCGCTGAATACTTAGTACGCGCTCCGGTGACAGGCGTGCCGTCATGGATAGCGAGTCCAACACTGTTCCCAGGAAAGAAATTCTCTGGCTGGGACACAGCGAGCTCTTTTCCCAGTTGACTGTCAGGCCCAGTTTCTCGAGGTGCTCGAGCAGTGTGGCCCTGTGTTCTATGAGCTCTGACCGTGATCGAGCTAGAATCAGCCAATCGTCCAAGTAGTTCATAACTCGCATGCCCTGAAGTCTCAGGGGTGCGAGAGCCGCGTCCATGCACTTCGTAAATGTACGGGGTGCCAAGGACAGGCCGAACGGCAGGACTGTGTATTGATAAGCCTGGCCCTCGAACGCGAATCTCAAGAATCGCCTGTGATGGGACGCTATTTGTATTTGGAAATAGGCGTCTTTCAGATCTATTGACATAAACCAGTCCCCTTGGCGCACTTGCGCGATGATTCCCCTGGTCGTAAGCATCCAGAACTGGCGCTTCACAAGCGCATTGTTCTGTAGACTTGGAATTAAAGCCTCTTTTGTTTCCCCGTTATTATTTGATTTACGGGACCGGACACCAGTTATCTTGCCAAGAAAGATTTTTATTCTTATATGTCAGGAGAGAAACTTCAAGATGTTGTATTCATGCCAGGTCTATGCATGTGCGTGTTTCTCTGAGGTAGTACAGTAAGATTGAGCTTTTATACACCAAAGATATTCTTACAGCTTCCTTGTAAGGTAACAAAACATGTTGCTTTCTGTATGTTAAAAATGGAACTTATATGTCATACATACACGTGGTACATACACTCTCCATATTAAGAACTATCCTTGTTGTTTACATCTGTGATTCACTTGCATCAGTGGAACATGCTACACTGTACATACCCCATAGCAAAATATAGCTTCCCTCTGTCTGACATATGATCCAACTCATGGATCCATGCTATCTATAGTTCCCTCATGCATTCAAACTCATGCTTTTAAACTCCATAAGATAATACAACTGATTATGAATATTAATAAAGAATAATAATACAGATACATAATATTTTAATAATGAAATAATATTAAAAGATAAAATTTTAATCTTCATTTCCCTCCACTGGAACTACGGCCGTCAGTTCCACACCATCATTCCCAGGTGGCCAACCTATAGAAGTGATAGTGAGGAGAAGAAATAGCAGACCAAGAAAATAGACAGAAAGAACAGAAGAATGGAAACAGAAAAGGAAAAAACAAAAACAAAGAACAAAACCCAACCCATGTTATGTCCCCGTATACTATGTGTATTTTAATATCTATGTGTATGTATTTAAAATGAACCCCAATCATCTAAGAAAAGAAAAACTAATAAGTCTTCTGCCCGTGCCTGAACTCATTAATTAATTAACTCCTTAATTAATTAAATCCTTCAGTTCCGTGCTAAAACAATAAATTAAAATAAACATTGATGTTAAAGGATCCTATCCCTTGGGGTTGAAAATCAGTAAGCGGATGTTCATTGTTTGTGAGGTAGTGTTTTGTACAAAATCTCTCATTTCACGCTGTATGTCCCATTCTTAGTTCTATCCATTTGGTTAGAAATAATCAATTTGACAGGTTTGGTACTTTTCCTTCTAGTAACACATATAAGGACTTGGATTATTAGCATGAACACAAAAACTCCTACCATAGTCAAAACTATCCAATCTGACCATGATAAATTTCCTAGGATTCGTGGTAGTTTCTTCTCAGACATTAATTTAGCTACTCCATTTGCTACAATAACATGACCCATTGCTTGAATTCCCTCCTCTTGAGCTGCTTTTACACTCTTTTTAACTATTCTAACCATCTCAAAGAGTTCATAATTTTGTTCTTCTACTAGATCATTATTCCACCATTGTGGTTCTACCTGCAACAATTGCACATGTGGAATATGAATTCCACCCAAGTGAAGAGGATAGAGAATCTCAAGGCAAAATGGATCAGGAGGAATTGGACACAACTTTCCCCCGTATATCATATTTCCACTTATTCCATCATGTAATATACACCACTGTGCTTCTGACACCTGCCATGCACCTGTGGCTTGATCTAAAGGAACTACTTCCCAAACAGCAGAGCCATTAAGAGATAGACTAAACATTGTAGAGCATGAGCAAATTACCCACTCATGTTCCTCAACACAACAGTCTGTGGTAGAAATCATTGGTGTATCGCCGTCAGCCCAATATCCATTCCTTCCTAATCTAATTACTGAATTTCCTTGTCTAACACCCATTGATTGGAATTGCCTAACTGTCATAATATTGCGCTTCCCATATTGAGGCCATATCATAATCAAAGGTAACATTCCAGAACCTGACAACGAATTTTCATTAAAAAAACCGTATTGTGGACAAATGTGGGCAAAATAATTTTTATTAATTTTTAAAAAATACTTTCCTTAATCTGAGTGGTACAAGACTTGGCTACTTTTCCTAAGTTATCCACCTGAACACACACACATTTATTTGACTTGATTCTACAATGTTAAGTGGGTGAAAAAAAAAAAGTCCTTAATCCTGTATTTGGACAAAAATGGGCACCCATAGGAATGAATGGGAAAAACTGTAATTTAGAGCATTTTTTTTTTTTTTTTGTCTAATAAAAATTAATAGATCCAACACAATGCATATCATACATACACACAAATGAAGGGGTAAGCCTGTACAACATTCTAAATTTTGCAAACACTCACACATACACACACATACACACACACACAGACGCACACAAACACAGCCACACACACACAAACAAAGCATTCAATTAGCCTATAACGGCTGTTTTTTTGTTATTTTTTTTCAAATAAAAAGTCATTCACACATACAAAAACAAAGAATTGAATGAGACAATGACTGACCTCTCCTTTTTTTTATTTTTTATGTTCCAATCAACCACCTCTGCATGCACACACAAACACACATGTGCGCACAAGTGCATGTAAACATTATAACCTGTTTATTTTTACCTAACACTTACTTTTTCGAGTTATTGTTGTTTATTCTTATCTGTTTGGTACCAATTCGTTTTTTGAGTTATGAAATATGATGTTTTTTGTTTGAAATAAATGATAAATTGTCTACTACGTTGTCTTTTCCTTAGAGCATGGTCATATTTGTGTAAGCATATTTTGGCATATTTTTTATAGTCTCACCTAACACAGATATATGTTTTTATTTTTTAAATTACAATTTTAACTTTTTATAAAGTCAAAAACTTAAAAAAAAAAACAAAAAAAAGGTTAAATTCGTTATAACAGTGGCTTATAGAGTTCAGCCTATATGCAGCCATTTAGTACTATTAGCCATCTAGTGGCTATTGATTTTATTGCTTTTTTGTTATTTTTATACCAACATAAGACACCAGGTGACACCAAAGTCACCACATTTTTAGGTTTTAGCTATCTGAACTTACTGGAATGATTTTTTTACTGAAGTTAAAGAAATCTTAAATATAACATAAAAATTAGCATAAATTACACAGAAAATATGGTACTTTTAGAGGTAAATAAATTCAAAAATACCCCCAAAATAAAAAAAAAACACCATAAATTGATAGATTTTATTTTATCGAAGAGATTGATATAACATTTGTTTAAAAAAAAAAGTGGGATCACGCCTGAGACCTCTGTGCCCACATTTGTCCACAATACAGGATTAAGGGCTATAAAGTGAATACGGTTTGAGGGTTAATAGCGATTTTAACTAATGGAATATGTTTAGCAGAAGTCAAATTTAGTTGATTACCGAAAACCACTAACAAAGATTCTGCTATTCGCTCAGGAACTTGTCCCATTCGAATAACTTGAATATCTTATACCATTTGATCCTTTAGATTCTGAGCTAAAAATAAGCACGCTGCACGATGTGTCTCAAAATTAGATGATTTTGTTAATGCATCTGCCAATTCCTTTGCAGCATCATTAAGATGCTGACCCGCTGCTATAATATGTAGAGAACCCTGAAGAGCCTCAGTGAGTCCTTTTCCAGTCATTGTTCCTACCCACTGAGTATACTCGCTTAGTTGATTCATTTGAGCAGTATTACTTATTGAATTGACAGAACCAAATACCCCCGCTATGTCTCCCCATATACTTCGAGGTTTACGATTTTTACTACTCAGAGGATTTTTAGAGGTATAATATTTAATTTCTTTGTTTAACCAACTTCTTATTTGTGTAAAATTACCACAATAAGACTGATCAAAAACTGTAAGAAGAGAGTTCAAGTTATAATTAATTCGTTGTCGCACCATATGGGCTTCATTTATCAAGGTTTTGGTTTCTTTTGCCAACAAAATACCATGAGCTGGTGCAATAGTTGTATTTGGGCATGTTTGAGCTTTGTTTGACTTTTCCGCAGAAAGATAAAAACACCTTCCGATTTCCCCAGTTTCTAGTTCGGTCTCACAATATTCATTCTCATCTTCTGAATGCCATACTCGTAAATAATTTCCCTTAAATCTTGTTGTTCTTGAGGAAGCATCCCTTAGAAACCATTCACATGGCAACACTATGGGATAAATACACCCTTGGGTCAATGAATCCCATATTGTAAGCATGTGGGTACGATTCAGAACTAAATTAATTTCCACATTATTAGATGTTATGAGGTTTAACCCTATAACTTCACATTGTTCTTTTGAACAAATTTCTCGTCTTTGAGCACTACCAGTATACCCCCCGTCTTTTACCGGCCAAATTACTCTGCTTTTGTAACATTGGTGGTAAAAGTTACATCCTCCAAAGACGTTCTTACGATACTTAGCAAGGTCTTTATCATTGCGTGCCACCCAATCCCATAATCCCCATTTGGAAATAAAGGGTAGAGTAAAATGTTGGCCAGATTTCAGAGTTGCATTCCGAGTGATTTCTTGAACTCGAGGAGTCCATAAGGCTTGGCTTTCTTGATAAATGCCAAGTAAAATTAAAAATAAGAGTACCATCGTCGTTGGGTATCGAGAATAACTTGCAACCATCTCTAATCAATGTCAATGGAATTGATTCCTGAAATGGAAGCAGAGAAATAATTAACATCACTTCTTTGTTCCCAATCTTTAAAACTAATGGATGAACATTGCTCAATCTCAGGCCATAAGCCATCATTATCATCTTGTTCATTCACTAAGCAAGGTTTAACTTGTGACCAATGATACCATCTATCTGTTCCTACACCCTTCCCTTTAAGGCAAACGCTTGTATCAGTTGTTAAGAGTATCTCATATGGACCCTCCCATCTAGGCTCTAAACCTTTCCTAGCAATACGTTTGATCATAACAAAACTGCCTAACTCGGGAATGTGTGGAATGTCAGTAGTGGTGTGTTTTTCATCCCATTGCTGTTGAGCTTCTCGCACTTTCTTATTATTGTCTTTAGTAGCTTTGTCCAGCATTGCGAGATAGCGTCGTAACTTTTCTTGGAACAAAGTAGAGTCTCCTCCTGTTCCCGCAGGTGGCGGAGCATCAGGAGGTAGAACCATTGCTCTTCCAGTCATTAGTTCAAAAGGGGTTAGTCCTGTAACTCTGTTTGGAGTTGCTCTTAAGTTCCACAGAATAGCAGGTAATAACTTATGCCAACCTTGGCCAGTTTGCAGAATGGCTTTGGTAAGAGTGGTTTTTAATGATCTGTTCATCCTCTCTACCATCCCCGAACTTTCCGGCCTATAGGGAATATGGAATTTTTGTTTAATCCCCATCAATTTCATTGCTTCTTTCATCAGTTTTCCAGTGAAGTGAGTTCCATTGTCAGAATCAAGCTCATATGGAAGACCCCAGCGAGGAAAAACTTCTTCCACCATTACTCGTGCTGCTGCTTCAGCAGTGCAAGTTTTTGTAGGGAATGCTTCCACCCACCTAGTAAATCTGTCCATGATTACAAGTATGTATTGATACCCTCCACTGGGTGATAAAGGTCCTGTGAAATCAATTTGGAGGTGTGTCCATGGACCTGTTGGTCTGGGTGCATGTGACATTCGCACCTTTACAGATTTTCCCACATTTGCTTTGAGGCATATCAAGCATCTTCTACAGTAATCATCAATGTCTCTCATCATTCTCGGCCACCACCAAGTCTCACTGATTTGAGATTTCATTGCTTTTGCTCCAGCATGTACCTTCCCATGATACAGCTGCATTAGTTCTCTTCTTGTTCCGATAGGCATCACCACTTGTCCTGTTGGAATTCTCCAGATACCTTGGTCATCCTCTTTTGCTCCTGCTTTTATCCATTGTTCTTTCTCTTCATCTGTCTCCAATTGATATGACAGAAGATGGAGCTCAGGATTATCCTTGCTGTTTTCCTTTACCAAGGTAATAGGAGTAAGAGGAAGTAGAGCTGCTTCTCTAGCTGCTGCATCTGCTGCCGTGTTTCCTAGACTTTCTTTGGACTTGTCAGATTGATGTGATTTTACTTTGATCACGGCTGCTTCTCGGGGTAAGTAACATGCTGTAATCAAACGACGAATTATGGAAGCATGTTGTATTTCACTCCCACTACTAGTGATAAGTCCACGTCTTTTCCACAGAGCAAGGTAGTCATGGACCACGCCAAAAGCATAACGACTATCTGTATAGATGTTGACTCGATCTCCGTCTGATAGTTCAAAGGCTTCTGTAAGTGCTATAAGTTCAGCTACTTGTGCTGAAAATTTCCCAGAAAGGGCTCCTTTCTTTACAACAGTTCCATCTCCTTTCACTACAGCCCATCCAGTATGTCGTTTTCCATTAACATAATAACTGGATCCATCAACCCATAACTCTTTGTCTGGGTTTTCAAGAGGGATTGGATTAACTGGACCAAGACTATCTTCTTCTACTTGTTTTTCACACTCATGTGGTATTCCCTCATGTGGTTCCAGCATCATTGTCGCAGGGTTAAGAGACGTGTCCCTGACGATTTCCACTCTTAAATCCTTGTTTAACAAAGTTGCTTCCCATTTTGCTCTTCTTGCATCAGTTATGGTTTTGATGTTCGTGTTGTTCAACAGTGTCACTATACTGTGTGGAGTGTGTAATATGATAGTCTGTGCTCCTATCAGATTCTCAACAGCATCCACTGCCCATGTGGCACCATTGAGGGCTTGTATACATCGTGGTTGCCCAATCATAGTGACAGGAATCTTTGTGGAAAAGTATCCAACTGGTCTGTATCGATCACCTGGTTTTTGACACAGTACTGCTGAATATGTCTCATCTCCTACCCTGGTCCACAAATGGAAATCCAGCCGTCCATCAGGGGGTCCCAGAGCAGGGGCTGAAGTCAGTTTCTCTTTCATAGAAGTAAACGCTTCCTCAGCTTCCGGTGTCCAGTTTATCTGTTCCACTCCAGGCTTTCCTCCCTTGTACAGGTCGATGAGGGGGCTGGTGATGCTAGCAAAATCAGGTATATACTGACGACAATAGTTGAACAGTCCCATCACTTTCCGCATTCCTGTAACTGTTAGAGGTTTTGGAAGTTGTCGTAATGCCTCTACACGCTCTGTTGTCATTCTCCTTCCCTCCACAGATATTTCTTGGCCCAAATAGATAACCTTGGATTTGGCCAGCTGTGCTTTGTCGGGGTTAACTTTGAATCCCCCTTTTCTGAGGGCTTGTAGGACAACATTCAGAGCAAATACATGGCTGTTTTCATCTGGGCTTGCAATTAGCAAGTCATCAACATATTGGAGACAGACACTTCCTGATTTCTCAATTTCAGCTTTTTGCTCCGTTAAGAACTGGTCCAAAGCTCTATGAAATACAACAGGAGAAAGATTAAGACCTTGTGGGAGTCTGTTCCAAACATACTGTTTTGCGCCCCTGTGAAGGCTAATTTCTCTTGAGATCTTTTGTCTATAGGTATAGACCAGAAAGCCGACAGTACATCCAGTACAGTAAAAATTTTAGCATTCCCTGGAATATCATTCAGAATGGTGGCAGGATTGGCCACAATAGGATGCGGTTTTGGTGTTACACTGTTAAGTCTCGTGTAATCAATGGTTAATCGCCATGAGTTATCAGATTTCTTGACAGGCCAGACAGGACTATTAGAGGTAGATGAAGTTTGTCTGATGATTCCTTCAGCTTCCAAGTCTGCCACTATCTCCTCCACGGCTCGTCTTGCTTCAGGTCGGATGGGGTATTGTTTATGAGGGGCATGTATCGGTCCCTCAATAACAATGGGATCAATGTTGGCTTTACCACAATCCAATTTGTGTTTAGCCCAAACATCTGAATATAAACTGCACAGAAGACCCCACACACCGTCTTTTTTCCAGTTTCTGATAATTGGTTTTGCTGTACCAACAGACCTTAGATTACATGTGCGATCTTCGTGTGGTATTATCCCAGCTGTTGTAGCGATCTGACGACTGTCAGTGAATATGATCATGTTTAACAATGGAATAATGTCCATGCCAATAAGGCTTCCTTGTGAATTCGGCCCGACCCAGAAAGATGTCCATAAGACTTCATCTTCATGTATTTGCAGTGGAACTTGAATACTTTTGCGAAATTTTGTGATACCTCCTCCAACTCCTTCAACTTCCATGGTTTCATCTGTTGTAGGTAGGTTCAGATCTGTTATTGAAATGGCTGCTCCTGTGTCAACCAGGATGTCACATGGGTGGCCCCCTATTAATGCATTGACGAAAAGGCGATTGTCTCTTTTCTTACTAATACAGGGGGCCGCTGATTCCTATTGCGGACGCATAATTCCCTCAATGAGCTGACGGACTTGTGCTTCAGTCCACGTCTTCCCTTGAGAGGTTTCATCATGGTTTTTTGCACTGACCTGTCTGAATGATGGACCTTGACCTTCTGCTCCACCTCCTTTAGTCCAACAATCAGGTTTGGAGTGTCCACGCTTTCCACAGTTGCTGCAGAAAATCACCCTATTCTTGGTGTCCTTGTTGTATTGAGCTGTTGCCACTCCTCTTCGATATGGCTTGTTTCCTTCTTCTTTATTTGATCTCATAGACATCTCTAAGCGGCCAGCCCATTGGATAATTTGGTCAAATGTCTCACCTGGGTTGACTCCAAGTGATAAGGCTTGTTGGTATTTTGTGCTAAGTCCATCCACAAGTGTGTCAGTGAACTGTACATCATCTCTGTCAGGTTTTTTCTTGGCACAGAGAGCCCATCTCTCATAAGCATTCCACTTACGTAGAGCATATTCATCTGGAGATTCATCATCCTTTTGCTTAATCAATGTCACTAATGTGAAAGGAATTTTACCACTGCCCAAGATTTCCTGGATTTCTTTTCGGAACACATCTACTGCTTGCCAAAGACCCAGGGGTCGTCCCTGGCCATCAACCCACAAATCTATCCATTGGGCGGTTGTTATCGAAGCTGGCAAGCGTTCCCATCTGTCTCTTGGGATTTTAGCTTTCACAATGGTGTGTATGTCTCTTAATGTCATTTGATGTGCTTCAATCAATGAATCTAATTCTCGCCAAAACTCTGTGTTTGGATCTTGTCTCTTCAGAGGAGGCAAGGCTGAGAGAATGGCTTGACGTTCTCCTGGTGTGAATGGTCTCTCTTCTGTCATCATTTCAGATCCTTCCCTTTTAATTACAGGTGAAGAAAATTCAGGACCGATCTTGTCAATTGTGATCATGTCGTCATCTCTTGTCTCATCATCCCAGTCAGAATCATAATTCCGAGCTGGTGTACATCGCAGCATGTCTCTGTTTGGCTGAACTGTTTTAGATCTTGTTATTACCGGAGCTACTTGTACAGATGCAATATACATTTTGTCAACTGGACCTCCATTTGATCTCGAAGCTTGAGGCTGTGTCAGAGGTTTAGATGAATTTGTATATTGTTCAGGCAAAATTGGATACATTGGGTTGTAAGGAGGAGGCGTTACAATTGTTGCAGATTTCACTGGTGTTTGTGAATATTTCTTTTCAGCTTCAGTTATTATATTTGTCCAATCTGGATCAAATGAATCATAATTGGTTGCATTTTCTCCATCTGAACATTTAATAGACATAATTTTGTTCAATTTGTTATATGCTTCAATTTGAGGCTTCATTGCTTCAACAAGTGGGACTGGGCACCCATTGATACCGCAACAAATTCCACCTTGTTTCAAAATCCAATGTGCGGCGAGGATTGGAAATACTTTTGACTTGATAGAGTCTTTTTGGGACTCAAGCCAGCTTAACTGCACATCCATAGATGCGTTAATGTCCAGTCCTTTTTTCAAAAACTTAGCTTGCTTTTTCTGTTTTCTTTCTAGGTACCAAGCAGATATTGTTCTGCTATTAAATGCATTTCCAGCCATTGCAAATTATTTGTCACTCTGTCTGTGTGCTCAAACAGCAGGGCTATTTTTGTGAGGGAGTGTGTGTGTGAATTCCAGGGGAGGCCCTTCTGTGTGTGTGTGTGTGTGTGTGGGGTGTGTGTGTGTGTGTGGTGTGTGTGTGTGTGTGTGTGTGTGTGTGTGTGTGTGTGTGTGTGTGTGTGTGTGTGTGTAAATTCCGGGGGAGGCCCTCCGCTTCTTTCCCTCTGCTTTTCTCCCTCTCCACCTGTTCTAATTCCTCAAGAACAAAGAAGGGTTTGGGGGAACAAAAATCAACTCTAATAATTTCTGTTTTCTTTTTTTGTTTGTTTGTCTTAACTCAGATCAATTTTATATATATATACATATATACATATAAATATATGTATATTTTAAAGTTGCTCTCAGATCAGTCTTTTCCTCCAAACATTGAACAGCTTTATTGTCAAAATCAGAATGCATGCAATTCTAGCTTCTTATTCCATTGATACCCTTCCTCTAAGGGTTCAATCCTCTGCGTATTTACGTTTTAGGGTTCTCTTTGTATACTGTACTGCCCAAACTCGGAGCACAGACCCGCCACTGTAAACCGCTATAAATCACTGCTTGTCACACTATCTTCGTCTTCTTCTGAAACGATTTTTCGTGTATTGGATATATTTTAGAGATAAATCTGCCCTTTATCACAGTCTCGCCACATTCCAACCACCATACAAGCTTATTGCTAAATCGCCTTACAGCTATTTCCAAAATTTGACTAAAGATGGTCTTTTTTCTAAAAAAGATCCACTTTCTAAAGTTTCTTCAAAAATGAAAAATACTTCCCCAGCATCATTCAATATTCAGAGGTTTACTGACCAGAGCAACTCAAATAAGCCACATCAAATTCTAATTATTTAAATTATTTTCCTTTTTCTGACACATATATTCATTGGCAAAACAACTGATACTTTAAATAACACCGTTCTTTTAAGCAGTTTCAGTCAATGTCTAATCATCAGGCAGACTCAGAATTATTTTTAGAATAAATTTAAAGTCTTACCTGAATGATTGAGACAAATGCCTGAAGATGCGATCCTGTTGTTCGTGACGCCAAATGTAGACTTGGAATTAAAGCCTCTTTTGTTTCCCCGTTATTATTTGATTTACGGGACCGGACACCAGTTATCTTGCCAAGAAAGATTTTTATTCTTATATGTCAGGAGAGAAACTTCAAGATGTTGTATTCATGCCAGGTCTATGCATGTGCGTGTTTCTCTGAGGTAGTACAGTAAGATTGAGCTTTTATACACCAAAGATATTCTTACAGCTTCCTTGTAAGGTAACAAAACATGTTGCTTTCTGTATGTTAAAAATGGAACTTATATGTCATACATACACGTGGTACATACACTCTCCATATTAAGAACTATCCTTGTTGTTTACATCTGTGATTCACTTGCATCAGTGGAACATGCTACACTGTACATACCCCATAGCAAAATATAGCTTCCCTCTGTCTGACATATGATCCAACTCATGGATCCATGCTATCTATAGTTCCCTCATGCATTCAAACTCATGCTTTTAAACTCCATAAGATAATACAACTGATTATGAATATTAATAAAGAATAATAATACAGATACATAATATTTTAATAATGAAATAATATTAAAAGATAAAATTTTAATCTTCAGTTCAGCTGTCTCAGATCTAGAATGGGTCTGAAGCCCCCATCTTTTTTCGGTACCAGAAAATATCTGCTGTATAAGCCCCCTTCGCTCTGAGCCTGAGAAAGGGGCTCTATGGCCCCCTTGCTCAGCAATTTCGCTATCTCGGCTCGAAGTAGATGAGATACTTCGTTTCTCACCGTAGTCTCGACGGGCGCCGTATAACGGCGGGGACGTCGTGCGAATTGTAGCGAGTAGCCTCTCTTTATAGTTTTCAGCACCCAGTCTGATACCCCGGGTAGCTTTGACCACGCTTCTGCGTGAATAGCTAGAGGTAGCATGCAGACCGGGCTCTGGCCGTGACCAGGCAACGGCTCGAGAGCTCCGGTACCCTGGGAACACAACGCCGTGCTTACAGCGTTCGAGGCGGGGGGCGCGCTGAACACAGCGGGCAGCCTGGCCGCGCTCAAATTCTCTACGGCGGGACGCACAGCGAGAGTGAGCGGGGCGAATCCCGTGGGATTCGGCGTGCTTGCGGGAGGATGTGGGCGCAAACCTACGGGCACATCTACTGCACTGTACACGCTTTCGGCCGGAGCCGATAGATTGTGTGTTGGTTTCGTTTTTACAGAAACCAAGGGACACGCGGCATGCAGCGTGAGCGGGCATTGTATGGGCGCATTCACTACATTGTTTGCACAATCGACCTGAGTCAGATTTATGTGTGCTAGCCTCGCACCGTGGCGGGCTGTGTCTGGGTGTGGGAATGGGCACTGGGGCGTGGGCATTCTTACAACACTCATAACACCATCGGCCGTGGCCGGCATACCAGAAAATACACTCTTTATTGGATTTATCTGGGTAGCCATAAAAACGGCTTTTGTGTGCAGGCAAGCGGGCTGAGACACCGGCTGCTTCACTGCTAAATACACTGGCACAGTCACATCGCAAGGAACTGAACGAGCGAATCGTTTCGGTGGGGAACCGGCCGCAGCGGGATCCGAACACCGTCGCTTTCTTAGAGTGGCTAGGAAAGCTTCGAGGCCTCGGGCTTGAGCTCAATCTTCGGCCGGGGCCCGCGCTGAGCGGGGCGGCGTCCAGCAGAGCGAGAGCGCGGTCTCTGATCCCGGGCCTGGCGGCGCTGTGTAGCGGCGGCTGCGGGCGATGCAGGCCGAGGCTGCGAGCTGCGAGCAGACGGCTGCTTAGAGCGACCTGCAGCGGAGCTCGAGCGCTTCGGGAGGAAGTGCTTCATGGCCTGCGAAGTCTTCTGCTCCTCAGAGAATCTGTCCGCGAAATCCTTGACGGCAGATCCGAAGAGGCCCGCAGGGGAAATGGGCGCGTCGAGGAATACAGAGCGCTCAGCTTCCATCATCTCAGACAGCGTCAACCACAGATGTCTCTCGGCAACGGTGAGAGAGGCCATATTCCGCCCCATGGCCTGAGCAGCGGCTTTAGCGGTGCGTAGAGCAAGGTCCGTAGCGCCTCGTAAATCCGCCACATTGACAGCACCCGGACCTTCCTCGTCCAATTTAAGGAGAAGGTCGGCCTGGTAAATCTGCAAGATCGCCATAGTATGCAGCGCTGAGACCGCCTGTCCAGCGGCTGTGTAAGCACGCCCGTGCAGCGATGAAGTCACCCGGCAGGCTTTAGAGGGAAGCGTCGTCTGCGCGCGCCGTCCCGCAGAGGGCGGGCAGAGATGCGACGCGACCGCCGCCTCCACAGGAGGAATGGAGAGATATCCTTTATCTCCCGCGCCGGTGACAGAAGAAAAGGCCGCAGAGGTGGAAGTGCGCAGCCTGGCGGAGAACAGGGCGGTCCATGACTTGGCGACTTCGTCGTGGAGCTCAGGGAGGAAGGGGGCGGCCCTAGACTTAGACGGGGCTTCGTCCTTCTTGAGAAAGCGCCCGTCAAGTCTGTTGCGCGGCGGCAAGGCAGGCGCCTCCCACTCGAGGCCGATGCTCTCCACGGCCTGGGTGAGCAGACGCATCAGCTCAGCCTCAATGCCGGGTCTCTTCCCAGAGGGTTGGCTAGACACGTCAGCGGGGGGGAGGTCCACAGAACTCGCCCAATCCTCGCTATCAGAAGCCACAAGAGAGCATACCTCAGCAGGCTCGTCCAGCTCGGGAGCGGAAGCGGCGGCAGACGGCGGGCGCTGTCCGTCCGGGAGCGACTCAAGTGAAGCCGGCGAAGCAGACGGGCGAACCGGCGAGCTTTGGCGGGCTGGAGAAGGCTCGGGAGCGCGCTGGGCGCGACGCTTCTTACGGCGCGGCACAGAAGGCTGGGACGCGGGCTCAGAGAACGACGCCAGGCGAGTCCTCAGAGTCACCATAGGCAGAAGTTCGCAGTGCGGGCATCCACCATCCGCGAGCGCGATAGCCGCGTGCTCATGACCCAGGCAGGACACACAGATGACGTGACGGTCCTCATCACTGAGTTGGGAGCGGCACGAGCCACAGAAAGGCATCTTTAAAAAGACGCAGCTCTTTTAGAACAGATAAATGGGTGTTGCGTCACGTAAGCAAACACACACACACACTTAGCAGAGTAAAAGGATATAGTACGCCGGAAAGCGCAGCAGGTACGGCAGTTGAAGGCGGCTGGGCCAGCGACTTCAGAAGATGGCACGTCCCGCTGAGAAGGCTACAAGTCAACGGCGCGGCTTCTCACTCTGGATCCCGCGATGCGTGAGCTTCGCGTTAAGAATAAAAAATCAGAGGAAATACAGCTATCGAGGGGGTATTTATAGGGCGAGACCACGCCTATACTGGCGGGACATGACGAAATGAGCGCGAAGCGTCCTCATTCGTCATTACGTCACGCAGTGCCTCACTCGATAGGCTGCAGCTTTTCCAGCGAGGCAGCCAATGGGCGCGCGAGCTGTCTCGCCCTTGTCTGCTTGCTGCTGCAAAAGCGTTTTGCATGTTTAAAAAATTAAGGATAATTTTTGGCTTCAATATCTCGAGGAAAGAGTATTTCCCCATAGCGTAAGATATTACGCAGTACGAGAGATACTCTCGTAAGAGAACCACTTTTAGCAGTAGATTAATTCTCAATTTTTCACTTTAAACCGCATTTCTTAAACATATTTCTCAAAAACTACAACCCATTTAGACCCATAAAACACAGAACAATGTATATTATGGCTGATCAATAATTCACTCACCAAGAACGGGTGTTAATCAATCGGAAACAAATCCTAGACAAGCTAGGAAACTAGGACAGATGCGATCCTCTGCTGAATCCGCAGGATTTCTTATCCAATATTGTATTTTTCAGAATCTACATGCATTTCTCTTCACGCGGCTGTTTCACTCACGCGGCCGTTTCACTCGCGCTTTCTCTGTGACAACTTTTTTTTCTCACTTCACTCTCGCGCTAGTCATGACGCGGCAGTTGAGGGCGGGGCTAATTCGAATAAATCGAATTCATTTCTTTTTTAGTTTGTCACATTTACATGTTTTATTATTCACATTCAATCTTATTTCCATTAAAATAAAAGTAATAAATTACTTATAAAACCTAACTTCTGTCTTTTTTCTTCCTTCTCTCATAGGTTTGGTGTGTGCTCTAGTAACCTGGGTTACAATTAGCCTAAAAAAAAGTTTACAGTTTTGAACGATGTAGGCTACTCTACTCTTATCTGTATGACCAAAAAAAATCACGTATAGCCTATTAAGTTATTTTAGCTGTTATGAGAAAAATAAATCAAATGAACGCGCTGCCTCGTTTGTCAAAAACTTTACTTAAAACCATGTTTTTAAAAACTCTATGTAGGCTATAGGGAATAAAACAAATATAGATATATATAGGCCTATATATCTTTTTTTTATACAAAACTGCTTTTGAACAATTGGTATTATTAGCTACAGATCTAAAGTCGTTCTGTTGGATAGCCTATTTGTTCCTTAGTGTAAAATGGAAATGCATGGTAATATTATTTTATAAATATAAGCAAAAAAAAATATGGTGTAACAGAGTTTTAGAACTAAACAAATCTGCATTAATAGCCTACAAAAATATATATTTTTTACAGAAGTCCATGTTTGTTCAGGATTTGAATGAATGTCTTCTGATTGATGAACCGTCAGCTCTACCACTCGGCCATGTCGAAGCTCACTGAGAAAAGCCCAAACGTTTATTTCACCAGTGTGTGTTCCCTCAAATGAGTGAGAACGTTTTGTTGTTAGCCTATTGTGAGTGTAGCCTACTTTACATGAATAAAATATACTTTACAAATATAAACCTACAGTTTTAAAATATGATATCCTATCTGTATGACCAAAAATAACGAAGTAGGCTATAGCCTATTAAGTTATTTTAGCAGAAAAATAAATTCAAGTGAACGCGCTGCTGCGTTTGTCGAACTCTAATTCAATGGCAGAAGAAAACCCCATTTTAGAATACGCACTAGGCGTGGTGTGTCAAAATACTTAATTATAAACTTCAATATTTCGTTCAAAACCACATCAAAACGCTTTGTGACATTTTAAAAAGCCGTGAATGTATTAATGTCATTGGAACCAGGATCGTAACTGAAATGCGCTGCATGTTATCTCTCAATACAGGAGCAGAAGCGCTGGTTCAGATTTTATTGTTTGTTGTTTAAACGCACCTTGCTTAACCATGTTTTTTAAAATTATTTCTGCATATGGAAAGAATTCCAGTCCTGCTGTCTGCTGTCCTGTCCGTGAAGTTTTTTGTTTGTTTGTTTGTTTGTTTGTTTGTTTTTTAACAGAACTGTTTTTGAAGACGTAAATTCAGTCAATCTGTTGGATGAGATTTGTTCCTTAGTGTAAAATGGAAATGCATGGTAATTATATAAAAAACATTTTAATTCGGGTTTCGAACCCGTGTCTTTGTACTGCTTAAACCTTCAGCTCTACCACTCGACCACAAGTTTGGTTGTTCGCGTCAGTGTGCCCACAAACGACAGATGCACTCTTCAATATTCTCATTCCTCAATAGTATAACATCATTGATTGCACCTAATTTATTTTCACTGACTGCGAGATAGGCCTCTTTTAAATTTTGATTCATAAAATGTTCTGCTCTAAAAGTTTGCTATATTCTATTTAAAATGTAGGCTACTTTTACTACGTTTTGCTTTCGCTAAATGTCCCTTTGCATGGAAAGAGCATGTGCTCTCAGCTAACAGGTATGCCTAACTCACACTTCCCTCTTCCTTTTACACTCTTGTCTAGAGATAAGGGTTCCCTAGTGCCCTCTAATGGCCTGGAGTAAAATTGCAACTCTCATTCACCATAGGAGACAGGTGACAGTTTACTAGAACTGTTACACACCCCCCTCTCAAAAGAAGGCCTGACCTGGCCGTAAAACTTTTTCAGATTTTCTACATGGTATGTCTCAACTTGCTTAGGTTCGGTTAACAGCTCAACTCTGTAGTTTACCTTATTCAACTGTTTCAAAACTCTGGCAGGCCCATGCCACTTAGGAGCTAGTTTGGCCATAAAGAGCTAGTTTGGCCTTGCATGAGACAACGGGTGAGTACGAACCCAGACGAGTTCCCCTTCCTGGAAGGTCTCCTGCCTCCTCTTCAGGTTGTAGTACCTCTGTTGTCTGCTCTGGGCTTTCACAACATTCTCCTTTACTCTCTCCAGAAGTGACTGCTGACGTTCAACAACTTCATACGCAGATTGGTCGGGATCAGGCGAACGATATTGAAACAATTCAAGGGGTCCCTTCAACTTGCGTCCTAGAGCGATTTCCGCTGGGGTATACTTCGTACTCTCCTGCCAAGCTGAATTGATCGCAAACCTGAACTCATGGATCCATTGGTCCCAATTCCGATGATTGTCCTTGACATATGATGCAATCATGGTCTTAAGAGTTTTGTTTACCCTTTCTGTCAGGTTAGTCTGTGGATGGTATGCAGTGGTAAGTTTTTGAATGACACCCCATTGTCTACAGGTAGCGTTCAGAAGTTGTGAAGTAAATTGTGGTCCTCGGTCTGATACCAAATATGTAGGTACCCCCCAACGGGTAAAGATATCTTTGATAAGGATGTTAGTTATCAAAGGTGTCTTGGCCGACCGCAAAGGGAACACCTCGACCCATTTGCTACAGTAATCCACAGACACCAGTAAATACTCATTCAACTTCTTGCTCCTTGGAAATGGCCCCATAAGATCAATGCCAATCATATATCCAGGTTCTTTTACCGGAGTAGACTGAAGGGTTCCAGAAAGTTTGGATATACGTGGCTTGTATTGTTGACAGGTTTGGCATTGTTTGCAGTGATCCCACACATCTCGCTGGATTTCTGGCCAGTACCCCACGTTGAGTAGTCTACGCAATGTTTTCATGCGTCCCAGATGCCAACTTAAAGGATTGTCATGTGCAAACTGGAGAAACTGCTGCCGGAGATCCTTTGGGATGACTACTTGCAAAGTATGACCCTCCTGACTTTCAGGGACACATCTGAACAGAAAACTGTTCTGTACAACATAATGGATACGTTGGGGATCGATAGGGTTAAGCTTTGCTTCATCCCACAGAGGCTGCAATGATTGATCACTTTTTTGACTTCGACCGAGTTCTTCCCAGTTGATCGATAAGTCTCCACTAACATCCTTTGCCTGGCATACCGCAACACTTCCCAGTGGCTCTCCCTCAGGCATTGCACGGGACAACGAATCAGGCACAACATTACATCTCCCTTTCCGGTACCTGACAGTAAAGTCAAATCCCTGGAGTCGAATAGCCCACCTAGTAAGTCTCGATGTTGGACGAGGATGGTTGAATACCCAAGTGAGTGCGGCATGATCAGTAAGAACTTCAAAGGGTTGCCCTTCTAGATACTGTCGCCATTTCTCAACTGCCCAGACGACAGCGAGGCACTCCTTCTCTGAAACGGCATATGTCTTTTCAGCTCCTTGAAGCAGACGGGATGCATAAGCGATGACATGTTCTCCCTTTTCCGAATCCTGAGTCAGTACAGCCCCAAGTCCTAAATCGCTAGCATCAGTCTGCACTTTAAAGGATCTACTTGAGTCTGGGGGCACCAGAACCGGGGCCTTTTGCAGGGCATCCTTCAAATCTTCAAAAGAATGTTGGCACTCGTTAGTCCAGTTCCATGGTACACCTTTCCTTTTAAGTGCATGAAGCGGAGCAGCACGTTCTGAAAAACATGGAATAAATCGGTGATACCACCCAGCAAGACCTAGGAATTGCTCAACTCCCTTACTGTTTTTAGGCACAGGAAAATTCTTGACAGCATCCACTTTGGAATCCTCTGTCTTGATGCCTTCAGCTGAAATGACATGTCCTAGGAAAGTCAGTGATTTCCTTACCAATTTACATTTCCCAAGGTTAAGGGTTAGGCCAGCCGATTCCAGTATTCCATATATGAAAATGGAGGCGTTCTTATATGGTCAGTAAGGAAGCTTGGCTGTCCATCTAGTGACAAAGTTTGTTACTGCACCCAAATAAAATCTTACTGAAAGCTCATTTTTTGAGATATCAATTTAAAATTGGGAACACAATTTGTCCATAGGTCTATTACAAAGCATTATTGAATTACAACCATTTAAGTTTGGATAGTGATTTTCATGTCTATGCGAAAAAAAGGGAGGGGAGGGGAGGGGAGAATGGGTGAGGTGTGGTGACAGTTAAAGGGTTAACTGCTCAAGATGCACAGTCAACGAACTCGACTTGGATTACTGCTTTTTAAATCTGAGATAATAGACAGTCAACCGAAAAAAGATGGAATTACTTTTACCATTTAGGTTAGCCTACTTTGTACGGACGTTAGCGAACTTTGTGCTATATGAATTTGAGTAAGATCTGACATGAACACCTGCAAGAAGGAAATATGGCTCAAACACGTATGGATTGTTGTGGATACATCAGATGACGTGCATTGCTATGGATTATGGATTTTCCATGGATTGTATCGGATTGCATGGAAAGGTAGGATGCCTGTGTATTTAATAATTAGTTTTTGGCGTCTCTGAACGTTAGCGCTAATTTACGTGACACAGATTAAATTTAGCTAACGTTAGCTCCGGGCTGTCACTGACATTGACAGATCTGAACTAATCGCCCTGAGCGAAAAACAACATTTATGACAACCTATTAGCTTGCATACCGTATGGCTTGTTCACCTTGCTTTGTTTCTGATTGCATAGTTAGCAGTTTGTCTGGCAAAGTTGGTGGTATGTTGTTCTCGCAAACTAGCTGAATTAAGCAGAATGCAATCGAAAATGTATCATGTTTATAATACATTTTTTGGTATGTTCTTACCAAAGATGTGTCGTGTGTATGTTACGTGGTTTGAGAGCGGCAAAATTTGACAGTATGACAAAGCCAGAGTGTACAGTAACATCACAGCGGCACCGTAACATCTCTCTTGATGCCAGGCTAAACAAAGTCAGAACACCTTAACTCAACTTCAGCGTGCTGGAACAAAGGCAAAGAGCCGTAACTGCTGTTACGGCGTTCTGCTGTGGTTTCTCATATGGTTTTGGATGTTACGGTTGTCATAGCCCTTTATTTTCTCGTTAAAACAATCAAACTGACTCACGATATTTATTCACATGATAAAGGAGGTCTCAAATACCAGAAAAATGACATTAACTCATTTTTGACCAAACATGATGTTACGGTGTTTTGCCTTTGTAGGGCAGAATACATAAATATGATTTGTATATATTCTTATATTTTAAATAATTAGGGGCCAAGCACCGAAGGTGCGGAGGCACCTATTGTATCTGTTCCGGTTCTTATTATTATTATTAGGGGCCAAGCACCGAAGGTGCGGGCACCTATTGTATCTGTTCCGGTTCTTATTATTATTATTATTATTATTCTGCTTCTTCTTCTTCCGACTGGGCGTCTATGGCAGCCCATAGAACCGTTTGCGGGAAAGTTGTTTTGGTTTGACATTCTGATAGAGGACAGTCCCAACATTAAGTACACCAATTTTGGTGTCTCTAAGTCATTCCCTCTAGCGCCACCACCTGTCCAAAGTTTCACTTTTATTATGCTAATAACTTTTGAACCGTAAGGCCTATCATCAAAATTCTTTTTTCCCCTTGTTCCTGAGCTCATGCCAATTCGATTGCACCCTATGACGTCATTTTCCGTCATAATAATTTGGCCGCCATCTTGAATTTTCAGAAAAACCTACTTTTTCGAACTCCTCCTAGGCCGATGCTCCGATTTTCACCAAAATTGCACCAGATCATCTTCAGACAGTGGGGACAAAAAGTTATGGAATTCAAGTTGATTCGCTTAAAAGTTTTTGAATGACGTGCAAAATAATTTTACGTAGAGATTGCGAAAACAAACTTAAGGCTGTATCTCCGCAACGCTTTATCGTATTCAGACCAAACTTGGTACAAGTCATCACAAGCATGACCTGAGGCAACATGCAGCGTTTCGGCGCAGCGCCACCTACTGGTCCGGAGATATGAAAAATGGTTATTTTTGCTCATAACTCCTGAACGGTTTGTTCAAAAATCATAAAAGTGGCCTCGTTAGATTCAGGGCGTCATACCGAGTCGACTGATATCCAATTTTCCCAGATCGGCCATTTTGTCTGTCGGCCATTTTGAATTATGTGCTAAAATGCTGTATTTTCTGAACGCATGAACGAATTGTTACGAAACTCGGTATGGGTCATCAGTACGATGCCCTGAAAGAGCCTGAGAAGTTTCGAAACAGCACCACCTAGTGGTGAACTTTTTTTTTCAAATGCTTATAACTTTGGGTGTGGTCGACTTATTTTCACGAGAGTCATCTTTTTGAGCTCCTGAATCGTTGCCGAGTCCAACGATACCAAACATGCTGGGTTTCGTCTTACGGTTTGTGTAGCGTTGCGATTTAGCGCGAAAAAAACATTTGGCTATATCTTCGAAACCGCTTGTCCGATCGAGACGAAACCACCGCCAGAAGTTTGGAAACATAGGTCGATAGGCTATACGCTAATGCCCAAATGCGAAAATATTGATAGTAAGGGGTAGTAAAATTCAAACAAAGTCACGTGTCAGTCATTTTTTACGTGTTTTTTCATATAAGTGTCTATAACTCTGAAGTGAATTGAGATATTTTCACCAAAATTGACACACATACGTATGGGCTCACTCTGAGGACACATAAAAAAAATTGTGGGACTGAGCCTCTTGGTGGCGCTATAATAGAACAAAACATGAAATTCCCATTGACTTCAATAGAGTTTTGTGAAATAAAATGCTATACTAAACAAATGCATTGATGTAATATTAAGAAACTCAGAATGTGCCAACAACACCATCCCCTGAAGGTACTAAAAATATTTCGAAACAGCGCCACCTTGTGGTCAAAAGATATAATAAAATTTCCAAAAAGGCTAATAACTTTTGAATAAATCTGCCTGTTGAAATGCCACTGGTCTTAATAGATTCCTTGGGTCAAGCTGAGAACATAGATACCAGGTTTTCCTTATTTGGCCGAACTTCCTGTCCGCCATCTTGATTTTCAGTCAAAACCTACTTTTTCGAACTCCTCCTAGACCGTTTTTTCCGATTTTCACCAAAATCGAATCGTATCATCTCCAGACCGTGCCGACTAAAAGTTATAGATTTCGTGTCGATAGATGAAACCGTTTTCGTATACCGCAGCAGCAAATTTGAGGCATGCTGCCAAAATGACTATTAAGTGTTTAACATTGCAATGCCTTGACATTTTGACACCAAACTTTGTATGTGTCATTGTCACCTCACCCTGACCACATCACATCAATTTGCTAACTGCGCCACCTATTGGTCGAAAGTGATACTCCATTAAATCATATTTTTATTTAGAGTTTCTATGATTTTTCAGCCATTTCGCCTACAATTGTCTTTAAATGTCTTTAATTGCTCATTGTTGCAGTTGGTCTGACACTTTCAGCAATGTTGGCATGTCTTGTCGTCTTATGCTGCTTGGCCCCGATAATGGCTGCTTGCAGCTATATTTAGGGGCCAAGCACCGAAGGTGCGAGGCACCTATTGTATCTGTTCCGGTTCTTATTATTAGGGGCCAAGCACCGAAGGTGCGGTGGCACCTATTGTATCTGTTCCCGTTCTTATTATTATTCTTCTTCCGACTGGGTGTCTATGGCAGCCCATAGAACCGTTTGCGGGAAAGTTATGAAATTTGGTACACTGATAGAGGACAGTCTGAAAAGTCACCAGAGCAAATTTGGAGTCTCCAACTCAATCCCTCTAGCGCCACCAACTGTCCAAAGATTTACTCATGTTTATGCTTATAACTTTTGAACCATAATGGCTAGAATCACAAATCCTTTGTCCTCTTATTCCTTGGCTCATGCCGATTCGATTGCACCCTATGACGTCATTTTCCGTCACGACAATTTGTCCGCCATTTGTAATTATCCGAAAAAGCTACTTTTTCGAACTCCTCCTAGGCCGTTGTTCCGATTCTCACCAAAATTGAACCAGATCATCTCCAGACCGTGCTGACAAAAAGTTATGGAATTCATAAAAACGCTGCAAGTTGTTCTCGAATACCACGCAAATTAATTTTAAGTAGCGCTTGCGAAAACAGACATAAGGCTGTATCTCCGCAACGCTTTATCGTATTCAAACCAAACTTGGTACATGTCATTACAAGCATGACTTGAGGCTACATGCTGCGTTTCGGCGCAGCGCCACCTACTGGTCCAGAGATACGAAAAATTGCTATTTTTGCTCATAACTACTGAACAGTTTGTCCAAAAATAATAAAGTTGGTCTTGTTAGATTCAGGGCGTCATGCCGAGTCGACAGATATCCAATTTTCCCAGATCGGCCATTTTGGCTGTCGGCCATTTTGAATTATGTGCTAAAATGCTGTATTTTATGAACGCATGAACGAATTGTTACGAAACTCGGTATGGGTCATCAGTACGATACCCTGAAGGATCCTGAGAAGTTTCGAAACAGCGCCACCTAGTGGCAAAATTGATTTTTCAAATGCTGATAACTCTGGTTGTGTTCGACGTATTTTCACGGGAGTCATCTCGTTGGGATCCTGAATCCTTGCCGAGTCCACAGATACCAAATATGCTTAGGTTTTGTTTACGGTTTGTGTAGCGTTGTGATTTAGCGCTTAAAAAACATTTGCCGATATCTTCGAAACCGCTTGTCCGATCGAGACGAAACCACCGCCAGAAGTTTGGAAACATAGGTCGATAGGCTATACGCTAATGCCCAAATGCAAAAATATTGATAGTAAGGGGTAGTAAAATCCAATCAAAGTCACGTGTCAGTCATTTTTTATGTGTTTATTCACATAAATGTATATAACTCCAAAACTAAATGAGATATTTTCACCAAATTTTACACACACATGTATGGGCTCACTTTGAGGTCACATAAAAAAAATGGTGGGATTGAGCCTCTTGGTGGCGCTATAATAGAACGTAACATGCTATTCTTAACGAATGCATTGGTGTAACATTACAAAACTCAGCATGTGCCATCAGCACCATGCCCTGAAGGTACTCAAAACATTTCGAGACAGCGCCACCTTTTGGTCAAAAGTTATAACATAATTTCTAAAAACTTTTGAATAAATCTGCGTATTTTAATGCCACTGGTCTTAAGGTTTGTCATTGTCACCAGACTCTGACCACATCACATCGTTTTTGTAACTACGCCACCTATTGGTCAAAAGTGGTCGACAGCAGCCATATCAGCCTGTAGCCCAAGACTGGTTGCCCACTGAAGCTAAGCAGGGCTGAGCCTGGTTAGTACCTGGATGGGAGACCTTCTGAGAAAACCAGGTTGCTGCTGGAAGAGGTGTTAGAGAGGCCAGCAGGGGGTGCTATCCCTGTGGTCTGTGTGGGTCCTAACACCCCAGTATAGTGATGGGGACACTATACTGTCAAATATAGCACCGTCCTTCGGATGAGACGTTAAACCGAGGCCCTGACTCTCTGCGGTCATTAAAAATCCCAGGATGTCTTTCGAAAGAGTAGGGGTGTAACCCCGGCATCCTGGCCAAATTTGCCCCTTGGCCTCTGTCCATCATGGCCTCCTAATCATCCCCATATACTGATTGGCTTCATCACTGTCTCCTCTCTACCAGTAAGCTGGTGTGTGGTGAGCGTTCTGGCGCAATATGGCTGCCGTCGCATCATCCAAGTGGATGCTGCACACTGGTGGTGGTTGAGGAGATTCCCCCCTTCTATGTAAAGCGCTTTGAGTGCCTAGAAAAGCGCTATATAAATATAATGAATTATTATTATTATTATTATTAAAAGTGATAATCCATTAAATCACATTTTTTGTTAATTAGTGTGATTTTTAAGCCATTTTGCCTAAATTAATCTTTAAATGTCTTAAATTGCTCCTTGCTGCAGTTGGTCTGACACATGTTGACATGTCTTGTCGTCTTCTTTGCGCTTGGCCCCGGTTATTGCTGCTTGCAGCTATATTTATTATTATTATTATTCTGCTTCTTCTTCTTCCGACTGGGCGTCTATGGCAGCCCATAGAACCGTTTGCGGGAAAGTTGTTTTGGTTTGGCATTCTGATAGAGGACAGTCCCAACATTAAATACACCAATTTTGGTGTCTCTAAGTCATTCCCTCTAGCGCCACCACCTGTCCAAATTTTCACTTTTATTATGCTAATAACTTTTGAACCGTAAGGCCTATCAACAAAATTCTTTTTTCCTCTGATTCCTGAGCTCATAACGATTCGATTGCACCCTATGACGTCATTTCCCGTCATGCAAATTTTTCCGCCATTTTGAATTTTCAGAAAAACCTACTTTTTCGAACTCCTCCTAGGGCGATGCTCCGATTTTCACCAAAATTGCACCAAATCATCTTCAGGCAGTGGGGACAAAAAGTTATGGAATTCAAGTTGATTCGTCAAATCGTTTTTGAATAACGTGCAAACTAATTTTACGTAGCGCTTGCGAAAACAAACTTAAGGCTGTATCTCCGCAACGCTTTATCGTATTCAGACCAAACTTGGTACATGTCATCACAAGCATGACCTGAGGCAACATGCAGCGTTTCGGCGCAGCGCCACCTACTGGTCCGGAGATATGAAAAATGGTTATTTTTGCTCATAACTCCTGAACGGTTTGTCCAAAAATCATAAAAGTGGCCTCGTTAGATTCAGGGCGTCATACCGAGTCGACTGATATCCAATTTTTCCATATCAGCCATTTTGTCTGTCGGCCATTTTGAATTATGTGCTAAAATGCTGTATTTTCTGAACGCATGAACGAATTGTTACGAAACTCGGTATGGGTCATCAGTACGATGCCCTGAAAGAGCCTGAGAAGTTTCGAAACAGCGCCACCTAGTGGTGAACTTTTTTTTTCAAATGCTTATAACTTTGGGTGTGGTCGACTTATTTTCACGAGAGTCATCTTTTTGAGCTCCTGAATCGTTGCCGAGTCCAACGATACCAAACATGCTGGGTTTCGTCTTACGGTTTGTGTAGCGTTGCGATTTAGCGCGAAAAAAAACATTTGGCTATATCTTCGAAACCGCTTGTCCGATCGAGACGAAACCACCGCCAGAAGTTTGGAAACATAGGTCGATAGGCTATACGCTAATGCCCAAATGCGAAAATATTGATAGTAAGGGGTAGTAAAATTCAAACAAAGTCACGTGTCAGTCATTTTTTACGTGTTTTTTCATATAAGTGTCTATAACTCTGAAGTGAATTGAGATATTTTCACCAAAATTGACACACATACGTATGGGCTCACTCTGAGGACACATAAAAAAAATTGTGGGACTGAGCCTCTTGGTGGCGCTATAATAGAACAAAACATGAAATTCCCATTGACTTCAATAGAGTTTTGTGAAATAAAATGCTATACTAAACAAATGCATTGATGTAATATTAAGAAACTCAGAATGTGCCAACAACACCATCCCCTGAAGGTACTAAAAATATTTCGAAACAGCGCCACCTTGTGGTCAAAAGTTATAATAAAATTTCCAAAAAGGCTAATAACTTTTGAATAAATCTGCCTGTTGAAATGCCACTGGTCTTAATAGATTCCTTGGGTCAAGCTGAGAACATAGATACCAGGTTTCCCTTATTTGGCCGAACTTCCTGTCCGCCATCTTGATTTTCAGTCAAAACCTACTTTTTCGAACTTCTCCTAGACCGTTTTTCCGATTTTCACCAAAATCGAATCGTATCATCTCCAGACCGTGCCGACTAAAAGTTATGGATTTCGTGTCGATAGATGAAACCGTTTTCGTATAGCGCAGCAGCAAAGTTAAGGCATGCTGCCAAAATGACTATTAAGTGTTTAACATTGCAATGCCTTGACATTTTGACACCAAACTTTGTATGTGTCATTGTCACCTCACCCTGACCACATCACATCAATTTGCTAACTGCGCCACCTATTGGTCGAAAGTGATACTCCATTAAATCATATTTTTATTTAGAGTTTCTATGATTTTTCAGCCATTTCGCCTACAATTGTCTTTAAATGTCTTTAATTGCTCATTGTTGCAGTTGGTCTGACACTTTCAGCAATGTTGGCATGTCTTGTCGTCTTATGCTGCTTGGCCCCGATAATGGCTGCTTGCAGCTATATTTATTATTATTATTATTCTTCTTCTTCCGACTGGGGGTCTATGGCAGCCCATAGAACCGTGTCCGGGAAAGTTGTTTTGGTTTGACATTCTGATAGAGGACAGTCCCAACATTAAGTACACCAATTTTGGTGTATCTAACTCATTCCCTCTAGCGCCACCAACTGTCCAAAGTTTCACTCACATTTATGTGAATAACTTTTGAACCGTAAGGCCTATCAACAAAATTCTTTTTTCCTCTGATTCCTGAGCTCATGGCGATTCGATTGCACCCTATGACGTCATTTTCCGTCATGCAAATTTTTCCGCCATTTTGAATTTTCAGAAAAACCTACTTTTTCGAACTCCTCCTAGGGCGATGCTCCGATTTTCACCAAAATTGCACCAGATCATCTTCAGACAGTGGGGACAAAAAGTTATGGAATTCAAGTTGATTCGCTTAAAAGTTTTTGAATGACGTGCAAAATAATTTTACGAAGAGCTTGCGAAAACAAACTTAAGGCTGTATCTCCGCAACGCTTTATCGTATTCAGACCAAACTTGGTACAAGTCATCACAAGCATGACCTGAGGCAACATGCAGCGTTTCGGCGCAGCGCCACCTACTGGTCCGGAGATATGAAAAATGGTTATTTTTGCTCATAACTCCTGAACGGTTTGTCCAAAAATCATAAAAGTGGCCTCGTTAGATTCAGGGCGTCATACTGAGTCGAGTGATATCCAATTTTCCCAGATCGGCCATTTTGTCTGTCGGCCATTTTGAATTATGTGCTAAAATGCTGTATTTTCTGAACGCATGAACGAATTGTTACGAAACTCGGTATGGGTCATCAGTACGATGCCCTGAAGGAGCTTGACAAGTTTCGAAACAGCACCACCTAGTGGTCAAAAGTTATAAAGAAATTTCCAAAAAGGCTAATAACTTTTGAATAAATCTGCCTGTTGAAATGCCACTGGTCTTAATAGATTCCTTGGGTCAAGCTGAGAACATAGATACCAGGTTTTCCTTATTTGGCCGAACTTCCTGTCCGACATCTTGATTTTCAGTCAAAACCTACTTTTTTGAACTCCTCCTAGACCGTTTGTCCGATTTTCACCAAAATCGAATCGTATCATCTCCAGACCGTGCCGATTAAAAGTTATGGATTTCGTGTCGATTGACGAAACCGTTTTCGTATAGCGCAGCAGCAAAGTTGAGGCATGCTGCCAAAATGACTATTAAGTCTTTATCTCTGCAATGCCTTGACATTTTGACACCAAACATTGTATGTGTCATTGTCACCTCACTCTGACCACATCACATCAATTTGGTAACTGCGCCACCTATTTGTCAAAAGTGATAAACCATTAAATCATCTTAAAAGTTACTGTATATGTGATTTTTTTAGCCATTTATCCAAGTTCTCTTAAAATGTCTTTAATTGCTCCTTGCTGCAGTTGGTCTGCCACTCCCACCCATGATGGCATCTGTTGCCGCTTCTTGCGCTTGGCCCCGGTAATGGCTGCTTGCAGCTATATTTTATACGTGTATTTAAAAATGCATTAAAAATGGGTTCAATAGTACTAAAAGGGATAACAAAATAATAAAAAAATAAAGCTGAAATAGTATGTTAAAAGCATATTTTAGTTAATCTTAAGTGTGTGTCAAAATAGCACAGTTGAGTACACTTAGTTGATCTTAAGTTTATCTTAAGAAGTACTAAAGTTAAGCTTTTAGTATATTAAGTACAAAATTAGTGCGCGAAAATAGAGCACTTTAAGTACATTATGGAAGTGTACTAAGTGCACTTAAATAATGTGTTTTAGTGTTCTTTTTTTGACAAAGGAATACACCTTAAGTATAATATATACATATTTATAATGTATTATTATTATATTTTAAATAATGTATTAGTATAATTAAAATGCATTAAAAATGGGTTTTAGATATACTAAAAGTGGTAAGAAAATATATTTTTTTAAAGGTTGAAATAGTATATTAAAAAATATATTTAAGTTCATCTTCAGTGTGTGTCAAAATAGCACAGTTGAATACACTTAGTTGATCTTAAGTTTATCTTAAGAAGTACTAAAGTTAAGCTTTTAGTATATTAAGTGCAAAATTAGTGCGTGAAAATAGAGCACTTTAAGTACATTATGGAAGTGTACTAAGTGCACTTAAATGTATTTTAGTGTACTTTTTTGACAAACGAATACACCTTAAGTATAATATATATATATTTATAATATATTATTATTATATTTTAAATAATTTATTAGTATAATTAAAATGCATTAAAAATGGGTTTTAGATATACTAAAAGTGGTAACAAAATACATTTTTTTAAAGGTTGAAATAGTATATTAAAAATATATTTAAGTTCATCTTCAGTGTGTGTCAAAATAGCACAGTTGAGTACACTTAGTTGATCTTAAGTTTATCTTAAGAAGTACTAAAGTTAAGCTTTTAGTATATTAAGTACAAAATTAGTGTGCGAAAATAGAGCACTTTAAGTACATTATGGAAGTGTACTAAGTGCACTTAAATAAAATGTATTTTAGTGTACTTTTTTCTGAGGCATGGGAAAACCATCCAGTGGGGTTTTGGCATTCAGTGCTCGAAAATCCACACAGAAACGTATACCCCCATCCTTCTTAGGCACTAGAACTACTGGAGCTGCCCACGGGGAGACAGATGGTCGTATTATACCTTTATTCAGCATGGATTTGACTTCCTCATCAATGAAGTTTTGCTTATTGATTGGGACGGGGTATGCTCTTTTCCGTACTGGAACAGGGTCATTAGTTATAATCTGGTGCTTAATGATAGAAGTTTTACCTAATGTATCTGTACAGACAGTTGGCCAATTAAACAGCAACCCCTCTAAACTCCTCTTCTCTGTACGGGAGGCATCCGCAAGACCCACCAACTCCCTAATGGCAGCGGTGGTATCGCTAGATACTTGCACTATCGGCAGTGCACAGTGCAGGTTAAGTGATGATGGTTGGTCATAACAAGAAAAAGGATGTACTGTTTCTTTCTCTCCAGGCAATGAATATGTGGAGGAGTCAAAATCTAACTTGACTCTGCATGTTACCAGGAACTCAAGGCCTAATATGAGCTGAAAGGCTAAGTCCTCATCTCTCATGATGAATAGTCGCACTGGGTTTGTGCATCCTTGCAGGGAACACTCCCAAGTAACTTCACCCAATGCCCTCTGGACATGTCCATTGGCAAGGGTAAATGTCTGTCCCCGACTAGACCGCCAAGACTCAGTCTCATCCTTCCATCTCCTCCACAATGACTCCTGGATTAATGAATAGGAGCTGCCTGTATCCAGGATGGCTTCACAAGACTGGCCACGCAAAATTATAGTCAAGGTTAGAAGTTTGACATTACCTCTGGTCACTAACACCATGCTGTGACTTCCGGGCTTTCCTCTGCTGTACCTATCTTGGCCTCCCCTTCTGGAAGACTGTTCAGCCTGACGTTGCTTCCAG
The DNA here is from genome assembly GCA_036326025.1 of Chrosomus eos. Lineage (NCBI taxonomy): Eukaryota > Metazoa > Chordata > Actinopteri > Cypriniformes > Leuciscidae > Chrosomus > Chrosomus eos. The sequence goes on along the minus strand of CM070819.1, from coordinate 20,579,748 downwards.
AAGGCCCTTTCCTCAGCAAGGTCTCGCTCTACCAAAGCTCCTGTGCGCACCAAGTCATCAAAGGTATTCACTGTTCCTCTCAAAATACTAGCAATGCGGGGATTACAGTTTCTTAAGGCAGCCTGCAGAATCTCTCTCTCAGACATTGTTGGTTTCAGTCTAAGGCATAAGGCTCGATACTGGAAAGCAAATGTTCGAAGATCCTCATCGATCCCTTGTTTTCTCTCTCTTATCCTCCTTTCCGCTTCAACCTCATGATCATCGGGTAAAAAGGACCGCAAAAAGGCAGTTTTGAACTGACTCCATGTTTTAACTTGTGCTTTCTCAGCCACCCACCAATCCTTGGCGGTATGTGTCAGTACTGATGGCAGAGTTGCTAATATTTCAGCATCACTCATGGGTCGAACAGCCAGATACTCTGCACATTTTTCCAGATAGGCTATCGGGTCTTCATCTCCGGTGCTCCCAAATTTAGGGAATTCAATTTTAACAGCCATTCTATAAGGCAGCTGGTGTAGCATTGGAGTTAAATGTACATCTGGTGTTGATGTGGTAGTTGGTGTGGAGGTAGCTCCAGGTGTAAGAGCTGACTCGCTGTCCCAGTTTAAAACTAGATTAAAGACGCATCTCTTTAACCAAGCATTCACTTAATGCTTACCTTTTATACTACTTCTGAATCAGTTCGAATGCATTAATATTATGAACATCAGCTATGCTAATTATTTCCCATCTGTCTTTCTGCTGTTATCTCGGGACACTAGTCCCGAGGTAAATAGCGTTCGTCAGCTCCAGTTTGTATCCAGCCTCTCACGAAGACTTCAGATGCCCCAACACCTGTGGAGAGACGACTAAACGCCGGTGGAGAGACGACTAAACGCCTGTGGAGAGACGACTCGACGCCTGTGAAGAGACGACTAAACACCGGCGATATGTTATGCCTAAATTTATACATGATTAACTAACTGTATTTTTCTTTGTACATTTCTGAAATGCACTTTCTGTAAAGCTGCTTTGAGACAATGTGTATTGTGAAAAGCGCTATACAAATAAACTTGAATTGAATTGAATTAAGACAAAGCGAAGACTTAAGATGGTTGTCTCTTCTCTTCATGCAATCCATTATTGTTTTACCCATCTCTTGTAGCTGGTCTTCTATGGTTCTCTTCAGGCGGTTAGTCCTTTCTTCTACAAAATCAACAAGATCCTCTTCCAACTTCTTCACACTTTGGTTGAGTGATGATTAAGTGGTCATTAGCTGTATCAAGTCTGGCTTCATCCCCTCAATAGCAATCAAACGCCGGTCATATTGCTGGAGATAATTCTGAAAAGAGGAGTCCACTTCATGAACACGTGCTATACTCTCTTTCTCTATATTACCAATTCTGACCTCCAGTTGTCTCACCTTTGTTGCAATTGTAAGACTGATCAGACTTTCATCCTCCTCTTCAGGTGGTGGTGGTGGAAGGCAACTTGAGTCATTGTCTTCTTCTGGAACAGCCACTCCTCCTTCTGACTCCAAATACAGGCTGTTGAATGAGCAAATCAGCTCTCGAACTGGCTCACGTCGGGTTACAAAAGGTTCAGAAGTATAGTCTGGTTCCATTCTGAGATTAGACTCAACGTTGTCTCATGCAAAGGCATCAACCAAGTCTTAAAGTAAAATATGAGGCAGTTATCAGTCACAACCCATATATTCTTAAATTGCAACCAAGCACTTGAGTAAACACACAGGGGGAAAAAATAAGCTTATTCAAAGAAAACATACATTTCAAAAAAGCACACTCTCATTTCACTCTTGAGGAAAATTGTTGGGATGGTGATTCTCGTCCCTGTTCGGGCGCCAAATTATGTAACACTAAGGTCAAAGGTCACATAAATAAATGAGGCGGGATCAATCACCACTTGCCAACAGTTATATTCCCCTTAGGTCAAGTATACATTTTATCACCATACAACAAGCAAAACCTCGTAAATGTGCACCAACTCAAAAGTCCAGAGTTATCCCAATTGTCCATGGTCCATCACCATTGTAGGTGTTTAAGGTGTTATAAGTACATCGTCCATGTTTGTTCGCCAAGGGTTAATTCCACGGAAAATGTGTCTTTTGTGCAGAAGTCCAGACACACTCTTCCACGTTGAAGACAACAACAAGAGCTTGAACTAGTTGAGAACCCTCAATATCAAGCAGATACCAAAACCCTCTGGTCAAAATAAAACAAACAATATAACATGAGGTTCAGCAAGCAAAATACTTTTGTTAATAATAAAGAAACAAATAAAATCTACTCACATTGAGAAGTTGAACACAAACGTTCCTCAACAGGGTTTTCCAAGCATGGAAAGAGCATGTGCTCTCAGCTAACAGGTATGCCTAACTCACACTTCCCTATTCCTTTTACACTCTTGTCTAGAGATAAGGGCTCCCTAGTGCCCTCTAATGGCCTGGAGTAAAATTGCAACTCTCATTCACCATAGGAGACAGGTGACAGTTTACTAGAACTGTTACACTGTAAAACCTTATAAACGTAGACGGTGAGGCCCAGCCTGCCGCCACACAGATTTTCCTGCAAGGTAATCCCGCTAGACCAAGCCCACGAGGATGCCATGCCTCTTGTGTAGTGCGCTCTGACACCCAAAGGACACTTCAAGCCTTTAGAAGTGTAGGCCAGCACTATGGCATCAACTATCCACCTAGATAGGCTCTGTTTCGATGCGGCTAGTCCCTTAGCACGTCCGCTGAACGTCCTATTTGTAGTGGAGATGAGTGGTACCCGGTGGGGTCTTCTGCTGTTGTAGACCAGTGATTCTCAAACCTGTCCTGGGGACCCCTCGCCACTGCACATTTTGTATGTCTCCCTCATCAGACACACCCAATTCAAGTCTTGCAGTCTGTACCAATGAGCTGATAAGTTGAATCAGGTGTGTTAGGTGAGGGTGACATGCAAAATGTGCAGTGGCGAGGGGTCCCTAGGACAGGTTTGAGAACCACTGTTGTAGACCATTCGCCTCAAGGTTGTGCGTGTTGTGGTTTCACAAATGCTTTGATGCATACCTCGGTAGTAACGAGTGGTTATTTCAGTCAAAGTTGCTCTTCTATCAGCTTGAATCAGTCGGCCCATTCTCCTCTGACCTCTAGCATCAACAAGGCATTTTCCCCACAGGACTGCCGCATACTGGATGTTTTTCCCTTTTCACACCATTCTTTGTAAACCCTAGAAATGGTTGTGCGTGAAAATCCCAGTAATTGAGCAGATTGTGAAATACTCAGACCGGCCCGTCTGGCAACAACAACCATACCACGCTTAATATTGCTTAAATCACCTTTCTTTCCCATTCTGACATTCAGTTTGGAGTTCAGGAGATTGCCTTGACCAGGACCACACCCCTAAATGCATTGAAGCAACTGCCATGTGATTGGTTGATTAGATAATTAAATTAATGAGAAATTGAACAGGTGTTCCTAATAATCCTTTAGGTGTGTGTACATTAATAAGCAATTTACAAATACAGCTATAAATGCTTTATTCTTGATTTATAAGCATATCTACAATGTGTTTAATAATTGTATTTTCATACTTTATTAATTATCAATTAATCATTCTTAAATGTAGTATTGCATTATTTACAAACCGGTTATTTAGGAGTTGTCAGTGTCAGTGCTTAATAAGATCACTTATAAAGTGTAAGTAAATGATAAATAAACTATTTAAATGTATAATAATACATCTTAAATATTTATGTTCTGTATTTCTGTGTTGTTGTTTTTTTTCCTTTTTCTGTTTAGAAGATAACTGAGTCTTTAAATCTCCGTTGTAAATGTTTTACAAGGCATAAATAGTCCTCACTTTAGATGAGCTCACAAAAAGTGAACTGACCACTACTAAAGGCTTTATAAATACCTGAATTAACAATTAATTACACTAGAAACTATGGTGTCATCAGAAACTTATGTCACATAAGTTTCTGTTTTAAACTTACATCACAAGCTGTATCTACAAACATTGGCATCATACTTGAGGGACAAAAGGTTCTGAGCGACTTGCTGTCGTCTCAAATGCTGTTGCCATTCTCCTGGGCCTTCTTTATGCCTTCAATCTGGAATACCCCAAGACATTGAAACTAACATTTGAATATATCCAGAAAGTCATCAGCCCTTCCATGGGATTTGTATACTTCACAGCTATTTTGCTACTGGCAGGTGATGTAGAAACAAATCCTGGTCCACCGCCTATGGCTGTAAACAGCTCTGTTATCACTCAATTAACTCAACCCAGGCAGCTTCCCCAGCAACTCTGGCCACCATCGTCGCAGTTTACCGGGTTAACGCTGCAGCTAACATGGATACAACCGCCGCAGCTCTCCGGCATACCATCGCTACCAACTTGTAGACCACCGCCGCAGCTCATCTGGCTACCACCACAGCTAACCTGGATACCATCGCCACAACTCATCTGGCTACCACCGGCGCAGCTCACCTGGCTATCACTGGCTCAGCTCACCTGGCCATCACCACAGCTAATTCGATTCCCACCGCAGCTAATATGGATAATACCGTCGCAGCTAACCTGGATACCACCGGTGCAGCTCTCCGGCCTACCATCGCCGCAGCTCCGCAGCCTACTATCACCATCAACTTGTAGATCTCCGCCGCAGCTCATCTGGCTACCACCACAGCTAACCTGGATACCGTCGCCACTAACCTGGATACCATCGCCGCAATTCATCTGGCTACCACCGGCGCAGGTGGCCATCACCACAGCTAATTCGTCTTCCACCGCAGCTAATATGTCTACCATCGGTGCAGCTCACCCGGTTGCTGACGTGGAGCGCTTGGTCGTCGCCACGGTGCGCCTGGTCTACGGGTCCTGCTCATCCCGATCGGAGGCGCTGTGTTAACGTCATACCGCTCGTGCGGTCGGCTCCGCGGGCGGATCTGGGCCTGGCTCATATGAAACGGATGCGCCGGGTCGGCGGCGCGGCAGTGGCCTCACCCGTGGGTCTGCGTCTTCAACATGGTGCCCAGCAAGTGGACATAAACATAAATTTGAAACACTCGGACACCAACGCAGAAATGGCGAGACCAGTTAAAGGTACCAGCAAAGCAGTACGGACATTTGGCGGTAAAGATAAAACGATATCAACTTCATTAGGTATAAACAGCAGCAATGAATACAACCAAGTTATGATAACCTTAGTCAAACATAAAAACCTATTTTTTAAGAAACATAGAGCATTAAGCATTTTCCAGACTATAAATCAAGCAAAGATGATTTGGGATCCATGCTGTAAACCTAAAGGGCTACTTGGTGGACACCTAAATATTAGAAGCATGATTCCCAAACGGGAACAGTTAGAGCATCTTTTAATACAATCAAATATTTCCTTTCTAGGATTAACAGAAACGTCTTCTTCATCACCTCTTCATCACCTGAGGCAACAATAACAATACCTGGTTACAATGTTTTTAGAAAGGATAGGGGTCAGGGGAAGGGAGGGGGGGTTATATTATATGTCAAAGACACCCTTAAATGTAATGAGATTGTATGGTCTGATGACATTAACCTTGAGTGTGTGGGAGTAGAGATGATACTTTCTAAAGAAATGACTTTCACAGTCATATGCATGTATCGTAAACCATCAGCTAAAATAGATTTCTATAGTGATCTTAAAACCCTTATCAATCTTGCTAATGCTAAAAAGAGTTAATTTTAATAGGTGATTTTAATATTAACTGGGATAATAAGAAAGAAAGGAAAAACCTTAAACACACAACGGATTATTTTAATTTGGAACAATTAATCAAAACGCCAACCTGAATAACTAATCGTTCCAAAACAACAATAGACCTAATTTTTACAAACAAACCTGAAAGAATTATTAAAATCTACAATCTTTTAACTGGTTTGTCTGATCATAATGGAATCTTTTTTCACAAAAATTAACTAAAACACGATCTTGTAACTCCATTGTTTCAAATAATTATCTGTTTCATAATATAATCCCTAAATGTCAACATCAAAATTTGGAAATAGCCCTGAATGGGCAGGATTGGACTTATATAATCGCAAGCGAAGATATTATAGAAAATAGCGTCATGTTCCATAGCAAGGTTAAAATGGTTATGGCATTTATGAAAAAGGTGAGGCATAGAAGAACAAATGACAATGCCATACCATGGCTTCATAATGATTGTCGTTTGAAAATGAAGAGAAGAGATCAATTATTAAAAAGAGTGATTAAAACTGTCCTCACCTCAGACAGACAAAAATTCACTTCAGCAAGAAATGTTATACAATATGTTATAAAAAAAAGTTATACAAATAATGCGGAAGGCCAAATCTAATTTTTTTTATGAATATTACTGACGGTGCAAAAAGGAATGGGAAAAAAATATGGCAAAGCATTGATAAACTAACTGGCAAACAGAATAAACAAGATAAATTAACTGAACTTAAAATTAATAATGTAGTGGTGAAAGATCCACTCACTCTAGCGTCTGAGTTAAACTCATTTTTTAAAAATTCTGTCCAAGAAATATCTCAATTATTCATCACACCTAAATGTGTCTCTTCTCCTGTAAACCGTTCACAGCCTATATTTATGATAAAAGAAATCACGGAACCAGATGTGGCATCCATCATTGATGAGTTAAATAATTCCAAAGCCAAGGATCAGTTTGGATTGGACTCTCATTTTTTTAAACTACATAAAGAGTCTTTAGTATGCCTTATTACACATATGATTAATTTATCAATCAAATAATCTGCTGTTCCCCAGACTGGAAGATGGCCACAATCTCACCAATTTTTAAATCAGGGAGTAGATTAGATATAAATAATTATAGACCAATTAGTAGGGATGGCTGACGCGAAACAGTCGTTCCGAAGCTTTGCGAGATCCCGAAGCGCAGATGTTTCGAATCACTGATTCGAAGCGTGATTCAAAACACCCATGTCACGTGACTATGGCCAAACGAAGCCTCGAAGTGTTTCACTAACTGTTTCATCAGGTGTGATCCGCCGAATCAGCGTTTGATTGACACGGTCGGAAACAGACCACACAATCGCACATCTGTATAAAAGTGAAATTAACGCATATTGACATCGCGGGTTTTTGTGAGAGGAGTTTGATTTTGAGATAGTGGATTTTTGGTGATATAGTGACATTTATAGTGCGATTTGTTTAGTTATATTTAGGCTTACATTTAAATTTACACAACACATTGACTGATAGGCTAGAGACACAGAGTATAGCCAACATATAGACACATTAATAGATACATACACTACCGTTCAAAAGTTTGGGGTCAATACGAATTATTATTTTTTTTAAGAAATTAATACTTTTCTTCAGAAAGGAAGCATTAAATTGATCAAAAGTGACAGTAAAGACATTTATAATAATGCAAAATATTACTTTTTTAATTAAATGCTTTTCTCTTGAACTTTCATAGAATCCTGAAAAATAATGAATCACGGTTTGCACAAAAATATGAAGCAGCACAATTGTTTTCAACTGATAATAATCATAAATTTTTTTTTTGAGCATCAAATAATCATATTAGATAGAATGATTTCTGAAGGATCATGTGACACTGGAGTAATGATGCTAAAAATTCAGCTTTGATCACATGAATAAATTACACTTTACAATATATTCACATAAAAACAGCTGTTTTACATTGTAATAATATTTCACAATATTACTAGGTTTGTTTTGTATTTTTAACCAAATAAATGCAGCTTTGGTGAGCAGAAGAGACTTCTTTTACAAACATTAAAAATCTTACCGACCCCAAACTTTTGAACGGTAGTGTAGATATATATATAGACAGCTAGATTAATAGATAGATAGATTCATATATAGATAGATTAAAGATAGGCTACATATATAAATATTATAGAGACATAGATTATAGATACATATCTAAATACACAGATAGATTATAGATATATATTATATACATATCTAAATACATAGATAGATTGTAGATACATCTAATTACATCGATAGATTAGAGATACATATCTAGATAGATTTGGATAGATAGATAAAATGGAGGCTCCCCAGAAGAGATGCCGTACATCTGTGGTGTGGGAGCTTTTCCATTTAGAAACAACAAATAAAGTGAGATGTGTGTATTGTGATCGGCAGCTCGCCTACTGCAACAATACATCATCCATGATGCGCCATTTGAGAAGTCCTTCTCAAACACAGTCCACAGCAGAGAAATTTATATTTTTAAATAAAAATATGTAAAAAAGTGAGACATTGTGGCTTGATTTATTTTATTAATATTCATTTTGCAGGACCAAAATAACATTATGCACAGTGAGGAGCCTATATAGGTTACAAGATTCACATATTAGAAAAGTACAATAATAAAAAAACAACAAATTTTCATGGCTCGTCAAGGTTTTTTCAGATCAACACATGCAAGTGACCACTAGGTGTCACCGTGGAGACGGGTGTCGGATTGATTCGAAGCCTCGAAACAATATGGACCATTTGGTTCAACTGTTTCATTGCTTCACGAAGCCTCGATCTGCCCATCACTACCAATTAGTATTGTCACGATGCGGTAGAAACAAGGAGGAAGCAGGATCCACATGCAGCACACTTTATTCAATAAACTGAAAACTACACAAAGACTCAGACTAGGAACAGGACTCAGACACAGTATAACCAACATCGACAGTAACAACATAAGAACTCACAAGGACTGAACTGAAACACAGGGCTTAAATACAAGGGCAAACAAGCTAAACGAGATAACAAGGGGCGTGGTATATACTCAAACGATGAGCGGGAAAACAGGGAACAGACTGAACCAAATGCACAAATACAGGGGGAACACAGACAGTCATCACAACAAGTATCCTGCCAGTTATATCAAAAATTATTGAAAAATGGATAGCAAAACAATTAATAAAACATCTAAATATATGCGGCTCCCCTTTGCATCCAATGCAATTTGGTTTTCGTGCTCATCATTCAACTGAAACAGCTGTTAATGTTTTTATGGAAAAGGTCAAACATTCATTAGACACTCATCCTGTTGTTGGTGCTGTTTTTCTAGATATGAAAAGGGCATTTGATTCTGTAAATCATCAGATGCTCCTATCTAGATTAACACATTTCAATTTCTCCGAACAAGCCATCAGCTGGATGAATTCGTACTTGGCCAATAGAAGACATTGTGTCTCTATTGACAACATTAAATCTCCCTATTTAGAATGTCCAGTAGGGGTTCCACAAGGCTCCATACTTGCCCCTATTCTTTTTTCTTTATACATTAATGACCTGCCTACTGTATGCCAAAACACCAATATTTTAATGTATGCAGATGATGCAGTAATTTTTACACATGCAAAAACTGTTCAAGAAGCCTCTCAGTCACTTACATTTGCATTGAGCCGTGTATAGGAGTGGCTCATTAAATCATGTTTACTACTGAACCCTAAAAAAAACGGTCTGTATGATGTTTTCGAAGCGGCACATTGAAGTGACTTGCTCAAATATATTTTTAAACCAAGAAGAACTACAGTTAGTAAACGAATTTAAACACCTTGGCATTGTACTAGACCCAACACTGTCTTTTAAAAATCATATAAAAAGCTTATCAAAAACTGTTAAATTTAATCTTGCTAACTTTAGATTCATTAGACCATCCCTGTCATATAAAGTAGCCAGAATGTTTCTTCACTCTATGATCCTTTATCATCTGGAATATGGTTTTACAAATTGGTCACTTACAAACGCCACAACACTCAAAAAAATGGAGTCACTTTTCAAACAAGCTCTAAAAATTTTAGACCAGAAACCACTCTCATATCATCACTGCTTAATATTACAAAATATAACCTACTAAGCTTTGCAAATTTATTAAAGCTCAAATATGCCTGTGCTATATATAAGACCTTACATCAGGTGTGCCCAACCCTGCTCCTGGCGATCGACTGTCCTGCACAGTTCATCTCCAACCCTAATCAAACACACCTGAAGGTCTTCAATTAAGGTCTTAACAATCAATTAAGGTCTTCAGGATTACTTGAAAATTAAAGGCAGGTGTGTTTGATCAGGGTTAGAGATAAACTGTGCAGGACAGTCGATCGCCAGGAGCAGGGTTGGGCACACCTGCCTTACATGGTCTAGCCCCAACCCAACTAAGTGACTACATTAAAGTGAAAACAACGGATGGAGGCAGAAGTGTAACCAGGGCCTGCACGAGAGGGGATTGTGTGGTGCCTCACAGACGTACAGCTTTCGGACAATATGTACTATCAATTAAGGGGATAGAGATCTGGAACAAATTACCGGTTGCTGTGAGAGAAACCCCAACCTTCCCCAGTTTTAAGAACCAACTTAAAGGAGTGTTCACTTTTAAAAAGACTTTTGCTGATAATTTACTCACCCCCATGTCATCCAAGATGTCCACATCTTTCTTTCTTCAGTCGAAAAGAAATGAAGGTTTTTGATGAAAACATTCCAGGATTTTCTCCATATAATGGACTTCATTGGGAGCCAAACGGTTCAAGGTCCAAAAGACAGTTTCAGTGCAGCTTCAAAGGGCTTTAAATGACTCCAGACGATGAATAAGTGTCTTATCTAGGACCCTTCAAGTCATGACTCAAAAAAAGATTTGTTAATTTTGATGAACGAGTTCGAACAGGACAGTCACGAACGCTCATCACAGAACAGAGCAAGGTGAGCATTTGTGCTTATAAAACTTAAACTTTGTTATTTATTTTTTAAATGAGCGATGGTTTCGCTAGATAAGACCCTTATTCATCGTCTGATATCGTTTAAAGCCCTTTGAAGCTGCGCTGAAACTGTCTTTTGGACCTTGAACCGTTTGGCTCCCAATGAAGTCCATTATATGGAGAAAAATCCTGGAATGTTTTCATCAAAAACCTTAATTTCTTTTCGACTGAAGAAAGAAAGACATGGACATCTAGGATGACATGGGGGTGAGCAAATTATCATCAAAAGTTTTTTTAAAAGTGAACTACTCCTTTAAACAATGGCTTAAAACAAATCAAATATGTGCCCACTAATGATAATTGTTGTAATTTAAATAAATAGATACGGTTAATTGTATTACTTTATAAGTGTATGTATGTATACCAAACTAGATCCAGCATTTAGCAGCATCTAATAGCACTTTAAAGGGTTAGTTCATTAATTACTCACCCCCATGCTGTACCAACCCCGTAAGACCTTCGTTCATCTTCGGAACACAAATTAAGATATTTTTGATTAAATCTGAGAGCTGGGTCACTCCTACATAGGCTTCTGGGAATGAAACCTGACAGCCCCAAAAAGTCATAAAAAACATCGTTAAAATAGTCCAAGTGACTATAGTGACTCGGTCTTAAGTTTATCAAGCGACGAGAATACTTTTTGAGCGCAAAAAACAAACAAAAATAACGACTTTCTTCAAGTATTCACTTCCTTCTCTGTTTGGCCTTTGGATTTCACTCAGTGTAATTGCGTAGCGCTTCTGGTTGAACGTCACACGCATCACACACATGACCAGCGTCGGCCAATAGTGAGCCTACGTGTGACGTATAACACAGAAGTGCTACGCAATTATACTGAGTGAAATCCAAAGGCCAAACAGAGAAGGAAGTGAATACTTGAAGAAAGTCGTTATTTTTGTTTGTTTTTTGCGCTCAAAAAGTATTCTCGTCGCTTGATAAACTTAAGACCGAGTCACTATAGTCACTTGGACTATTTTAACGATGTCTTTTATGACTTTTCAGGGCTGTCAGGTTTCATTCCCAGAAGCCTATGGAGGAGTGACCCAGCTCTCAGATTTAATCAAAAATATCTTAATTTGTGTTCCGAAGATGAACGAAGGTCTTACGGGGTTGGTACAGCATGGGGGTGAGTAATTAATGACTTCATTTTCATTTTGGGGTGAACTAACCCTTTAAGAAATTGATAAAGCACTTAATGCACTTTAAGTAGCACTTTACTATGTATGTGTATATGTATGTGTCTGTCATGTATGAGTATGCCATATTATATGCCCTGTTTACTAAGTGTGTCATTTCGTATATGTTGCTGTTAATTGTGTGTCCTTTAAAAAAAATCGAATCATGTTTAAATTAAATGTTTAGCTGTGTTATTAGGTAATGTTTGATGACCTCACATGGGTCTACAAATGTAAAATAGCCTGGGGGCTAATTTTGGCATATGTACATTGCTGAAAAGCTATGTTCATTCATATGTGTCACCATTAGGCTCTTTTGGACTTTCAGTTTGTTTTGATTTCCACGTGTGTTCCCCTGTCTGAGTTTCCCGCCACCAATCTGTATCCATGGACACTGATTACCTCCCTCACAGCTGCCTGTCATTTGTATCAATCATCTCTGTGTATTTAGTTCCTGCCTGTCTTCAGTTCAGTGTCCGGTATTGTCTGTGTGTTACACTTTGTTTCGTGTTTACACGCTGTCTAACCTGTCTCATATTAAAGTACGTTTGAATACCTTCATCTTCTGTCTTCCCTGAACCACCCCTAGACAGAATACCGGACCAACAAAAAAAAATGGATAATATTGATTTTATCCAGCTCGCTGAGAAGAGCAAGAACTTTTTGTCTTTCACCAGAGATTTTTTTTACCTTGCAGTCACCAGCCCCCTCGACGACGAAACCCTGAAGAACCTGTTCTGGATCGGGGCCAACTTCCATCAGCATATCGACCTCCCAGACACCTCTAACCTGAACTGGAAGGAGGCCATCATCAGGTGTCTGGAGAGTGTCGCACCCCGATTCAGAACACAGCCAGACCCAGAGCCCGGATTACCATCCTTGACCGCGGAGAACTCGTGCGTGCCCCCCGCAGACGGAGAGCTACCACCCGCCGTGACGCGCCAGCCTGAGCCCGAGACAAAAAGGACAGAGCTGACCCTCGCCCCGGAGGAGGAGCTCCAAGAAGAGTCTGACCAGGGATGTGAGCCCACGACATCTGCGGACGAGGGAACCCAATCGACGGAACACGAGGACTGGCTGATCGACTTATCCGAAGAGACACCATCTCCCACCCTATCCCACCCATCTTCTGCATCTTCGTCGTTGTATAACCACTCCAGTGACTGTATCTGCCCTATCATCAACCTGTCTGATATCATCTTAACACCCAGCTCAGCCAGTCCTCCAGCCTCGCCGCTGCTGGATGTTCGCTGCCCTACACCGTCTCTGGGGAGTACCCCTGACGTTGAGTCACAGGTCAGCCATCCATCCACAGCACTCAAGCATGAGGATCCCCTGGCTCCGCCTCCAGCCTTGGTCCTCTGCACTCCATCTCAGCCTGTCAACCTGCCGGCTCCATCTTGGCTCCTCCCACCTGCGCCTCCACCAGAGACCCTCGAACCATCGGCTACATCGGGTTCCCTCGTCCTGCCGGCTCCCCCTTGGTCAGTCGTCACTCTGCCTTCGCCACGGACTTACGGTCTGTCCGCTACGCTCCGTCCCTCCACCCCTTCGGCTACAGCGGGCTCCTCCTTCCCCTCGGCGTCACCTCTGTCCTCCCTCACACCGACTTCGCCTCTGCTCTCGGGTACTCTGGCTCCACCTTCAGCGCTCGTCGCCGCGATGATGTCACCTAGGTCTCCCAGTCCAGCGACGTTGTTTGAGTCCACCGGCTCTCCGTCTGCGCCGATGGATTCTGCCGCCGAGTCTCCGTCGGTCATCCCCCAGCTACCGTCAGCCTCCTCGCCACCTGGTCTCTTCCCTCCTTCTACTCTGCCGTGGGATGTCGGTACTGGACGGCTCTGGGTCTGCTCCACCAGGCCATCTCCATCCATGCCGTCTGGGGATCGTCGTCATCCCTTCACTATCCTGTCACTCCAGCCTCGTTTCTGCACTTCACCATCACCTCGTCCACCACCAGAACCTCCTCCGGTCCTCCCTTCGTTGTTGCGTTACGGTGCGAGGACGCACCTGGCCGGAGGGGGGCGTTATGTCACCATTAGGCTCTTTTGGACTTTCAGTTTGTTTTGATTTCCACGTGTGTTCCCCTGTCTGAGTTTCCCGCCACCAATCTGTATCCATGGACACTGATTACCTCCCTCACAGCTGCCTGTCATTTGTATCAATCATCTCTGTGTATTTAGTTCCTGCCTGTCTTCAGTTCAGTGTCCGGTATTGTCTGTGTGTTACACTTTGTTTCAGAAATTGTCGCATTTCCCTAATTCACTGCATTGTTCTTGATTAAGGCTGTTGTTTTGTAACTGTACATTCACACCGCCACCGACTTGAGCGGCAAAGAAGCTCTGGCCGCCCTGTCGAGGACGCTTGTCAAAACATACGGGGAAGCTTGTTGCCGCTTTGGCCGCTCTGACGTAGCAGCATGTTCGAGAGTAGAGAAGTGTCACAACATGAAATGTAAACGAAAAAAACAATTAACACTAGAAACCTTTTACATTGACAGCATTTTTGTATTGCCTATTACGCATAAAGCTTGCCACAAAGATAGATAGATAGATAGATAGATAGTAGATAGATAGATAGATAGATAGATAGATAGATAGATAGATAGATAGATAGATAGATAGATAGATAGATAGATAGATAGAGTCTTTATTATCCCATAGGGATAATCATTTCCACACATCCTTTTTCCTTCTTCCATAGCACAGAATATCACATATATGGAACACATAGAAAAATGTAACACATATCCAAATACAAACACAAAGCTCATTAAGAGACCCACATAAACACATCACAGTGAACTACAAGGCAAGTGAGATAGGGAGTGGCAGTATTACAGCTTGTTCAGCACTGTGATTACGGTGGGGACAAAACTTTTTTTGAAATAGGCTTTAGTCAAGGTTAGTGCTCTGTATCTGCGACCGGATGGGAGTAGTGTAAAGAATTTATTCAGGGGATGGTCTGTGTCAGCTGCTATTGCGCGTGCTAGGCGTAGGATGGCTATGCCTTCATGTCTGATAAGCTGGGTGTGGGGAGATTGATAATCTTAGAAGCAATATGTGTGATTTTAATGAGTTTGTTTTTGCAAGTGACGGTTAACATTGTGTAGAAACAGATTGAGCAGTACAGCAGGGTGGATTGAATTATGCTTTTGTAAAGTAGTAGCAGGAGATGAGGGGCAACAGAGAGGGCTTTCAGTTTGCGTATTACATGTGGTCTTTGTTGTGCACGTTTCTGGATGGCAGAGACATGTTCTTTGAAGTTGATTTTATTATTTATAATGAGTCTCAGGTATTTAAAGCTGCTGACCTGTTCGATTGGTTGACCGTGGATGTGGATATGGTTCAGTCCAGGTGGTGATTTGGATGTGTACATGACCAATTCTTTTGTTATGTCTGTATTTAGTTGTAGGTAATTGTTCTGACACCACTGTGAAAACTGTGAAATTGAGTCCTGATATGCTGTGATGGAGGTGTTGTTGTTGTTGAGTAATCCAACTATGGCGATGTCATCAGCGTATTTGTAATAAGTAGTGACCGGTGATGGGCTATTGCAGTCGTTAGTGTACAGGGTGTAGAGGAAGGGGCTGAGAACACAGCCCTGTGGGGTACCAGTGTTGGTGAGGATGGTTGATGATGTTGTTGACCCAATCAAAGAACCGACCAAAGTAAGGATTATGCATTAAACATTTGTTTATTAATAAACTAGTGTTTTCTGTCAGTTTTCGGTTCATTTATGAGACGCGCTCCAGTTCACGCGCCGGCGCCTCCGTGTCCTAATTATACTGTCTACCATATTTTGCTTCTTATTTATTAATCCAGGCAATTTGTTGATGAAACATTGATTAAAATTAATATACAATTTATACAAAACGAAATTCTCTTTAAAGAAAGGCTTTCTACAAAACAAAACTTAAGTGGTAAAAATTATGTCTGACCCATTCCAAATGTTTTCGATATATTGGTCATCTTTCTTATGATCCTATCTTACTCATCTCATGCGGTTTCCTTTTCATATAATCAACATAGTTAAAATTTAATAAATAACATTATATTATTTAAACATATATAGCCTATGAAACGTATGTTGAATTTTTTTAACTTATTTGTAAGCGTCACACTCTGCTTTTCTCACACGCTCTGGATTGTGGCCTATTATGCATGCACAAATAATATGAAACACACAACCATGAATGTTGAAAACATGTCATGTCATAAATGATAGGAAAAAACAGCAACGGTGTGTGATGATGAGCTTCTCCTCCATTTTCTCTGAACTAATGTTTTGGTAGGAATGAAAGTTTACATATGTATGTTTCTCCGTAATCAGCCAGCGCGAAGGATGTCCTATATTCCGATTGGTTGCTGGCGTTTTGCCGCTACTTGCCGCTGAACCGCGTCATAGTTCATTACCATAAAGTTGAGCTACTTTCAACTCTCTGATTGACGCTCAAAACACTCAAGATGCCCAAAACGCAACGTCGTTGGATTTGACGCTCCTTGCAGCTGAGAGAAGCCAGCTCCCATTGAAAATGAATGACTTCCGGTAGCTTTGGAAGCTCAAGTCGGCGGTGGTGTGAACGTACAGTAAAGTCAATGTTTGCCAGCTTATCGAAGTTGAAAATCTGACACTTGAGCGAAATTGTGAATGTGTGGAAGTAATGTATAAGTAGTTAATAACTATCGATGTAATGAAAATTATTTGTCTTTTTTATTCGATTTTGGACCAGATTAAATATTAAAGGACAAGTTCGGTATTTTACACTTAAAGCCCTGTTTTAAGATTGTTTCTGATGAAATAGAACAGTTAAGATTAAAATTTGGACACATGCTGCTGTCCCGAGAAATTTAGGTTTCTGTGGTCAACAATCCTTCATAAAACGCATTAAACTTTAGTTTACAAAGATGTGAAACTCACCGAGTGGTCAGGGGTGTTCACTGATATGCTCACACAAAAATCACTGCAAAAGATGCTTTCCAACAGGTTTTTGTCAGGGTTGGGTGCAGGTGACTGAAGACGAGGACACGGGAGCTTCAATATAATAGTTTTAATTACCAAAATGAAACTTCCAAAATCAAACAAGAACAAAACTCCAGGAATTCAGGGTTAACACACAACCATACATTGACGACGATCGACAAACACTCAGGGAAAACACAGGGCTTAAATACACTGAACCAAACAAGATAATTAACTGAAAACAGGTGCAGAAAATTGGACACAAACGAGGAGCGGGAAAACTAACAGGACTAAACCAAAAATCGCACAAGACAGGGGAAAACAAGATCACAAAAGATAACTAAATACATCAAAATGTGACAGTTTTATCGTAGTTTTTGTCCGACTCCATTTGAGTTGACTTGGACAAAAACTACGATAAAAGAACCGGCTGTGTAGTTGCAGACACAGATCAGCAAGCTGTATTCATTGTACCATAACTCCTTCAACCGTTCGCACTGTCAAAACCATTCAAATTGCCCCTGACAGTAGACAACATATGCTTTCCGGCAATATATGGCTTATTACGGTAATTTCCGTCAGCAAATGACAGCAGCTTTCGGGCAGAGCGGGAAGGAAGTATTTGAACAGAGAGATACGAAGTGTGGCAGGTTAGAGTGTATTGGATTGCATAAAATAATAAAAGAAACTAAAAAATACATGGCGAAAGAAGTGGTAGACAGCAGAAGAGGGGATTGGGATGATTTTTAAGGAAACTTGGCAGGCGGATGGCCGTTACTCTTTCACGTATCTTTACATGTGGTGTATGCATGTGTATGTGTGCGTGCCTATGAATGGACACATTTGTATGTGTGCGTGTATGAAAAAAAGTGTCCTAAATAAAAACTGTGCAACCCAATGTCACAAAAAATACTTGTATAGATGTATTGGTAACACTTCCTTTTACAGTCCAGTTACCCATGTAAATACTATGTACTTATTTTAGTAACTACAATTACTGGGTAATAACTAGTACTAACCCTGAACCTACCCCTAAACCTACCCGTTCCATGTACCTACCTTATATTAGCCAGTACTTTCTAGGTAAGTACACTGTAAGTACTGTACTGTAAAAGGAAGCGTTACATTTTTCAACTTTAAATTGTTAGTTTCTTTCGTTCGTGATTTTTCTGTTTTTTCTAAATAAAAATCAGAAAATGTATTCTCGTTTTTTAAATTTTTGTCTATTTAAATTCTATTTACAAACTCACCACACACAATAATGGTCAATAACTGTAATTTGTTGAAAGCTAATCTTTTTCTGAAAAAGATGACACCTTGCACATGAAGATAGCACATTGTTTTAGAATTTTACAGTCAAAAAATCAAAATATGTGAAAAACACCTACTTTAGCTTCAGATTATAAAGGGTTAAAGGATTAGTTCACTTTTAAAAAAAAACTTTTGCTGATAATTTACTCACCCCCATGTCATCCAAGATGTCCATGTCTTTCTTTCTTCAGTCGGAAAGAAATTAATGTTTTTGATGAAAACATTCCAGGATTTTTCTCCATATAATGGACTTCAATGGCAACCAAACGGTTCAAGGTCCAAATGACAGTTTCAGTGCAGCTTCAAAGGGCTTTAAATGATACCAGACGATAAATAAGGGTCTCATCTAGCGAAACCATCGGTCATTTCAAAAATATATAAAAAGGTTTACGTTTTATTAGCACAAATGCTCGCCTTGCTCTGTTCTGTGATGTATGTTCGTGACTCTCCTGTTCTAACTCGTTCATCAAAATGAAGAAAATATTTTTTCGAGTCATTTAGTTCATTTTGTTCGTTGAATGAACGAAATGACTCGAAAAAAGACTCGTTCAAAATGAACGAATCTTTTACCGGGTCATTTCGTTCATTGAATGAATGAAATGATTCGAAGAAAGATTTGTTAATTTTGATGAACGAGTTCGAACAGGAGAGTCACGAACGTACATCACAGAACAGAGCAAGGCGAGCATTTGTGCTAATAAAACGTAAACCTTTTTATTTATTTTAGAAATGACCGATGGTTTCGCTAGATAAGACCCTTATTCATCGTCTGGTATCATTTAAAGCCCTTTGAAGCTGCACTGAAACTGTCATTTGGACCTTGAATCGTTTGGTTGCCGTTGAAGTCCATTATATGGAGACAAATCCTGGAATGTTTTCATCAAAAACATTATTTTCTTTTCGACTGAAGAAAGAAAGACATGGACATCTTGGATGACATGGGGGTGAGTAAATTATCAGCAAAAGTTTTTTTAAAAGTGAACTAATCCTTTAAGTGTAGATCATGTGCCCACATCGAAGTGCTCTCTCCTACACGCAAACACTATTCACACAGTAACAAGTTTCCCTCCAGCTCATGCCGGGAGCATAATGAATGTAGTGCGCATGCCCGCTATGAAACACACACACACACGCGGAGAGTGCATTAAATGTAGATGATGTGCCCACTATGAAGTACGCACTCCTACACACAAGCACTGTTCACCTAGTATCAGGCTCTCCAGCGTAGAGTGTAATGAACATAATGCGCATGCCCACTACGAAGTGTGTACCCCTACACATAAACAAGAACACTGTAATATCAATTCTCCCCCCAGATCGTACAGGAGATTTAATAAACGTGAATTGTGTGCCAACAGTGAAGTTTGCACACCCACATGCGAAAACTGTTCATTCAGTGATAAAGGATGCACCCGCTGTAATGCGCGCGCCCCCAAAGATGAGCGCCGCTCACATAGTGCCGCGAGCATTAAACGGCTGGGCGGCCGGGTCCCTATTACACAGCGGCCCATCCCCAGTTTTCATTCATCTCCTAGCTATGCGGGCCAAGGCCTGGCAGGCCATCCCCGGTATATCAGCATAAAACAAGGCTACTCGCTACAGTCCCCCGTGCTTTTCAGCCGTGGTTCGAGATGATGGTGAGAAGGGGCGTGGCTCACGTTCTTTGCACCAAAGTTTCGAAACAGTTAGAGAAGGGAGCTGTGGAAACAGTCCCACTATCACAAAGCGAGTCTGGCTTTTACAGTCGTTACTTCCTCGTTCCAAAGAAGGATGGTGGTCTCAAACCCATCCTAGATTCCAGACACCTGAATAAAGCACTTATGACGCAACCGTTCAGAATGCTGACAACCAAACAAATCCTTGCGCAAATTCGCCCAGGTGATTGGTTTATCTCAGTGGATCTGATGGATGCTTATTTTCACATTCAGATATCGCCCCATCACAGGCCATTTCTCAAATTTGCCTTCGAGGGGCAGGCTTACCAGTACACAGTACTACCGTTCGGCCTATCATTGGCACCTCTTACTTTTACGAAGTGCAAGGACACAGCACTTACTGAGACAGCGGGGAGTACGAGTGTTGAATTACCTCGACGATTAGCTGTTTATAGCCCAATCAGAGGAACAGTTGATCACTCACAGATCCTGGCTCCTCAGTCATATAGCAAGCCTGGAACTCAGGATCAACGTTTCCAAGAGCACACTGTCCCCCAGCCAAAGTATCTCTTTCCTGGGTACAGTGATAGACTCTATACAAATGAAAGCGCTCCTCACATCAGAGCGCGCGCTCACTATACAGCACCTAGCGGCATCTTTCAGAACAGGGCATGCGTACCTCTCAAGAGATTTCAGAGGATGTTGGGTCTTATGGCCTCAGCATCATCAATACTCCAGCTCGGACTACTGCACATGCGTCCTCTCCAGCGCTGGCTAAAACCCCGTGTACCAACTCACAAATGGCGATCTGGCCACTTACAAATCAGAGCGAACCACAGCTGTGTCAGAGCTGATACAAGTATCGAGTGTACTCACCATCTTACAAGAGCTTTTGAATACGGGTCGTACGCTCAAAGTGTATGTGGCAGCCATAACAGCTTCTCACACTCTTGTGTCCGGCCAATCACTAGGAAAAAACGACCTTGTCATACTCGTCCTTAAAAGGGGCAAGGAGGCTGAACCATCTGCGACCTCCTTCTGTGCCTATCTGGGACCTCTCCACGGTCCTGGAAGCGCTGAAAGGTGCCCCATTCGAGCCGCTGCGGTCTGCGGACCTGAATCATTTCTCGTTAAAGACCGCTCTCTTACTGGCATTCGCCTCAGTCAAGAGAGTGGCCGATTTACAAGCGCTGTCAATAAGCACTTCCTGCCTTGACTTTGGGCCTATGACTCCAGAGTCGTCATTAAGCCAAGGCATGGTTATGTTCCTAAAGTTCTCTACTCTGTTCAGAGCACAGGTCATTTCTACTAGCAGCTCTTTCCTCACCAGAAGACGAAAGAAACGCGAGTTTACTCTGTCCCGTCAGGGCTATCAGAGTTTATGTGGAGCGTTCAGCCTCATTCCCACAGTCAGAACAGCTCTTTGTATGCTTTGGCGGCCGCACCAAAGGGCTCGGTGTGACAAAGCAGAGATTATTACTGTAGGATTTGAGGATGAACCAAACACAAATGAATCTTCCATGTGATTCATTCAAACAGAATTCAATCACCAATTCAGCCATAAAAGATCCCGGCTCCAGCTAGTCTGCTAGCCAACACTAGTCTGCTAGTCTTGTTCCACTACATACTCCTATATTGTATCTATGTAGGCCTATGTGTCTATGCTTGGATCACATACAAGTCATGTAATTGTTATAACTATTACAGGGGTTGGACAATGAAACTGAAACACCTCTCATTTTAGTGTGGGAGGTTTCATGGCTAAATTGGACCAGCCTGGTGGCCAATCTTCATTAATTGCACATTGAACCAGAGCAGACTGTGAAGGTCCAATTAGCAGGGTAAGAGCACAGTTTTGTGCCGTGTATCAGGATGACAATGCACCAATACACACAGCAAGACTGGTGAAAGATTGGTTTGATGAACATGAAAGTGAAGTTGAACATCTCCCATGGCCTGCACAGTCACCAGATCTAAATATTATTGAGCCACTTTGGCAACATGACATCATGACTTTTGCGTAAACATACACGCCACTTTCAAGTCAAGTGGCGTGTTATTTATACGCATTTTGAGCTATCCGCGTGTACGCGTGTATATCTACGCCGTTATGTCCGAGTGATTCCGCGTGTATGTACACGCCGTTAAAAATCCGAGCGAAATAAAGCCAAAATTTTGATATACATCTGGGGAGTGATAGTTTTCTTACTAGGATGGCAGGGAAAGACTTATAAATGGTATTAACCAGTGACGGGTAGGTTTAGGGACGGGGTTGGAGTAGGTCATATATTTGTATATACAGTAATGTAACGTTAAGTTAACGGCGTTCATAAACACGCTGAAAAGCGATTTTGCGTGTTGATAGCACGCCAAAAATGGAAATAGGAATTGGCGTGTCATACATACGCAGTTTCATGAGATCAGTCTGACTTTGGGGTTTTTTGGAGGAGCGAGTCAGGAAACATTTTCCTCCACCAGCATCACGTCGTGAACTGGCCACTATCCTGCAAGAAGAATAACTTAAAAAACCCTCTGACCACTGTGCAGGACTTGTATATGTCATTCCCAAGACGAACTGACGCTGTATTGGCCGCAAAAGGAGGCCCTACACCATACTAATAAATTATTGTGGTCTAAAACCAGGTGTTTCAGTTTCATTGTCCAACCCCTGTAGATGTATGAATGAAAGTGTGTCTTGTTTCATATCAGTAAGATCATATATTCTTAATTCATAAGATGGCTTGAGTGAAATCTGTGTGAAATGTTTTGTGTTCTTATAATAGGAATGATGTCTAAACTGTGTATTTTGCACTCTCTGCTAAAGCTGGAGAGTAAGGGGATCACAGATAACACATGATTTACGATGAGAGATGAAGAAAATGCCACCTCTCAAATTACAACAGTGTCTAATTGGTCAGAACTCATCCAGGAGGCTGGACAAACATTGGAGTTTAAAACCTTAGACCCGAACAGAGTTAGACTAGTAGAAGAATGCTCAAACAGAAGAATCTCGAAGAATGCTGCTAGAATAATGCAGCCGACAGAGCAACAGACAGACAAGTAACCATGTAGACGAACGAAGACAAAGAACCCAAATTAAGATCAGAAGAACATGGGTTAAAACAACAGCTTCATTCAAACCATCTACCTACTCGTCTCACTTTACTTTCTTTTTCTTAGTTGTCTTTTCTTTCCCGTTGAAAGTCTGGGTTCTAAGTTACTTCTAAGCTCTTACGCCGAGAAAAGGGAACCCCAAAGCAACGCAAGGACAAGCAAGTAGCCTCTAGACTCTTAGCTGAACTGGTGCATTGATATAAAATTGAATTACCCGCCTAAGAAACGATAGAAGGGTTAAATTAATGATTGATGGTTCGTTCGTTCAGGCCATGTCTTACAAGTGCATAGAAACTTGGGATTTCACGATCTCACTCTTAAAACTCATTCTTTCCTCACTCTCTTTCTTTCTGCAACTCGTATGAATGTGTGTGTTTGTGTTAGATATTAGTTTTATGTGTTTAAAATAATCAATAAAGTCTTGTTTAAATGTTAAAGATAATTGTTCTTGTGTTATGTGCTTACAGATTTAATGTCTTAAACTGCTGATCTAAGTTACCTTGCTAATAAATTGTGTTTCACTATACTGCCCTACTAAGGCAAAAGACCTTAACTCGCCAGAGTGTGAAACTGAGAAAAATGACTTTAAAGTTATCTTAATGTCCTGACAATTGGGTTATAGGTATAATATAGTAATTTTCACATTTTGTAGTGTATACCTGTATAAACCTATCTACAAAAAAAATTTGAACTCAAATTTGACCTTTGACCCTTTTTCGGAAGTTACTGTATTCTGCTTTAGCATTGCCCACAAAATCACAATCGGTCATACTAAGGCAAAACACCTTAACTTCTATTTTATAGCACAATGTTATGATAACACTTAAAATGTAAGCAATATTAACCCTATTGGACTCATGATAAAAAATGTCTTCACATGTATCAACAAGAAGTTGAAGTAGTAAGAATAGTTGGAAAAGTATGAATGGTTTTAATTAACATGAATTTCATAAAACAAAGTTGATTAACACCACACGAATGTATACAAGATGTAAAATATTTAAAGTTTTTTTGAAAAGTTGATTCTAAAACTGAAGTGTGTGTTTGTGTGTGTGTGTGTGTGTGTGTGTGTGTGTGTTTAAAGATCAGAGCTGTGTGAGTCTGCAGAAGGGCATTTATTTATGTATAAAATAATACTACCATTAAAAACACATTTGATTTTCTTTTTTAATCAATGTAGAATGTGTAACTGAAAAAAAAAAAACTGAAATTAAAACCAATGCACAATGTTGTGTTTTATTGTGAGTGTACACAAATATAAGCAAACTATTTGTAGTTTGAATGATGTCCTGTACAAAATTATGGAGTATGTTTATATCTTTCCACTGTTCGATCGCGCCCGCGCGTGCGTGCACACGCACACACACACACACACACACACACACACACACACACACACACACACACACACACACGGTAACCGAACTGGGTGAGGCGGGGCTTTAGTTCTTTGTTGTATTCCCCTGCTACGGCGTGTGTAACATTTTTCTGTCAACTCTGCATATCATTCGCGATGATATATAGTCTATCGTTTTGATGGAGCGGGTTCAGATACTACATGTTCTGACCGCGTTTGTGCAGGACAAAGCTCTGAGGACATCAGAAGTTACAGGGACTGATGGCAGCTGTACAAAGTAAGTAGGCTACACACGCTACATCGTAATTGAAATTTTAATGGAGAGTAAAACAAAGGCAGAACACCGTACAATCTGAAAGGTAGCATTGTTTGATAGAACACCGGCACAGTAACTTCATATTGACGCGCGTCTAAACAAAGGCAGAGTAGCCTACCGTAACTCTAAATGAGCGTTCCAAAACAAAGCCAAAGAGCCGTAACTGATGTTACGGTGTTCTGCCTAAGTTTCTCATGGGCTTTTAGAAGTTACTGTTAAGACAACCCATCATTTTCTCGTACAAATAAAAGAATTGACTCAAGATACTTATCCACATGATAAAGCAGGTCTTGAATGTGCCAAAAATATAAAAAACTCATTTTCGACCAAACACGAAGTTACGGTCTTTTGCCTTAGCACGGCAGTATAGTTTGGATATTTATATCCGCTGCAGAGAACGCTGGACGAGTAATTTGCTCGGCTGTATAAGTGATTCTGTTAAGATTCCCTATAAATAAATTGATAATTCCTTTTGAGCTAAATTGGCCTGTCTGGCCCTTTAATACATATTATTATTATTATTAAATATGTTTCCCTTTCCCTTTACATTACGCTGGATAGTGGACGCTATTGCGTTGGCTTATGAGTCTAAGGGCCTGCATTGCCCCTTAGGTGTCAGAGCTCATTCCACAAGAGGCATGGCCTCATCAAGGGCTTGGTCAAGTGTAATACCCATGGAAGATTTTTGTGCGGTGGCTGGCTGGGCCTCACAGTCCACATTTCAGATTTTATAATATGGAAGTTCCCGCTTTGCAAGCTGGGGTTCTTTCAGTGTAAGTGCAAGCCATAGGTTTGTGCAGTTGCCGCAGCAAAGCCAAGTGCTATCCGCTCATCTGTGTCTGCTGTGCAGCTGCAATGCATTTTAAAACATTTTGCTTCAATATTCTCAAGAATATTTCCCAAGAATTATTCTCAAGAGTTTTCCCATAGGGTAAGCTAGCCTTACGCAATACTCGTTCCCTCTTCTCAGGGAACCGAGGTTACGTAAGTAACCGAGACATTTTCATAGACATAGCATCTAGCTCTAGCATAAGTTCTGCCGGGAAGACTCAATTGTTACGTCACTCATTACCTTATTTATTTATTTATTTGGCAGGGACATTGCACAACAAATGTGTTACACAAGACAGAGATAGCATTACGCTTATTTTCATCTGTAGTCCCTGGGCCGAGGCAAAATAACAGCAGGTATATACAGTGGACAAAGAGCATTCTTACTAATGAATTCATTAATTCATATAAATACAGCACCAGCAAAAGGATCACCTCAACAAACATGAAATTGCAATATTTACAGTATAATTCTCATTTTTGTGTTAATGTTCACAATTCTGACCAGCTTTCAACCACTTCTTCAAATTAAGTTTAAACTGTTGCAAGTAATTACTGTCACGAACGATTAATGGCAACATATTCCACATTCATGCAGCTTTCACAGAGAAGCAATTCTGTCCAAAGGTTGAGGACCTGAAGTTGACATAACAATCTCCTCTAGAGGAGGCTCGCGTTGTTCGCGTTGCCTCTTCACAGGATTTCACAAACATTCTCAGTGGCTGAGTGGACAGATCATGAAGAATTTTATATACTAAATTGACATCTGAAAACAAAATAAAATTCTCAAAAGATAATAATTTATATTTCTTCACAATGTTACAGTAGTGATATGTAACAGTTTTTTTATCTAAAATTTTAAGTGCTTGTTTATACAAGCTTTGAAGTGTTGAAGCGTAACACAGAGTTGGATGCAAGAGACCAAGTTGTGATGCAGTAAGTAAAATGAGAAAATATCATTACATGCAAATAAAGCTTAGCTGCGTCTGTGCTCATTTGGGGGCGAATATATCTGAACTGCGATAAATTAAATTTTATGGTTTTTATCAATTTTGAAACATGCTTTTTAAACGACTGTGTCCTATCCAACACTACTCCTAAATACTTGACAGACTCTGCTTCTTGAATCATTGTTCCATTTACACTAATTGCCGGCACAGCATGAGAAGTATTCCTTATTGAAAAAACATGCTGACAGTTTTACTAAAATTTAATGTTAATCGCGATTGTACCATCCAATCTGAGATTTTTACCATCGCTCCCTGGAGCACAGCTGCTGCTTTCTGACTTGATTTCGCATGTACATACATCACAGCGTCATTGGCGTACATTTGTATTTGAACTTCAGGACAATTATCTGGAAGATCATTTATAAATACACTAAACAAGAGAGGGCCCAAGACGGAGCCTTGTGGCACCCCATCTGAGCAATCCAAAAAGGAAGACATAATGTTCATAATTCTGGTGCAGTGCTTCCTATTCTTCAAATATGTTCTAAACCATCCTAATGTCTCTTCAGAAGTATTGTGAGAGGACAATTTGGATAACAGGATGTCATGGTTTACCGTATCAAAAGCTCTTTTCAAATCTAAAAATATGGCATCCACCCCCCACCACCCCCATTTTTATAAAAGTATTTTATAAATTTTATAAAAGGCCTCTTTCTTATTTATTCTAAATGTAAATCTATTTTTATTTAATTTCCGTGCTATAAGAACCAAATTGTGATCTGACATACCTGTAATAAAATTGAAAGATTTTATTATTCTGTCAGATTTATTAGAAAATACCAGGTCAATTTGTGTTTTAGAGGTTTTGATTATCCTTGTTGGTCCTTTTATTAGTTGTTCAAAATTATAAAGACCTGTTATTTCCTTTAACCTTTTCCTATTATTTTTTATCTATCCAATTTACGTTAAAATCCCCTAGTACAATTACTTCTTTACCAAGAGTATTTAATTCTTTTAAAATATCCTTAAATGATGTATAACATTTAGCATCAGCAGAAGGTGGTCTATAAATACCAACTAACATTAATGACATCTGATTTAAAACTATGTTTTACTTCTGATATAAACATTAGATTAAATACGCCATTCTCATGAATGGTGTTAAACACTTAAACTAGCCTACATTAAATCATTACTTAAAAGTCACAAAAAAAATTATATTCAATAAATATATTTTATTTGTTGTGGATGCAATGTTTTTTAACACTTTTCCTCTGGCGTGCTGTGTTTTAATGTTTTAACTACAGAGATAATTGCTTATCATGATAATAGCAGATTGTCTGAGAAAATATTTTCGTGCAAATAATGCAAAACAAGTCTATCTGTTTCCATTAAAAAATATAAAAATACTATTTGGCCAGTGGAAAAGATTGAGAAAAACTTTCTCTGAAATGTATTTTACACTATTTGATTTATTTATTCAAAAACAAATCAATGATAGGCTACTAAATGATTTTTATTAATGTAATGTGACGGAACATCTGTATTTCATATTGTCCTAATATCTTGAACCGTTAATCATGTCATCACGTGGATGAATAATCATATGCAAATGATATGCAGATGAGGATATGCATAGTAAAACTAGGTGTTGTAAGCTCCATATATGGTTATTTCGGGGTGGAGACGCATGTGCGCACAATCTTCTGCTGACTGGGATTTATAAAGTGAATTCTGCGCAGGTTCTGGCGTACGCACGGTTTTATAAGTCAGAATATTTTTTTGCGTACGCCATTTTTGGCTTTCGGGCGCACGTACACTTTTAGTAAGGATCCTACGCACAGTTTTATAAATGAGGCCCCTGGTGACTGTGGGGGCCAATTTAGTACAGTTAACTCATTGTCATGTTCAAGAAAACAATCTGAAATGGTTCGAGCTTTGTGACATGGTGACATCCTTCTGGAAGTAGCCATCAGAGGATGGGTACATGGTGGCCATAAAGGGATGGACATGGTCAGAAACAATGCTCAGGTAGGCCGTGTCATTTAAACGATGCCCAATTGGCACTAAGGGGCCTAAAGTGTGCCACACCATTACACCACAACCCCAGCCTGCACAGTGGTAACAAGCCATGATGGATCCATGTTCTCATTCTGTTTACGCCAAATTCTGACTCTACCATCTGAATGTCTCAACAGAAATCGAGACTCATCAGACCAGGCAACATTTTTCCAGTCTTCAACTGTCCAATTTTGGTGAGCTCTTGCAAATTGTAGCCTCTTTTTCCTATTTGTAGTGGAGATGAGTGGTACCCAGTGGGGTCTTCTGCTGTTGTAGCCCATCAGCCTCAAGGTTTTGTGTGTTGTGGCTTCACAAATGCCCCCCCCCCCCCCCTCCTTTAAAAATAATAAATATTTATTTAACAAAAATGCTCTTATAGTCACTCCAAAACTTCAACAAGCAAATTATGACTTGAACTGTAATAAATTGTTTATACAAATGCTACAAAGAACGTTCAAGGATATTTCAATCATCCTACATAGTTGCATTTTACAAATACATTTTATTTGACCATGTAACTCGTAGAAGATAAGTGACAATTACTACCACCAGTACTATTATTACTAATCTATTAGGCTG
The DNA here is from genome assembly GCA_036326025.1 of Chrosomus eos. Taxonomy (NCBI): domain Eukaryota; kingdom Metazoa; phylum Chordata; class Actinopteri; order Cypriniformes; family Leuciscidae; genus Chrosomus; species Chrosomus eos. The sequence continues at coordinate 20,550,674 of CM070819.1, read as the reverse complement.
CTACAAGGCTAGGGGGGTTCGGGGCCATGCTCCCCCGTAAGAAAATTATTTGCATTTTAATGTTAAATTCATCAATCTGGTGCACTTTGCGAGTTCAAAATTACTTCACATTAAAGATGTGATTGGGCCAGCCCAGTGTCAATCAAGAAAAAAACTAATGGGCCGCTAATCTACGCGTTTCATGCGGTGTCAGAAAAAAAAGCTAACGCTGACTTTTTTTGACCAATGCATCACACCATTAGTGTTGTTTTTGGCAGCCTGTTTTAATTTTAGTTTTAGTCTAGTCTTTGTGTCAAGCTGTCATTTTAGTTTTTATTAGTTTTAGTCAAGTTCATACTCTTTTTAGTCTAGTCTAGTTTTAGTCGACGAAAACTGATGACATTTTAGTCTAGTTTTAGTCGACGAAAACTGATGACATTTTAGTCTAGTTTTAGTCGACGAAAGACATAGTCTAGTTTTAGTCAATGAAAATTATATTTTAGTCTCTTTTTAGTAATGCAATTCTATTTAACCCAGTCAATATGTATACCTAGTAGTAGACGAAACCAACATTTTCTTTTAGCCAAACCCATTTAAAAAAAATCTTATCTTATTATTGTTAGTCTATCTTATTATATTATTGTTACCTTATAGACTCAAGAATGCTATTCCAGACACAGAAGACGCTCTGATATGAATTTAGAACATATTTATTTTACCAACCAAACATGTTGCCTACACACGATGAAATTAAAGTTTTTCCAAATGTCATTTCTTCTTTTTCTCCCAAAGACGAATCCCTTTCTCTGTATCAGACTTAACTGCGTTTGTTGTCGTTTATGCTAACGCCTGTTTCACACATACTCCGTTTGCGGTGTGTATTTTTTCCCGCACCCATAGGTTAGAGCGCTCACACCGCACGCGGGAGCGGTGCGTGCATAACAGCACAGAGCAGAGATCTACACAGTAGCCTACCTCAACAACGCGACATAATGGATGTAGGCTAGAAATATTGATTTGAAATAAAAAAATTGAGAATAAATGTTGTGATTGTGGTATTACAGCCGTAGATCAGCTCCGCACCGCATACGCACTACACACGGAGTATGTGTGAAACAACTCACGCAGCTGCATCTTCTAAATAATGCCGCGAGTGGGGCTTGAGGATGTGATGTCGCCTGCGTCTGCGCAGTGCGATCTGATGCAGCCCCTGAAGTGAAACACAGGAAACAAACAGAAATGCTGCATACCGGTAATAACGCAAGTAAACAAGACGAAATAACGTTAAATAACATTTCGTCTCGTCTCGTTTTGGTCAACGAAAATGAAGAGACATCTTAGCATAGTTTTTATTTTGTAAACCACATTTAGTCTCGTTTTTATTCGTCAACGATATTACATTATACATTTAATTATAGTCATCGTCACATGACCAGCATTTACGTTGCGTCTCGTCTCGTTTTCGTCACGTGAAAAAGGTTCGTTGACGACGATATTTCGTCATAATTTTCGTTGACGAAAGCAACACTACACACCAGCACTAACCCAGCGCCGCTGATTAAGCAAAACAAAAACAAAACGAATGGGCTATTTCTATTTTAGCCCCTGGCCGCTTTTTTGCTTTATCCATCTATTTCGACGACAAATCACTACTCGTGCCTGTTCGCTCAGCGCTCACGGCGCCCGCGCCCGCTCGCGATATTATTGGAGGGGGGTCCCCTGTCAAAATTCTATGATGAAATCTCATGAGGGCGCCTACTCCGCTACACATACCGGTTATACCCACTTTTTGCGCCACTGGCAGGCTTATGTAATTGTTCCACTCGTTGCAGTGTTAATGAAGTACTATAAAAGCGGAAAGTTCCTTACGCGGCTCTGGCGCCCCCCCCCCTAGGGTATAAGGCGCTGGCGCCTTTAGCATTTGCCTATACTGCCTATGCCACGGGCCGGCCCTGGCTGCATATCTCGGTTGTAACGAGTGGTTATTTCAGTCAAAGTAGCTCTTCTATCAGCTTGAATCAGTTGGCCCATTCTCCTATGACCTCTAGCATCAACAAGGCATTTTCGCCCACAGGACTGCAACCATGCCACACTCAAAATTGCTTAAAGGGGTCATATAATGCCATTTTTGTACAAGTTAATATGAATCTTTAGGGTCTAAATGAAAAGTTTGTAATATACTTTTATTAAAAATTCTCATTAGTTTTTTAAGAAAACACTCATTTTACCTGCTCAAAAACAGCTCTGTGTTCAGCACTCCGTTTAAGTGCATATGCCTTTAAATGATAATGAGCTTCGCTGACTCCGCCCCTCTGTTCTGTGGGCGCTGTAACACAACGCACGTGGAGTGTTGACTTGACAACAGTTGAGGGTTTATTATGGCAGCGGGATTCTCTCTGAGGACACATCTGTGCAACCGTATCAGTTTGAACCGGAGTCGGACCCGAAACAAGATGACGGCCCCGAAGAAGTTCGACAATTAAGGCTCGAACAGGACGTTTCTGAATGGTTGGTTAACAATGTCACTTTGATCTATTTTTGTATGTACTGGCAGGGTAACGTTAGAGTTGTGAGATACAAACGCTATGTGTTTAACGTTACTAATGTAAGTTATAGGTTAGTTCGTTGACAGATTTATGTTGAAAAACTTTTTTTTTTTTTTTGTAAATGTAGGCTTGTCAGTGATGCGTGACGTTATCTCAGTGTTAGGTACAACTATCGTGACTGAAACTGACGTGAGGTCATGTCAGTAATGATTCTAGCAGTAGTTGAAGGATACCTAAGAATTTGCTGTATGTTTATGTTTAGTGCAGTACGAAAATATTTTATGTTTTAAGAAAACTTTTAAGTACATCTATAGTTTTGTAACTGCATTGATATTCCTGTTAATATTCCTGTTACGTTAACTGTAACTGCGTAACTTACGCAGTTTTTAATAAACACAACACCTCTAACGCTGTCAGGGTTTGTGCAGGTGCTGAAGACGAGGACACGGAATTTCCATATAATAGTTTTTAATAACAAAAATGAAAACTTTCCAAACTTAAACAGGAACAAAACTCCAGGAAATCAGAAAACACACAACCATACGTAGACGACGATCGACCAACACTGAGGGAAAACACAGGGCTTAAAAGAACTGAACCAAACAAGATAATTAACTGAAAACAGGTGCAGAAAATTGACACAAACGAGGAGCGGGAAAACTAACAGGACTAAACCAAAAATCACAAAAGACAGGGGAAGACAAGATACAAAAAGAACAGAACACATCAAAACGTGACAGTACCTCCCCCCTCCCCGAAGGCGCGTCCTCGCGCCGTATAACATCCAAAGGGGTGGGGAGGGTGGGCGCCCTGGAGGCTGACGAGGGCATGGTGCAGGTCCAGGAAGCCTCCAGGGCGGAGCAGGCTGTGGGCGTGGCCACGACGGTGCAGGCTGTGGGCGTGGCCACGACGGTGCAGGCTGTGGGCGTGGCCAAGGCGGAGCAGGCTGTGGGCGTGGCCAAGGCGGAGCAGGCTGTGGGCGTGGCCACGACGGTGCAGGCTGTGGGCGTGGCCACGACGGTGCAGGCTGTTCAGGTGGCCACGACGGTGAAGACCCTTCAGGTGGCCGTGGTGGTGAAGACCCTTCAGGTGGCCATGGCGGTGCAGACCCTTCAGGTGACCATGGCGGTGCAGACCCTTCAGGTGGCCATGGCGGTGCAGACCCTTCAGGTGGCCATGGCGGTGCAGACCCTTCAGGTGGCCATGGCGGTGCAGACCCTTCAGGTGGCCATGGCGGTGCAGACCCTTCAGGTGGCCATGGCGGTGCAGACCCTTCAGGTGGCCATGGCGGTGCAGACCCTTCAGGTGGCCATGGCGGTGTTATCTTTTCGGGCCTCCGTGGATCTTTGGCCGGCCACGGCGAAGGCGTATGGCGCCCCCCCAAAATTTTCTTGGGGAGGACAGGCTCATGATCGGGAACTGACTTGACATCAACGGGCGCTGGGTCAACGGGTTCTGGGTCAACGGGCTCTGGGTCTGGGTCAACGGGTTCTGGGTCTGGGTCAACGGGCTCTGGCTCTGGGTCAACGGGCTCTGGCTCTGGCGCTGGGTCAACGGGCTCTGGCTCTGGCGCTGGGTCAACGGGCTCTGGCTCTGGCGCTGGGTCAACGGGCTCTGGCTCTGGCGCTGGGTCAACGGGCTCTGGCTCTGGCGCTGGGTCAACGGGCTCTGGCTCTGGCGCTGGGTCAACGGGCTTGGCTCTGGCGCTGGGTCAACGGGCTCTGGCTCTGGCGCTGGGTCAACGGGCTCTGGCTCTGGGTCAACGGGCTCTGGCTCTGGCTCTGGGTCAACGGGCTCCGTGCTGGATTGGACCAGCATATCAGGAAACTCGGGGCTGGACGGGACCAGCATATCAGGAAACTCAGGGCTGGACGGGACCAGCATATCAGGAAACTCGGGGCTGGACGGGACCAGCATATCAGGAAACTCGGGGCTGGACGGGACCAGCGGTGAAGGCTTGATTGGGCTGGACGGGACCAGCTGTGAAGGCTCTGGGGGTAAGAAGCTCTGGAAGGTCGTCAAACGGGTCAGGCTCTGGCGTGCATGCAATGGGCTCAGGCGTTGGCGTGCAGGTGATGGGCTCTTGCTGGCCGTGGAGATCGGGCTGGATGTCTCCCACGGTGAATGAGGAACCACACACCCACAGCGTACGGGCAATGAATTTTACTAACGGGAGGTGGAGATCTCCCAACAACAGTCTCTGAGCGAGGGTATCGTCCATCCCACTCCAAAACTCATGTGTCAGGGACTCCTCGTCCCAATTAGAGTCCCGGAAAAGATGGAGATATATCTCCGCATATTCTTCCAGAGTCCGGCCATCTTGTGGGACACAGAGTTCGTAGTTCATTCCCTTTTTTTTTTTGTTATGGTCGATCGTTCTGTCAGGGTTTGTGCAGGTGCTGAAGACGAGGACACGGAATTTCCATATAATAGTTTTTAATAACAAAAATGAAAACTTTCCAAACTTAAACAGGAACAAAACTCCAGGAAATCAGAAAACACACAACCATACGTAGACGACGATCGACCAACACTGAGGGAAAACACAGGGCTTAAAAGAACTGAACCAAACAAGATAATTAACTGAAAACAGGTGCAGAAAATTGACACAAACGAGGAGCGGGAAAACTAACAGGACTAAACCAAAAATCACAAAAGACAGGGGAAGACAAGATACAAAACAGAACAGAACACATCAAAACGTGACAAACGCGTTTTTCATTATAAACGTGGGATTATGCATTGTATTGAGAACGTCGTAACGTTACATAGAACACATGCCGTAATGCACCCTTAGTCTAAACATTAGCCACAATCATCGTGAAGCGTGCAAGGGATTTGCAAAGATTCATATAAAGGTTAATAAATAAAACGTTACACTCACTTCTTCTGGAGGTCCAGCAGAAACACGAATAGTTGGTACCGATTCCTTTTTCAGTAGCAGCTTCTTAGCTAAACCTAATTTATATTGACCCTCGCCTCGTTTAAAAAGCAGTCTGGTGAGAAATGATTTGCGCAAACATGAGCGCATTGACGTTGCTCGTCGTGAATATTTCCTTCATAAAAAAAACTCAGCCACTGTGTCTTCAGCGGTTCGGATTTAGGAACATTAAAATGACTGCTGTGTTCCTTATTACACCCAAGAACAGAACACCACAATCGCTTAGACGGCCGCCATTCTGCTCCAGTGTAAACAATGACGAACTATGATTGACATCTCACTCACGAGAGAGGGCGGGTCTGTGTTGAAACGCTGCTGTCAATCAACAGTCGTGGGAGGGGCGTGCGAGCTTGTGACGTCACAGGCTCGAACGGCTTGATTTGAGGCAGGGGAAAACATATAAGGAGATTAAAACAAAACCACTGAATGGATTTTTATCATTATATGATGGCTGTGTACAGACACTGCCAACACACATTTCAGTACAATCAACTTGTAAAAGTGCAAGTACCATTATATGACCCCTTTAAATCACCTTTCTTTCCCATTCTGACATTCAGTTTGGAGTTCAGGAGATTGTCTTGACCAGGACCACACCCCTAAATGCATTGAAGCAACTGCCATGTGATTGGTTGATTAGATAATTGCATTAATGATAAATTGAACAGGTGTTCCTAATAATCCTTTAGGTGAGTGTATATAGTGTAAATGATAAATCACATTTGAGAATTCTGCTGGCTGCTGTATACAGGCCACCAGGGAACCATAAAGATTTTATCAAAGAATTTGCAGACTTCTATCAGAATTAGTATTGGCTGCAGATAAAGTACTAATTGTTGGTGATTTTAATATACATATAGATAATAAAAAATATGCATTTGGAATTGGTATTTACATTGTAAACTCAATTGGAGTTAGACAACACGTGTCAGGACCTACTCATTGTCGTAATCATACTCTAGATCTAATACTATCACATGGAATAGATGTTGATGCCATTGAAATTCTGCAGCAGAGCGATGACATCTCAGATCATTATCTAGTCTCGTGTAAATTACATTTAGCCAAGGCTGCAAAGCCGACTCAGTGTTATAAATATGTTAGACCTATCACTTCTGCCACTAAAGATTGCTTTATCAATAATCTTCCTAATCAGTTTCATAGGGAAACATGGAATTAGCTTTAACTGTTATGCCGATGATACTCGGCTGTATATTTCTTCACGCCCTGACGAAACTTACCAATTCACAAAATTAACGGAATGTATAGCTGAACTAAGAAATTGGATGACTAATAATTTCCTACTACTAAATTCTGAAAAAAAAAAACAGAAATTCTAATCACTGGACAAAAAACTTGTCTAAAATACTGTCTAACACTTGATGGCTGCTCTGTTAAGTCTTCTTCGTCAGTTAGGAAACTGGGTGTGCTCTTTGATACCAATCTTTCATTTGAAAGTCAGGTGTCTAATATCTGTAAAACCGCATTTTTCAATCTTAAAAATATATCTAAATTACGCCATATGCTGTTATTGACAAATGCGGAACAATTAGTTCATGCGTTCATGACCTCAAGGCTAGATTACTGTAATGCTCTACTGGGTAGTTGCCCTGCACGCTTAATAAACAAACTACAGCTAGTTCAAAACGCAGCCGCTAGAGTTCTTACCAGAACCAGGAAGTATGACCATATTAGCCCGGTTCTGTCAACACTGCATTGGCTGCCTATTAAACATCGTATATATTTTAAAATATTGCTGATGACTTACAAAGCCCTAAATGGTTTAGCTCCCCAGTACTTGAGCGAGCTCTTAACGCATTATAGTCCTTCACATTAAGGTCCCGTCCACACGGACACGGGTATTTTTAAAACCGGGACTTTTTTAACACGGTTCGGCCGTTCGTCCACACGAAAACGCACTGAAACCGAACATTTTTGAAAACCCCTGCTGAGGGTGAGTATTTTCAGAAACGGCGGTTACGTGTTGTCGTGTAGACAGTGAAACCGGGGTTTTTGCCTTGCGACGTCAGAGCGTGCGCTGTTATCCGCTGTGTTTGACGTCAGATTTGCGCCTACCGGAACCGGTAATAACTTTTTGTTAGGCTTCTAATTGGCCAACATGACTTTACGGTTAGGGCTATTTCGCCGCCTGCTGGCGTGGCATGCTCTTGACCGCGCTTGATAGCGTGTTTTTGCGTTTTCATGTGGACGGGATTTTTTTTAAAAATGCTGGAGGAAAAACTCCGGTTATAAAAATACCCGTGTCCGTGTGGACATGGCCTTATTGCGATCTCAAAATTCCAGCCAGTTGATAATACCTAGAATATTAATATCGACTGCTGGTGGTAGATCCTTTTCCTATTTAGCAGCAAAACTTTGGAACAATCTTCCTGTAGATTAGGGGCTCATACCCCCTCAGAGTGTTTGTTTTGTTTGATTGCCATTTGTTTGATTTAAGACAGTAAATTAATTTGTATTTTGTGAAGTTACGTTATAGTTTTATTAAAAGGCTCAAGGTCAAACTGCAATCCTGACTCCAGGTCTCCTGTTTGTGCTTTGGTAAGGTGTTATCTTTCGATTTCAATCTTTGTTTTAATATAGTACAAGGTGCCATATGGAATGTTTCATAATTAAATGTATCTTATATTTGAATTTCTCAACATTCGTCTCACCACTGATAATGGGCTTTGGACTAAATGTCAGTGTTCCATTTTCTTTCATTTTGTACACCTCATACATTGAAAGACAAAACACCCTGATTTGTCATACTATATTTACATATTTGGTATGTCTGGATTCAGCACAACCCCACCTTTCCAACAAGTCATCATATTTGTTTCTATGCTAATCCCTGGCAAAGCAACCATAAAGTAAATTAAAACATTCTGCATGGATATTAAATTTGTGCATGTCCGCTTATTTTAGGAATGCGTTTATATGTCTCTATTTATTCCATATATCAAGATATTCACATCCAGTCTTTTCTAGTAGTTAAAGCAACTGCCTGACTACTAACATGTCAAGTGTCAAAGCTCTCAGAGCTTGTGTAATTGATTTGTACTAGTTTATATGCCTTAACTCCCATACGGACAGGCTATATTTTAGTCCTTTTTTGGTTTTGGAGTGTATAACAATATCTGTTAATTTAACAATCTTAGCAGTAAAATATTTTGAGCCAAGAATCTATTTCACATATGGGAGACCTTGGAAAAAGGAGATGAGGAAACTAGGGGTGTAACGGTACATGTATTCGTATTGAACCGTTTCGGTTCGAGGCTTCCGGTTCGGTACGCATACAAACCGAACGATTCCTTGGACCATTTTTCCTGCCTACAAAATTCGCGCTGGCGGAGCGCGACCACCACAACGCTGCGCAACATCACATGGCAAACGTAATGAAAGCGAAACGAAACTGCGCTACTCATTATATTGTCCATCACGGACCGTTTATCAGTTCGGACCAGCAACATAGATCTGTGCAGCGCGAGCTCTATGAGCGCGAGCCGACCTCGATCAAGCAACACTGTTACTACACAGCGCTCAGACTCAGAGATCCAGTAAAGAAAGCATTTGAATTCGCCACTGCATGACATCGCTGCGAGATCTAGTGAGAAGCGTTCACATGTCTCTGTTATTAATCGTAGATATTAGATCAAACAGCGCTGACGTGGAAACCAGGAGAAACATTGTGCCGTGTGAATGAACAACGTTAGGCTTTAAGTCCACAGATCAGCAACATTCACCATAGTAACACTAATTGTAACCAATTTGGCTGGAATAGTGAAATGCTTTCAAGTAGCCTACTTCACACATCTTTTTCCAGCACTTCAAAACTCAAATATTATATAAATATTATATAAATAAATATATATTTAGATTGTCATTTTTAATGTGATGACCAAAACATTATTTATTCATCCTTCAAAAATTACCTCAATTTAAACCTGAGTTTCAAGATGTAGGAAAACTCACACTTATATAAAAAATATTTTTTCTTTTAATAAATAGGAAATTTCTCTGGCATTTCTTTCTTTTTGCTGTATCGAAAACGTACCGAACCGTGACTTTAAAACCGAGGTACATACCGAACCGTGATTTTTGTGTACCGTTACACCCCTAGAGGAAACACATTGTTGGGTTTAGTTCTACCTCCGGTAGGGGTATCTCAAAAACTAAAGCACTTTTTGACCATTTGTCACTAGCCTATACAATCACCGATCCACCGACATGAATCAACAACTCTGCAAGTCAGAGGCGATCTTCTCTCACTGGTTTAAGTTCAAGCTCCGCTTTCAAGACGGTTTTTCAAGTTTGGGTAGGCACTTCCACCAGCCACTGTTAATATGTCCCATCTACCATGACTAAACTTCATTCAGGTAAGTATTTCTCCATTGCTTCCTACACCAGCAGCAGAGTTCAAATTGGTGTCCACGGTGACGGGGCATGTTCCAAATAACTGCTGATCTGCAGACTGCAACGGGGCCAGATGGCTCGCCTTAATGTTCGTAGCAAGTGTAAGCAAAGTTTCGCGTTACCGATATTCCACAGTACAGTGGTAATCTAATAATATCACCGTTGTCGATTCCACGTTCTCATGGGCAGTTTGCAATTACCCACTAACAATTGTGTAACTGATTAGAAATAAAATAAGCTTAAGAGTACTTAAGAGTTTTTATGCATATGCCATATTCACGGGTCACGCTCTTCAAAACGTCCGCTCACTCTCCAGAGTTCGGTAATGTTTAAAAAAAAATATACAAAAAAACAATCCTGAGCTAAAGAGAGCAATTTGGTAATTTGGCTGTTATGCATATAATGTAGTGGATATCTCTACAATGGCAGTAAATTACATATTTACATTAGTGTTGTAATTTCACAAACAACGATTTTTCAGCATATTTAGACCTACTTAAATTCATATTATAAGTCCTGTAATACTTCAAATTAGATCTACAATATTGGAAAATGTGTACAATCGCTGTAATAGTACTCAACCTTTCCTGGGCCCAGTTTTTCAAAAGTAATCCACTAGGATTTTGGATAATGGATTGGATCAAATCTTGAAAATGGGTTTTTCAAAAGAAAAAACGGATTAAATAATCGGATTAGATCACGTAATCCAATCTTGGTTTTGATCCGGATCAAATCTTTTGTTTGGGTTTTTCAGAACTTTTTTGTAGGATTTGGATCACTTTGATCCAAAAATCTGGATTAAACTGATCCCATCAGAAGGGTGGATTCAGCGTGGATTTCATGCCCAAAATGTAATGAAAACTTAAAAAATATATCAAATAATACTATATTTGGATCATGCAGTATCTTACAAGATATCCTATTTATTCATAAGGTTTTAATTTTATTTGTTCATCCGTCAGGCTACAGTGATTAGGTAGGCTTTAACGTATTCAGCCTTTCAGTATAGGCCTAGCAAAGTAGAAAGCGTTTGGCCTCATAAAATAATCCCCCAAACAGCTGTCAAAATGGACCAAAAACAATACATTTTATTCTGTCACTAATTGATATATATATATTCATCACAATCGAAAATATTTTTGTTTATAGAATATTTATTAGTGATGCATGCAATGAGAATAACCAAAAAAAAAAAAAAAAAAATGCAAAGAATGGCAATCACTGATTTTTGAAATCCAAAACAAATCCAAATCAGAAATAGTTTCTTGCGTCCCTATTACAAGGCATTTTAATATTTTTGCATATTTTTTAAATGTGTGTGTTTTCATTTGAAATATATATAAACTTATATTGACCCCACACTGGCTATGCTACTTGTTGCTCTTTACATATCTATAGTTCTACATTGTGATTTCCTATCCTGTTTGAGCACTGGTTATCCAGATTTGGTGATCCTGAAAAGTTCCTATCCGGATCAGATTGATCCAATCCGATGTTGCTTTGAAAAACTGGCTCAAAAGTAAGCTGGATTACGTGATCACAGATCGCAAAAAAAAGGATTACTAAATCCGGATCAATTTGATCCGGATTAAACCTTTTGAAAAACCGGGCCCAGGTGACTACTTAATCCACTGATATGTGTAATAGAAATATTTGTATGTGATGGATATTTCCACATTAAATGTACAGATAAATTCAGACTAAGGATGCTCCTGTCAAAGGCCACATATACTTAGCCAAAACTGCTAACTCAGTAGAACCAACAGTCATATTAGTTGTAATATTTTAATATTAGTTTTATAAAGTCAAAGCAATCACCAGAACTAATCACAGTGAAGGAGACTTGAGTGACATTGTCTTTGCTCAACTGTATGATTTATATGTTCATGTATCTTTCTATTCAAGAGTCTCAATTGTTTGTTGTGGCCAGTGATCTCCCAGCCATGAATGGGGCTATTTCTGCAAAGAGCAACTGGGAGCCATGTCAGGCATATGCTGCGTATCTGAGAAAAGGATTCTACGCTCAAAAGACAACAGATCAAGTATCATTAAGGTAATGATAGTAGCTTCTTGATAGGACGCCGTCACCTCACTTCAGGTAAGTATCATATTAAGAAGTCAGATTTAGATGGTTATATTCGTATTAAGAATCTCCACAACATATTATAAAAATTAAAAAAAAGCCTTATATGCTTCTCTGTTTGTTCACCTAAATTCCGCTACGAGTATCATTCCTCAAGGCAGGGCATTTATCTCTCGTCCGTTAACACTTGCCCACTCTGTGTGTGTTAATTTAAGTGACCCGATCCAGCCAGACAAAGGGTGCATGTCCATCCCCAAATTTGGATATCTGGATCAGTAAAGGCCAGATGAATCTACCAAGCTCACTCAATCTTCATTTCGTCCGTGCTTCACAAAATGATCCTATAGCAGTCGCTAACATCCTCCGGGATTTGACGTTGTTGCGAAACATATTACATTGTTGTGCCGACGAAGCATGGTTGTCATCATTAAGGCAGATCTTATCGTCAGGCGACCATGCAATTCCTGAGACATCAATCTGGCTATCAGTCCTCTTCAATTTTTATTTAGGTTGCGCTCATTCCTGGCCACTGCAATGCCATAGCTACGCGCTTTCACTCTTTGTTCCAGGCTATCAGCTTTCAGACGGCTTTGATTTAGCAACCCGGATCCCTCTCCCTGCCTTCTCTAACAGAGATAATGTTAATTAGTTGCTCTGCTCAATCCAGCTAGACCATATATCTCTGAGGCATGGCTCCCTAAACTTAAAAGCTTATATTTCTGCAGTCTTTGTTCATAATGTCTCGTTTCTCTTTTCAGATTTGTTTTTTCCCATCCTGATCACGGCCGGTTGTTCCTTCCTCGTCTATAATTACTAGTCTGGGTTTCCCCATGCTGCCTTCCCGCATGCCGATTTTATTCACGCTGAAAGGCAGTATGGATACCGTTGTCCAGATTTTCGCCTCATTTAGCGAACCAATCACAGAACGGGGAGGGAGCAGCAAGACGATGACGACATCTATGTTGGCTATGAGCTACGTACAGGCACATTTGATAGACATTCTTAGCACCCAATAAACGGTAAACCACGCCTCAAATACGAGAAAATGTATATGTGGTTCCCAGAACCAAGTCTCAATGAGAATTGGGTCTGGCGTTAGCCAGGCTATACAATTACAGAAATTGTAATTAAATATTCTTTCATTCATAGTTTGCTCGCAGTCATTCAAATTCACGCAAGTATTTTTAATCCTAATTATCCAAGTCTTTTCACCATACTTTCTTTTCACTTGCTATTCAAGATGTAGCCAAGTCCTCTAGTAAACCTCCGATAAACGCCTGCCAATCACATTGTATTGCAAAGTTAGAAAAGCTGTATTACTGTGCCCTTTTCAGAGGATGCGTGGTGGGTTTTCAGTGTCCCCAGGTTGTGTGTGCGGGGTTTGGCTTGGAATACCCCACAGATATTTTTGCATAGTATGCAGGAATTGTCATTTTGTTGGTGAGTAAAGCGTTTAGTTTTTGTCTGTCCCTTTGGATGCGGGTGGGCTGCTGCTCCCGGCACAGGGTCGGAGTTTCAACAGCTCGTTTTGCAGCTTCAATTACCGCTTACTGACAAATTTTAAAACTTTAGCTTTGTTCAACCTAAGTCAGACAAAGATGGAGAGACTCAAAAAGTGTCAACGTGTAGGCAACATGTATCCAACATTCTGAATGGTTAGTTGATGAATTATGTAGCTTATGTGTCGTTATCTTCTAGTCAATGATTAGCTTATTCTGTCTCGATATTCTACAAATCATGTTCCGTGGGCAGGATTTATGTAAATTTAGTGTTTGTGATGCAACTAACTCAGGAGGAATGTTGTGTAGTTCCTCTCTGAATTGTTGTAGTCCTTAAAAAGCAATTTCTTAAATGAAATTCTCCCATTGCTAGAACTTTGAGTGTTGTAACCTTGGAGATGTTGGTTATGCTTAAACAGCAACATTACACAATAAGTAAGTTAGAAAAGCAAAATCCATCCAACCCCCTTTTATTACCTCCCGTCCGCAATGGTCTCTTCTTTTCCTATTGTTATATTCAGATTGTAGCCGTGTCTGTTACAGCGCATCATAGCTCATGCATCCATGGGGATTCACTCCAGGAGCTAAATACTCCGATTTTCCCCATGGTCTTTTTTCTGATTTGCGTTTCTCACCTAATTTCTTTACTCTCTTTCTTAAGAACTCTAATGGCGCTTTTCCACTGCATGGTACGGTATGGCTTGGCTCAGTACGGCTCACTTGAGGAGCTTTTCCACTGCATGGTACGGTACGGTACGGCTCGCTTCGGCTCGCTTTAAATGGTACCACCTCTGTTGAGGATCCAAGCGTACCGTACCGATACAAAAATGTGACGTGAAAACACTGCAGATCACTGATTGGTCAGACAGACAGAATCATCACTACCAGCGTCATTGTATTTGCGAGACATCAAACCCGCTAGATTTATATAGCCAGTAACAGCCACCGCTGTAGCACCTGTTTTAAAACTAATTGCTTAAAGAAAAAAGAAAGAAAGAAACAAAAAACTTCCAAAAAAGAAATGGCTGAATCGTGTTCAGTGGACGAAGTGCAGATCGACGTTCATCTTGTTGGTTCACGAGGAGCGGATAAACTATAACGATAAGTCTTATCCCACCCACTTTGAAGCGGTACTAACTGCAGTGGAAAAGCAAACCAAGCTAAAGCGAGTCGTGCCGTGCCGTGCCGAGCCGAGTCGTACCACGCAGTGGAAAAGCAATCACATTAACAATTTATAAATTGGTAATAAATTATGTCCCTTCTCATCTATGATTAAATTTCTAAAATTCCCCTCTATTTATCCTAACTAACGGAGCACTTCTCTCTAAAGCCTGATTAAGGACTCATTAGTTTCTGTCCTCAAAAGCTGCAGTCTATCTCCCTCCCAGTATACTGGTCATTCCTTTAGGATCGGGGCAACCACTACAGCAGCTGATCGTGGCATTTCTACTTCAGCTATTAAGATCCTCGGCAGATGGTCTTCCTCTGCCGAGTCATATATAAGACCCGATTTTAAAGTCATCCTCGAAGCTCAGCAAGCTCTCCAGTAACGGTTCAGGTAATACCTATGCAACTACTGGTGGTGGTGTTATGCTCTCCCATTAATCTGTTAATAGTCTCTTGCTTGCATCCTACAAATGACCAATGAGTCATCGTCTATGTGTGGCCTAGTGGCATTGTCTCAGTGTGACCTTGTCTCTATGTGGCATTAGTAGCCGTTGTGGTCTTTTCCCATGTGGCCTTTATGGTTTTGAAAAAAAAAAATAATTATGATCATGCAAGAGCATGATATATATGTTCAGTGTGGTCTACTATGACCGTGTAGCCTAATGTGACCTTGTCCCGTGGCCTTGTCTCTGTGTGGCCCAAGGTAGCCTGGCTCTGCGTGGTCCATCGAGGCCATGTCTGTGTGGTCTGTTATGGCCTTGTCCCATGTGGCCGGTTCTGTGTGGCCCAAGGTGGCCTTGTCTCTGTGGGCCTATAATGGCTTGTCTTCCAATGACCTGTCCCTATGTTCTAAGTTAGCCTCATTCTCAGTTCATGTCACTATTCCACAAGGCTTGCTTTCCTCCAACTTGTTCACAGGGAAACTGGCTTCGATCAGACGTAAGTGTGTCTCGAAATGTAACAAGTCACTTTGGATGAAAGCGTCAGCATGGATAAATGCTTAATGTACATACAGCAGCAGAACATAAATGCATAAATGCATTATTCACGTCTTCTCATAGTACCTTTCAGGCTCACTATGATGAAGTCGCCTCTTACTAATTAGTTATTGGCTACGAGGCTTTTCACATTCCATGTTCATGCTCATTATTAACTCTTCTCTTTCTATATGTTAGGCTCTACAGGATACACGACTGGTGGGTATACTTTTCTTTACCGTTCTTTGGGGGTGGGACCCGTCCCGGTGGAATTATTCTTTCACCTCTTTTGGGGGTCAGCTGCGCCCCTGCCTTTATCTTCAGGCAGGAACTGCAGAGTCCATACTCTCAGATTGCGGGCTACAGACGGAGTTTACGGCAAAACTTTATATAATAATATTGCAGTAGGGGTTTGGCGAAAAAATCGGCAGCTGGCAGCATGAAGTAGCTGCCATTGACAGCCGGAAGTCCTGCAATATTAGTATGGACCTGCCATTTCATGGCAGCCAATCAGTATCGTCCAAAGTAGTAGCACCAATCACATGTAACTGGAAGGCCAGCAATGGTGGCACCGGCGATAAGAACATTTTCAAACTTTCTAGCTAGGCTTTTTGAAGCCAACTTAAAGTTTGTCTACTAACTTTACCATCTAGTTCAGGATTGTGCCCTATCATTCTGATTTCAGAACAACATATACAAAGCCTGTTTCAACAGTTACAGCTGCTTCATTAAACAAAGACCGAATGTATTAAAGTAGTACTGCAAATGTAAAACTGAACTTAAATGATAGCAAAATATGATTTTAAATGAAGGTAATCGATGGGACAAAGTTTTTTTTAAGACAGGACTTTCATTATTTAAGTTTAAATGTTGTATATTTAATACGTATAAAGAATATATTAAAAAAATATACAATATGATTACATAGGCATTTCTTTCTGTATATATTTAATTATTTAACAAACATGTACACTAATTCATAAATTATATTTATACACGTAAAAATAATAATGTAAATATTATATTTATAATTTTAATAGGCTATATTATATTTCGCTGCGTGTCATCCGCACGAATAACAACAACAACAACAACAAAAACTATAACAAATTATTTAGCCTTTGTTGCTTCAAAGAAAAATAATGCCTTTTGGAATTCACCTTATAGGACTATAATAAAACGAGGTTACTCGCGATTTAAAGCGCTCTGTATCTGCTGCTCACTCGCATTAGTTTCTAGCTGGCATGAACGCGTTTCTTCAACAGTTCAGGTTTGTTGGCCAGATTGTTGACAATCATAGGCTACACGCTGCTCAAACATTCTAAACCTGGATTGAACACTCCAATTGATTTCATGAAAAACCTTTAAATACGTTAGATACAATATTTATAATTTAATTAAGATAGGGCCTATTTGGACAGAGATTTATCCTGAAAGGAATTTAGCCTTTAGCCTTTCCCTGTCTTCCCTGCCTTTCATTATTTAAGTTTAATAAATGGGTATATTTAATAAATATACAATATGATTACATAGGCATTTCTTTCTGAATAGATTTCATTATTTAACAAACATGTACAATCATTCATAAATTATATTTAGACACATACAAATTCATAATTTTAAGTGTAGCTTAATGTTTGTTTTTTTGTATTAGGCTATGTCTATGATCTTCGTTACTAGATTTATATTTGATAAACCTTTTTTAATCAAATAATATAAAATACTTACTAATAGAAGTAGTTTATTTAAATAAGTACAAACAATTTACATTGATATAATAACTTATTTGCCTGGCTAAAAGCGGCATCCACCTCCGACTTCCGGTTATTATGGTGGCAGCTAACGTCAGCTGCCAGTGGCAGCTACTTCCTTCTGCCAGCTGCCAATTTTTCGCTGAACCCCCTCTCTAATATTGCTTGCTGGGCTGTTAATAAATGGTTAATTGTTACAATATTATTCTCCCGAGTCTTTCTGGTAGAACTAATTGGTTAGGGAAAGTTATTTATTTTTCATTGGCTCCAGTTTTAAAATATAGATGTGAACCATTACCCAACATTTTTTTAATTAATTGGAAAATTTCAGTGTAGAATGGATGTTTAAGTTTCTTGATGGACATTTTAAACAGCATTATTTCTACATCACGGTTTTCTCCAGTGCAGCTAAATATATAAATGGACTAAATACATTTTAAAAAACTGTTTTGATTTACTGTTGCAAATGGATGTTAAATTGACTTGAATGTCATGTCTTTTAAGGAGTTATCTTACGAGAGTATCTCTCGTACTGCGTAATAACTAACGCTATGGGGAAAACTCTTTTCCACAAGATATTGAAGCCAAAAATTATCCTTAATTTTTAATCAATGTAAAACGTTTGCGGCAGCATGCAGACATAGGCGAGGCAGCTTGCGCGCCTATTGGCTGCCCTGCGGCAAAAGCAGCAGCCTATCGAGAGCGGCTATGCGTGACGTCATGACCGATGGGGGCACTTCGCGCCCACTTCGTCATGTCCGAGGTCTAGCCCTATAAAGCAGGTCGAAAGGCTGATACAAACTGATTTTCAACTCTTCAGCGAAGCTTCCCCTACGGTGAAAAGCGAAGTATCTAATCTACTTCGAGGCGAGATAGCGAAACTACAGAGCAAAGGGGCCATAGAACCTTTATCTCAGGCTCAGGGTGAAGGGGGCCTATACAGCAGATATTTTCTGGTACCGATAAAAGATGGAGGTCTCAGACCCATTTTAGATCTGCGACAGCTGAACAGAGCACTTGTGAAGTGCCAGTTCAAAATGCTTACGACCAGGAAAATCCTCGCGCAAGTTCGCCAAGAGGACTGGTTTATGTGGTTTATAGATCTGAAAGACGCCTATTTCCAAATACAAATAGCGTCCCATCACAGGCGATTCTTGAGATTTGCCTTCGAGGGCGAGGCATATCAATACGCAGTCCTGCCGTTCGGCCTGTCCCTAGCACCCGGTACATTCACGACAACAAATCTTTTTTCGAGTCATTTCGTTCGTTGAATGAACAAAATGACTCGAAAAAAGACTCGTTCAAAATGAACAAATCTTTTTTCGAGTCATTTCGTTCGTTGAATGAATAAAATGACTCGAAAAAAGATTTGTTCATTTTAATGAACGAGTTCGAACAGGAGAATCACAAACGTACATCTCAGGACAGAACAAGGCGAGTATTTGTGCTAATAATACTTTAACTGTTTTATTTATTTTCGAAATGGCGCATCGTTTCGCTAGATAAGACCCTTATTCATCGTCTGGTATCGTCATTTGTCATTTGAAGCTGCACTGAAAACTCATTTGGACCTTGAACCGTTTTGGCCACTATTGAAGTCCATTATATGGAGAAAAATCCTGGAATGTTTTCATCAAAATCATTAATTTCTTTTCGACTGAAGAAAGAAAGACATGGACATCTTGGATGACATGGGGGTGAGTAAATTATCAGCAAAAGTTTTTTAAAAAGTGATCTAATCCTTTAAAGTATTGGCTAAAAAAGGTGTCACAGCACACAGACGAGAAATGTCCGCAACTGGAGGAGGACAGACAACAACGGAACTTTCCCCATTGGACAACCGCATAGCCTGCATCATCGGAGACACGGCTCTGTCTGGGATTACTAAGGACGGTGACACTGATGCTCTTGCGACAGAACAAACCGGGCCATCTAACACCCATTAAGTGAAGGTAAAATAAACCAATTGCAATATGATATTGTGTTTGCATACATTTTATTTCAATTTGTAAACTTTTAATGAAATCATTCATAGGATAAACTCAATTAAATGAATGTGAACATGTGTTTCCTTAATAGCGACACCCGTTGTGCCTGAGGAGCTTGAGGAGCCGGACCCATCCATTGCCCCTTCCATGCGCCGTGCGCCAAGAGTGAGGCGGTGCTACAAAATCAAGAGGAAACAACAAAATCCATTAATGACCTAAAGGATCAACTGAGCAACATAACGAATGTATTGATTCAAATCAACGAGTCTCTGAAACAGATTGCCTCTTGCGCAAATACAATTGCTAATAAACCATAAACCGCTGACTAATGTGATTTCAGTTATTTGTTTCCACGAAGCTGCAAAACACAAAATGAAATCGCTGTAATGTTTCTGCACTCGACCAATGGCCAGACTTACCTAAAATGTCTGTATGATCCTCTGTCTTGTCTGAATGCCAGCGGCATTAGGAGGTGGCAGGGGCACTGCATCGGGCATAGGGCCTCTGGTCTTGGGGGTTCCTGCAGAGGGATGCCCTGTCTGATGGTCAAGTTGTGTAGCACACTGCAAGCCATGATGATTTTACATGCTTTTTCTGGCTGATACTGCAGTGTCCCTCCCGTGCTTGACAGACACAGCCATCGTCCTTTCAGCAGGCCTATTGCACGCTCAACTGTGCTCCTTGAGCGCGCATGGGCACGGTTGTATGCCTGTTCCTGCTCGGTCCTCGGGTTGGTTAGGGGGGTCATTAGCCATGGCTTTAGCGGGTAACCTTGATCACCTAATAATGAAATAGTTTTAAGTAATTGTACATAGCCCTACAATAGCATTTTAACCCTTTAGCTGTCACCCCCTTTTTTCGCATAGACAAAAAAAATCACTATACAAACTTAAATGGTTGTAATTCAAGAATGCTTTGGAATATAGACATATGGTTGGTCTTGTTTTTAAGAAGAAATATGCCAGATTATTGTAGAAGTGAAATAAATTATGAAAGTGAAACAGAAAAAAAAGTTATATAAGTTTGAATTTATGAAAATATAGAATGTAAAAATATAATTATTTATATTTTATATAATATATATATATTACAAAATATATTTTACTCTAAAATTGCTAGAAAATTAAAGGAAAAAATCTAAACAAGTTGTGTTCCAAATTTTAGGTTGATATCTCAAAAAATGAGCTTTCAGTAAGATTTTATTTGGGCGCAGTACCAAACTTTTTCACTAGTTGGACAGCCAGCTTCCTTACTGACCATATAAGGGCGTCTCCATTTTCATATGTTTTGAGTGATCTGAACCATGTATTTCCATAATTTCATACAATTTATTAAGTATACATCCTATTCAGAAATAGTATGGGTGTTTTGGCAGTATTTGATTTGATTTCAACCTCTAATAAACATAAAAAGAGCACATGAGCACTATAGCTCGCTGCCACCTCACAAATCAAGAATCCATAATATTTTTCTTTATATTCTAAACATTTTCAGAACTTTTTTCTCATACAATTTAATTGGTGTTATCTTTTGAACTCTTGGCAAGAAAACAAACTGAAGTTTCAACCAATCTTTCATGATTTTTCATGTTTATTTCTATTTCAAAAATAAAGGCCAAAACACGCCTAATGAATATGAAATTCTTGTTGCAAATTAATAAATTACTGCTCCTCTGTAATTTATTTTTAAAAACAGCCACCAAATATGAAAACTAGAGATTGTAAGCTTTCAAATGATATATAGTTTGTGTGACGAAGAGGCTGAGGCAGTCGGATCCATTTGCAGTAATTTATTGATACAGGTAAGCCAACAAAGGAAAGCAGTCATAAAACTCAAAAGCCCGTGGCAAGGGCGGTAGCAAACTCAAACTCAGCACACAGTTAGGGCAATCCAAGAACGTACATCAAACAGGCAAAGGTCAGGGGCTGGCAGCAAAGGTTCAAAAACGAGTTCAGAGTCCAAGTCAAAATAACAGAGCAATCCGAGAAACAAGCTAGAGACAGAGTGTAGGTAAAACAAGACTTCACAAAATAACAATGAACAGAGCAGTCCAGATAAAGGGGAGCTAAGGGCACACAGGTGATGCTGATGGGGTGATTAATCAGGAGATGAGCAGGGAATGATAATGGGAAATGAAGTCCTAAAACGCAGGAGAGAGGGATCTGGTGAAACCAGGAGGAGGCGTCGTCGAGCGTTCTGTGACAGAGCCCCCCCCCTGCGAGCGGCTCCGGAAGCGAGGACCTGGTCGACGACGGGGTCTACCACGGGGTCTTGGAGCAGGGCGATCTGGATGGTCCCGGTGAAAAGCGGCAGTTAATGTGGGGTCCAGGATATCCTGAGACCTGACCCAGGAGCGCTCCTCGGGACCGTACCCCTCCCAGTCGATAAGGTATTGTAACACCCCGCCGTGACGTCTGGAGTTCAGGACCTCTCGCACCCGGAAAGCCTCCGCACCGTCCACCTCAATGGGGGGAGTCTGAACAGGAGCGTCCTCCTCCCGGCTCTCCTCTCTCCTGGGGGCGACAGCGGGTCTGAAAAGGGACACATGAAATGTGGGTGAGATCTTGTAATGAGCAGGGAGAGCCAAACGAAAAGAAACTGGTGTTATCTGACGAAGAATCTTGAATGGCCGACGAAACGAGGAGACAGTTTCCTGCTCGGGAGCTTGAGACGCAGATCTCGCGCAGAGAGCCACACCCACTGACCGGGTCGATACCTGGGACCTCCACGCCTCCTCCGATCCGCCTGATGCTGATAACGGCGGACGGCGCGCTGCAATTGAACGTGAGCAGCATCCCAGGTGGCCTCGCTGCGCCGAAGCCATGCATCTACTGCTGGGAGGTCGGATGGCTCCCCGGCCCACGGGAAGAGGGGAGGCTGGAAACCTAGAACACATTTAAAAGGCGTTAGACCAGTGGCAGGTTTTAACAGGGAATTCTGGGCATACTCCGCCCAGGCCAGAAAGCGACTCCAGTCCTGCTGATTCTGGTGGCAGTACGTTCTCAGAAATCGAATCAAATCTTGGTTTAAACGTTCAACCTGCCCGTTGGCCTGAGGATGGTAACCAGACGTTAGACTGACATTGATATTGAGTTTGGCGCACAACTCTCTCCAGACACGGGAGGTAAACTGGGGACCGCGGTCAGTGACAATGTCCTCGGGCAAACCAAAGAGACGGAACACCTGATTGAGAAGAGCCTCGGCTGTCTGTAAGGCCGTGGGCAGGCCGGTTAGGGGTATGAAACGGCAGGATTTAGAGAAACGATCCACCACGGAGAGGATAGTGGTAAATCCCTGTGAGGGAGGCAGATCCGTAACAAAATCCACAGCGATGTGCGACCAAGGATGCTGTGGTACTGGCAGAGGTTGTAACAGTCCAGCTGGCTTGAGATGGGAGGATTTTACAGTGTTACAAACAGAGCATTGACGAACAAATTTTATGACATCAGACTGGAGTGAGACCCACCAAAAGCGATTGGTAACTAACTGTGTGGTAGCCGCGATACCTGGATGACCCGCGCTCGGGGTGCAGTGAACCCACTGAAGCACACGATGGCGGAGCCCGGGTGGAACGAAGAGACGGCCGGCGGGACATTCAGGTGGAGCGGGATGACTACCTAGAGACGCGGTGATCTCAGAGATGATGTCCCATTGAACAGGCGCCACAATTAGAGTAGTGGGAATAATGGGTTCAGGTTTAGATTCCTCACAAGGACCGTCAAACTGGCGGGACAGGGCGTCAGCTTTGCCGTTCTGGGAGCCTGGCCTGTAGGTGATCTTAAAATCGAATCTTGAAAAGAACAGAGACCAGCGAGCCTGGCGAGCATTCAGACGCTTAGCTGACCTAATGTACTCGAGATTCCTGTGATCAGTGAGTACTGTGAAAGGCTGACGAGCTCCCTCCAGCCAGTGCCTCCACTCCTCAAAGGCGGCCTTCATGGCCAAGAGTTCGCGATCCCCCACGTCATAGTTGCGCTCTGCGGAGTTAAGCTTGCGAGAGTAGAAGGCGCATGGGAACATTTTCGCTGGATTCCCATCCCGCTGAGACAGGACCGCCCCCACTCCTGTGTTAGATGCATCCACTTCAATGATGAACTCCCTCTCAGGATCCGGGTGACGAAGGATGGGAGCAGAAGTGAATCTTTCCTTGAGCTGAGCAAAGGCCGCAGTACAATCCGCTGTCCACTTAAAATATTTTCCCTTTCCTCGAAGCAGAGATGTGAGAGGGGCTACAATTACACTGAAATTGCGGATGAATCTGCGGTAAAAGTTCGCAAAGCCCAAAAAGCGCTGCAGCTCCTTAACAGAGGAAGGTTGCGGCCAATTCACCACGGCGCTGACCTTGCTGTCATCCATAAGAACTCCGTCCGCACTGATGATATAGCCCAGAAAGGAGATACGTGTCTGGTGAAACTCGCACTTGGAGAGCTTGGCATATAGCTGGTTGTCGATCAGGCGCTTGAGGACGGCACGAACATCCTGGACATGTTCTTCAAGGGAATCAGAATAAATCAAAATATCGTCAATGTAGACAATAACTCTCTGATGTAACATGTCCCGGAAAACATTATTTACAAAAGCTTGAAAAACGGAAGGACTGTTAGAAAGGCCGAACGGCATTACCCGATATTCGTAGTGCCCGGATGTAGTTGAAAACGCCGTTTTCCACTCGTCTCCACTCCGTATGCGAATCAAGTTGTATGCGTTCCTTAAGTCCAGCTTTGTAAAGTAGCGGGCAGTGCGGAGCATCTCTAGGGCTGCTGGGACTAGCGGAAGAGGATAGCGGTATTTGACTGTTACCTCATTAAGACCACGATAGTCAATACACGGCCGAAGACCCCCATCCTTCTTTTTAACGAAAAAGAATCCAGCGGAAGCCGGAGATGTGGAGGTGGTAATAAAACCTTTAGCCAGCTGTTCGTCAATGTACGCTCTCATGGTCTCTGTTTCAGGTTGTGACAGCGGGTAAACTCTTCCACGTGGAGGTACGGCCCCAGGCAAAAGCTCAATAGCACAGTCGCCAGCACGGTGAGCGGGAAGGTGAGAAGCTTCAGTCTCGCTGAAGGCCAGGGCTAGATCGTGGTATTCGGAGGGAATTTCCAGAAAATCCACTCCCTTGAGTGCAGCGCTGTGGAGTTCAGTACCTCGGACAGCAGCCGCGCAGTTGATCTGACAGAATTCGGACCACCTGGAGATTTCCCGTTAGACCAGGAAATTTGGGGATTATGTTTCACTAGCCAAGGAAGCCCCAAGATTACAGGATGCATAGGTGAGTGAATCGTGAAGAATTGGATAGTCTCCGAATGCTGTGTCCCGAAGCTGAGCGTGAGGGGTTGCGTGGTGTATTGCACCTCTCCAGACCCCAGGGGGCGTCCATCCAGCGCTTCCACGGTCACACCAGACTCACATGCGAGGAGAGAAACACGATGAGTTTTGGCAAATGCAAGGTCGATAAAATTTCCAGCAGCTCCAGAATCAATCAAGGCTCTTATGTTTAAAATCTGTCCGTTAAATTTCAAAGAACTGTCCACAGAGCATAATTTAGAAGAGTGATTTAAACTCACCGCAGCAGAATTCTTGAGCGCTGGATTAACCGGACAGGTGGCCCTCAGATGACCCGCCTCACCGCAATACATGCAGAGATGATTACGGCGTCTCCTCTCCCGCTCCGCTGTAGAGAGGCGTGTGTAACCGATCTGCATGGGCTCCGACTCCGCGCTGGGGAAGGCACACTCGAAGAGACTGGATCTGATGGGTGTGCGTCGGGCGCGAATCAGGTTGTCGAGGCGGATGGCGAGCTCCATAATTTGATTCAAAGATTTACCGTCGTCGCGGCACGCCAGCTCTCCCTGGAGGTCCGGGTTAAGTCCCTTGCGATACAGGAGCTTTAAAGGTTCCTCCTCCCATCCAGCTTGGGCTGCAAGGGTCCGAAACGAGAGTGTGTAGTCCGCTGCGGTAGAATTCCCCTGGCGTAACGTGAGCAGCAACTCTCCCGGATCCTTTCCTCCCGCAGAATGTTCGAACACCTCTCTAAATTGGGCTAGAAACTCAGTATAAGAGGGGAAAGAGAGCTGACCTCCATACCAGAGTGCAGTAGCCCACTCCAAAGCCCGGCCGGTGAGTAGAGAACACATGAAGGAAACGCGGCTCTCATCAGTGGAGAAGGACTGAGTCTGCTGGTCGAAATACAAACTGCACTGCAACAAAAATCCCTTACAGGTAGAGGGTGAGCCATCAAATTTCTCAGGAAGGGATAACTTGGGCTGGTTTGAATTGTTACTCACGGCAGGTGGAGCGGGAGCAGGTGCAGTTGGACTCGGAGCTTGATTATCAGCCGCGCTCGGCGGGGATAGCGCTCGGACTGATCTCACGAGCTCATCGGTGAGATTTGTCAATTTAACTAACTGTTGCTGATGGGCGGCCAGCACACTCGCTTGAGTGGATACCTCGGAGGCCAGTCGATGGAAATCTGCTGGATCCTGTTTTGGTGAAGTCTTCTGTGACGAAGAGGCTGAGGCAGTCGGATCCATTTGCAGTAATTTATTGATACAGGTAAGCCAACAAAGGAAAGCAGTCATAAAACTCAAAAGCCCGTGGCAAGGGCGGTAGCAAACTCAAACTCAGCACACAGTTAGGGCAATCCAAGAACGTACATCAAACAGGCAAAGGTCAGGGGCTGGCAGCAAAGGTTCAAAAACGAGTTCAGAGTCCAAGTCAAAATAACAGAGCAATCCGAGAAACAAGCTAGAGACAGAGTGTAGGTAAAACAAGACTTCACAAAATAACAATGAACAGAGCAGTCCAGATAAAGGGGAGCTAAGGGCACACAGGTGATGCTGATGGGGTGATTAATCAGGAGATGAGCAGGGAATGATAATGGGAAATGAAGTCCTAAAACGCAGGAGAGAGGGATCTGGTGAAACCAGGAGGAGGCGTCGTCGAGCGTTCTGTGACAGTTTGTCAATATTACTTTAGGTTTTTACTAAGATATTATTGTTCTAAATATATATGGGCAAGCGTCCCACCTGTGGGACGGTGACAGTTAAGGGGTTAAACATGTTGTAGACTTAAATTCACCAATGAGCCAGCCATCCTCAACAGCGCCTTCTTGGAGACGCACACCCACAGAGCTATTCTGCAGAACGAACGAGTCGTGTGTTCCTCCAGGCCACCGCGCAACGACGTTTAATAACAACAAATTTGCATCACAAATTATTTGCACGTTAACAGAATGAAACCCTTTTCTATTTACATAATTAAATTCGTTGGTTGGTGGTGCTTTTATGGCGATGTGGGTGCAGTCTATAGCTCCAATTATGTTTGGTAATCTAGCAATGGCATGAATGTCCCGTTTTATTGCGGCTTGTTGAGACTTTCGATAAGGGAACTGGATGTAGGTTGGGGCCAAGGAAATAATTGCATCCAACACTGCCGGCATGATCCTACTCACTGATGGCTGGGCTGGGATATACAACATATGTCTCCAACCTCATGCTGAAATGTGCCAGTAGCTAAAAATCCAAGTTGGATGTGCACGGGAATGGCTTTCGTGCGATTTGAAGCCACTCTGTGCTCTTGCCAAGCAGATCAGCGCGATCTTGGAAAACGCGCTCTCTGCGGAGCGCATTGTTTGCCAAGTCTTCCAATAACGCAAGATAAGCCATTGCACTGAGACAAATATATTTCACATCTGTCTTTTATAGGCTTTGACACCAATTAAGCATCGTGTTTAAAACTAGACAAATTATAAATTGAGTGTTTTAAAGGAAACACAGGACATATGTGGATTGCTTAATGCTTACTGTGACACTCTTAAATGCTTTTTATGTGTAGTGTCGCTATTCTACCACTAGATTATCTGCGTAAGCATGCTCAGAGGTGTGCTTATATTTACACACATTTCTACGTATAAGCACAACTTGGTGAATCCCACACTTTGCGTGAAATTGTTCTTACGCACTCACTACGCACAAATCTGTCCGTATGCACCATTGATAAATGAGGGCCCTGGTGATATCCCTGTCTGCCCTTCCGGTTCTCAATGAGGAGAAGGACGCGAGTCTCCTTTGCCCTGTTAGGGCACTACGAACTTATGTGTCCCGCTCATCTGGTTTTAGACAGACTGAGCAGTTTTCGTTTTGTTTGGCGGACGTTCTAAAGGGCTTGCCGCATCAAAACAGAGCCTATCCAGATGGATAGTCGATGCCATAGCGCTGGCTTACACCTCTAAGAACCTGCGGTGCCCCTTGGGTATCAAAGCGCACTCCACAAGAGGCGTGGCCTCTTCGTGGGCATGGTCTTGGTTACTAACGTAACCTCTGTTCTCTCTAAAGAGGGAACGAGTACTATGTATCTTGCCGTGCTTAAAATACGCTCTGGTTCGCTTCAGCGATGAAAACCAGTTTGTATCAGCCTATCGACCTGCTTTATAGGGCGACGCCACGCCCTATATGGCGGGACGTGACGAAGTGGGCACGAAGTGCCCCCATTGGTCATGACGTCACGCAGAGCCGCTCTCGATAGGCTGCTGCTTTTGCCGCAGGGCAGCCAGTAGGCATGCAAGCTGCCTCGCCTATGTCTGCATGCTGCAGCAAAGCGCTTTACATTGATTGAAAATGAAGGATAATTTTTGGCTTCAATATCTGGTGGAAAAGAGTTTTCCCCATAGCGTAAGATATTACGCAGTACTCGTTCCCTCTCTAGAGAGAACAGAGGTTACGTTAGTAACCGAGTACGTTTCAATGTTGATGTTAATCTTTTTTTCAATGAATTGATGTTACACTGGATGATTTATCAGCAACATATTAAGGGCTTTTTAATGTTTTCTGTTACATTCATTCAATTTAATGCAAGATAATCAGAAATGTCTGAGTGACAATTTTACTGTAGCAAATGGTATTGATGTAATACATTTATTGATGGGTGTTTTTTTTTTTTTTTTACAAAATGACTTTGTTGACTGTTTTATTATTGAATCGATTTTTTTTTTTACTTTGATCCAACGACTCATTTGTTTCAGTGTAGAATCCTGAAAACAACAGGCAGTGCACATTTGATTTTATACTTAAAAAAGGCAATTTATTTGGGTGCACTTCGCTTGAACAGGATCAGACTTTTGTCTTTCTCCAAGGGATATGTAGTTATTATAATATGACTGCATTTTTTTACAGCAGATATCTGATTACATGCCTCAGCGACAAAAATGCGCAAACTACAAGATTAATGACATGATTTCTATCTGCCACTCATTTCTGATACAATAATAATAATAATACAAAAAAAAACTGAATCTGGCTCACTTGATTGCAGTGGATTATATTTTTAGCCATTGACAATGCCTTAAAGGTTCTCTAAGCGATCCTGGGGGACATCACTTCTTGTTGACATTCGAACTATTGTCAAACAAAACGGAGGCTAGCTAGACCCTCCCTCCTCCTCATCCGCGCACTAACCCCTCAAACTCACCCCAAAACCCTTCTTGTCGGTTATTGGCTGGAACAGTTTGTTATGTTTTGTAGAGCGGGTTGCTAGAGTTTGTTTTTGTTGCCGGTTGTGGAGCCTGGGGTGTGTGCAGAGACCGCGTTTTTTTTGCAGTGTGTTCAGGGGACAGGCAGCTAGCGGATAGTGAGGAGATGTTTGCTGTATGTGACAAAAATGTTTTGGCCTTAAAAACGTGTGACATCGCTTAGAGCACCTTTAATGTAGTGTAAAGTTGGAAAAATAGATAATTATGTATGTGAAGTTGTCTTTTTATGAATATGAGACCGAATGACTCGATCAACTTACACTAGTAAGGCCCGTACTCAAGACCCCAACTTTTCAAGCCTCCCCAATCAGGCTTTCAACTAAATGAAAAGGACGAGCAGAGACAAAACCACAGACTACAATTTTATTTATCAATTAGTTACTAAAACACCTTGAGCTCAACATTAATAATATAAAATCACTTTAATCAGTGTGAAGGAATCAGCCCAACGGGCTTCGTTTAGTCGGTTCACATGGGCCGGCCACCCACGCACAGACTACAACAATATACTAACAAAAAAATAAGTCACAGAAAAAGAAAAAAAAATAGACAAGCTGGTTTCTTTCTTTGTGTGGCAGCTTGAATAGAAATAAGCTAAGATTTAGACCCCTTTCACTCAACCTACACGTTAGCCTGGGTAACCGGCCACCAGTGAGGTGGATGGTTATAAAGTTACCGACTACGCCACCCCGGGGCCCACTTCCGGGGAATTTCTCTTTACACTAGAGCAAGGCTCACAGGTTCGGTCTAACAGAGTCAGGTACCAGACTTGGTTTGAGTATAAACAATAAAAAGTTTTATTTCTCACACAATAATCAACTTTTATTGAACAAGACAACACCAATCAAAAAAAAGATAATCCACACAATTAACACACAGACCTCACTTCAGAATTTGGGGCGCTGGCTCTCCTCGGCAGAAATGACACAGCAATCATACGTGCACACTCACATCACACCTCATTATGAGCACAGCATTCGGAGCACAGCATTCAGGCAAAAGAACCCACCACCACAATCGGGAAGATCCTCCTGCCACTGGTTGCCCAAATTCTGAAGGAAGAACAGAATAAGACCACAAAAACACAACAACAATCACGTACAAACATTTGCTACAGACGGATATTCTAAAATACAATATTAAAAAGAGTTCACCACACCAACTTGGCTCATCCACTCGAGGTGCCGCGTCCGGTCACCCCGACAACCAATTCTAGGCTGGGCAGAAATGAGCAAAAGCAGCCAACAATAAACACAAAAAAAATTAAATAAAAAATACATTCAATAGGCCGCCCTCGGGTCGACCACACATAAACGGTAAAGAAGGAAAACTGGTTTCACATACTCAACATAATTCAACAAGAAAAATATATTTAAATTTCACAACAAATCAACTCATATGAAAATAAGAAAATAAACATTTAAAGAAAGCAAAATGCAGAACTGATGGGGACAGTTGCTAAGGTGTGGCTAATTAATCATTAAACGCCACTGGAGGCTCTTAACTCAACGTACTCACGGTCACAGCCCCCCACTCAACAGTCCAGCTGATCCAGCGTTTGAAACACTATGGAGGAAGCGATGAAACGGGACCCGGCCTGTCAACGGACCACGCGAACTGAAACAGAGTTAATTTTGCTCGTCTGCGAAATCAATAAAGCAGACAAACTCGTATGGACCGGTCTCCCTCAAACCCCGGGGACAGGAAAGTCGCCGAGACGAAGTCAATATAGGCAGCAAAACGAAGCAAACAGCACGGAGAGCATCTGCACCAAAAGATAGCTGGCACAAGAAAAGCAGCCCACTGTAACACCTCTTGCACGTTGACCCACACCTTAAATAGAACATAACACACTACATGAAATAGGCCAACCCGGCTGGCAGTGATACTATAATTGATTCAGTTGAAACATACCTGTTGTGCGATTCAAACGGCACCAAAACTGCTGCACATTAAGCACGGTCCATGACACGAATCAAGTTTGAAGGCATCCCACAAAGCTCCTCCGTCCACCCTTTAAAAAAACGCCATAGAATCCCTATGAAACAACCCACGAACAAGCCACGCTACAATCACTGGCAACAGCTCCTACCTCACACATATGCGTGTGTCCCGCGTTCCACCGGAAACACGGCGGCTCACTCAATGACGCAGAGAGAACGCACACACAGCGCGACGCCCTTATATGTCGCCGAAGAAACGCAATTAAAGGGGCACTCCACCCTCATATTAAGTGACTCTGATGGATGTAATCAATACTGCTACAATCGGCATCAAGTCATTGCATAAAACATTTCACTGCTCAAATAATAAAGCAAAAATAAATAGAAATCAAAACACTTCAAACCAACCAAACGATACACTAATTATTTAAACCCACTCAACACCAACCAAATAAACCAAAGAAAAAACAGATAAATCACAATTGGTAATTGAGTAGTGTCAATGTAAAGCAAGACAAAGAAATGATACAACCAACCCAAAACACAAAATAAACAAACTAAATGCGTTGATTAATAAACAAACCCTAATAATAATAGTAATAGTAATAATAAAATAAAACAAACCAAAAACAAAAACAATTTCAACTCAACATTACACACACACACACTTACACAAAATACACAAACAACGAATAGACACAAATCAATGAAGTTACACTAGCAAATTAAACGAACACCAGGTGGGGCCAGAATCAAAGGCCACGGGTTTAGCGCGTCCCACGTGAACTTTGTACAGGCAATAGCAAAGACGCTCAATGATAAAATTGCGAGCGTCCAATGCAGTCGCGAGCGTTCAAGGCAAAAATCCCACGTCCAAACTGGAAACACAATTTAAGCCACAGCAAAGCAGCAGCTGGCAACTTCTGCAAAACAAATAAACATTTTGTTTGCTTTCTTCTCCCTCTCCACTCCTCACATTTTTAATTACACAAACAGGGTAAGGGAAAAATAAAATTAACTTTCACGTGTATGACACTCACATACTCACTAACAATGCCTGGACACACCGACTAATCTAAAATTACACCAAACACACATTAATCAAACATGTGACCAGTGTTGGGCAGTAACGCGTTACTAGTAACGCGTTACTGTAACGCAGTTACTTTTGACAGTAACTAATACTGTAACGCATTACTTTTAAAAATAAATTAACTCCGTTACCGTTACCATATGGTGCGTTGTCCGTTACTTTTTTAAATTAATTTGCTAGTTGCTGGAGCGGCTGAGAAGTGTGCGCTGTCATTACACAGTTCGAGAGCACTGAGGAGACTACTAGCATTATTTACAGAGCGAGAGGACACATAAACTATCACTGGCTGTCTGAGTTGTTTCCGTTAACACGTGAGGCAGCGCGAGCATGGAGATTACAAGCTGCACGGAGAGTGCTGACACTTCAGATGCCCATTTAAAACACAGACAGCGAAACGGTATGAATACAGAACACTAAAGTACACATTGCCATATAATTATAAAGTAATTCATTTTTTTAATAAAAACTAGATGCTGCATCAGCAGAGAAAGAACAGAAGCTTGCCGTCGAGTCTGAGAGGAATAACATTAGTAACTGCTAACTTACCTCAAGCGATTAAAGCAATGTGACAAAAACACACCCAGACCTGACCCAAATGTTGTATGTCGCAATTGTTACCATCTAGTTTATATCCAGCTGGTCACTTTTATGCATTCATTAGCCGGCGAAGTTGTATTTTTAAATCTAGTGACGTGATTGCTTTCTCAACATTTATATGTTCATGGAGCTGAAATCAAGTGTTCTAATCATCAAGTGTTCTAATCATCAAGTGTTCTAATCATCAAGTGTTCTAAAATGTAAGCAAATAAAGTGAAAGACTGTACATGTAATATAGGTCTACATTTATATAATTTTAATGCTCTTTTAATGCTATATCTTTTAATATTGCAGATATTTAAATATATGGCCATCTTCTTTAAGCTTGAATCATATAAACTGGTAATACTTTACAATAAGACTACAATTTTAGCATTAAATATGGTTAATAAATGTTGTAGAAGTATCATTCATTGTTAGTTTTTTTTTTTATTTCAAAATTTTATACATTTTAAATTGAGTTTAAATTGTATTGTACCTGTTATTACCTTAGTTAATGTACTTTGAACTAACAAGAATGATCAAATTGTATTGCTCAAATATTCATACATGCAGTAAAAACATATATACTATCAGCTGAACATATCAATGTTGAGAAAGCAATCACGTCACTAGCTTTAAAAATGCTTGTTTCGTTATTTATTTCAGAAATCCTTGTGATATATTCAGTTTGTGCTGGTCTGACTTAAATAAAATAGTGTTTAAAACTTTCTGTTTAAGTCAGTTTTGTTTTTGTATAGACCATAATGCATAAAAGGGCATTAATGGGAACATTAAAGAACTTTCTTTAAAAAAGTAACTAAAAAGTTACTTTTAACAGTAACGCATTACTTTTTGGTGTAAGTAATCAACAAAGTAATTGAGTTACTTTTTGAATGAAGTAACTAGTAACTGTAACTAGTTACTATTTCTTAGTAACTAGCACAACACTGCATGTGACTTAAGTTTAATCCCCACGAAAACCCATATTCTAAGTTTATGCATCACCGTCTACAGAGAACAATGGATAGGCATCATTGTTTCAACTCACTTACAGAGAACAGTGGATGGACATCACCGTACTAAAATCTACAGAGAACAATGGATAGGCGTCATCGTCTCCACTCACTTACAGAAAACAGTGGATGGACATCACCGTACTAAAATCTACAGAGAACAATGAGGCATCATCGAACTCAAATCACTTACAGAGAACAGTGGTTAGGCATCACCGTCTACAGGGAACAATGGATAGGCATCATCATTCCTAAAATCAGCTACAGAGAACAATGGGTGGGCATCATCGAACTCAAATCATTTACAGAGAACAGTGGATAGGCATCACCGTCTACAGAGAACAATGGATAGGCATCATCGAACTCAAATCATTTACAGAGAACAGTGGATAGGCATCACCGTCTACAGAGAACAATGGATAGGCATCATCGAACTCAAATCATTTACAGAGAACAGTGGATAGGCATCACCGTCTACAGAGAACAATGGATAGGCATCATCGAACTCAAATCATTTACAGAGAACAGTAGGTAGGCACCGTCTACAGGGAACAATGGATAGGCATCATCATTCCTAAAATCATTTACAGAGAACAATGGGTGGGCATCATCGAACTCAAATCATTTACAGAGAACAGTGGATAGGCATCACCGTCTATAGAGAACAATGGATAGGCATCATCGAACTCAAATCATTTACAGAGAACAGTAGATAGGCATCACCGTCTACAGGGAACAATGGATAGGCATCATCATTCCTAAAATCATTTACAGAGAACAATGGGTGGGCATCATCATTCCTAAAATAAAACCCCTGTCTGAGGGTGCCCCTGTATCCCATGCTGGAATAGTAATAGGTACTTCTAAACTGATATAGCTCTCATTCTAAACCATTTTATCATCACAACCACTAGTTTCAGTAAAACTTAGAAAATAGCTATAATGAGCTGATGTTAGAGAAATAAATGAATTTGGGTAAACCAAGTGATATTTACTTATAACATTAGCATTAAAGGAATAGTTCACCCAATAATGAAAATTCTGTCATCATTGGTTTTCTTTTCCTTCTTCTGCAGAACACAAAAGAAGTGCATCCAGAAGTGCATACAGTGACTGCACGTGCAGCAGATGAATGCATTGGTTTATATTAAAGCTGTTAATGTAATAATATTTATTAAAACCAAATGTTATATTTAAATTTGACTTTGTGATGTTTTTTACATGTTTAAATATTTTAACAAAATTGTTGGTATCAAACAATGATTGGCGGACCACCAATTGAAGACCCTTGGTTTAGAACCATTTTAGTGTAAATGTAATCACGTTATTTAACATCATGATTTTATGACACAAACGCCAATTACGTTTGAAGTTATTCATGTGTCACCTATTTGATTCGGACATATTCAATGAATGCATGAGTGGATGAATGATTTGTTTTGATTTGAAAGTGATTAATCCTAATTTCAGTCTGTTCATCATGTAAATTGACTTTCATTGCCATGATAAAAAAGGCTGACACATTCTTTCAATATCTTCTTTAGTGCTCTGCAGAAGAAAGAAATTTGTACAAATTTAGAATGGCATGAGGGTGAGCAAATGATGACAGAATTTTTATTATTGGGTGAACTATACAGCATATCACTCTGTAATTTATATGAAATGCTGGTGGATATTTTGAGTCCATATTTCTGAGGAATGGAAGTCAATGAACGGTGGCAAAAGGTTCAAGTGATAGGGAGAAAACAATTTTCATACTCTGCATCTTATATCTGATCATCCTTGTATGTGAATCAAACCCATCCTTCACTGTCATACGTTTTCCCTTACTTGGCTGTAACCATCATCCAATCTCTCCAAGACAAGCTCCTCACCAACCACTCATACTATAATTATCGACATCAGTGACATGGCAATGATTCATTGTCATTATTCTTCCCAGGGATAAAATGTAAATCTGGATAATAGCTGTCATTTTGGAAGGGGTTTGGCCAGGGAAACTGCATACAGATTGATACTTAGCTGTCCGTCGCGCCGACGGATGGAAATTAAGTGGTGACTCATGCTCTCAGTGAAACAGAAGATGTTCATGGTGAAACGGAAACTCAAAGATGATCAACAGCCTCCTCAATAAAAACCTGTTCTCTCTGGGCTCATTATTGCATTAGTCAGCTGTCTGTGATATAATTCACCACACTATAGCAATAGTCAGAATCTTGCACGTATTTAAATGTCCGAAAATGTGTGCTTTAAACTACTTTTATTTAATTGTATTGGTCTTTTCTTGTCCATATGACTCTATATATTATCAAATATTGACCATATTCTCTGTGGTAAATTATTTCATGTGTTGGATGCCACGGAGCTCACCCCTCCAAGCCCACTACACTCAACATCATAGATGACCCTATCCCACACAATATCCTGCCCACCACATTGTCACTATCATCTCTGCTGACTCCATATAGTTCCCCTGACTTAACCTCCCCCAATGGTGTCCCATAGCTCTTCGACTCCTGATTCTTGCCAGCTCGTTGGCTCCAACTCGGGCTCATTCAACACCAGTATGGCTCTGTGATGCTGATCCCCTGGTTACACCTCAGGCCTTCAAAATTTAACTTACAGATATCACCTTTATACTTTACCAGTTGATTCCTCACATGAATAGGAGAAAACAAATTATTGCAAAGGAGAGAGAGAGAGCTTTCTAACGGTGTATGTGATGACAGGGTGCAGATTGTGATCGTGGATCAGTGTAAGGATTTAGAACGCCAACTTTTGATTAATTTAGGCGAAATCTACACACGCAAACAGACAAAGTGTTGAAAAATAAAGACCTAAATGTGTATTTTGGACTTTTTTCAGCACAAGTCTGAAAGACATGTTTTTGAAGAGAAATAGCCAAAAATCTCAAAAAA
The DNA here is from genome assembly GCA_036326025.1 of Chrosomus eos. Taxonomy (NCBI): domain Eukaryota; kingdom Metazoa; phylum Chordata; class Actinopteri; order Cypriniformes; family Leuciscidae; genus Chrosomus; species Chrosomus eos. The sequence goes on along the minus strand of CM070819.1, from coordinate 20,514,258 downwards.
ATGTTTTTGCCTGCCGTATCTCGCCTTAATCAAGAACAAAGCATTTATAGCTATATATATATATATATATATATATATATATATATATATATATATATATATATATATATATATATATATATATATATATATATATATGTGTGTGTGTGTGTGTGTGTATAACTGTTGTCTATGAATGCTTTATAAATGATGAATTAACATTTTACTAATGTTTAACTAATGATTCATAGACTCCAGTTATTATAAATACAGCATATCTATAATGTTTAATAATTGTATTTTCATACTTTATCACTGTATGCCTGAATAATAAGTAATTTTGTAATAAACAAAAAAACATTTGTAATATATAATGTAATACATCATTTAGAAATTATAAATTCATCATTAATAAAGTATGAAAATACAATTATTATTATTATACAGATTATATATATATGGTTTTAAATCAAGAATAAATCATTTTGAAAATCAGCTGTATTTATAAACTGCTTATTGATGTTTTTTAATGCTTTATAAATGATGAATTAACTATTTACTAATCCTTAACTAATGATTCATATCATGCAGATATTATAACGTTACCTGACATATGTATTATTATTATTGTTATTGTTATTTAAATTTCAAATAACTTGTTGGATTGGTGTTCTAGATCATTCTCTAACTGTATTTAACCCTTTGCTTTCGGTAAAGTTAGGATAAGGTGTGCTGGATTTTATGAAAATTAGTAATACAATTTTATCTAAACACAATAATAGACAAACATAGTTTTCATTAATCATTTTTCCTATATTATTTGACAAACACTGAGTAAACAGGTATAGTGCAGGATGGAAAAAATGTGCCTATAAACTCCACCAAACATTTCCTGTGATTTCAGATCAGCCTAACACATTGTCCGTAAAAATTTCACACCATTACTCTTTACATAGGTTTGCCAGTTCAGAAATATTCTTGGGGTCATGGCAAACTTATTCCTGCACATGTATTACCTTAGCTTGAATGTTATCGATGTGTATACTAAAACTGTGTATTCTAAAACTTAAAGGGATAGTTCACTTTGAAATTAATTTTTGATATGTTTTAGCTTACCTCAAGGGCATCCAAGATGTAGGTGTCTTTGTGGCCACAGTATTTTCAATTTTGATATTTTTAGGTCAAACCGTTCTTGTCTGTCAGTCATATAATGCAGGCAATAGGGGTCCACCTTAAAAAGCATACACAGAGAAGTCCAAATTAAATATGATTTAATGACTCGTAAACGTAAGTACACATTGATGACCTAAGACACGAAACGAGTGGTTTTTGTGAGAGAACGAACAGTATTTATATAGTTTTTACCTCTTGTAAACACAGCCACGTCCAAGTGATCTGAGAGGTCGCGAGCGCTTCGTTCTTTTCCGGAAAGCACCGGAAGTGAAACCTTGCGCGTGTACGTCACTCATTGTTTACACAGAACAGATATTGTAGGTAAGACTGCTAATTAAAAGGGTACTAATTTGCGCTTATCCGGGATGTTTAAACCGTCGTAAATGAAAACAATTACAAAAAAAAAAAAAAATAAAACAATTGTATGAGTGACGTACACGCGCGAGGTTTCACTTCCGGTGCTTTCCGGAAAAGACCGAAGCGCTCGCGATCTCAGATCACTTGGACGTGGCTGTGTTTACAAGAGGTAAAAACTATATAAATACTGTTCGTTTTCTCACAAAAACCACTCGTTTCGTGTCTTAGGTCATCAATGTGTACTTACGTTTACGAGCCATTAAATCATGTTTAATTTGGACTTCTCTGTGTATGCTTTTTAAGGTGGACCCCTATTGCCTGCATTATATGACTGACAGACAAGAACGGGTTGACCTAAAAATATCAAAATTGAAAATACTGCGGCCACAAAGACACCTACATCTTGGATGCCCTTGAGGTAAGCTAAAACATATCAAAAATTAATTCCAAAGTGAACTATCCCTTTAACATGGACAAAACTGAGATTATTTTTACCGGACCTCCATCACTCACTAACAAAATTCCTTCCAACTTCACCTGTGAGTTTGCTGGCTCTCATATCAAAAAATAGTGGTGTAATCTTTGACTCCTCTCTTTCTTTCCACTCTCACATTAATTCTATCACTAAATCAGCATTCTTTCATCTACGTCGCATTGCTCAGATCCGTCCCTTCATCAGTATCTCAGATGCTGAAACTGTCGTCCATGCATTTGTCACATCACGTCTTGATTACTGCAATCCACTTTTCATTGGCCTTCCTGCTAGCTCCATTTCCAAATTGCAATATATTTAAAACTCTGCTGCGAGAATACTCACCTATACCAAGCGTTCTGCACATATCACCCCAATGTTGCATGATCTTCACTGGCTTCACCCTATCTCTGTAACCTACTCCACCCTTACACCCGACTCGCACTTTACGATCCTCCGACTCCAGCCTTCTTGTCGTCCCTAGGCATCGCCTTGCTTCAATGGGGGGCAGATCATACAGTATTGTTGCACCCAAAATGTGGAACTCTCTCCCCCGATCACTCTGTTCTGTTAACACTATTTCTGATTTCAAATCCATGCTCAAAACTCACTTATTTTCTGAATGTTATAATTCTTAAGTTGTTGTTTTTTTTTTTTTTTTTTGCTCCATCTACCTAATTTTCTCATTGATTGTACTTACACTTTTGTCTACCTTCTGTTGTTATGTCTGCTGTCTTTGTCCTTTGCCTCTAATGTTGCCTGTTTATTGTAAAGTGTCCTTGAGCTCTGGAAAGGCACTATATACATAAAACGTATAATTATTATTATACAATTTGATGATCTATCTATTGTTTTGTCATTTAGGCCATTAGAGGCAGTATTTCCTAAAGGTCTGGCTGAAGGAAATTCTAAAGTCTCTCAGCATTTCTTGTAGCATTCCTTTTGAAGTCACTGTCACACTGTGAAAGGTGCATGATGATGATAACCAAACCGCATAACACCAATTCAGTAAGAATGGTTAAGTCATTCAAATATAAAAATACCCATGGGTGTTTGTTGTGATGGCTCTCCTAGCCTCCTAGCTACACCCACTGGCCAGCTATTGCAGGAAGAGTATGATACCCATCACATTGTGCTGATGTGGTTTTAGTACCACTGTACAACTGTACCAAACATATTTGATATCCTGACTTGAATATAGTATTATGTGTTGCACAGAGGGAAATTTCACAGACCATTAATCTGGATAGAAAACTATTAGAGATGACGGGCTCTCTGTTGTCACTTATATGTTATGGCTAGAAAATCATTCTGATTGTTAGTGAAAGCAAAATTTGACATGATACAGGTAACACTCGTGCATTATCATGTACGAACTGCTGCTTAACTACAGCATCAGGGATGATAAAAGTAAAAGACACATCATGGGCTTTTAATGATTATGCAAAATTGCCTTATCTTTGTTGTCATATATCTGCCATTGGTTGCCCTTTCCATGACTTTCTGATTTCCAAAGGCATCTCACCGGAACGGAGTAATTTGGGGCTATATGATATAACTTCTTGGTTTTCATTTCAATTTCCACTCTCCTTCCATTAATGATAAAAACAAAGTGTTTTATTTCTTGCAGTAAATCGACAGTTTTCTCTCTCTCCTCTCTCTCTCTCTCTCTCTCTCTCTCTCTCTCTTCTCTCTCTCTCTCTCTCTTCTCTCTTCTCTCTCTCTCTCTCTCTCTCTCTCTCTCTCTCTCTCTCTCTCTCTCTCTCTCTTCTCTCTCTCTCTCTCTCTCTCTCTTCAGCTCATCTGCTGGCAAATGATAATGCTCCTATGAAAATGTGAAATCTATTTATAGAAGATGGCGGCCTGCCAGGCTAATAACTTCTCTCTGACATTTCTGAGAGCACCGAGATTGTCAATTTACTGCTCATCTAGCGACGGAGCTTTTCCTCAGTGCCTCATCCTGAACGCCTGGCCATCGGTGAGGCTACGCCAGGGAACTGAGCCTGCTAGCGATGCCAGATCCCTTACAACTGCACCTCACTTACATCATAGAGGACATCATGTCCTCCAGCCAAACCCCAGCCTGTCTGCTCTCTCTCTTGTCCCTTGGCATTTCTATCACACTGTCTGTTTCTTTGTCACTTGCTTTCTTTTATCTTTCTTTCTTCCTTTTACATATTAATCCCTTCTCTTTCTTTCTGTTTTTTTTTTCTTCTTCACCAGCATCAGAGCCTAAATATTCTGAATATGGATTGTAGTAGTGATTACAGCTTTTTCACTGTGATGTGGCCAAAATGTGACTTGTGTTGTCAAGTTTCTTCAGAGAAATCATGGATTTCTGCACATTTCCATGTGCCTTTTAATTCAACACTGTATATGATAAAATATTTTATTTCTTTCATTTCTTTTCTTTTCTTTTTAATTGTGCTCACACACAAATACAAATTATGTCAATACTCACTCTAATGTAATTCCAAACCTATATGGTGTTTTTCTCTGTGAAATAGAAAAGGATTTTGAATCTTAAAGGTTCACTAATTTCTCCCATCTAGCAGTGAAATTGTATTTTACATTCAAACGAATAGTGCTCTCTAGCGCCTCACTTTTTCAAATGTGTGTTGCAACTACGGTAGCCGTTATGTACCAAGAAGCTATGACAACATGCCTTCCAATAGCACTTCATCGAGTTTAACTCTACATGTTGTTATGCTGCCTATTTAATGAATTATGACAATCCAGTATGTGACGCCCCCGTATGTAGATGATGGGTGGTTCCATGAGTGGTCTCATCACGTTCACCTGGATGCCCACCTGGACTGATTTTACTGATGATACATTTGCACTAGTTTGGTTTAGTTTTCTGTTCTGTTAATAAATATTGTGTACGATCTGATGACTGAGTGTGTCCCTTTCTTTGTTGCAGCCATTTGGAGCCATAGGTCGTAACACAAGCAATGCAAAAAAGCTTGTAATTTAGAACGTAACATTGACTTACCTGTCGAGAAGAAAGCAGGCAACTTCAGCGTCCGTTTCAAAGTCTTTTTCCTTCATTAGATCTTTCCACCTGGAAAAAGCTATCCCGATATTTACCCTCGTTTTTTTAATTCGCCGGTCACGTTTCCTTTTAACCCTTGTGCCTCCTTAGGGACATTTTTTGCCTTTTCAGGGTTTTTTTTATCACTTTGCCTGTGTTAATGCTTACTGCATTAAATTTGGCACAGGTGTGTATTTTTATTGTAATTTTACTATTTCACCACTATTTCCTTAAAAACATATTTTTTTGCACTAGGTACACAAAATACTCACTCTCAGCGCCTTTTGGACAAAAATGGCCCCATTGAAACTCATTAAAACTGCATTTTTTTTTATCCCAGGGCTATTTAACTATAAAATGATGCACTATTTTAAATTAGTTTTGCTAGTTTCAAATAGTTTTGCTGGCAACCAATGGGGAAAGTCTGTTACTGCGCCCAAACAAAATCTTACTGAAAGCTCATTTTTTGAGATATCAACCTTGAAGGGGGTGGATTGGAATCCACTGCTGCTTCGATGTATATGTAATGATGAGTAATTATAATCAAGGTATTAATCAATATTTTTCTTTCTAAATATTAAATGAGTTGAATGATTTCTCTAGACTTGTGAGATTTTACTTTGTTATAGAAGTTACCAGTATAATTACTGAAATGTTCTTTTCATGTATTCTTTAATGTATGTATTTGATATCTGAATGCAGTAATAGTGCTTGCTTATTTATCCCGGCTTCCAGAAATGAAATAGGGACTTGTTTTGTGTTTGAGAAAGGTCTTCAACGTGTTAAAACATATAGGGGTCATTGAAGCCAATAGTTTAAGGGACCATTTCTTTGTTAAAGCCTTAGTTTCCTCTAGGCTAAAGTTGAGAGAAAGAACACATTATCTTGATGTTTTGAGAGGACTCTCATGTTTATAGTTAGAGCCTGGCCAAATCCAACCTTGGAAAAGCTGTGTGTCGGGGTGTGTGTAAGTCTTCTTGGTTACAGGTTAAAGGCGGGCGTACACGGTGCGATTTTTTGCTGTTTTACGAGCTCGCAGATGATTTTTTCACTCGGGAGTAATCGCGTGGAAATCGGTTATGCTCGCACGTCGCGGCTCGTATTGTGTGCGAGGAAGATACGAGCCGAGCCGAACACCTCTCGACCTCCCGATAATTTTTAAGCATGTCGAAAAAGTTCGGGAGCTGTCGGCTTGAATTCGTGAGGTGTGTGTGGTTGAATGAGCCGATTTGTCAATCTATCTGAATTTGACCAATCAGGAGCTGAGGAAATCCACAGAAGAAAGACGAAAATGGTGTGGACTACTATAAACACTGCTTCAATTAATGTTTTTATGATGACTTTGTGAAAGGTTAACTAAACAGCATGAGCCGTCTTCCTGCCGTGTTCCTGCTGGCCTGTAGCGCTAGGCCTATTTGACATATTTAATTCTGTAACATAGGCTATCTGTACATGCTATTGTTTTTGGTAGTGCTATAGCTTACATTTCTTACAGATAATCACGATGATCATTGCGTTTGTCTTAACGAATGTGGTATCTTCCTGTCAGCAATTACATTTTGTCTACAGCCTAGGTTTTTTTTATTAATGCCGACAGTAAAATGTTGCCAGATATTGCTACGAAAAACAAGCAAAAACAAACAAACAAAATATTTAAAACTCCGAAATAAGTTCAAAGCTTGTGTTTTGGAAATAAGATTAATATATCACGAACCCTAACATGCAACTTTACACTTTAATAACTTCCTAAAGTGTGACATTAATCAGAAAAACAAGTCCAGAAGATTACTGTCACCTTTCCATTATGTGGATCTGGCAACCGCGCCCTCACTCACCGCGCGCTCGAGCCCCGTTCACTGCACTAGCTTCTCTCAGCAAAATTAATTGCAAACACTCATATGAGGTAGTTTAAACGGCTTCAATTTTATTTTTGAATGTGTACCATAACTACGTTTTTTAACTCATTCACACACACACAGACACACACACAAAAGGGTGACCGGACGTCCGTTTCCCGGTGCTGAAATATGTAGCAAAATAGTCACGGCGGCTTGTATCGATATTTTATATGCAGTTATGAGAGAGCAGAGTTTTTGGCTTCATGCGATTTCTTCGGAATTCAGCAGGTCGTAAAATCGTGTCGTATATCACTGCCTCCATACGATTTTTGGATAAACTCACTCGTAACGTGTGCGTGGACATACGATCTTCCGACCGTCAGAATTCGCACCGTGTACGCCCGCCTTAAGGAACCACTGGCATTATTGGAGATTGAGTGAATTGTTGTTCGAGACATGCTGGCGCTCAGCAACCCAAATCTGCGACCTGGAAGGTCATGATGTGGGTCCGAATGTGTCCGAATGTGTCAGCTGCATAATCGATGGAGATATGCTTCCGTCTATCTGTATATGTGTGGAAAATTACTGTGTTTATCTATTTCTTAGCCAATGAGAACCATTCAACCTGTAAGCAATGACGTAGCTTAGACCTTGAAAATGGTATAACTGCTGTGATCTTTGTAACTGTAAAGGGGGCGGCCTACGAACTCCTGTGTGAGTCTTGAAGCTGACTTCTGCTGATGAAACTGCAAACTATCTTCAGTAAAACTTTTCTTTAATTTCTTTATAATTCTGTCTCCCGGTCTTCATTCTTCATATCTGGTTCTGGGCAGAGCCATGGAGAGAAAGAGTTCCGACACGTGCATAGACTGCCATAGTAACTCAGGAATGCGGAAGTACGCGTGTCGTGGAGCAGCGATTAGTTCCAAAACACTGATAGTTCCAGCATTGAACCCCATTCATTTTCAGTGCTTCCGAAGTACGCTCGCTCTGTAAATTAATGAAATTAGTATTTTTTTTTACTTTTACACACATTAGCCAACCTCTCGTGAATCTAGTCTGTAGTTATATGTTATGTAGCCAGGTTTAGTAAATGTTTATTGGAAGATAATAGGTTATTTGCAGCGATAGCTTACGTGACTAACACTTCACTAAGGTAGCTAACTTACGGTAACCTGATGTAAATAATATATAATATTTTTAATAATATTTTATATATGTATATATACACATACATATATATATATATATATATATATATATATACACATACATATATATATATATATATATATATATATATATTATATATATATATTATATATATAAAATATAAATGTACACTCATATATATACTATACTATGCACACATATATATATATATATATATATATATATATATATATATATATATATATATATATATATATATATATATATATATATATATATATATACACACACACTTCATTTATTTAATTGGTATATGTAATGTATATGTGTGTGGGGGTTAGGGTTAGGGTTAGTTATGTGTGATTGAAACATGTGTACTGTACACAGTACGTACATGTATTTGTGTGTTTTCTGATGAATGGTAGTCTAAGATTAGGGTAGGATAAAGGGGTACATTAGCCATACTGAATTATATAGGTAATTCACTCATTAACTATCTCTCCGGTTTAATTTTATGAAGTTAATATTTACCGAACATTGCTGTAAATATAGTCGTTGCTTTCTACGTTATGGGAGCAGTCTATTTCCCCTTCTAAATCATTCATTTGTACATACACAGTGTAATTATATTTTATGCTGGTTGGAATTCTGCACAGATTGCAGACCTCTTTGCGTGATCACGAAGGTAGGCTAATGGCTGAATCGGAATTTATACGCAATATCACGGGAATCAATAGCCTAATACAGCCCAGTTGTGCTAAAGTAAATATCATGAGACGTCCATCATCAGATGAATGACATGGAAAAGTTAAGTTAGAGCCGCTAAAGCCAGTGCTACTACCCATGCGAACATGAACACTAAAGCTTTTCCTTCCAAAAACATAGCCTAAAACGTATCTAAGTTGTCACCCTGCCTCTCCAAATGCAAAACTGACATTAACAAAATGCACTAACAGCTTAAAAAGTACTTGGGTGTGTGTTTTATGTTATATTTACCGTTTGATAATGCAATCGCTGCTGTCTGTCCATAGAAGAACATGACAGCCCGCGTATGTTTTGGAACTATTGGGGCTTACATGAACCACGTGACAGCCGTCGCGGCGACATCAAAGCGTGTCGCAACTCTCTCTATATACGACTCTGGTTCTGGGTCTTTAACTGTATACCTCTTACAGTTATGGTGGAGGATGCGCAGGCAATCATTCTCGGTGACACCCCTGGCAAATCAACAAACAAGGTAGTAAGCTTTTATTAATTGTTAGGGCTGTCTGACTGAAAAAGATTTTGAAGGAGAGCGGGAGAGCCTTCACTCCGATGAGCCGAGTGAAGGAGTAAGTTAATTATACTGCTGACAGTATAAGAAGTCGCTGAGAGCGTCGTTAAGGGTAACGGCAGCAGACAGCTCAAGCGAATCATGCTCTGTGGGGGCCCCGCTGGGCATTACTGGTGTAGCACCACCCCAGCAGAGTACGTCCCTGTGCTAGAGCAGTGGTTCCCAACCCTGTCCTTGTCCCCCCCCCCCAACACTGCACGTATTCTTTGTCTCCCCAATCAAACACACCTGATTCAACTCATCAGCTCATTAACCCACGTGATTATGAGCTGATGAGTTGAATCAGGTGTGTTTGATTGGGGAGACAAAGAATACGTGCAGTGTTGGGGGGGCGCAAGGACAGGGTTGGGAACCACTGGGCTAGAGGTCCAGTGGCACCGTAAACCTGCTCAATCTCTTCCATCTCAGATAGGGGATCCCCGAACTTAGTGAAGTGAATCAGGCAGTTAGGGATACTAACATGTTGTTTGCCAGGGATGCATCAGGAATGATTCCGAGAGAAAAATTAAAAAAGTTGTGACCCAAATTGGCGTGGACCAGTATATGTAACTGTGATTTTGGAGTATACTTTGCAGTTTCATCACGCAGAAGCCAAGCTGTGTTGTTCAAAGATCGCCGCGCCTCCATTTCTGCAATAACTTCAGGTGAGTATGAACCATTCAACCTGTAAGCAATGTTCAAAACTTTTCTTAAATTTTTTTATAATTCTGACTCTGGGTCTTCATTCTTCATATCTGGTTCTGGGTCTTTAACTGTACCCCTTACAACCTCAAATTTGGAACACAACTTTTTTAGATTTATGGGTTTGAATTTATATCAGTTTTAGATTACACCATGTTTCATAAAATATATATTTTATATAAAATAAAGTTCCTAAATTATTTTCATAAACTTATACCTATATAAACTTTTTTTGGATTTACTTATTCATTTTTTTTACTTCAGCAATAATCTGCCAAGGGTCTTCTTTAAAATGATACAAAACTTAAGTCTGTGCTCCCAAGCTTCAAATTTTTTTGACAGTTTTTTGTATGGACATTGTTGTCCTTTATGGACATATGTGTAACTTTTTAAGGGTTAAATATTATTATTTTTGCTTTTTTGTCGACGAGGATTCCTTCTCCTGTGGCTCGGCATAAGTACAATCCTGCATTATGACGTACCGTGCAGTGCATCCTTTCAAATTTGCCAAGGCAGTGACAAGCGCCTCTCACTGATCTCCTTGTCCGTTTCAGCTGGTTTCAGTCACAGGCTCTGAATTAAAACACGTTGTGGAAACGTGTTAAGGTAGGCTAGTGCTTGTTGTCCCTCTCTGCTATTATAGTTTTTCAAGATGGCAGAATGACATGGAGGCCTCCATGGACTTACCCGTCCCATGTAATTCAAGATAATAAATTCTTCGCTTACGAGCATAAGTCAGCCGCCTAACCAGGAGAGCCTGTGTCGCCTCCAATGGGAGCAGCTCACAGAGCAGGGCGGACAGGCCCTATGGGCCAACAAATGAGGAGCAGCATAATTTAAAATGCCCTTCTCAGGAGGACTCACGACGCCGGACAGGTGAGCCCTACTGACCAATGGACGAAGGCCCATGTAGCCTCAGACAGAAGTAGCTCACATAGTCGGGTGAGTGGGCATCATTTCATAAGCTCTCACACCATCCGATTGGAATTCAATACTCACAGCATCAGATGGGTAGCCCATGGTTTTCAACCACATTGTCTGACCTTATTCATGAGCAAGATGCTGCATGGGCTAAGGCCAGACAAACCAACTCAAATCCTGATTGGTTGTATTTTACAACCAATCAGGTTGCAACAAATGTACAGTTACAATCAGAAAGGCAAAAGCAGAGTATTTTCTTGATAAATCGTCAGAAAATACTAGTAAGTTTTGGAAAAATGTGAAGCTTTTGACTGGTAATGGATCTGTTCCAGGTTTTCTAAAATAGTAGATACATCACAAATGCTCAACTGTTTTAATAGTCACTTTATTGGATCTGGGTCTCAGATTAATAATTATACTGTAAATTCTGAATTACTTAACGCAGAGCATAATTTATGGACAACAGAGTTTGTTTTTAATCATATTAACTCTTCTGATGTTTGCTCTGTATTAAAAGATCTAGATGTAAATAAATCATCAGGTCCTGATCTTATTGAACCATTGTTTTTAAAACTAGTGGCTGATATTATCTCACCACCATTGACGCATCTGTTCAATCTTTCTTTAACAACCAATAAAATTCCGCAGATCTGGAAGTCTGCATTTGTGGTTCATTTGTTAAAAGTTCCTTTTGTTAAAAGGAACCTCTACTTCATTAGATAACTACAGACCGATTTCAAAGCTTTGTATTTTGTCAAAATTTTGGAAAGAATTATCAGTGATCAACTGACACAGTATTTACAGATTCATAAAATTGTAACTACCAACCAATCGGGATTTCGTAAAAAACACAGCACTATTACGGCTGTTCTAAAAGTTATAAACGACCTTGTAGTGTCCTTAGATGAAAAACAACACGGTGCATGTCTTTTTATCGATTTATATAAAGCGTTTGACACTGTGGACCATGACATATTGCTAGATAGACTTAGAAGTGTTGGATTGTCAGTTAATGTAGTTTCGTGGTTTAAAACATATTTAAAGGGAATAACACAATGGGCCCTATCTTGCACCCAGCGCACGATCTGAAACGCAAGTGTCAAAGCGCAAAGCGCAAGTAACTTTGTGGGCGGATCCCGACGGTGTTGCTATTTTCCCGGCAGGATAAATGCCTCTTGCGCCTGGCGCAAATCTAAAAGAGGTTGGTCTGAAGTAGCTTCATTATTCATAGGTGTGGTTTGGGCGTAACGTGAAATAAACCAATCAGAGCGTCATCCAACATACCCTTTAAGAAAAGGTGCGCATGTTGCATGGCGGATTGTTATTATTATGGCGCGCGCACCAGGCGCGCTTCAGAATCGGTTCACAGCCGAGGATATCGATGTTCTCGTCAGGGCCGTAAAAGAAAGAGAAGTGACATTGGGGATGGGACAAACCCACCCAAATCAATAGAAAAAAAAATATGAGAAAGCTCAACTTAACTGGTAAGTTAAAGAGTAAGGTTTTTAATGTACTTACATTATGGTAAAGGTGATTCGCAGTCTTCAGATTTTTTTCCCTAGTTCTTGACGGACAAACTAATTTGTCAGATGTTCTTATACATATGTGTCTTGCCACTATTGGGCAAACAGGTCTGATCCGTCAATTTGCCTGAAAAATTACCAATATACACTGGTAAATGTGTAAGCTAGATTTATGCCTATTTTTCACATCTTCATGGACACCACACTGATTTCCCTCGTATGGTAATATATTTCCTTGTTATAATGTATGATTTGCAAAAATAAAAACTGCTGCATCTGTGTTGATGAGAGAATCAAAGTGTGTGCGCGTTGTGCAACCGTTACATTATGGCCAAGCATGCGCGCTTAAAATAGCATTATGAACAACGCGCAACGCGCCACTGACTTTAGACCAGGTTTTTTTTGGTCAGTGGCGCAATTGTTTTCTGGAACTGCAAAATAGCACTAGGGAATGTTTGTGCCGAAACACGCCTCCTTTTTGCGCCGACCCGCCCAGGGAGCGCAAGTTCATTTCCTGGTTTACCAACGTGCGTCTGTGGAGGGAAAAGCCTGCTTTGCGCGGGTGCAAAATAGGAATGATACATGCGTCGGTGTACAAAGTCAATTGCGCCGGGTGCAAGATAGAGCCCAATGTGTGCAGGTGCAAGGTATCAAATCTGACTTAAAAGAAGTGGTTAAGGGAGTTCCCCAAGGATCTGTATTGGGGCCATTACTATTTACATAAACTGTCTTGATGTTTATATTAAAAAAGCAAGTTTTCACTTTTATGCAGATGACACTGTCATCTATTGCTCTGCTCCTACAAAACAAGAAGCTTTGAGAGATTTACAGTCAGTATTTGATACTATCCAGTCAATGTTTTTTATTTTAAAGTTGGTCTTAAATGCTGAGAAAACAAAAATCATGTGGTTCTCCAATTCTAGAAATTCCTTAGACAGTTCTGTTATTCTTCAAACTTTACAAGGAAAACCGAATACATTAGTGTCAGAGTATAAATACCTGGGCATCATATTTGATAACACATTAAAATTTACTTCACACATTAATTACTTGAAACAAAAATTAAAGAAGAAGTTGGGATTTTACTTTAGAAATAAGACTTGCTTTTCATTTAATACAAAGAAGAAGCTTGTGTCTGCGACTTTCTTGCCGATTCTTGATTATGGGGATGTAGTGTACCAGCATGCTCCCTCTTACATCCTTGCCTCCCTAGATGCTGTGTATCATGGTACGAATTGCGCATTTTCCACACATTGTGCATTATACAATACAGTTTCCTGGTCTTCTCTTGTTGTACGAAGGAAAATGCACTGGTACTCATTGATATACAAAGCAATTTTGGGGGTTTTACCATCTTATCTTTGTTGTATGCTTAAGCAAAAAGTAGCAGGTAACTATCCACTGCGTTCACAGTTTTATTATAATCTGCATGTACCCCGAGTTAGAACTAATTTTGGTAAAACTGCTTTTAATTATGCTGCACCTTCAGAATGGAACTCTCTACAAATGACATTGAGGCTGAATCATCTGGTGTCTTTCAGCAATTTTAGAACACTCATATATGCGCTAGAGAAAGATTTAATGATTTGCAAATGCTTCTGAGGTTGTATTTTTAATATTAATTTATTGTGTGTTGTATTGTTTTATTGTTATATGTGTTTGAATAATTGGGCCACCTATCTTGGCCAGGACACTCCTGTAAAAGAGATTTTAATCTCAGTGAGGTTCTCTCCTGGTTAAATAAAGGTATATAAAAAAAAACTACACTACAATGTAAACTCTAACGCTCAAAATAATTCATTGGTTTGAGTAGGGCAAACTCAAATGAACTTTTATGAGTATTTAGAACTTTCTTTTACGTTTGAGTTCACGAAACTGGCACATGTTTAAGCAATCTGAATTGTTTAATTGTTTTGAGTGCTATGAACTTGTTTAGACAAACTTAAACATACTTGAAACTGGGTTATTTCCTATATGCTTTGCCATGACACTCGAAAGGGAGAGTAAATCTTAAAATTAAGTGTTAAATGTTTTTTTTTTTTATGTGCAAGATTAATGTTAAGTGGGATATTTAGTGTTTAGTGCTTAGCTATGCTAAGCTAAGACTTTCTGTTATGTGGTTTTTTTTTACCATCATGGTGACAAGTGGAGCATGAGCTTGGTTTGAGAACAGGTACACATGTTAAAAGTTTTATTGCGCTTTTCCACTGCAGGTACGGCTCGGTTTGGCTCGGTACGGTTCAGTTCGCTTTAGCGCGGTTGCTTTTCCACTGCAGTTAGTACCCCTTCATAGTGGGTGGGACTGATCGTTACACTGTTTGTAGGTCCGGTGATAGCCGTGTGCGGCTAAGAGCTGAGCTACTTGGAACACCTTTTCATTCCGTTTTGCCCCCGCTCCTCGGCAACCAACGAGAGGAACGTCTGCACCTCAACCACGATTCAGCCATTTCTTTTTTAAAGTTTTGATCTCTTTTTTTTTCAAGAAAGTAAAACACAGGTGCTACCGCGTTGGCTGTTGTCTACTGGTTATATGACTCTGTATAGCGGGTTTAGTGTCTCGTGTCGCAAATCCAATGACGCTGGTGTGACGATTCTGTCTGTGACCAATCAGTGATCTGCAGTGTTTCACGTCACATTTTAGTACCGGTACGGTACGCTTGGAACCTCAACAGATCAGGTACCATTTAAAGCGCGCCGAAGCGAGCCGTACCGTACCATGCAGTGGAAAAGCACCACAAGTGAGCCGTACCGAACCGAACCGTACCGTACCATGCAGTGGAAAAGCGCCGAAGCGTGCCGTACCGAACCGAACCGTACCATGCAGTGGAAAAGCGCCGTTATATAGCCATTCGCTTTCAGCAATTGATATGCTAATGTTATTGTGACGGAAGCGGTATAGGATTTTAATAAATAATTTAGCTTATGGTGATAATTGTCGACCACGCCAGCCAGAATAAATCAGAGGATATTAAAATAACCCAGCAGTTTGAACTTGGTCACACAAGTTTGTGTGTGCCAGGAAGGTCAGAGACATGTACAAACAATTTACAAAAATAGTTTTTGACGTATAAAAGATAGTTTAAAATAGTATATTTTTGTTAACCCTTTGATGTGCACGCTATGGAAACCCCTTCTAATGCACAACATGGGTCTAAAAAGACCCGTATTCATTTCCTATGTTATTTCATGCATGGCTGAGTGTTTCTTTGCTGAATCTTTAAAATATATCTATTTTATCATTTGTTATTCCAGGTATTCATTAAATATCTTGTTTTTGATTTCCACAAATCATTATGTTTATGTTTTCTTTCTTACTTTATAAACAAACACAGTTTTTGTATTTCTACATTTTTTTTACATACATGGGTCTAAAAAGACCCGTATTCATTTTCTATGTTATTTTATGCATGGCTGAGTGTTTCTTTGCTGAATCTTTAAAATATATCTATTTTATCATTTGTTATTCCAGGTATTCATTAAATATCTTGTTTTTTTTTTCTTTTGAGATCAATTTATTTAAGCATTTAATATTCCATGATCTATAAATTCCATGATTTATAAATATTAAAAATTTCTTGTTTTCAATTTAAAAAAAAATATTATTTTATTTATTTCTAGGTTGTGTGTTACTATATCGAATTTACTTAACAAGCATGATAAAACAAAATAATAAAGACAACATTTTGTCAAATTAATCATTTTAGCAGTCATTTAGACAAACACTTGAAATGTTTATTTGCCACTTTGTCTCACATAGCATTCACATATCACAGATAATAACACTGAAATTGTAACTGTATTGAATTGTGGTGAATGTGATCAAATAAAAGAAAATACAAAAATCAAAATAAAATCACACTGGTACAGCGGCATCTGTACTGTTAGGCCTTCTACATGTAAATAAGCTTTAAAATACAATCTTTTTTAGCTAACATTAGCTAGAATATGTCACCAGCTAGCTTTAGCTAATAGTGTTGGACATGTTTCTCCTTCTCACAAGTAATTTCTCTCTAGGATTACAAGGTCAAGGAAAGCATAGCCTAATATTCAAATATTATGTCCATCTTTTACAAAATATAAAATATTTTCTGTGGTTAAAATAAAATAAGACTTGCATCAAATATACAAAAGCAGCCGTGTTGAGTTGTGAAATGTGTGGCATGTTGAATAGTATTCTGCAGTAAATGTTCCTACTTGCAACAATGTGCAAATATCAAAGGTTTCTATATGGGTAATTTTTGACCCATATATGTAAAATTGATGTAGAAATAAAAAAAAACAACAACGGTGTTTTTTTATAAAGAAAGAAAGGAAACATTAACATAATGATTTGTGGAAATCAAAAACAAAATATTTAATGAAGACCTGGAATGAAAAAAAATAAATTAAAAAATAAAAAACGGTTTCACTTTATTTTGATGGTCCCTTTAACACATTCTGTTGACTATAAGTAACGGTGCACCTACATGTCTCCTAACTCTCAGTAGAGTATTAATAGACTGGTAGGGTTAGGGTTAGAATAAGTTGACATTTAGTTGCATAGATACTTATAGTCATGTAATGAGAGTTAGTTGACATGTAGTTGCAAAGTTACTTATATGTAATGAGAGTTAGTTGACATGTAGTTGCAAAGTTACAATCAACAGAATATTCAAAAGGGACCATCAAAATAAAGTGTTACCAAAAAAACATGTATTTTAAAGATTCAGCAAAGAAACACTCAGCCATCACTGAAATAACATAGGAAATGAATACGGGTCTTTTCAGACCCATGTATGTAAAAAAAAAAAAAAAAAAATGAAGAAATACAAAAACTGTGTTTGTTTATAAAGTAAGAAAGGAAACAATGATTTGTGGAAATCAAAAACAAGATATTTAATGAATACCTGGAATACAAAAATGATAAAATAGATATATTTTAAAGATTCAGCAAAGAAACACTCAGCCATGCATGAAATAACATAGGAAATGAATACGGGTCTTTTTAGACCCATGTATGTAAAAAAAATGTAGAAATACAAAAACTGTGTTTGTTTATAAAGTAAGAAAGGAAACATAAACATAATGATTTGTGGAAATCAAAAAAAAAAAAAATATTTAATGAATATCTGGAATAACAAATGATAAAATAGATATATTTTAAAGATTCAGCAAAGAAACACTCAGCCATGTATGAAATAACATAGGAAATGAATACGGGTCTTTTTAGACCCATGTTGCGCATTAGAAGGGTTGCGATACAAAAGCGATTTTTATTCGAAAAGTAAGAAATGAAAAATTTCAATTAGGATTTTTAATGATCTAAAACAAGTTAATTGAAGAATACCTGGAATACTGAATGATGAAATTAATTTCTTGCAAAGATATAGAAAATGAAAACTCAGTCGGGTCTTTTTAGACCCATGTTGTGCATCAAAGGGTTAAAAAAGGGAGCGCACAGCGCTACATGCACAAATAATGGCAATTAACAAAAGTGATAAATCACAGATGACAATATATAATGGCCCCACCAGCACAGTCCTCTACCCACGAGGGTAGGAGGAACTGCAAGAAGATCTAGAAATACAATTCACAGGTGTTAGACCGACAACGAATGATTATACCAAACCACCAGGCTGAGTCTGCCGGTGGAAGGACCACTTAATGGCTTTTACAAACTGCGGTCAAGTGGGCCGCGCGTTGAAAATACAGGGTCAAGCCAGCCGCACATTTTTTTTAGTATGCGCGTCTAATCCTGCACTTACGGTACGGGTGCTGAAAGAGGTCAAACTTGCTTTTTAGACACTATTTTCGGCTATTTTCCATCTTATTAGGACACAAATTAGATTATTTTTTATTATTTTAATGTTTGTAATCCTAAATATGATTAACATTAATTATTACATAATTTATTCATGTTCATATTCGTTTTAATTATCATACATCCTTAAAATGTTTCCATTTTTATTTTTTATTTGAATGTTTATATATATATATATATATATATAATATATATATATATATATATATATATATATATATATATATATATATAAATTTATATATATATATATATATATATATATATATATATATATATATATATATATATATATATATATATATATATATATATATATATATAAATTTATATATAAGTTTATATAAAAAGTTTATATAAATATATTTATTAATGCTAATGAAATGTAATATTAATGTTATTTATCATACATTTATTTTGCAGTTTTATTGTTGATTTTAATGTTTGTATACATAAAGTATACATTTAATTATTAATATCTTGTATTAATGTTTATTTATTTATTTTTAATTTGAATGTTTATATGTATATTATACATTAATTATTATAATATATTTATTAATGCTAATGAAATGTAATATTGATGTTAATTATCATACATTTATTTTACATTTGTATTGTTGATTTTAATGTTTATATATATATATATATAAGTATACATTTAATTATTATCCATCATGTATAAATGTTTATTTATTTATTTACTTACATTTTCCATGTTAATGTAAATGACAAATATGATACAACAGGCTTTTGGTGGCTTTAATCTGTCAATTATCATTGAATTACATATATGAACAATAAAAACCTATCTATGAAATATTTCTTCATACCTGATGAATGAAATACAAATGATATTTAAAACACACATGCACGCACACACATATTACTTATATTGAACTTTGTTATATTGAAACAAAGTGTTCCTCCATAGGTTTGCTCATACTTTCAATGGATTCCTGTTCAGAGTGACCCTGGCTATTACTGTAATTATTTTAAAGTCATTTTACTGTATAGTTTTGGAGAAAAGTAAAAGCAAACTCACCCCAAACACCAAAGTACTTTATATCACTTACATCATGTCCCATTTTCAAACACTCATAAAAAGTGTTCCTCCATAGGTTTGCTCATTCTCTCATTTGATTACTGTTCAGAGTGACCCTGACTATTACTGTTATTATTTTCAAGTAATTTTACTGTATAGTTTTGGAGAAAAGTAAAGGCAAACTCACTCCAATCATCAAAGTGCATTCTAGCACTTACCATGTTCCGTTTTCAAACACTCATAAAAAGTGTTCCTCCATAGGTTTGCTCATTTACTCGTTTGATTACTGTTCAGAGTGACTCTGACTATTACTGTAATTATTTTCAAGTCATTTTACTGTATAGTTTTGGAGAAAAGTAAAAGCAAACTCAGCCCAATCATCGAAGTGCATTCTAGCACTTACACCATGTCCCATTTTCAAACAATCATAAAAAGTGTTCCTCCAAAGGTTTGCTCATATTTTCATTTGATTCCTGTTCAGACTGACCTTGGCTATAATTGTAATTATTTTCAAGTCATTTTACCGTATAATTTTGGAGAAAAGTAAAAGCAAACTCACCCAAACATCAAAGTGCTTTATAGCACTTACACCAAGTTCCGTTTTCAAACACTCATAAAAAGTGTTCCTCCATAGGTTTGCTCATTTACTCATTTGATTACTGTTCAGGGTGACTCTGACTATTACTGTAATTATTGTCAAGTCATTTTTCTGTATAGTTTTGGAGAAAAGTAAAAGCAAACTCACCCAAACATCAAAGTGCTTTATAGCACTTACACCATGTCCCATTTTCAAACACTCATAAAAAGTGTTCCTCCATAGGTTTGCTCATTCTCTCATTTGATTACAAGTTAAGGTGACCCTGAATATCACAATAATTATTTTCAAGTAATTTTACTGAATAGTTTTGGAGAAAAGTAAAGGCAAACTCACTCCAATCATCAAAGTGCATTCTAGCAATTAACACCATGTTCCATTTTCAAACACTCATAAAAAGTGTTCCTCCATAGGTTTTCTCATTTTTTCATTAGATTCCTGTTCAGGGTGACCCTGGCTATTAACTTTATTATTTTCAAGTCATTTTACTGTATAGTTTTGGAGAAAAGTAAAAGCAAACTCACCCCAATAATCAAAGTGCTTTCTATTACTTTCACCATGTCCCATTTTCAAACACTTATAAAAAGTGTTCCTTCATAGGTTTGCTCATTTTTTTAGTAGATTCCTGTTCAGGGTGACCCTGGCTATTAACTTTATTATTTTCAAGTCATTTTACTGTATAGTTTTGGAGAAAAGTAAAAGCAAACTCACCCCAATAATCAAAGTGCTTTCTATTACTTTCACCATGTCCCATTTTCAAACACTCATAAAAAGTGTTCCTCATAGGTTTGCTCATTCTCTCAGTAGATTACAGGTTAAGGTGACCCTGAGATATTACTGTTATTATTTTCAAGTAATTTTACTGTATAGTTTTGGAGAAAAGTAAAGGCAAACTCACTCCAATCATCAAAGTGCATTCTAGCACTTAACACCATGTTCCGTTTTCAAACACTCATAAAAAGTGTTCCTCCATAGGTTTGCTCATTTACTCGTTTGATTACTGTTCAGAGTGACCTTGGCTATTACTGTAATTATTTTCAAGTCATTTTACTGTATAATTTTGGAGAAAAGTAAAAGCAAACTCACCCAAACATCAGTGCTTTATAGCACTTACACCAAGTTCCGTTTTCAAACACTCATAAAAGGTGTTCCTCCATAGGTTTGCTCATTTTCTCATTTGATTACTGTTCAGAGTGACCCTGACTATTACTGTAATTATTTTCAAGTCATTTTACTGTATAGTTTTGGAGAAAAGTAAAAGCAAACTCACCCCAATCATCAAAGTGCATTCTAGCACTTACACCATGTTCCATTTTCAAACACTCATAAAAAAGTGTTCCTCCATAGGTTTGCTCATTCTCTCATTTGATTACAGGTGAAGGTGACCCTGCCTATTACTGTAATTATTTTCAAGTCATTTTACAGTATAGTTTTGGAGAAAAGTAAAAGCAAACTCACCCCAAACATCAAAGTGCTTTCTATTACTTTCACCATGTCCCATTTTCAAACACTCATAAAAAGTGTTCCTCCATAGGTTTGCTCATTGTCTCATTTGATTACTGTTCAGAGTGACCCTGACTATTACTGTAATTATTTTCAAGTCATTTTACTGTATAGTTTTGGAGAAAAGTAAAGGCAAACTCACCCCAATCATCAAAGTGCTTTATATCACTTACATCATGTCCCATTTTCAAACACTCATAAAAAGTGTTCCCTTTCGAATGGTCACTTCGTATTGCGTAGCTATACGCAATGGGAAAACTCCTTTTCCTCGATTTACTGAACCTCTATGTAAAACGCATTTGCAGCTGCACAGCTAGCACATTGTGCGTCTCGCTCGCTCATAGGCTGTGCTGCAGCAACTGCACATCCAATGGCACGGGCGCCTCTGACGTGCGACCAATGAGATCACTCTACGTCAGAGTCCGTCATAGGGGTGAGGACTAGCCTAAATAAGCCCCTGAATTCGCCATAATAGCAGGTTTATACGACTGAAGCGACAAATATCCAGTTAAAACAGTGCGGCCAGCTACGCAATACTTCGTTCCCTAACTCAGGGAACTGAGGTTACGTGAGTAACCAAGTAGTTCCCTTTCGAACGGTCACTTCGTATTGCGTAGCTATACGCAGTGGGAACGCTATGTAAAACGCCGCCCTGAGTAACTGGTAGCCACTGCAACTCAGGACCCCTGAGCATACAGAACAAGCCATAAACCACGTAATAAGTATATACCAGACCAGACTCCCGTCTGGGTCATAGAATTTGATAACACCACCAGCCTAAGCGGGTTTATTTATTTTTTTATTTTATTTATCCTTTATTTTACCAGGATAGTCCCATTGAGATAAAAATCTCTTCTTCCAGGGAGTCCTGGCCAAAATGGCAGCACAAAAGTTTCACATATACAATACAAACATAAAACTCAAAATCTTACATAAAATTTTACACAGCACTCATAAAATTCCAACAAAAGTTACTTTACAAAACATGCACATGTTTCTTTTAAATTGGTCAATAAGAGATTTTTAAAAACATTTAAAGAG
Organism: Chrosomus eos; assembly: GCA_036326025.1. Taxonomy (NCBI): domain Eukaryota; kingdom Metazoa; phylum Chordata; class Actinopteri; order Cypriniformes; family Leuciscidae; genus Chrosomus; species Chrosomus eos. The sequence continues at coordinate 20,491,790 of CM070819.1, read as the reverse complement.
GGGAGAGTTTTTATCATTATTTTACTCTGCAGCTCATTCCATAACCAGGGAGCATAGGAAGAAAAGGCAGTTTTACCAAGCTCTGAACGTACTCTAGGAACCTTTAAAAGCAGTTTTGCACTAGATCTAGTGCTATAATTACAAATGCAATAAGATAATAAACGACAGATATAAATTGGTAATTTGCCTAACAATGCCTTAGCAATAAACATCAACATGTGTATTTTTCTCCTTTGAAACAAAGAAGTCCAACCCACCAATTCATACAACGTACAATGATGAGTGCGTGAAGAGGCATTCGTCACAAAGCGTAAGGCAGCATGGTATACACAATCTAATTTTTTTAGCGAAGATGAACCTGCATGCATATAAATTACATCACCGTAATCCAATACTGAGAGGAAACAGCTTTGAATAATTTTCTTTCTTGCTTCAAAAGGAAAACATTTCTTTAAACGAAAGAGGAAACCCAGTTTTGGTCTAAGCTTTTTCAAGAGATTTTCAATATGTACATTAAAACCTAATTTTTCATCTAACCATATGCCTAAATATTTATAACAATTTACTCTTTCTATACAGTCCCCCTCTAAACTTAAAATCGGGAGATCTGTGTTGATGGAACAACGGGTGAAAAGCATATAATTCGTTTTTTTTGTGTTTAAAACCAGTTTCAAACTTGACAAAGACAGTTGCAATGACCGAAAGGAATCTTGCAAAAGCTCTATGGCTTGATTCAGAGAGTGTGCTACTGTATAAATTATTGTGTCATCAGCATATAGATGAATTCTAGCTGGAGTTATCCCACAACCCAGGTCATTGATATAAATAGAAAATAAGATTGGTGCTAAAACAGATCCTTGTGGGACACCTTTTTTAATTGTTTGTTCTGCTGAAGTAAAATTTTCAACTGAGACACACTGAGTTCTTTCTGATAAGTAATTATTAAACCAGTTTAGAGTTGTTTCACTAAAACCCACACAACTAAGTCTCTGCAACAAGAGTTTATGATCTACAGAATCAAATGCTTTGGAGAGATCTACAAATAAGGCTGCACAATGCTGTTTACTATCCAAACATTCAATAATATCATTTGTGACCAGCATGGCTGCTGTTATAGTACTGTGACCTGATCTAAAGCCTGATTGGAATTCATTTAAAATTTTATTTTCCGTTAAAAACTGTTTTACTTGATCATTTACAAAAGATTCAAATACTTTTGCCATCACGGACAACCTTGAAATTGGACGGTAATTATTCATCTCAGATGGATCACCACCTTTTAACAAAGGTAGAATCATAGCCGATTTCCATGCACTGGGAATAACATTAGAATTTAAACTTAAATTTAAAATAGAAGTGATGGGCTCTGTTATAAGATCTGCAGCAATTTTTAAAAAATAAGGCTCTATTTTATCAGACCCTGCTGATTTTTTACAATCCAAGTTTGATAAGGCTTTATGAACTTGTGTAGCTAAAATAGGTTTAAAAGTGAACTGCTGAGAACAACATGAAACGTTTTCCACATTGCCTTCTATATTCTGTTCCTTTAAATTACTAAAATCTGAGATTAAATCAGCAGAGATAAAATGGCTGTTAAAGGCTTTTACAATATTTTCTTTGTCCAGGATTACACTCTCATTTAATTTCAAACAATCCGGCAGACTGGTGGAGGTTTTTTTTTCCAGAAACTGACTTAGTCAACTTCCAGAAATTAGTCGGATTGTTCAAATTTTCATTCATCATATTTATGTAATAATCACATTTAGATTTTTTTACCAATTTTGTACAATTATTTCTTATTGTCCTATAATTTACCCAGTCCATGTTATTATTTGTTTTCTTTGCTTTAGCCCATGCCTCGTCTCTTTTTTTTATAATTAAAGATATTGACTCATTAAACCAGGGCTTATCCCTAATTCTTACTTTTAAAACTTTTAAAAGGTGCATGTTTATCACATATAGTCAAAAAAGTAGATTTAAAATACTCCCATGCTATATCAACATCGGGTATCTGTGAAACAACATATAAATCACTGTTATAAATATCTTGCAAAAAGGCTTGATCGTTAAAATGTTTAAATTGTCGTTTCAAGATAAAACGTGGATTACTCTTTGGAATCCTGCAATTTCTTACACATACTATTGGACAGTGATCACTAACATCATCACAAAAAACTCCAACCGCAGAGAATCTATGAGGAGCATTAGTTAAAATAACATCAAGTAGCGTAGATTTAACCAGATCTTTATGATTTAACCGGGTGGGTAAATTTATCAATTGATCCAAACAAAGAGAGTCACAAATACTCTTGAATGGATCAGAAATTTGTGATAACCAATCCCAGTTTAAATCACCGAGTAAAATCAGCTCTGATTTAGTCCAGTTATGAAGAAGGTCCGTAAGTGAAGTAATAGCTTCACTTGAAGCCGAAGGGGGACGATAACATCCAACAACGATGATATCTGGACCATTTAAAAAAAGTAATTTAATTGCCAAAAGTTCAAAACAGTTTGGTTTGCTGATGGATAGTATACAAGTACAGTTTAGCTTAGACTTAATATAAACTGCAACTCCACCACCTTTTTTTGTGCGGTCCGATCTAAAAACATCATATCCCTCGATATATATCATGGTGTTGGGAATTTTCTTATTTAACCATGTCTCCGATAGAACAATAATGTCAGAATTTGTTGAATCAGCCCATATTCTTATTGAGTCTATTTTGTTTACCAGACTGCGTACATTAAGGTGAAAAAAACGCAAACCATTACTAGACTTGAACTCAGCAGGAGTTTGAAGCTGTGCAAGTTCTGGGCCTGGATTAGGATGGATATTGCCCGATATTAAGAGCAGAAGAAATACCAACCAGCTTCTCCGTGCTGAGCCGGCTGTCGAGCTGTCCCTACAGATGGACGTCGCATAGGGAGACAGCTTTCCATTTCCACGGGCCCACAGGCATCGCAGACCTCTCGGTTCATCCCTCAGAATAAAAGAGGCCCGACCAACAAGATACTTCTCAAACACCCAAGGCCTCATGATAGGATCTCCACCAACTGGCTCCAGGGAAGTCACAGCACTCGGAATAATCCACAGAAACGACACAGGTGTATTTCTCTCCTCATTAGCATTAGCATTAAGCATGCCGTCCATATGAATCCACAGTATCAAGCAGCCGAGCAGGTAAACGAGTGTAGATGCCCTCATTTTGGCAATGGGTTGGTGATATATTTGAAAATGCAGATAGAAATCCAACCTAGGTCTTAAAAACAGTCTTTGATATCCTTTTAAACTAACGCTTTAAAAAAAAAAAACTGAGTTGACAACACAAACACACATGCTACATACAGGCAGCCATTTTGGATGGTAATCAGCACCATCTGGTAATTTATAATGTGAAAAAATAACCGGCAAAAAAGCGTTTTTTTTTTATATATATATGTGAATGTGGTTGTGCACAGTAACAATTAATGATAAGACCGGACTCTGTCAGGCCCTAATCATATCGAAAGCACCCTCGCCTGCAGGGAAGGTACTTCCATATTCTAGAATTTCATAAATGTGGACGGCGAGGCCCAGCCGGCCGCATCACAAATGTCTTGAATGGGAAAGCCAGATGACCACGCCCACGACGAGGCCATGCCTCTGGTCGAATGGGCTTTGACACCTATAGGGCAAACCTGACCCACTGAGGTATAAGCCATAGAAATGGCCTCCACTATCCATCTAGACAGTCTCTGCTTAGTGACAGGATCCCCCTTGGATCGACCACCAAAGCAGACAAAAAGCTGTTCTGATTGCCTAACTAATGCAGAACGCTCCAGATAGATTCTTAGATTCTTAATAGAAGATTAACCTCCCCATCATCTGTGGAAGGGGGAAGCGCTAACAATGTCACCACCTGCGCTCTGAACGGCGTTGAGAGCACCTTGGGTACATAACCATGCTTGGGCTTGAGGATGACTTTGGAGTCATCAGGACCAAACTCCAGACATGCCGGGCTCACAGAGAGAGCCCGTAGATCTCCCACTCGCTTGATAGATGCCAATCCCAACAGGAGAGCAGTTTTCAGTGAGAGAGGTTTGAGATCAACCGACTGGAGCGGTTCAAAAGGTGGACCCCTCAAAGCCCCTAGGACCGTAGAGAGGTCCCAAGACGGCACAGAAGGAGGTCTGGAGGGGTTAATCCTCCTACCGCCCTTCAAAAATCTCACGACCAGGTCGTTTCTTCCCAGTAACTGGCCAGCTACCAGAACATGGTGCGCTGCAATAGCTGCCACATACACCCTGAGTGTGGACGGGGAACGACCCGCGTCCAACAGCTCCTGTAGGAATGAGAGAACCCCTGATATCTCAAATGACTCTGGGCTTAGATGGTTTTTCGAGCACCAGCTGGAAAAAAACGCCCATTTTAAAGCATAAAGGCGCCGAATCGACGTGGCCCTAGCTTCAGATATAGTGTTCAACACCTTCACAGGAAGGTCCCTGGATACCGGTTCAAGGGCCACACATGGAGGGCCCATAGGTCGGGTCGTGGATGCCACAACGATCCCTTCGCCTGTGTGAGGAGGTCTTTCCTCATCGGGACAGACCATGGAGCTGTGTCCGATATCTGAACCAGCTCCGGAAACCACGGCTTGGATTTCCAAAGAGGAGCCACCAGAAGAACTGGGCACTCGCTCTCCCTGACCCGTTTGATGACTTGCGGAATCATCGAGAAGGGGGGAAAAGCATACAGGGGACGGTTGGGCCAGGCGTGGGCCAACGCGTCCCTGTCCTTCGAGAAGAACAGATTGCAATGGGTGTTGTCTTTCGAGGCGAACAGGTCGATTTCAGCCTAGTAATCCCATGCGGAGCACTGGTGATGCTGCTGCCATGAGACCCAGTAGTTTTTAAAATTTCTTCAGAGGCGCGCGCTCTCGCTCTCTGAACAAGGATGCCAGCGCTCGCACTGAGAGTGCACGCTCTGGTGTGAGCCGCGCTCTCATTGACACCGAGTCTAAAACTATGCCCAGAAAGATCACACTCTGGCAGGGGATAGTTTGCTCTTTGAAACATTGATCGTGAGACCCAGGCATTTTAAATGGCCGAGAATTAGATCTCTGTGAGCTATTAGTTCGCCTCTCGACTGCGCTAGCACCAGCCAGTCCTCGAGGTAATTCAGCACACGCACTCCTCTCTGTCTCAGAGGAGAGAGTGCTGCATCCACACACTTCGTGAATGTGCGGGGTCCCAAAGACAGACCGAACGGTAGAACTGTGTACTAAGCCTGTCCCTCGAAGGCTAATCTCAAGAATGGCCTGTGACGAGGGTTTATTTGAATGTGAAAGTAAGGCAAGGCAAGGCAAGGCAAGGCAAGGCAAGGCAAGGCAAGGCAGGCAAGTTTATTTATATAGCACATTTCATACACAATGGTAATTCAAAGTGCTTTACATAGGAGAAAATAAAATAATCAAAACAAATAAGAATAATTAAAACAGTTTAGAATAAAAAATAAAATAAAGTACAGTAAAAACAGTCGGACGAACATTGGTACAGTGCTCATTCAGTAAATGCACAGCTAAACAGATGTGTTTTAAGTCTGGATTTGAATGTGACTACTGTAGGAGCACATCTGATCTCTTCTGGAAGCTGGTTCCAGCTGTGGCTGGCATAGTAGCTAAAAGAAGACTCTGTGCTGTGATGCAATCGGAAACCAGATTGAAAATTGTCAAAGTAACCATTCAAGCTTAAGAATTTGTTCAGCTGATTGAAGACAACTTTTTCAATGATCTTGCCTATGAAAGGAAGATTTGAGATCGGTCTATAATTGCTTAATATGGTCTTATCTAGATTGCTCTTTTTCAGGAGGGGCTTGACAACTGCAGTTTTCAGGGAGTTTGGAAAACTCCCAGAGAGAAGTGAGGCATTTACCACTTCTAGGAGATCTGCTTCTAAACAGTTTGACACACTTTTGAAAAAAGATGTGGGAAGTGTGTCAAGGGCGCAGGTTGATGTTTTAAGGTGCTGTACGGTTTCTTCCAAAATTTTGCCATCAATTTCTTCGAAAACAGACATAGTAACTACTTTCTCAGGTAGTGGTCTGATCTGTTTGACCCCAGCGCAACTTAAGGATGAGCTGATCACCTTTCTGATATTATTGATTTTCTCAGAGAAGAAAGAAGCAAACTCACTGCACTTGAAGTCTGAGAGCATTTCACTGGGAATCTCACTTAACATAGGGGGACCTGAAACCCTTATAATGTGATTTGTGCATACTTTTGAGTGTTTGACTGACTGTACAGGCATTTGCGTGTGGGGAAGTCAGTGTTACAACAGGGGAGGGGCCACCTATTTGTGGAGGACTGTGAACCCGTGTGTTGTGCTTGTGAAACATGCTCTTTTTGTGCTTTATTTGGGTCGCTGTGAAAACGGCGTTTGTTTGTAAAGACGTGCTTACTGTTGCGGGCCTGCTTACAGAAATAAAATCCCCATCCGCCTGAACTGAACAGGGGGTTGTGGGAAGTCTCATGGGCTTTTCCGAGGGTGGTCCGGCCGGCGCGGGACACTCACCCTCTCTCTTCGCGCCGCGTGCTAGGATGACTTCGGCGGTGCCGCGTCGGTCACGATGCTGGGCCGCGGGCCTTGGTGCCGGGGCATCGGGAAGCGCTTCGCAGCTCTTGACTGGCACTGGGCATCAGCCGCAGGGCAGGGCTGTGTTCGGGCAAAGATGAGCGGCTACGGCCTCTTCTAAATGTGGCAATGCCTCATAGCCCTTCTCCACCGTGCCATCCACAGAGGAGAGAGTCGCGGAAACTTCTTCTTTGGCTGAAGAAGGGCCGAGGGAGGAGGCGCGGGTCAAGCGGCGTCTTCTTCCCTGGCGAGAGCTAGCTGAGTCCGCAGAGAGGAGATGGACATGCTCTCACAGGCCGCACATCCGCCGGAGGAGAAGGCCTCTCCGCGTGGTGAAGTCCCAGGCATGAAATGCATCGCACGTGGTGATCGGCCTTGTGCAGCTTGCGTGCGCACGTAGCGCAGTTCGAAACACGAGGCATTTGAAACAACGCCTCGCGTGTAGCAATAGAAAAGATATCGCCGGATAGCCACAGGTGAGACGGCGTCAGGAGACAAATGGCTGAAGAAGACGTAATCTGCTGAATAATGCTCGCTCAGGCTGAAGGGCTTGTTCGACGGCGAAGGCTCAAACAGACAGAGACGTATAGTTTGTCGCTGAAGGAGTAAAAATCTGCTATAATGGCGAATTCAAGGGCTTATATAGGCTAGGCCTCGCCCCTATGACGGGCTCTGACATAGAGTGATCTCATTGGTCGCACGTCAGAGGCGCCCGCGCCATTGGATGTGCAGTTGCTGCAGCACAGCCTAGGAGTGAGCGAGACGCTCAATGTGCTAGCTGTGCAGCTGCAAATGCGTTTTACATAGAGGTTCAGTAAATCGAGGAAAAGGAGTTTTCCCACTTCGTATAGCTACGCAATACGAAGTGACCGTTCGAAAGGGAACACTTTTTATGAGTGTTTGAAAATGGGACATGGTGTAAGTGATAGAAAGCATTTTGATGATTGGGGTGAGTTTGCCTTTACTTTTCTCCAAAACTATACAGTAAAATGACTTGAAAATAATTAGAATATTAGTCAGGGTCACCTTAACCTGTAATCAAATGAGAGAATGAGCAAACCTATGGAGGAACACTTTTTATGAGTGTTTGAAAATGGGACATGGTGAAAGTAATAGAAAGCACTTTGATGATTGAGGTGAGTTTGCCTTTACTTTTCTCCAAAACTATACAGTAAAATGACTTGACAATAATTACAATTATAGCCAACGTCAGTCTGAACAGGAATCAAATGAAAAAAAACGAGCAAACCTATGGAGGAACACTTTTTATGAGTGTTTGAAAATGGGACATTGTGTAAGTGATAGAAAGCAATTTGGTGATTGGGGTGAGTTTGCCTTTACTTTTCTCCCAAACTATACAGTAAAATGACTTGAAAATAATACAGTTAATAGCCAGGGTCACCCTGAACATGAATCCATTGAAAAAATGAGCAAACCTACGGAGGAACACTTTTTATGAGTGTTTGAAAATGGGACATGGTGTAAGTAATAGAAAGCATTTTGATGTTGGGGTGAGTTTGCCTTTACTTGTCTCCAAATCTATACAGTAAAATGACTTGAAAATAATTACAATTATAGCCAAGGTCAGTCTGAATAGGAATCAAATGAAAATATGAGCAAACCTATGGAGGAACACTTTTTATGAGTGTTTGAAAATGGGACATGGTGTAAGTGATAGAAAGTAATTTGGTGATTGGGGTGAGTTTGCCTTCACTTTGCTCCCAAACTATACAGTAAAATGACTTGAAAATAAAACTATACAGTAAAATGACTTGAAAATAATAAAGTTAATAGCCAGGGTCACCCTGAACAGGAATCTAATGAACAAATGAGCAAACCTATAGAGGAACACTTTTTATGAGTGTTTGAAAATGGGACATGGTGTAAGTGATAGAAAGCACTTAGATGATTGGGGTGAGTTTGCTTTTACTTTTCTCCAAAACTATACAGTAAAATGACTTGAACATAATTACAGTAATAGGCAGGGTCACCCTGAACATGAATCCATTGAAAAAATGAGCAAACCTATGGAGGAACACTTTTTATGAGTGTTTGAAAATGGGACATGGTGAAAGTAATAGAAAGCACTTTGATGATTGGGGTGAGTTTGCCTTTACTTTTCTCCAAAACTATACAGTAAAATGACTTGAACATAATTACAGTAATAGGCAGGGTCACCCTGAACATGAATCCATTGAAAAAATGAGCAAACCTATGGAGGAACACTTTTTATGAGTGTTTGAAAATGGGACATGGTAAGTCATAGAAAGCACTTTGATGATTGGGGTGAGTTTGCCTTTACTTTCCTCCCAAACTATACAGTAAAATGACTTGAAAATAATAAAGTTAATAGCCAGGGTCACCCTGAACAGGAATCTAATGAACAAATGAGCAAAACTATGGAGGAACACTTTTTATGAGTGTTTGAAAATGGGACATGGTGTAAGTAATAGAAAGCACTTTGATTATTGGGGTGAGTTTGCTTTTACTTTTCTCCAAAACTATACAGTAAAATGACTTGAAAATAATTACAGTAATAGTCAGAGTCACTCTGGACAGTAATCAAATGAGAAAATGAGGAAACCTATGGAGGAACACTTTTTATGAGTGTTTGAAAATGGGACATGGTGAAAGTAATAGAAAGTACTTTGATGATTGGGGTGAGTTTGCTTTTACTTTTCTCCAAAACTATACAGTAAAATGACTTGAACATAATTACAGTAATAGGCAGGGTCACCTTGAACATGAATCCATTGAAAAAATGAGCAAACCTATGGAGGAAGACTTTTTATGAGTGTTTGAAAATGGGACATGGTGAAAGTAATAGAAAGCATTTTGATTATTGGGATGAGTTTGCTTTTACTTTCCTCCAAAACTATACAGTAAAATGACTTAAAAATAATAAAGTTAATAGCCAGGGTCACCCTGAACAGGAATCTAATGAACAAACCTATGGAGGAACACTTTTTATGAGTGTTTGAAAATGGGACATGGTGAAAGTAATAGAAAGCACTTTGATGATTGGGGTGAGTTTGCCTTTACTTTTCTCCAAAACTATACAGTAAAATGACTTGAACATAATTACAATAATAGGCAGGGTCACCCTGAACATGAATCCATTGAACAAATGAGCAAACCTATGGAGGAACACTTTTTATGAGTGTTTGAAAATGGGACATTGTGTAAGTGATAGAAAGCAATTTGGTGATTGGGGTGAGTTTGCCTTTACTTTTCTCCCAAACTATACAGTAAAATGACTTGAAAATAATAAAGTTAATAGCCAGAGTCACCCTGAACAGGAATCTAATGAACAAATGAGCAAACCTATGGAGGAACACTTTTTATGAGTGTTTGAAAATGGGACATGGAGAAAGTAATAGAAAGCACTTTGATGATTGGGGTGAGTTTGCTTTTACTTTTCTCCAAAACTATACAGTAAAATGACTTGAACATAATTACAGTAATAGGCAGGGTCACCCTGAACATGAATCCATTGAAAAAATGAGCAAACCTATGGAGGAACACTTTTTATGAGTGTTTGAAAATGGGACATGGTGTAAGTCATAGAAAGCACTTTGATGATTGGGGTGAGTTTGCCTTTACCTTTCTCCAAAACTATACAGTAAAATGACTTGAACATAATTACAGTAATAGGCAGGGTCACCCTGAACATGAAGCCGTTGAAAAAACGAGCAAACCTATGGAGGAACACTTTTTATGAGTGTTTGAAAATGGGACATGGTGTAAGTGATAGAAAGCACTTTGATGTTTGGGGTGTTTGCTTTTACTTTTCTCCAAAACTATACAGTAAAATGACTTGAAAATACAGTAATAGCCAGGGTCACCCTGAACATGAATCCGTTGAAAGAATGAGCAAACCTATGGAGGGACACTTTGTTTCAATATAACAATTCAATATAAATAATATAACATTATATATAAATTGTATGAGTGTGAGTGTGCGTGCATGTGTTTTTTAAATATCATTTGTGTTTCATTCATCAGGTATGAATGAATATTTCATAGATAGGTTTTTATTGTTCATATATGCAATTCAATGATAATTGACAGACTAAAGCCACCCAAAGCCTGTTGTATTATATTTGTCATTTACATTAACATGAAAAATGTAAGTAAAAATAAACATTTATACATGATGTATAATAATTAAATATATATATATATATATATATATATATATATATATATATATATATATATATATATATATATATATATATATATATATATATATTATATATATACACAAACATTAAAATCAACAATACAAATGTAAAATAAATGTATGATAATTAACATCAATATTACATTTCATTAGCATTAATAAAAATATTAATAATTAATGTTTATATATATATATATATATATATATATATATATATATATTATATATATATATATATATATATATATAAACATTCAAATTAAAAATAAATCAATAAACATTAATACATGATAGTAATAATTAAATGTATACTTTATATATACAAACATTAAAATCAACAATAAAATGCTAAATAAATGTATGATAAATAACATTAATATTACATTTCTTTAGCATTAATACATATATTATAATAATAATAAAATAAAATAATATACACATTCACATTAAAAATAAAAATGTAAAAAAATTAAGGATGTATGCTAATTAAAATGAATATAAAATGAAGATTACTTCCTGCTCAGCTACTGTTCGGACGCTCTTGCTTACTGCTCCGCGCTTTGCTCTATCGCTTTTATTTTTTTATTGCTCTATCGTGTTTATATTTTCATATTTTATTTCCTTTTATCACCTAATTTTAACTTCAGCAAATCAGCACAGTGCTCAAACGCTTGATTACTAGAAAAAAGCGGAATACTTTTCTCCGACCAGCCTCCCACTGAAAAGCTTACATTCCGGGGAAGAGAAAACACAACTGCCTACATTCATAAGGATAAGAGAAAATGCCTCTTCTGGAATCTACTTGCTGCACTAACTGCCAGAGACTTTTACAAAGGATTGCAGTTCTTGAAACAAAGTTACTTATGGGACCACCAAACCAGACGGAACACACAACAGAGCTTCATCATGGACGCCCTCAGCATACAGCCGGTGAGTCCCATGAATCTAGTGCTCCAATACAGGCCATACTGAGTGTAGAGAAACAAGCCGATCGACTTACAAATCGATGGCACAAACAGGGAGCGAGACCCAAAGGCACTCGAGACATCAGATTGTCACGAGCATCACACATTGCCGCAGTAGCATCCTCTACCCCAGATACGGCTCTGACAAGGATTGCAAACACTGGTCTCCTACCACCACCTATACATCTTGAGAACAGATTTGCAGTATTAATGAATGAGGAATCCCTGAATGTGATGAATGTGATCGAACACAGACTGAATCAGCCAGTAGCTAACACTGCTAACGGGCGCTCAAGGTCGAGCAGACAGCGGCACTCAGCTCAGAGCGCAGCCGAGCCCAGGACTCTGATAGTGGGTGACTCTATAATCAGAAACATTAGTAGCAGGGACACAACTACATGCTGCCTTCCACAAGCAACAACTTCTGATGTAAACAGGGAACTTCAGAACATTCTGATGAAACATAAGACTGCAAATCGACTCATTATTCATGTGGGGAAGAATGATATTCATAATGGGCAGTCAGAACTCCTTAAGAAGGATTTCAATGAACTTTTTGAAACACTTAAAAGACTGAAAGTTCAGACATTCATCAGTGGACCACTCCCAGCAAGAGGAACAAACAGGTTTTCACGGTTTGCTTGGGCTTAACACATGGCTGCAAAAAACCTGCAATATAAAAGGAGTGAACTTCATTGACAACTTCAATCTTTTCTGGAGTCAGAGGCAACTGTTTCAACAGGATGGGCTCCACCCAAACAAACTTGGTTCAAGAGTGCTAAAGGACAATATCTTCTTCTCAATCCATCATCCTTCTGCAGTGTGTGCCAATCCACTCAACCTGAATGGCACACACACACCTGGACACAGTATTAATGACCACAGGACTTCACTTCTACACCTGAATGGACATGCGGTTGACACATCACACAAGGACTATGATAACACCACTCAACCACAACAACCTCTGCTCACAGACACAATCTCAGCTGAGCCCTGCCCACAGAGCTCACCACAGACAGACTGTGACATACTAGAACTGCTAGAAGATTCAGCACCCAAGGACGACTTTCTGGAAAACAGCCAGGAAATCCAGGACAGCATATTACAGCCTCCGATTACACCAGAGCAACAGCAAACACCAGACACGCTATCTCTCTCTCCAGCATCTCCACTTCTGTGCTTCTCAGAGAAAATGGAACAACTGGTGTATGCTGGAACCAGACTATCCCATTCTTTTGCTGCAAGCCCCCAGATGTCACCCAAAAAACGGCAGGCCCCACAACCACCAAAGCCTGCGGGCCCAGCTCGCCCTCCTCCTCCTCCTGTGAGAGCTCTTCGGCCTCTGCCACAGCGCCAGGGCCCACACCCTCCTCCAGTGGCTCGAGGTGAACCAAAAACAACTGATACCAGCTCTCAGTGATATGTGTCGGGTCCCCGCTATGATAACAGTAACTTTCTTAAATGTTTACAAAACAAGCGGGAACCCAGTGTGCCTGAATCTTTCTCTATTGCTGTTCAATTACATGATAGAAGGTCTAAGGCCTTCAAAAGCCGTACAGCAAACCCATCTAATCTGGTGCCTATTACACGCCAAACTAAGATCGCTGTGGGGACAAAAAGTAAGACTGTTAAGTTAGCACTTTTAAACATCCGCTCACTTAAAAATAAATCACTTCTAGTCAACGACTTAATAACCACATACAATCTGGACTTTATGCTTCTAAATGAAACTTGGCTAGAAGACAGCTGCAGTGCAACAGTCCTCAATGAAACATCCCCTCCTAACTTTACTTTTATGAGTGTTTGCAGAGCGGGTAAGAGAGGCGGGGGCTTAGCTGCTCTTTTTAAAGATGTCTATCAATGTAAGCAAATATCATTTGGGAATTACCCGTCTTTTGAATATCTGGGTATTGTGTTAAAAGGTGCTCCACGTATTTTACTTATCATTGTTTACAGGCCTCCAAAATACTCTCCAGCCTTTGCTGAGGACTTTACAGAACTGTTATCAACAATTTCCTCTGAGTTTGACTGTTTTGCCATTGCTTGATCTGACTCAGCATGTAAATGGACCCACACATAATCGTGGACACACTCTAGATTTACTTATCAGTAAGGGTCTAAACATCTCATCGATTGTTATTAAGGATGTAGCACTGTCTGATCATTTCTGTATTTTCTTTGATATATTGATCTCCCCTGCCATTGAAGCTAGATCTGTGTCTGTCAAGAAGAGATGCTTAAATGAGAACACTAGTGTGCTAACTCAAAAATTAAAAGTATAATTGATCATATTGCTCCTGTGAAAGTCAGGAAGAATAGTGGTAGACAAAAAGCACCTTGGAGAAACTCAACAGCAGTGCAAAACATGAAAAGACAATGCAGAAGAGCAGAACGCATGTGGCGGAAGACAAAACTTGTAGTCCATTATAACATCTACAAAGACAGCATCCATGCTTTTAATATGGAACTAGGCAAAGCTAGACAGACTTTCTTCTCAAATATTATAAACAGCAACTTAAACAACACACGCACTCTTTTTGCTACTGTAGAGAGACTGACAAACCCCCCAAGCCAGATTCCCAGTGAAATGCTCTCAGACAGCAAGTGCAGTGAGTTTGCCTCTTTCTTCTCTGAGAAAATCAATAATATTAGAAAGGTGATCAGCTCATCCTTGAGTTGCGCTGGGGTTAAACAGATCAGACCACTACCTGAGAAAGTAGTTACTATGTCTGTTTTCGAAGAAATTGATGGCAAAATTTTGGAAGAAACCGTACAGCACCTTAAAACATCAACCTGCGCCCTTGACGCACTTCCCACATCTTTTTTCAAAAGTGTGTTAAACAGCTTAGAAGCGGATCTACTAGAAGTGGTTAATGCCTCACTTCTCTCTGGGAGTTTTCCAAACTCCCTGAAAACTGCAGTTGTCAAGCCCCTCCTGAAAAAGAGCAATCTTGATAAGACCATATTAAGCAATTATAGACCGATCTCAAATCTACCTTTTATAGGCAAGATCATTGAAAAAGTTGTCTTCAATCAGCTGAACAAATTCTTAAGCCTGAATGGTTACTTTGACAATTTTCAATCTGGTTTCCGATCGCATCACAGCACAGAGACAGCACTCATAAAGATAATAAACGATATTCGCTTAAATACTGATACAGGCAAATTATCAGTGCTGGTACTACTCGACCTCAGTGCTGCATTTGACACTGTCGATCACAACATACTTCTTGACAGGCTGGAAAACTGGGTGGGGCTTTCTGGGATAGTCCTAAAATGGTTCAGGTCTTACTTAGAAGGGAGAGGTTATTATGTGAGTATAGGAGACCATAAGTCTGAGTGGACATCCATGACATGCGGAGTCCCCCAGGGCTCAATTCTTGCACCACTCCTATTCAACCTGTATATGCTCCCAATGAGCCAAATAATGAGAAAGAACCGAATCTCTTACCACAGCTATGCAGACGACACACAGCTCTACTTAGCCCTATCGCCTAACGATTACAGCCCCATTGACTCCCTGTGCCAATGCATTGATGAAGTAAATGGTTGGATGTGCCAAAACTTTCTTCAGTTAAACAAAGACAAAACTGAAGTCATTGCGTTTGGAAACAAAGATGAAGTTCTCAAGGTGAATGCATACCTTCACTCTAGGGGTCTAACAACTAAAAATCAAGTCAGGAATCTTGGTGTGTCTCTTGAGTCAGACCTTAGTTTCAGTAGTCATGTCAAAGCAATTACTAAATCAGCATACTATCATCTGAAAAATATTGCAAGAATTAGATGCTTTGTTTCCAGTCAAGACTTAGAGAAACTTGTGCATGCTTTCATCACCAGCAGGGTGGATTATTGTAATGGACTCCTCACTGGCCTTCCTAAAAAGACCATAAGACAGTTGCAGCTCATACAGAACGCTGCTGCCAGGATCCTGAGCAGAACCAGAAAATATGAACATATCACACCAGTCCTCAGGTCTTTACACTGGCTCCCAGTTACATTTAGGATTGATTTTAAAGTATTATTATTGGTATATAAATCATTCAATGGGCTAGGACCTCAATACATTGCAGATATGCTCACTGAATATAAACCCAACAGATCACTCAGGTCATTAGGATCACATCAGTTAGAAATACCAAGGGTTCACTCTAAGCAAGGAGAGTCTGCTTTTAGCTACTATGCCAGCCGCAGCTGGAACCAGCTTCCAGAAGAGATCAGATGTGCTCCTACAGTAGTCACATTCAAATCCAGACTCAAAACACTTCTGTTTAGCTGTGCTTTTACTGAATGAGCACTGTGCCACTGTTCGTCCGACTGTTTTTACTGTACTTTATTTTATTTTTTATTCTAAACTGTTTTAATTATTCTTATTTGTTTTGATTATTTTATTTTCTCCTATGTAAAGCACTTTGAATTACCATTGTGTATGAAATATGCTATATAAATAAACTTGCCTTGCCTTGCCTTGCCTTGCCTTGCCAATATGAACATGAATAAATTATGTAATAATTTATGTTAATTATATTTAGGCATACAAACATTAAAATAATAAAAACAATCTTATTTGTGTCCTAATAAGATGGAAAATAGCCGAAAATAGAGTCTAAAAATCAAGTTTGACCTCTTTCAGCACCCGTACCGTAAGTGCAGGCTTAGATGCGCTACTAAAAAAAATGTGCGGCTGGCTTGACCGTGTATTTTCAACGTGCGGCCCACTTGACCGCAGTCCTAAAGAAAAGCGAGATGTTACTGGTACTCTTTCCACTATAATTTTCTAACCATCTTACAACACTTACAGCAAGAGGATATCACTTCACATATAATTCCCACAGGCTATTGTTTACAGCAATCAAAACCGCCGATTAGCTGAGGTACAGGAAGCAACACATTAATCGTAACATAGCGACCCATTATACCACACGCCATTAAAAGCCACCATTCAATACAGCGACATATCAATACAGCGTTTACATACCTGAAAGGGTGGCAGACACCCACTCTGAGCTGACGAAGTGCACCGTCTGAAAAGTACTAATGTACGCGCTCAGTGCCGATCCTGACCTCCCTGGGGCCCTAAGCAAAATTCTGCTAAGGGGCCCTCTACCTGACCCGTGACGCCGTGAGATATATAAACCATTTGCCATTGCCACAGTCACACCTGACACTTCAGTGCTCCCAATACAATCCTCCCTCCTTTAAACAAAACAGTCAAAGAATGAGTACAACAATATAGAACAGAATGATATTTACTGAATAGAGTATTTTCTATAGAATATTAAGATAACAAGTGAATATTGTGATGCAGATATCAATAATCCCTGTGAGTGAATGACATCATTGATATCAAGAATTAACTTTTGTACAAGTGAACATGTAATTCCTGATATCAAAAATAGACATTGGTAGATAAAAATGTAACTAAGGGGCCCTACTAGTAAAAATAATCAAGAATTCACATTGCAAATAGTAAAAAAAAAAAAAAAAAATGAATTATTGATATAAAAATGCATAAACTGAATGAATAAAAGGTAAAATGGCTTGCCATAGCATGTTAAAGTTTTTTTTATTGTGCATGTTGAAGAAATTCTTGATTTATAGTTATTATTTACTGAGGGATGTGCATCTATATTGACCAGTATGTCCAGCTAATCAACATTTTAAATTCAATATAGCCTATAAATCAAAGTCAATCAATGTCAAATTGTCAATACATTGCTTTTCATCTTGCATAATTAGTGCAGTTGTTTAGAGTTTTTACTACACATTAACTGAGACTATAATCAGTGTCTTGTTTTAAAAGTGTGTATAATGTGTACTTTGATGAGGAGTGCCATCATTCACGCCCATATATTGTACAGTATGTCTGGTCTCCACATATATTTCTGCTTGAAAAATGCGCGTTTCATTTCGTGCACGCGCATATGAACGCATGATAACACACGCGACGCGGTTATCTTTTCCGAGCCGTTGCACTTTAAAAAACACAATAGAAATGCACATAAACTTAACTTTACTTTGCTGACATCAAACTTGTGAACAGAAAGTTGAGAACACAAGTTTACCTGATTTGTTGTTCCCGCAATTCACTCTCTTTTTTTCTCTCTCTCTTTTTGTGACCAGAAGGATAGTTTCGCTTAATTTTGTCATTGATGTTGTAAACATTAATTGACGCGCTATGACACGAGGGGGAGGCGGGGCCTTGAGTAATTTGCGGGGCCCTACGCAGCTTGCGTAGTGAGCGTATAGGGCGGATCGGCTCTGTACGCGCTACAATTTAAAGAAATGCAACACATCAGTAGTGTTCCCAACACATGATTTAAACCAACCGCTACCAGCACATACCTGAGGCGCTAGTGGATGACACACAAAGAGGGACAAGACGTGACGTGGCTCAGGGTACAGCCAACCAGCATTAAATAGCCCATACTCTTCTCTGATAGGACACCACAACTGTCAATCACTTAACTGATTCTTTCACATTATCAACGCATTGTTTTACAGTATCAATTATGGCTAGCTTTCCACTACTAAAATGTATAAACTGAGATTACATGATCATTTTTTTTTTATATGTCTTAATATTTTCTGTGTTGTAGGCCTATGTCATGTTGTGGTCAACAATGTTCTAAGGATGTCCTGCCTCTTAGACTGTAAAACGAATCGGTTACCTAACGTAACCTCGGTTCTCTCTAGATGAGGGAACGAGTATTGCGTAAGCTAGCTTACGCTACGGGAAAGATTCCATCTTTCTGAGAAATTGAAGCCAAAAATTATCCTATAATTTTGTATCCATTGTCAACGCAGTTCAGCTGCAGCAGACCATGA
Organism: Chrosomus eos; assembly: GCA_036326025.1. NCBI lineage: Eukaryota > Metazoa > Chordata > Actinopteri > Cypriniformes > Leuciscidae > Chrosomus > Chrosomus eos. The sequence continues at coordinate 20,473,202 of CM070819.1, read as the reverse complement.
GAAGGCTAGCTAGCCGCTCATTGGTTCGCTCACGGAGAACTGCTTAAGCCTATGAGGGAGCGCGGATGAACCCGCGACCAATGAGAGTCTGACTCGCTCTCCCTACGTCACCGCCCCCGAAGCGGGCGTGGACGAGGCTATAAATACCCCGAATAGGCTGAATAAAATCTGTTTTTTTCAATTCTGAAGCGAACATCGCCAGTAGCACAAGCACGGCCAGGAACGCAATACTCGTTCCCTCATCTAGAGAGAACCGAGGTTACGTTAGGTAACCGATTCGTTCTCTTACGAGAGGTTCTCTCGTATTGCGTAAGCTAGCTTACGCTACGGGAACCCATTGTCAACGCCGTGCGTGCTAAGCATCCACTATTAGTCCCGCGGGGCATCCCGGGGAACACCGAAAGTGGGAATGAATATATGTATCTGTGACAAACGGCCATCGGAGCGGGCCGGTTATTGTGTAGTACATAAGCACATAAAAGAGAGGGACAGAGCGAACCCGGTCTGTGTGAATTAACCCCCTATAGTGCAGCTCACCAGAAGAGCTGAAACATACTAGACTGCTAGTAGTTTAGCCTGCAAAGCGGGTACTTCCAGATTGTAAAATCTGACAAAGGTGGAGGGGGAAGCCCATCCCGCTGCCACGCAAATGTCGTGAATGGAAATCCCACTGGACCATGCCCACGATGAGGCCATGCCTCTAGTGGAATGAGCCCTGATGCCCAAAGGGCATGGCAGGTCTTTCGATGCGTATGCTGCTGCAATGGCATCAACAATCCATCTGGGTAGTGACTGTTTCGAGGCGGCCACTGGTGCGCCCGCCGAACGAAACAAAAAGCTGCTCGGATCGTCTGATCGGAGCTGTGCGAGTGACATATAATCTCAGAGCCCTGACCGGGCATAGGAGATTAGAATCTGATTCGCTATCGGAAGCAGGCAGAGCCGATAGGGATATAACTTGTGCCCTGAACGGGGTGCCAAACGCCTTGGGAACATAGCCATGCCTAGGTTTGAGAACGACTAATGAGTCATTAGGTCCAAACTCAAGACAGGACGCGCTGGTCGACAGCGCGTGCAGGTCTCCCACCCGTTTTACTGACGCGAGCGCGAGTAAAAAAACGGTCTTTAGCGACAGGTACTTTAGGTCCACGGTGCTTAGCGGTTCGAATGGGGGAGCTTTCATAGCATCAAGAACTATGGAAAGGTCCCAAATCGGCACCGAAGGGGGCGCGGGGGATTCATCCTTCTAGCTCCCCTGAGGAAGCGGACTACCAGCCCGTCTTTGCCCAGTGACTGGCCGCGTCGGGGTTCAGCAAACGCCGCGACGGCTGCCACATATACCTTAAGAGTGGACGGGGATCTGCCCTTGTCCAGCATCTCTTGGAGAAAATTTAGTAAGGAGGGAACCTCGCATAACCGCGGGTCCAGACCCCTATCTGTGCACCACTTCGAGAACACATACCATTTTGACGCATAGAGCCTTCTGGTAGAAGCCGCTCTAGCCTGTATGATCGTGTTTAACATTCCCTCTGGCAAGGCAACGGGTAGTTGTTGATCACCCACGCGTGAAGCGCCCAGCGCTCTGGGTGGGGATGCCAGATCGAGCCGCGAGCTTGGGAGAGGAGATCTGCTCTGACTGGAATGGGCCACGGCGCTGTCTGTGACAGCTGCGTGAGCTCCGGAAACCAAGTCTGACCCTCCCAGTGCGGGGCTATGAGGAGCACCGAGTGCTGCACTTCTCTGATTCTCTGAAGCACCTGTGGTAACAGAGAGACCGGAGGGAAGGCATAAAGCGGGCGGCTGGGCCAGGTTTGGGCTAGCGCGTCCTCGCTCCTTGAGAAAAATATTGGGCAGTGGGTGTTCTCCGCCGAGGCAAAGAGGTCCACCTCTGCTCTGCCGAATAGACGCCACAGTTTCTGGACTGTAAGAGGATGCAGGGACCATTCCCCGGGGGGAATGGGGTTCCTGGACAGGCTGTCTGGACCGTCGTTCAGATGTCCCGGCACGTGCGTCGCCCTGAGCGAGAGCAGGTGACACTGAGACCAAACTAAGATGCGTTCTGTCAGCTGGAAAAGATTCCTGGATCTGACTCCGCCCTGACGGTTTATATAAGAGACCACGGCTATATTGTCCGAACGGATCAGCACGTGGTGGCCCTGAATGCGCGGGAGAAAGCGCATGAGCGCGTTCTCGACCGCCAACCTCTCCAAACAGTTTATGTGTAGGAGGCTCTCTTGAGCTGACCGGGGCCGAAGGCCGGTGAGCCCTCGCAGACCGCTCCCCAACCCGTGTTGGAGGCGTCTGTCGAGATGACTTTTCGGCGTGAAACTGTCCCCATGGAAACGCCCCGCTGAAACCATTCTACCACTGACCATGGCTGCAGAGCTGTGATACAGGTCTGCGTTACTTTTATCAGCTGGTGGCCCGTGGTCCACGCTCGGTGAGACACACGGCTCCTCAACCAAAGCTGAAGCGGGCGCATGCGCAGTAACCCCAGCTGGAGCACCGCGGAGGCTGAGGCCATACGGCCCAACGCTCTCTGAAATGTTTTCAAAGGCGTGAGTCTGTTCATCTGAAAAGATGCGGCGAAACGCTGCACACGGTGCGCGCGCTGCGTTGACAGACGCGCCGTCATCGTGACCGAGTCCAGCTCTATACCCAAGAAGGAGATAGTCTGACTGGGTTGTAGTACGCTCTTTGTCCAGTTGACAGAGAGGCCCAAAACTTTCAGATGGTCGAGGAGAACTGTACGATGAGACAGTAACTCTCTCTGAGATTGTGCCAAAATCAGCCAGTCGTCCAAGTAGTTCAGTATTCGCAGCCCCTGACTCCGCAGGGGGGCGAGCGCCGTGTCCATGCACTTCGTGAACGTACGGGGTGCTAGGGATAGGCCGAACGGTAGGGCGGTGTATTGATAAACCTGGCCTTCGAGGCGAAACGTAAGAATGGCCTGTGAAGGGGATTTATCTGGATCTGAAAGTATGCATCTTTCAGATCTAGTGATATGAACCAGTCCCCCTGGCGCACGTGCGCGAGGAGTTTTCTGATAGTGAGCATTTTGAACGGTCTCTTCATGAGAACTTTGTTCAGCGATCTGAGGTCTAATATTGGTCTGAGACCGCCGTCTTTCTTGGGGACAAGAAAATAACGGCCGTAAAACCCCGACTCGCTCATAGCCAGAGGCACCCTCTCTATAGCCTTTTTGCACAACAGACTTGCTATCTCTGAACGGAGCAGCGCGTCACTGCTTCTGGGTTCACAGTAGTTTCTAGCCGCGCTCGGAAGCGAGGAGGGCGGCGGCAAAACTGTAAGCGATAGCCTAGCTTTATTGTGTTTAACACCCACTGCTTCCCACGCTTTTAAGCGTGACGCTAGGGGGTAAATGGCTACATGGTCACCGTCGCTGCACTTCGCGGGCTGCGTGAGCGCGCTGATAGTGTTTACAACAGCGGGACGTACACTCGGAGGGGAGTTTATGGGCCCTGTAACAGAGTGAACAGAAGTAAGACGCGCACAGGGCTTGTGGGCGCGCTTATACACTCTGAGACTCGAGCGGGCTTGGCCCGCATTATGAGAGTGGACTCTGTGTGAGACAGGGGAACTGGAGTGTCTTTGTGTATGAGTGAACACAGTGTTGTGGGCACATTCTCTACACAAGTTTATGGACAGAGTAACAGAGGTGGGACGCGCGCACGGGTTCGTGGGCGCGCTTATGTACTCTGAAACTCGAGCGGGTTGGGACCGCTTTATGAGAGTGGACCCTGTGTGAGACACGGGAACAGGAGTGTCTTTGTGTATGAGTGAACACAGTGTTGTGGGCACATTTTCTACACAAGAGGCTTTTACTCTCTTTTGAGATTTCTCTGGGACGCCGTAAACACGGCGTTTTGTGTATGAGTGAACACAGTGTTGTGGGCACATTTTCTACACAAGAGGCTTTTACGCTCTTTTTGAGATTTCTCTGGGACGCCGTAAACACGGCGTTTTGTGTATGAGTGAACACAGTGTTGTGGGCACATTTTCTACACAAGAGGCTTTTACGCTCTTTTTGAGATTTCTCTGGGACGCCGTAAACACGGCGTTTGTGCTCATGCAAGCGGGAAGGGATACCGGCTTGGTAATGGCGGGGTACACTGCTGTAGTAGCCGCGTGAGCGGGGACTAACAGAGGGCGAAACTTTGACGGCGATCCGGCCGCGGCGGGAGAGCGCCGTCTTTTTCTCAACCACGCTAGGCAGACTTCGAGTAATCAGTTTTCAGCGCGATCCTCTGCCGAGGCCCCCGGGGAGGCGGCGGTCTGTGGCGGCTGTCAGAGCGAGCGAGGGCGGCCGCCCTGGTGTCGCTGAGAAGTCTGACTGTGTTTAGCTAGGCGCTAGGGTGGGGCTCGTGCAGGAGGCTGGTCACGTGAGCGGCCTGCAGAGGAGCTAGCGCGACGAGGCAGAACAAAATTCGCAGGAAATCCTCAATCCGCGACTGAAGGGGGATTTTTTCCCCCGCTCTCGTCCCATTCACGAAGTAGCTCACTCTGTAGTAGACATGGGGTGCAGAAGCTGCTTGGCCGGCGGCTGAAAGCTTGAAGTCGGACTGCAGGCTTTAGCGGGTAGCACAGGTGATGAGCGCCATCTCGCGGAGGGCGGCATAGACGTGCGGCGACCAGGTCCTCTACAGGGAAAATGGAGATAAAGCCCTTCTCTGCGGCTCCGTCCACAACGCGACGCGGGGTGGAAGAGTCAGAGCGAGTTCTAGCAGAGAGCGGGGCGTTCCAGGACTTCGTGAGTTCTGCGTGCAGATCAGGCAGAAAGGGCGCAGCCCGTTTAGCGGCGGGAGTCGAACGCTGGTGGAAGTAGCTGCGCGGGTCCCGGTTGATTCTCGGGCCGAGGAGGCGTGAGAATCGGACCAATCCTCACCGTCTGAAGCGAGAAGCGAACATGTCTCCTTGGTGTCCGCGGCGTCAACGGAGGCAACAGAGCGGCCACTCGGCGGCAGCTGTATGTCCGGAAGCGGCGGAGATGGAGAGCGGGAGCGAGAGGCTCCGGCGGGATGAACGCTTCCGGCTGGGGGTCCGGCGGCCTCTGAGAGCGGCGTTTCTTTCTCCGCGGCGAAGTCAGAGGCGGCACGGAAGCATCTTAGTGGCCGAAGTCGAGCCCGCGGGGTCAACAATGGCATAGTTTCGCAGAGCTCGCAGCCGCCACAGCGGGGGCGAGATCGGCGTGCTCCAATCCGAGGCAGAGAGCGCAGAAGAGGTGGCGGTCCCCAGCCTCGAGGGGAGCGCGGCAAAAGCCGCCAGAAAATTTACGAGACATCTTGAAAAAGACGCTCGCTCTTTTAGATACAACAATATATAGGAAGCATTTTTGTATAAAGGATACAATCCGTCGGATGGCGCTAGCTCACAGGACGGCTGAAGGTGGCGAAGACGGCCGGCTTCCTCAGTCTCCCAAACGCTCGCTAGAAGGTGCCTTTTCAAACGACGGCGGCTTCCCTCTCAGGATCAGCAGATGCAGGTGCGTCGCTGAAGGATGAAAAAATCAGATTTTATTCAGCCTATTCGGGGTATTTATAGCCTCGTCCACGCCCGCTTCGGGGGCGGTGACGTAGGGAGAGCGAGTCAGACTCTCATTGGTCGCGGGTTCATCCGCGCTCCCTCATAGGCTTAAGCAGTTCTCCGTGAGCGAACCAATGAGCGGCTAGCTAGCCTTCTCATGGTCTGCTGCAGCTGAACTGCGTTGACAATGGATACAAAATTATAGGATAATTTTTGGCTTCAATTTCTCAGAAAGATGGAATCTTTCCCGTAGCGTAAGCTAGCTTACGCAATACGAGAGAACCTCTCGTAAGAGAACCAGTTTACCTACGGGTATTAATAAAGTAACCAAAAAAAAAAAAAAAAAAAAATTCTAAGTTAAATGTATGAAGTATCTTTCTCAGAATTTTCAATCTAAGAGCAATTAAAATGTATGAGTACTGAATTAAACTCTCCCAGTTCTGCTTAAACTTTGAATTAATTAACTTAAAAAAAAAAAAAAAACTTGATGTAACTGATCTAAGAGTTTTGTCAACATATTTGCGTTTACAGTATATGAATGAGATTGCATTTTTTATGAACTTGGTAAGAGAGACAATTAATTATTTAATACAATTAAATTCAGTATGTGTAAGCAATTATGGTATAAGAAATCATTACAGTATTATACTTGTGTATGCTTTCATGAAAGATTATATTTTAAGGAACATCAGTGTCATTTTGTCTTGTTGGGAACATTTACATTTCTTTTAATAATGAAAATATAAGCTTTAGCGCAAGTTCTGCCAGGAAGACTCAATTGTTACATCACTATAAAAGATCGGTACTTACACATGTCTGATGAATGATGGCAGATGCTGACGCCAACATTCACCTCAATCCTCCCCACCAACTCCCATACCTCCCAGGGGGTCGCTGCGCCCCTGCCTTCATCTTCAGGCAGGAAAGGCAGATTCCATTACCCTCAGATTGCGAGCTATGGACGGGCCTAATAGTCCATGGGCCAAGCCAGAATTTGGTACCACCTAAGGTGGCAAAATCTCTTTGGTACCAGTTTGTTTGTAGAGTCCATATAAGTACTTTGAAACATGATAACCTTTTCAAATGAGTAGCTTTACTAATATTTTAGGACAATCATTATTATTGCCGTTATCGTCCTACAGTATCTGCCCTGCAGGTTTGTATGAAGTATATTATAAGAGGTAGCCATACATGCTATTTGTTTATTTTTTCAGGACAGTCAGGGCTATCCAGATCTGCCATAATTTGACATGATGTATGTGGTATACGTTTTATATTAGCCTTCATATTAAAATGAAACATTTTTTGCATCTACTAAATTGTTATATTTGTAAATCTATCTCAAAAGATATTGATGTTAAGGGGGTATCTTTTCAGATATGAATAGACAAGAATGTCTGTAATCTGGTGATATCAGAACCATGATGGTGGGACAATCCATGACCTATCAATTTGAAAAAAATATGTATGTACTGTATATGAAAAAATATTATGCAACAACAACGACTGGTGCTAGTTTCAAAAGTTTCAGATTACTCCTCCATACCTCGTTGTACAGATAAGCCACTATGTTCATCTGAAAAGGTGAGTCCTGCTGTTTATTTTGATATGTGTTACCCTTGGAGGCTATAGGCACTTCTTGACTTTGTGTGAAAATGAGTGAAGAAATGACCGATGATTGCAACTTTGTTTTATTTTAATTTGATTTTTCAAATCAAGATTACTCCGACCATCTTTGTTCTGCAAGCAATCTACTAGCGTCACTGTGAAACAGAAGGTCCACTCTTTCATTTGATATCTATTTTATACAATAACAACTTTGTGAGTAATTTAAAAAAGATTGATGAGTGTGTGGAGATGCAGAGATGGGAAGTAGTTTAAGACGGCTGAAATTTCATGTGATTTCAAAACCAGATTACTTCACAATACTTTGTTGCACAGACTAGCACATAGCATCATTGGAAACGGCTCCAATTGGTCCTGATGCTATTTTTAGCACCACAAATTTAAATGTTCATTGTTCTTGATATACCGGTATTTCTGTTATTTTCAGAGCAAGGTACGTCACATAATAGAGAAGTATGGCAGAACAAAGTGCAAGTGGTACACAGCCAGAGTGTTTAATACACTGTTCGGATGATGACTCTAACCTTGTGGCACCTACTAATATAGATTCATGGAACACATTACTCAGAGCAGCTAAAATAAGAGGCTATAGCCCCATCATTGATCTTGCTAAAGACCTACCTGAAGGTAGCATACCATCAGTATTGTATCACAGGAAATGTCGTAGCATCTTCACTATGAAGAAACTGCTTGACAGCATCCTTGCAAAAGAAAGTTCTTCAGAAATATCTGCAGAAGCCATAAGAAAATCCACTAGACAAGGTTTACAGCCATCAAGGGTGTATGAGGCCAAATGTATATTTTGTGACAAATGTAGCAAGTATTTGAAAGGTCAAAGGACAAAAGAGAGCCTGACAAAATGCACAGAGTTGAGAGCTGATGATACAATCAGGAGAGGGTCTGTCAGGAAAAGTGACAACAGAATGCTAGCCATAGTCAGTCGTGAACTAGTAGCAGCTGAAGGTCATTATCACAGATCCTGCTACAGGGTGTACTAGGGATGGTAAGATTCACCGGTTCGCATCGGTGCATCGGCATAAAAGCTAACGATGCGATGCATCGATTTAAATAAGTGTGCATCGGATACAAGTTTGCATTTGTATCGCGATGCATCGTTTCTAACATATCTGCATCGGTAAAAACCGATTTATTCATATATAATTATTAGTAAATGCGTTATAGCCTACTTTTAGAAAGTGATACCTGAGCATTATGTATTATGTAACTGCTGCGTTCACACCGAACGCGGATAGAGCGTCTGTAGCGGGTGATTTCCATGTTGAGTCAATGTAAAGACGCATTGACGCGGGTCTGGAGGTCCTGTGGCGCGATTTCGCCTCATTCGCGCGATTGATTTCTCCTTTCTGAACTGTTGTTGCTCGAGCGCGTTCTCTCATCACCACTGCTGACGCTGCTACGTGAATATGACGTATCACAACACTACGGAGTGCGAAGCGTGTCCTGAGCGTCACGTTTAAACCTTAAAGTAGGACATTTAAATGAATCTGGTTTATATAAGCCTGTGACTGCAAATAATAGTTTTTCATACATATATATATATATATATATATATATATATATATATATATATATATATATATATATATATATATATATATATATATATATATATATATATATAACATTTGAATACAGTGAAAGACCTGTTTGTGAAAGTTTTTTTATTTGTATTATTGTTTATGTTAAAACAGCTCCTGCTTTCTGGTCACTGTTAGCCTACCTGCTGAAATCACATTAGCCTTCTGGCAAGTTACTGAACATTTCTTTATTGTTTATCCCTGAGCCTCCTTAGATTGTTTCACTGTTAAATGTGTGAGCTGTTAAAAATGGAACTGGAGACAGGACAGGAAAAGAATGTCTGTTTTTATTTAGCCTAATCTTGTGGTTTTGTGAAAACCAAATATTTTGTTTGTGAAAGTCGTTGCGTTAAAAGTCAGATGACACTTAAGCTACTTTATGATTTGCTGTATGTCTGAATAAATAAAAGTTAACTATCTATACAATATTGAATTGCATAGCATCATATTTTTCTCCATTGCATCGCATTACATTGAATCGAATCGAAATCGGATCGCACCGCATCGTAATAGTAGTGAATTGTATCGCATCGCATCAGTAGCTGCTTATATGTATCTTTAATGTATCGAATCATTGGCTATGCATCGAGATGCGTATCGCATCGGCCTCAGCTATGGAGATGCACATCCTAGGATGTACACAAAGGATCCAAATACAGACATAGACAAAGGTGAAATTAACTTGGGCCAAGCAGAATGTCATTATGAGGCAGCAGAGAGAATGGCGCTCTACAAAGTTTTTGCATACATTAGGGAAGGACTGATTGAACATCCTACAGTGGTACCATTTACAGACTTGACCTCTAAACTGGTGACAGAAATGGCTGAATGTGGTGTAACACAAGTGGCACCTTCTACATAGAAAGACCTACGTCGCAAGGTTGAATCTGAATTTGGTGAATCTTTACACATCATACCAAATGACAAAGTAAAGCTGTTGGTATACCCTGACAATTTGACAATGGATGAACTTGTAAAGGTTTGCCAGAAACTAAAAGATGAACTGAAGGAGCACAAATCAAGCATTAGCGAAGACATCATATCGCAAGTGGCACTGAAGATCAGAGGTGATATTCGGAACCAAGATATTACTCAAGCATGGCCACCACATGCGTCAAATCTTGAGATGATGAACAGCACTCCTACATCTCTAGTGGAGTTTCTCCAGACACTCCTAACAGGTTCATCCAAAGTAGGTAATAACCCATCCCAGAGGGTGAAAAGGCTCACAGCTTCATTCAGCCAAGACCTAGTTTATGCTGTTACTTGCGGCAAAGTCAAACCTACAAAACATATTGTGTTGCCCTTTGCTGTCAAGTCACTCACCGGAAATGTGGAACTGATAAAGATACTGAATAGACTCGGTCATGGTGTTTCATATTCTCAGGTAGAAGAAATTGACACATCCCTTTGCCTTCAGAAGCAAGCAGCAAGTGGAGGTGCCATCCCACTACCACAAAACATCAAACCTGGTCTCTTCACAACATTGGCATGGGACAATATAGACAGACTAGAGGAGACAATCAGTGGTGAAGGGACATCACATAGAGTGAATGGAATTGCTGTGCAAACAAAGCATATTGCTGATCATCCTGCTGATACCAGAGCTTTGCCTTGCATCCCCAAAACCAAGAAGAGAAGCATTAAAGCAGTGGAGATGGTACTTCCCATTTAGAATGCAGGAGAACGTGCCAATCCTCCTGTTATACAGACAGTTGACACTAATCATGCCTCCTTTCTACAGGATGCAGCAGACAGAAACCACATGTGGCTAATGGCTCGTCTTTCCAACAAAGATGTTTGCAGCTGGACTGGGTTCAACATCCTCACCCACAATGATACAAGTGTACAAGAAGATAGTATAGGCTATTTGCCCACAATCAATGCTCCTGCTACACAGTTATCAACGGTACATGAGGTACTTAACCAGTCGATAAGCGTCATGAAATCTCTGCAGCTCAACAACATTGTTGTTGTTTTTGACCAGGCATTATATGCCAAAGCTGCAGAAATTACATGGAAACACCAGGAGGTATTCAAGAACATCATCCTTAGAATGGGAGTCTTCCATACCACCTGTACTTTCATGGCAACAATTGGAAAACGGTTTGCAGATGCTGGTCTAAGAGACCTTTGTGTAGAGGCAGGAGTGATAGCTGATGGCTCAATCTCAGGGGTCATTGATGGTCACAGGTATAATCGAGGAGTAAGGCTCCACAAGCTGCTCTATGAGGCTTTCCTGAGACTAGCATAGAAAGGTTTTCATCCATGGTTAGAACAGAATCATCAGGAAGATCTTATTCATTTGGAAGCAACTTTGCAAGCAGTTGATAACCTGTGTGAAGAAATATCTCAGACAAGATTTGAGGGAACCCTCGAGCAATATTCATGTCAACGCATTCTGACACGATTCAATGAGTTCCTCAGCTACCTTCGAGATAACCCCTGTCTGCCTTCTGGATGTCTTATGTGGACATGGTTGAGATTTTGCTTAGTCTTATTCGAGCATCAAGAGAGGGAAAGTGGATGATGCATCTTACAGCAATTAGAGCAACCATTCCATGGTGTTTTGCTTATGATAAGCTAAACTATGCCAGATATTTGACATACTACTATGCTCAAATGTCTCGCCTGGAGGTGGATCATCCTGGTGTTCATGCACACTTTATAGAGGATGGTTTTTCTGTCCAGCTGGGCAGGAACAATCCCTTTGGAAAGATTCCGGTAGACCAGACAATCGAGGAGACTGTAAACAAGGACACCCAGACTGCCGGTGGAACCAAGGGTTTTAGCCTAAAAACTGGAGCAGTCACCAGATACTATCTCACTTCAGACAACAGAAGTCAGTATCTGAGGCAACTCAGGAACAAGACAGGCAATGAGTCGACAGAGTGTTTCAGTCATCAAGATTTACAGAAGCCCAGGATAGAGAAGGATATGGCAGATGTAAATGCCTTTGTAGAACTTATGGAGAGAAGCTGGGTAAACCCTCTAGGTCCAGATCAGTCTGATATCATTAGTCTTTCCACAGGAATGGCTGTGTCACCAGACATAGCCAGTAATCTGTTGCAAGATCACCAGACTGGAGAGCAGGCATATCAGACGTTCAGAAGTGAACGTTTAGAGAAAGAGTCACCTGCAACCAGGTTCCATGACAAATTAAGAAAGCAGAATCTGAAGACATTCTCAAGCATCACGACAAGTGCTAGAGTAAAACAAGCACAGAAGAAAGAGGTGGTCTTGAAAGCTGACAGAAATCTATTTGGGCATATGATCATTGCTTCGCAAAGTAGAGAACTTCATATTAAAGATGCCCTGGCTCATCCACTTGGTCCATTGCCTTGGGCTCTCTCAAATCCAGATGTCTCATTGCGGAAAACTAATAAGGCTGCTCTTGCAAGAGAGTTAGAGAAATCAGCATCATCAGTTGAAGATATTGGAGAACACTCTGCATGCATCATTGATGGAATGAGCCTTGTTCAGAAACTAAAAGGTGATGGCAAGACTTTTGGAGAGATTGCTGGTTCTGTATTGAACCTAATGTTGCACGAAGGAAGAAACAGTAAGCGGATAGATGTGGTGTTTGATGTGTACTGGAAAACATCAATCAAGAATGCTGAGAGATACAATCGTGGTTCAGCAAGTAGCACTCAATGGAAGAACATTGCCCCGGGACACAATGTAGTGCAGTGGAGAAAGCGGTTAAAGGGTACCTATCATGGAATTTTGAAAATTACCTTTCATGTAGTGTGTAACATAGATCTAAGTGAACAAAAACATCCTGCAAAGTTTTAAATATGAAAGTTCACCGTATACAAAGTTATTGTCTCTCAAAAGTAAGAGTCGACTCTGAGTCGCTGATATGAATCGATAGACGAACGATGCACTTTCGTACGTCACTTGTACAAGTTATTTGAATTCGACACGCCCACTCAGTGTGCGCGCCGAGCAGACAGAGAAACCTGACAACAACATGTCGACGAGACTCTGTTCTGAAGTGCGAATCAAAAGCAAACTTTTTTTTTCACTGCCCAGGGACAAGCATGTGAAGACTCAGTGGCTAGAGTTTATATTTACAACTATACCACACAAGTATAGCCACCTTGAGCTGTGTTCGCGTTATTTTAATGACGATCGCTTCACAAACACAAATGCTTTCAAGTGTGTATTCGCGAGTCGCCTAATACTGAAGGAACGTTCAATACCAAGTTTATTTGGATCAGCTTCCTCCTCCGAATCACAACCTGTAAGTACTATTAATAATTGTTGCTTTTATGTGTGTGTGTGTGTGTGTGTGTGTGTGTGTGTGTGTGTGTGTGTGTGTGTGTGTGTGTGTGTGTGTGTGTGTGTGCGTGCGTGCTTGTGTGTGTGAGAGAGTGAGAGTTACGCTCAGCAGCTTCTAGGTCTCCAATGTCATTTTTTTTGTTTTTTGAAATATGTGGAATTATGTGAAGCGTATTGTAGTACTGCAGTGCTTTATCAATATGTTTAAGCTTTGGGCTAACGCAAAATATAACTGACTGGGTCATCTGACCAATCACCGCCGATTAGCGTCACGCAAAGGCGGGGTTTGGACAAATGAGTCGTCAAACGAATCATTAGGGAGTCGGTGAGCAAATCAGGTAAAAATAAATGCATATTATAAGACAACAAAAGTGTTTTTTGTCATTGCATGCATGTAAAACTGTTGTTGGGGACTCCCAGAACAATATTAGGAACATTTTAAATGCCATAATAGGTACCCTTTAAGTAATACAGACAGTAAAACAGCCTTGATAACATTCATCGTGGACCAGTGGAAGCTAACAGAGAACCGGGTAAAGCTTCAGGACAAGCAGCTATTTGCAACCTGTGGAGAGAGATGCTATTGTCTGACCAAAAAAGACTGGAATGTTGTTGAAGAGCTGAAATCTTCCCATGAGGAGGCCGATACCCGTATGCTCCTACATGCAAATCAATCTAGCCAGAATGGCTATCAAACCACAGTTATTGTGAGTGAGGATACGGATGTCATGATCCTTTGTCTTGGATGCTGTAAGAAGATAAACTGCCCCCTTTATCTGAAATATGGCACTCAGAATCGAACAAGGTACATCAACATCAGCAACCTTGCTCAGCTCCTTGGAGATGATCTATGTGATGCTCTTATAGGGGTACATGCCTTTACGGGTTGTGATAGCGTAAGTGCTTTTGCAGGACGAGGAAAACTTACCGCTCTCAAACTTGTGAAAGGAAACAGGACATTCCAAGAGTCCTTCAAATCTCTGGGAACCTCCTGGGATGTATCAGAGGAATTATACAGCAACATGGAATCATTTGTCTGCAGGATGTATGCACCATCATCTAGTGTATGTGATGTTAATGATCTACGTTACCTGCTATTCTGTACCAAAAGGGGTGAAGTGGAGTCCAGCCTACTTCCCCCTTGCAGGGACTGCTTAAAGCTGCATATACAGCGTGCCAATTACCAGACAGCTGTCTGGAGGCACTGTCTGGAAGGACAGCCAGACATACCCGAACCAAAAGGACATGGATGGACAAATGATGACTAAGGTATGCTTATAATAAATACAATAATTACTTTTTTAATAACTAATAATACAATAGTATAAATATCTATAGGTCATTTCATGACATATGGACACCTCACCGAAATGGATGAGAAATATCTCCCACTTATTTGTACAGGTATGCTGATGTTAGAGTGGATGCGGGGACCCCCAGCACCAATGGCGGTTCTGGAGCTAATGGCCTGCAAGTGTTCACAGACCTGCAAGCTTCCAGACTGTTCCTGTCTTGCCAATAAATTAACCCTTGTGTGGTGTTCATATTTTTGTTATTCAGCCAGTGTTCGTGGGTCTGGTGGACCCGCTGCATTTTTGGGTTTTTAATTCAACATAATCAAACAATTTATGTTAAAATACTCAACAGATGTTTACTTCATCACAATTACAAGCAATTTAAACAGCATATATGGTTAATATTTTCCCTTTACCTTTGTTAGATCACATTTAAGAATTGCAACCTTGTGCGGGAACGGCAGGGGTAGAAACAAAACTCACTTTTGCACTCACACTCTCTCACACTTACACACAATCTCTCTCACACATGCATGCACACACTCACTCACACTGCACTATACTACACTACACTACACTACACTACACACACACACACACACACACTCACACTCACACTCACTTGGATATGTGGTTTATGGGGACTCTCCATAGGTGTAATGGTTTTACAAATGTAAACTGTATAATCTATCCCCCTACACTAACCCTACCCCTAAACCTACCAATCACAGACAACTTTTGGCCTTTTTTGAATTTCCAAAAACTCCATTTAGTATGTTTTTCTTTTAAGCCGTTTGGTTTATGAGGACACAGATGTCCTCATTGGATTTGGAATTGGAAGACAGGGGGGGGGCTTAGCCCCCAGGGTATTTGTAACTTGCGTTTGCAATTACTTATTAATATATTTCGTTTTCAGTGACAACAACATTCTATGGGGATTGATGTTGTTTTAGAATATGCCTATTATAGAGATAGGTTTTATTATTGGCAAAGAATAAAGAGTTGTGATTAGCTTGCTAAATTGACTCTAGCTAGACTACAGTTTTCCATAGCAAACCAAAATTTTCCGTATTCCCTTTCCTTTACCTCAAGAAAACGTAGCTAATGGTAAGCAGGTAATTAAAACCAACTTACAATTTCACTCTGTATCATGGCACGCTTTTACACTGGGCTCGTTTGCTGCGGTCTGAGCCCAAGCGCGTTTGTTCCCGGCGCTCCCCACAGCATTGGTCTGATTCCACACTCAACTTGATTCTATCAAACCCTGGTGTGTTTGCGTGCATATGACGTCATTGCAAACGTGCACGGCGCATGATAGAAAAGAGAATGCGGATCAATATTGTGTTTTTTATTAATTCGCTGCTATTATGCGCAGTTGAGTGAACAACACAGGTTTACTGTGCATGTGTCACATAAGGTGGACTTCTGCCGCTTACAAACGGACTCCTTTGAGGAGACAGTGGATTTCCAAATTTGTTGCCCTGATTCCACGCGCAATGCACAAATACACTGCAGGCTCACTCTGGCTCGTATCCAAGGTAAATCATCAACACTATCATCCCTTACAAGTGTTATATTTAACTGAATACATCACAATAAGCTAAAACGCATGTGCAGGTTACTTTCCTTCCTGAACAAGTGCGCACCCGAGCCTGTGTTACTTTCACATTCACGTGAACCGCGGCACGGTTCGAGAGCAACCGAACTCAGACCACCTCCTCCAGGTAGTCTCGGGTTCGGTACCCCAGTGCGCACCTGGGTCCCATGACAGCGTTCACATTAGCAAATTTTTCATGCGAACCGTGCCCCGTTCCAAACTAAACTGCCGATGTGAAAGCCCCCTTACCAATCTTCCTTCCACCATTAGCGTGTGTATCGGTGTGTGTGGGCGGGAGGGTGCATAGCGAGTTCAACTTCAGACCAAACTAGAGTAACGACGAGACGAGATGAATCCTCCAGTTACTTGTGCGCTCCGGTCTGCAACGTTCTGAAAGCTGCCACAGTTCACACCAATGCAACGAGATGGTGCGGTGCATCATCTTGATAGCACAACGACTCTTTGTACTACTGTCCAACTTCCGACTTTTCGGCTATTTTTTGTAGCTGGATATATATATAATTTGTTGCGCCTAATTCTAAATATGAATGAGGATGCTCATTCCAATGAGGTTATTTTTAAATCGAATTGTTATTGTTGTTCTTATTATCATTTAGGGGGTAACATTTTGGGGTAGCTTCAGCCCCCCTAAAATAGGCCTAACGATGTCCCTTGCTGCCGCTGAGCCAGACCGACACGCTCAGCACTCTCATATATCACAACTATTCAGTGTTTTCAACTACATAATATTTATTTTAGGTTTCAGACATTTAAATTCACATAAGTACCAAAAAAAACCCAATACATTTAAAGATTGTACAATACACACTGATGTCTATGGAAGCAGCAATAATAACACTTTCCATAGTTAGATGACACGTTTTATTCATATCAGATACACATTGTGTAAGTAACTTTAAAGTTTACTCTATTTTTCTCACATTTTACCGGCCACTCACTTTCATTTATTTCGGGAGAAGTGGATGAATCCGATTATCTGAACTGCGGCACAAACTAACATGGCGGCACCCATCACGCATATAGCTCAACTAGCGCAATTGTTATATTTGCACATATTTGGCAATCGGAATATCAGATATTTCATGCTATAGCTAACAAATTTGTGAATATTTTGCTTTTATTTAATTTTTCCTTTTTTATTCAGTCAATCAGTCATTCAGCGCTATTGTGGCTGTGGTGTGTCACGTGACAAGCAATGACGCGTCACCATGGAAATAATAAAGTAATATGATCTAAATATCAATCGTCTTGAAAAACTCACGGGGGTCAGCTTACGGTTGAATGGGTTAAAACCACTAAGCAGTGTAATGCATGAGCAGTGAAGACTCTTAAGCTCCACTGATTGCAAAGGCTCAAACGGAGCACTCTGCAGGGCAGTTAGAACCACCGCAAGGTCCCAAGAGGGAACGAGAGGAGGGCGACACGATCAGGTCGTGCTTTCCCACAGACTTACTTTTGACTGGGTCATGGTGTGCGGCGATAGCGGCGACATAGCCTTCGCTCCAACCCATCTTGAAGGAAGGAAAGCACGATTCTGCTCGAACATCTCCGGGGGTCTTCTCGGTGAGAAGAGCACCAATTAACGAAGAGGTTCCACTTCAACGTATAGAGGTGTCTCGTGGACGACGCTCTAGCAGAAGTGATGGTAGCCACCCCCGCTGGTGGTAGGGTACTCAAACCTGCCTCATAGGGTGCCCCATCCCTGAAAAAGGAGGTCTTTCCTCAGAGGGATTGGCCAAGGAGGTGCTGTCGCGAGGAGTACAAGTTCGGAGAACCAGGTCCGGGAGGGCCAGTACGGCACGACCAAAATGACCTGCTCTTCATCCTCCTTGACATTGCGCAAGGTCTGCGCAAGAAGGCACTCTGGGGGAAATGCATATTTGCGGCCCCACGGCCAGCTGTGCGCCAGTGGATCCATGCCGAGCGTGCCCTCGGTTTGGGAATAATACAATGTGTCCATTGCACATGGCGCCCCAGCCCGTGGTGGAGGCATCTGTCATGCCAACAATATGCCGGGAAGCTCGTTTCAGGGGCACTGCGGCCTGTAGAAAACTGAGGTTCGACCACGGGTGAAGGACTGACGGCTGGTCGAAGTAACTGGTACTCGGAGCACGCCGTGTTGCCATCTCCACCTCGAGACTCGGTTGCAAAGCCAAAGCTGAAGCGGTCTCATATGAGCAATCCGAGCGGCGATGTTGCGGCTACAGATGCTATATGCCCAGGAGCCTCTGAAAAACTTCAGTGGAACCGCACTCTTGCGCTTGATAGTCTCAGGCAAGTCAGCAATGGCTGAATGGAGAAGGTGACCAAGTCAATACAGAGAAAAGAGATCCTCTGCACGGGGCAAAGTTTACTCTTTTCCCAGTTGACCCGAAGGCCCAGACGAGCTAGGTGCCGGAGCACTGGATCCCTGTGTTTGCAAACCTGGTCTCGAGAGTGAGCTAGGACAGCCAGTCACCGAGATAGTTCAGGATGCGAACCCCGTGTTCCCATGTAGGAACAAGGGCTGCCTCGACAACCTTTGTAAAGCCGGAAGGAGACAGGGCTAGCCCGAATGTGAGAACAGCGTACTGATATGCGTGCCCCCTGACAGCAAACCATAGGTAGGGTCTGAGTCAAAGGAGAACGGAGACATAAAAGTAGGCGTCCTTCAGGTCGACCGCTGCAAACCAATCCTGTGGCCGCACACAGTCAGGAATGCGTTTGGCCAGAGGTATCTTGAACGGCAGCCTGTGAAGGGGGCGGTTCAGATGCGCAGGTCCATGATTGGCCGTAACCCACCGGATTTCTCCGGGACAATGAGGTAGGGGCTGTAAACCCGGACCTCATTTCGGCTGGAGGGACAGTCTCAATCTTACCCTTCGCTAGTAGGGTACCAACCTCCGCTCTTATGATAGGGGCGTAGCCACCGATCATAGTGGAGCGGACTCCCCTGAAGCGGGGAGGAGGCTCCTAAGAGCTGTGCCAGCGGAGTCAACGAACCACAGACGTCCCCTCAGTGGTGCAGCAAAGCGGAATGACCGGCCCAGACGTGGAAGGCATAGCGGCCCGGTTTGGGGGCACGGTCATAATCGCACCCTGACAGAGGAGGACAGGGAAGGACCAGCGTTCAGCGGGGGCCTGCTCTTCCAGGGGTCTGGCGACAGAGGGGGATGAGAGCGGTACGGTCCGAGGATGGCACACACTGTCATCCGGCTCTGAGACAGAGGGGGACGAGGGGTGCACGGCTCGGGGGCGGCGCACCATGTCGTCCGTGAACTCTATGTGCCCCAGCCCTCCACCTGGGAAAGGAGTGGCCCTGCTACCAGCTCCTGGAAAGAACTGAGTCCCATCTCTGAGCAGCCCGTCTCAAGAGTGCCACTTAACCCGGCGTAAAGCGGGGGGCGGGGCTGGAGAGGGCTGTGGCGTCCCCCTGCGGCTTCCAGAGCCACCCCGGGTGAACGGGCGGAGTTGGAACCGTGGGAGGGCACCTTCGGCGGTGGGCAGACTGAGGGATCTGAGCGGACGGCGGGGCCGTCGGGCAGAATAAACCTCAATCTGCTCATGGGCGGTTGAGAACTGTTGGGCAAAAGCGCTCAAGGAGATCAACGAGGGATCGCTGGAAGACATGGGGGTCTACGAGGATTGTAAGATCTCCTGATGCACATCCGGGATGGCCCGGGAAAGCATGGCCATCATCTCAGGATCTGACTCGACAAATGCCATATGCACACCTGAAAGTGGCAGCACTGCCGAATCTTCACTTCCTGAAGATTCTAGCCCGCCCTGTGATGCTGCGATGGACAACAGATCCGATTCTGGAGCGTCAAGGGAAACCCCCAGGAAATCCCCTGAACACTTGCGGGTTGCGTCACTGAAGAGGGGGGCGTGGTCCACAGACAAACAGTCGGCGGTTCGTTCCACACTCTCACCCTCAGGTCACCCTGGCCACCAGCCGAAGTAGCACCTCACGTGGAGTGTGTTAGATCGGGGTGTGGATGAGGGGACTCTCTCTCTAAGGAGATCATTGAGTCTTGACCGTAATGACGCAATGATCACATTCCCGCGGGGAGAACGTGAGTCATCCACAAACGCTGCTCTAGCATGATCAAGCCCAAACACGCAGAGCAGAGAATATGCCCATCAAAATCGGAAATGAGTCGACTGCAACCAGAAATGCACGGGCAAGCCGTCTTTAAAAAGACGTGCCGCGTGCGAGCTCTTTTGTGAGAGGAGAAAAAACTCTGCGATGTTGAAGCAAGCAGGGAGAAACACACTCACTGGCAGATCACTGCACAGATCAGTAGGCAATGTGAATTCGCTGCAGATCGCCGTCACACCAACACTGGAGAGAGTGGCTTGTCTCATAGAGCGAAGTCAGAAATGGCTGTGGTGTGAAGAGATACTCTTGTCTCCGAAGTGAAAACATATCTGCATGTTACCAGCATCCTCCTTTTATACCCACGAGGTAAGGCAGAGATACACAATGCAAATTCTGCAGACCCATGACATTTCTTTGCCATTGGCTCGTTTTGTATACTCGAAGTCGATAGGCTTTCTAAGCGAAACCCCATTTGTCGTCTTCCGACGTAACTCAGAGTGACAACGAAAGGGAACAAGGACATGTACAAGACAGTGCCCAAGAACTGCTCCAGTTTAGATGTGGTTAGGTTTAACCCTCTGGGGTCGGCCGGCGCGACGAGCTCGATTTTTTCCTTATCAGTTCAAAAGAGAATAAAATTACTCTGTTGATTTTGATCTTACATATAAGTGTTGTACATCATTAGATCCAGTTAAGTGTCTATTAATTTTGTGGGTACTCACAATAAAAACAAAGTGTTGTGCTTTTCGTCAAATAAAGAAAAATAAACATGATGCGCGTTTTGCCTTCTCTCTGTCAGTGACGTCCATTCTGAAACGCGTCCGAAAAATTAACTGTAACTCAGTCAATACTTGTCACAGAGCTACGAGAGATTTCTCTTTATGAAGCTGAAATTCTCTTGTTTTAAATGAAGTAATTTATTTAAAAAAAAAATATTTCCAGTTTATGTAATCCATTTGAAACCATGGAGAGGTACAGTTTTTTCGTTCTCCCTTCATTATCTTTAATTAGCCGAGACCGCCACGCCTCCAGAGCTTTTCACATGATAAATAGGCAATCTAACGTTATGCATCACACACGCTCCCGATC
Organism: Chrosomus eos; assembly: GCA_036326025.1. Classification (NCBI taxonomy): domain Eukaryota; kingdom Metazoa; phylum Chordata; class Actinopteri; order Cypriniformes; family Leuciscidae; genus Chrosomus; species Chrosomus eos. The sequence goes on along the minus strand of CM070819.1, from coordinate 20,452,067 downwards.
AATGCCATAACAACACGAAGTTTCTTCATCAGAATCACTGATAGTTCATCGCGTTTTGAGGATGGCAGCACGCTACTCCTTCAGAGGATTATGGACAGTGGGGAAGAATTCACCTTTTCCTCAGAGGAATTTGAAACTCGGACGACGAACGGCTGCATTTTAAAGAACGAATTGACCCCGCCGAGGATACAAGCTCGGAGTAAGTTGTTTAGTGTTATATAATTCCTTTTCTGATCATAAAGCTCAAATGAATTTTCAGACTATATTTTGCCTAGTTTTGGCTAGCTTTTGACATAGGAAATATTACCTCACAATATCCCTAACATTCGTGTAGGCCTATACGCTCGTGTAAACTTTTTGAATAATTGCTTAGGTTATAATGATTTAGTGAAATATATTTCAGACTACGGTCATATATGTGATACTGTCTAAATACAATATATTTTTTATATATAAATGTTCAGTTTTGGTTGGTCTATGACACTACTTATCATGTGTAAATACTGCCTTATGCACAGATATTTGTGAATAGATGTGTAAATGTTTAAAATGTAGTGATGTGTCGTTCGCGAACGATCCGTTCATTGAGTGTATCAGTATGTGTGCGGTCTTTATGGGCCATAAACAGATACCCGTAGTGATGCGGTCTATATGGCCCATCAATAGATGTTTCTCCGTCCATCAACAGATACATTGTGCATCCATACCCATTAATTGTCCATCAGTTTACTTTGGAGAATGTGCTAACAGTTTTTTTTTTTGTTTTGTTTTTTAGGAATGTGGCTGCATCATGCTCTCCTTCTCCAGCAGGTGTCGTTCAGTTCTCAGTGCGATCGAGAATCATACTGAGTAAGTGCATAGACGTAATATTTTACAGATATAATGTAGCCTAATTGTGTTTACATCGTCAAATAATGTAAAAGTTTTATATACTTGTGTGAAATTACAAAAAACGTATTTTTTTTTTTTATCCATGGCAATTAGTGATTGATAATGATAATAATACAGTTTCTTTGATTGTGTTATCAGCATGCTCACACTTTTTCTTTCTTCTTAATTATAATTAGGGTTGCCAACCGTTCCGTATAATACGGAATCATCCCGTATTTGACACATAAAAGTCTTGATCCGTATTGAACTGATACGGAACGCACTTTGTTCCGTATTTTTGAGAATGAATTCAGTGCAAATCCATGACAAATGCATAGCTTCTAATATATATATGTCAGACAGACTATGAATGAACGAAGACCAAATTCGGGGACTTGGCGCCCCCTCGACGGGCTCTGACGTGTAATGACGTAGAGTTGGCTCATTGGTCGCACGTCCGAGGCGCCCGCACCATTGGATGTGCAGTTGCCGCAGCGCAGCCTATGAGCGAGCCAGACGCTCAATGTGCAGCAAAGATATATACACGGCTGTGCAGCTGCAAATGCATTTTACATATAGGCTTCAGTAAATCGAGGAAAAGGAGTTTCCGAAGACATTTGTAGGCTATGATAAGAGAAACTTCTAAATTAAAAATATTATTTTTTGCACTGGAAAGAACATTCTAGAAGTCTAATTCTATTGAATAAGTTCGCACAAGGCTACAGAAAACTGTTGTATTTATTTTTATTCAAATGCAGTCTAAGCCGATGAGTTTTGAATGTTATATGTCGTATTTGTTTAAGTTAAAAATAAAAAGTATCATAAACTAAACAAATCCATGGTTCATTGTTGGCTAAATGATCATGATAGCCTTTTATATATCTATCTATGTGGTTCAGTCTTGTATATTCATTAAGCCTACTTTGCTATTCTATAAATATATAGACCTAATAAGTTGCATTATAATATGCTATAATGTATGAATTTCAAGGGTTAATGAACCAGAAAGTGCTCAACTCTGTGCCACAACACCAATGCCCAGGCTGCCAAGGCAACTGCAAAAGGCTGCAAGTATAAATGGACTGATGTCAGCTAGAGGTCTTCACGGGTCCAAAAATTCATGCCCGACCCGGAAGAGACCCGTAATGTGCTAAACCGAACCGACCCGGACCCGTCTATTATTTCAAAAGTTGGACCCGGACCCGTGCAGATCCGAGAAACGCCGTGCCCGGACCCGACCTGGACCCGTTTATTATTTGAAAACTGGATCCGAACCCGACGGGAAGACACAAACCCGACTGGACCCGATTGTCACATCGTGAGCTTAGAATTATAAGGTTCTATCTCCGTTTAGGGTAGTTCTGAGATATTGAGCATCAAAGTTTTTACATCCCAGCTGGCAAAACTGTTATGTAGTATAATCTCTTATTATAGCTCAACAAGACCATCACCCTACAGGTACTTTGAGGATAGAATATCAAAATCCTGGCACATTTGGAAATGGGATTTTTTAAGATGGCCCAAATGGAGATAGAACCTTATAATTCTGAGAGCTCCGATTCTGTTTGGAATTATAAGGTTCTATCTCCACTTTTACAAATAAAACCCCACATTTCAAAGAATAAATGTATATAACCATTGATTTTAATCAATTAATACAAGCACACAGCTTGTAGTATATAACATACTATATAATAATATAGTATACATCAAAGCCAAGCAAGTTTGTAAGAAAAAAAAAATATTTTTATTTTTAACGAACATGGACATGGACAAATTACAGCTAAACAAAAAAATGTTTTCTTCACAATACTACACCCCACTTCTCTGTACTATAAAAACATTTAGGAAGCATCTTACATACATTAAAAACGGTTCATTTAGTAGATTAAAACATACATAATATTGTGTAACATAATGAAAGTTATATTGAACAAAAATCAACAAAAAGGCCTGTTCTGGTTCTGAAAATGTTCTGTTCTGAACTTTTCAGAATCAGGTTCTGTTCTGTTAGGAAGAAAGAAAGAAAGAAAGAAAGAACGAAAGAAAGAAAGAAAGAAAGAAAGACAGAAAGAAAGAAAGAAAGAAAAAGAAAGAAAGAAAGAAAAGAAAGAAAGAAAGAAAGAAAGAAAGAAAGAAAGAAAGAAAAAAAGAAAGAAAGAAATTAAAAAAAGAAAGAAAAAGAAAGAAAGAATTTAGAAAGACAGAAAGAAAGATTAGTTAAATTGAAAGATAGATGGGTTAGAAAGAAAGAAAAGTTAGAAAGAGAGAGAAAGAAAAAAAGATTAGGTAAAGAGAAAGAAAAAAGAAAAATAAGGTAGAAAGAAAGATTAGTTAGAAAGAAAGAAAGAAAAAAAGAAAAGAAAGAAAGATTAGTTGAAAGAAAGAAGAAAGAAAGAAAGAAAGAAAGAAAGAAAGAAAGAAAGAAAGAAAGAAAGAAAGAACGAAAGAAAAAAAGAACGATTAGTTAGAAAGAAAGAATGATTATTTAGAAAGAAAAAATAAAGGTTAGAAAGGAAAGAAAAATAGATTGGTTAAAAAGAAAGAAAGAAAGAAAGAAAGAAAGAAAGAAAGAAAGAAAGAAAGAAAGAAAGAAAGAAAGAAAGAAAGAAAGAAAAAAAAGATTAGTGGAAAGAAGAAAAAATTAGTTGGAAAGAAAAAGAAAGAAAGATTAGTTGGAAAGAAAAAAGAAATGAAAAGTATTAGTTGGAAAGAAAGAAAGAAAGAAAGAAAGAAAGAAAGAAAGAAAGAAAGAAGAAAGAAAGAAAGAAAGAAAGAAAGAAAAAGAAAGAAGAAAGAAAGAAAGAAAGAAAGAAAGAAAGAAAAGATTATTTGGAAAGAAAGAAAAATTAGTTGGAAAGAAAGAAAGAAAAAGAAAGAAAGAAAGAAAGAAAGAAAGAAAGAAAGAAAAAAGAAAGAAAGAAAAGATTATTGGAAAGAAAGAAAAATTAGTTGGAAAGAAAGAAAGAAAGAAGAAGAAAGAAAGAAAGAAAAAAGAAAGAAAGAAGAAAGAAAGAAAGAAAGAAAGAAAGAAAGAAAGAAAAAAGAAAGAAGAAAGATTAGTTGAAAAGAAAGAAATTAAAAAGAGAAAGAAAGAAAGATTAGTTAGAAAGAAAGAAAGAATTTAGAAAGACAGAAAGAAAGATTAGTTAAATTGAAAGATAGATGGGTTAGAAAGAAAGAACAGTTAGAAAGAGAGAGAAAGAAAAAAAAAGATTAGGTAGAGAGAAAGAAAAAAGAAAAATAAGGTAGAAAGAAAGATTAGTTAGAAAGAAAGAAAGAAAAAAAGAAAAGAAAGAAAGATTAGCTAGAAAATAAAGAAAGTAAATATATAGATTAGTTAGAAAGAAAGAAAGATTTGTTATAGAAAGAAAGAAAGAAAGAAAGAAAAAAAAGAAAAGAAAGAAAGATTAGCTAGAAAATAAAGAACGTAAATATATAGATTAGTTAGAAAGAAAGAAAGATTTGTTATAGAAAGAAGAAGAAAGAAAGAAAGAAAGAAAGAAAGAAAGAAAGAAAGAAAAAGAAAAAAAAGAAAGATTAGCTAGAAAGAAAGAAATATTAGTTAGAAAGAAAGATTAGTTAGAAAGAAAGAAAGATTAGTTAGAAAGAAAGAAAGAAAGAAAAAAAGAAAGAAAGAAAGATTAGTTAGAAGAAATAAAGATTAGTTAGAAAGAAAGATTAGTTAGAAAGAAAGAAAGAAAGAAAGAAAGAAAGAAAGAAAGAAAAGAAAGAAGAAAGAAGAAAGAAAGAAAGAAAGAAAGAAAGAAAGAAAAGAAAGAAAGAAAGAAAGAAAATTAGTTAGAAAGAAAGATTATTTAGAAAGATTATAAAAAGAAAAATAGTGCTGGCATCTGTACATTTACATCTTTTGGGCGCCATCGCCAGCTTCAAATGTCCAGGCTAATGTCCAGCCCTTAGCTCTGTGTCCAGGCTACAGAGCTAAGAGGTGGGTTTTGATTGGTCCGTCCGTGTTCATTCAGGGTTTCGATTGGATATTGAATCTACTGGAGATAGAACCTTATAATCCCAACTTGGTTTATGTTTTGTGAGATGGAACCTTTTTATTTTATTAATAACTACTAACAAAAAATTTTTTTTTTACAAAAATAACACCACACAGGCATTAATAAACACCTAATGGATCAGATTATGTCAAAAACTCAATTTCGACCAAAAGTGGAGATAGAACCTTATAATTCTAAACTCACGACATATTATTTCACACAAGTTGCGAAAAATAAAACTTTTTGTCTTACATAATTTTAGTAGTCGTCGTCTCACTTTCTTGTAACGTTACCTGACTGACTGTGATGCATTGCAATCCACCGACAAGAAAGTTCTATCCATGTTATTTCTCTCGTTATTCCAAGCTTAATCCACTCAGTATTTCAGCTTTAAAAGTCCACTTGATGTCACGGTGATGGATGACAAATGCAACTTTGCACATGTGCATTCTGACTCGAGTTAACTCGCATAATAACTAACTTAACCGTTTGTCCTTTTGAACTAACTTATAATAACAATTGCTCGTTCAGTGCCATGGCCGCTGACATTATTTATTTGCTATCATGTGCTCTCTGCTGGAAGCTCCGGTTGCCAAAGAAACATGACATGCGACAAACTTGAGACTGCACATGCGCGCTAGCTGGATGAGCCTAAAATGTTGGGGTTCTCTTACGAGAGGTTCTCTCGTATTGCGTAAGCTAGCTTACGCTACGGGAAAGATTCCATCTTTCTGAGAAATTGAAGCCAAAAATTATCCTATAATTTTGTATCCATTGTCAACGCAGTTCAGCTGCAGCAGACCATGAGAGGGCTAGCTAGCCGCTCATTGGTTCGCTCACGGAGAACTGCTTAAGCCTATAAGGGAGCGCGAGTGAACCCGCGACCAATGAGAGTCTGACTCGCTCTCAATACGTCACCGCCCGCCGAAACGGGTGTGGACGAGACTATAAATATCCCGAAATAGGCTGAATAATCTGATTTTTTCATCCTTCAGCGACGCACCTGCATCTGCTGATCCTGAGAGAGAAGCCGTCGTCGTCGAAAAGGCACCTTCTAGCGAGCGTTTGGGAGACTGAGGAAGCCGGCCGTCTTCGCCACCTTCAGCCGTCCTGTGAGCTAGCGCCATCCGACGGATTGTATCCTTTTTACAAAAATGCTTCCTATATATTGTTGTATCTAAAAGAGCGAGCGTCTTTTTCAAGATGTCTCGTAAATTTTCTGGCGGCTCTTGCCGCGCTCCCCTCGAGGCTGGGGACCGCCACCTCTTCTGCGCTCTCTGCCTCGGATTGGAGCACGCCGAGCTCGCCCCCGCTGTGGCGGCTGCGAGCTCTGCGAAACTATGCCATTGTTGACCCCGCGGGCTCGACTTCGGCCACTAAGATGCTTCCGTGCCGCCTCTGACTTCGCCGCGGAGAAAGAAACGCCGCTCTCAGAGGCCGCCGGACCCCCAGCCGGAAGCGTTCATCCCGCCGGAGCCTCTCGCCTCCCGCTCTCCATCTCCGCCGCTTCCGGACATACAGCTGCCGCCGAGTGGCCGCTCTGTTGCCTCCGTTGACGCCGCGGACACCAAGGAGACATGTTCGCTTCTCGCTTCAGACGGTGAGGATTGGTCCGATTCTCACGCCTCCTCGGCCCGAGAATCAACCGGGACCCACGCTGGAATCGAGGAGGAATTAATGCGCCTCCTCTCACAGGCCGTTAAACGCCTCGGGCTCGATTGGTCTCCTTCCCCCGAGCAGACCATCAACCGCATGGACGGCAGCTACTTCCACCAACGTTCGACTCCCGCCGCTAAACGGGCTGCGCCCTTTCTGCCTGATCTGCACGCAGAACTCACGAAGTCCTGGAACGCCCCGCTCTCTGCTAGAACTCGCTCTGACTCTTCCACCCCGCGTCGCGTTGTGGACGGAGCCGCAGAGAAGGGCTTTATCTCCATTTTCCCTGTAGAGGACCTGGTCGCCGCACGTCTATGCCGCCCTCCGCGAGATGGCGCTCATCACCTGTGCTACCCGCTAAAGCCTGCAGTGCGACTTCAAGCTTTCAGCCGCCGGCCAAGCAGCTTCTGCACCCCATGTCTACTACAGAGTGAGGTACTTCGTGAATGGGACGAGAGCGGGGGAAAAAATCCCCCTTCAGTCGCGGATTGAGGATTTCCCGCAAATTTTTGTTCTGCCTCGTCGCGCTAGCTCCTCTGCAGGCCGCTCACGTGACCAGCCTCCTGCACGAGCCCCACCCTAGCGCCTAGCTAAACACAGTCAGACTTCTCAGCGACACCAGGGCGGCCGCCCTCGCTCTCGCTCTGACAGCCGCCACAGACCGCCGCCTCCCCGGGGGCCTCGGCAGAGGATCGCGCAGAAAACTGATTACTCGAAGTCTGCCTAGCGTGGTTGAGAAAAAGACGGCGCTCTCCCGCCGCGGCCGGACCGCCGTCAAAGTTTCGCCCTCTGTTAGTCCCCGCTCACGCGGCTACTACAGCAGTGTACCCCGTCATTACCAAGCCGGTATCCCTTCCCGCTTGCATGAGCACAAACGCCGTGTTTACGGCGTCCCAGAGAAATCTCAAAAAAGAGAGTAAAAGCCTCTTGTGTAGAAAATGTGCCCACAACACTGTGTTCACTCATACACAAAACGCCGTGTTTACGGCGTCCCAGAGAAATCTCAAAAAAGAGAGTAAAAGCCTCTTGTGTAGAAAATGTGCCCACAACACTGTGTTCACTCATACACAAAGACACTCCTTTTCCCGTGTCTCACACAGGGTCCACTCTCATAAAGCGGTCCCAACCCGCTCGAGTTTCAGAGTACATAAGCGCGCCCACGAGCCCGTGCGCGCGTCCCACCTCTGTTACACGGTCCATAAACTTGTGTAGAGAATGTTCCCACAACACTGTGTTTACTCATACACAAAGACACTCCAGTTCCCCTGTCTCACACAGAGTCCACTCTCATAAAGCGTGCCAAGCCCGCTCGAGTCTCAGAGTGTATAAGCGCGCCCACAAGCGCGTGTGCGCGTCTCACCTCTGTTCACTCTGTTACAGGGCCCATAAACTCCTCTCCGAGTGTATGTCCCGCTGTTGTAAACACTATCAGCGCGCTCACGCAGCCCGCGAAGTGCAGCGACGGGGACCATGTAGCCATTCACCCCCTAGCGTCACGCTTCAAAGCGTGGGAAGCAGTGGGTGTTAAACACAATAAAGCTAGGCTATCGCTTACAGTTTTGCCGTCGCCCTCCTCGCTTCCGAGCGCGGCTAGAAACTACTGCTCCGTTCAGAGATAGCAATTCTGTTGTGCAAAAAGGCTATAGAGAGGGTGCCTCTGGCTATGAGCGAGTCGGGGTCTTACGGCCGTTATTTTCTTGTCCCCAAGAAAGACGGCGGTCTCAGACCAATATTAGACCTCAGATCGCTGAACAAAGTTCTCATGAAGAGACCGTTCAAAATGCTCACTATCAGAAAACTCCTCGCGCATGTGCGCCAGGGGGACTGGTTCATATCACTAGATCTGAAAGATGCATACTTTCAGATCCAGATAAATCCCCTTCACAGGCCATTCTTACGTTTCGCCTTCGAAGGCCAGGTTTATCAATACACCGTCCTACCGTTCGGCCTATCCTTGGCACCCCGTACGTTCACGAAGTGCATGGATACGGCGCTCGCCCCCCTGCGGAGTCAGGGGCTGCGAATACTGAACTACTTGGACGACTGGCTGATTTTGGCACAATCTCAGAGAGAGTTACTGTCTCATCGTACAGTTCTCCTCGACCATCTGAAAGTTTTGGGCCTCTCTGTCAACTGGACAAAGAGCGTACTGCAACCCAGTCAGACTATCTCCTTCTTGGGTATAGAGCTGGACTCGGTCACGATGACGGCGCGTCTGTCAACGCAGCGCGCGCACCGTGTGCAGCGTCTCGCCGCATCTTTTCAGATGAACAGACTCACGCCTTTGAAAACATTTCAGAGAGCGTTGGGCTGTATGGCCTCAGCCTCCGCGGTGCTCCAGCTGGGGTTACTGCGCATGCGCCCGCTTCAGCTTTGGTTGAGGAGCCGTGTGTATCACCGAGCGTGGACCACGGGCCACCAGCTGATAAAAGTAACGCAGACCTGTATCACAGCTCTGCAGCCATGGTCAGTGGCAGAATGGTTTCAGCGGGGCGTTTCCATGGGGACAGTTTCACGCCGAAAAGTCATCTCGACAGACGCCTCCAACACGGGTTGGGGAGCGGTCTGCGAGGGCTCACCGGCCTTCGGCCCCTGGTCAGCTCAAGAGAGCCTCCTACACATAAACTGTTTGGAGATGTTGGCGGTCGAGAACGCGCTCATGCGCTTTCTCCCGCGCATTCAGGGCCACCACGTGCTGATCCGTTCGGACAATATAGCTGTGGTCTCTTATATAAACCGTCAGGGCGGAGTCAGATACAGGAATCTTTTCCAGCTGACAGAACGCATCTTAGTTTGGTCTCAGTGTCACCTGCTCTCGCTCAGAGCGACGCACGTGCCGGGACATCTGAACGACGGTCCAGACAGCCTGTCCAGGAACCCCACTCCCCCCGGGGAGTGGTCCCTGCATCCTCTTACAGTTCAGAAACTGTGGCGTTTATTCGGCAGAGCAGAGGTGGACCTCTTCGCCTCGGCGGAGAACACCCACTGCCCAATATTTTTCTCAAGGAGCGAGGACGCGCTAGCCCAAACCTGGCCCAGCCGCCCGCTTTATGCTTTCCCTCCGGTCTCTCTGCTACCACAGGTGCTTCAGAGAATCAGAGAAGCGCAGCACTCGGTGCTCCTCATAGCCCCACGCTGGGAGGGTCAGACTTGGTTTCCGGAGCTCACGCAGCTGTCACAGACAGCGCCGTGGCCCATTCCAGTCAGAGCAGATCTCCTCTCCCAAGCTCGCGGCACGATCTGGCATCCCCACCCAGAGCGCTGGGCGCTACACGCGTGGGTGCTCAACAACTACCCGTTGCTTTGCCAGAGGGAGTGTTAACACGATCATGCAGGCTAGAGCGGCTTCTACCAGAAGGCTCTATGCGTCAAAATGGTCTGTGTTCTCAGAGTGGTGCACCGAAAAGGGTCTGGACCCACGGTTATGCGAGGTTCCCTCCTTGCTAAATTTTCTCCAAGAGATGCTGGACAAGGGCAGATCCCCGTCCACTCTTAAGGTGTATGTGGCAGCCGTCGCGGCGTTTGCTGAACCCCGGCGCGGCCAGTCACTGGGCAAAGATGGGTTGGTAGTCCGCTTCCTCAGGGGAGCTAGAAGGATGAACCCCCCTCGCCCCCCTTCGGTGCCGATTTGGGACCTTTCCATAGTTCTTGATGCTATGAAAGCTCCCCCATTCGAACCGTTAAACACCGTGGACCTAAAGTACCTGTCGCTAAAGACCGTTTTTCTACTTGCGCTCGCGTCAGTAAAACGGGTGGGAGACCTACACGCGCTGTCCACCAGCGCGTCCTGTCTTGAGTTTGGACCTAATGACTCCTTAGTCGTTCTCAAACCTAGGAATGGCTATGTCCCCAAAGCGATCGGCACCCCGTTCAGGGCACAAGTTATATCCCTATCGGCTCTGCCTGCATCCGATAGCGAATCTGATACTAATCTCCTATGTCCGGTCAGGGCCCTGAGATTATACGTTACTCGCACTGCTCCGGTCAGACGATCCGAGCAGCTTTTTGTTTCGTTCGGTGGGCGCACCAAGGGGTTGGCCGCTTCGAAACAGTCCCTATCCAGATGGATTGTTGATGCCATTGCAGCAGCATACGCATCTAAAGACCTGCCATGCCCTCTGGGCATCAGGGCTCATTCCACTAGAGGCATGGCCTCATCGTGGGCACGGTCCAGCGGAATTTCCATTCACGACATTTGCGTGGCAGCGGGATGGGCTTCCCCCTCCACCTTTGTCAGATTTTACAATCTGGAAGTACCCGCCTTGCAGGCTAAACTACTAGCAGTCTAGTATGTTTCAGCTCTTCTGGTTGAGCTGCACTATAGGGGGTTAATTACACAGACCGAGTTCGTTCTGTTCCCTCTCTATAATGTGCTTATGTACTACACAGTCACCGGCCCGCTCCGGTCACATGTACATATATTCATTCCCACTTACAGAGTTCCCCGGGGTCCCCCCTGGGACTAATAGTGGATGCTTAGCACGCACGGCGTTGACCAGGGTTCCCGTAGCGTAAGCTAGCTTACGCAATACGAGAGAACCTCTCGTAAGAGAACGAATCGGTTACCTAACGTAACCTCGGTTCTCTCTAGATGAGGGAACGAGTATTGCGTTCCTGGCCGTGCTTGTGCTACTGGCGATTTTCGCTTCAGTATATGAAAAAAACAGATTATTCAGCCTATTTCGGGATATTTATAGTCTCGTCCACACCCGTTTCGGCGGGCGGTGACGTATTGAGAGCGAGTCAGACTCTCATTGGTCGCGGGTTCACTCGCGCTCCCTCATAGGCTTAAGCAGTTCTCCGTGAGCGAACCAATGTGCGGCTAGCTAGCCCTCTCATGGTCTGCTGCAGCTGAACTGCGTTGACAATGGATACAAAATTATAGGATAATTTTTGGCTTCAATTTCTCAGAAAGATGGAATCTTTCCCGTAGCGTAAGCTAGCTTACGCAATACTCGTTCCCTCATCTAGAGAGAACCGAGGTTACGTTAGGTAACCGATTCGTTTTTTTTTAACGAATTTGAGAGTCATAGAAAACATTTATGTGACAATTCACCTCAGATTTTGTTGCTGATTTGAAATATATTTAAATATGAGTGTGTAACTCAAAGTCTGCAAGCATTTTTGAGATTTGAACCATTTACTATGTCACATAATAGGAACACGAACTCAAAATGACACTTATACATAGTAGCCTACCTACATATCAATAATTACTACCAAGAAAAACATAAAATAAAATATAGAAATAAAATAAACTTAAATATAGTAAAGATCAGTTTCCCCACTGCACACAAAGGTATCCATCATTACCATGCGTGCAGTTGCATTAACTCTCTCTGACTGAGTCTGGGCGCGGCCGCGCGCTCTGCTTCTAACGGCAGAGAGAGAAGAGAGAGAGAGAGAGAGGAGAGAGGAGAGAGAGAGAGAGAGAGAGAGAGAGAGAGAGAGAGAGAGAGAGAGAGAGAGAGAGAGAGAGAGAGAGAGAGAGAGAGAGGAGAGAGAGAGAGAGAGAGAGAGAGGAGAGAGAGAGAGAGAGAGAGAGAGAGAGAGAGAGAGAGAGAGAGAGAGAGAGAGAGAGAGAGAGATCGCTTAATTTATTATTTCTCTTTTCTTTACCTACTTTTACAAATTGCAAAAAAACACAAGCAGTGCTGATCTGACTCATTCTGGCTCTGATCGAGTCCGATCGCACGGGTATTACACACAATTTTAAACAGACCCGGGACCCAAAGTAATAAATTCGGACCCGACCCGGACCCGGCCGATCATTTAAAATTTAGACCCGAACCCGTACGGGTCCCGGGTCGGGTCCCGGGTCGACGGGTCTCGGGTGCACTGTGAAGACCTCTAATGTCAGCATCAGTGAGATGTACCTCTACCTAACTAACCGTCAGCCTTCAGAAATCATTCTGATATGATTTTGTTTCGCTAAATCCACTTTTTTAGCCTGTAAATGCATTTTGTTGTATATTTGGAGTGTTTATAAGTACAGAAAAGTTTAAATTAGTCTCTTCAGGTGCTTCGTTTATATCTTTATATTCTGTTTTAGTCATATTTTTCAACCTGTTCCGATTTTTCCTATTCCAAATAAGGACATCGACTCTCGGCCCAAAACTTCGAGCAATCCGCCATTTGTATTTCTGTAAATAACGTAAATAAAGCTGTAAATAACGTTAATAAAAATAAAGTACTTTACTTTCTTAAAACACATGGTGGTCATGGTTTAGCAGTACCTTTGTCTTTTTTTTAAGTAACGTAGTACACGTTACAGTACACGTCTGTAGCAGTATTACTGTTGTTGAGTTTCATCATGACAATGGTCATTTAGCTGCTGTGTTTTCTGATGCTTTTCTAAACGTAGCATATTATCAATACATATTTTAGTGGTAAGATTAGGCCGCAGTCATTTGTCTTGTTAGTGTGCTTGTTTTAACGAGAAATAATCGACTTTATTTAGAGGGCTAAACCAACAAGGCACAAACCAACAAAAGGCTGGTTTGCTGACAAAGGCTGTCAAACAAAACCCCAGATGTGCTCAGTTGGGACACAGGTTTCTATGAAAACTCTCCTACCTCATGTCAAAAGTACAGGTTAGCAGGTTCGTGGTCTTCATTTTCATATCGCTCCGGGTCCGACAATGGACCCGGATGAACTTGATGGACAAGTCTTCCTTTTGTAGTCATTTTGTTAATAACGTGTGAATAAAAAGTTTCTGTGCCACTAGATAATCGTATCTCTGCTATCAAACTACAAAAATGGCCGAACGGGGGGAGTTGAACCGAGTGTCACCTCTGCGAGCTGGAGAGGGGGCGGGGTATGAAGTGTCTCATTTGCATTTAAAGAGACCGCACCAAAACGAGTTGCTCTCAGAAGCACATCAGAAAAGGGGTAGAAAAGGGGCCTGAGGAGCAGTGGCGGATTTAGCAAATTGGGGGCCCAAGCCGAAGGTAGTATGGGGCCCCCAATCTGATCTTTTAAAGAAAAACATAAAATATTTTATGTTTTTAAAAATAAAAAATAAAAGTGCCATTTATTGGTTTATTTTTCAAAAAAAACAATAAATGGCACTTTCTGGAGAGTTTTGTGCAAAGAAATATAGAAAAAAAAGTAGGTCTAACAAGACTTATATTTCTGTAATTCACACAGATCAAACACAAATATGCTGACTGAATATATTGGTAGTTGAGAAACACTGCTTTAATGTTTTTATGATGACTTTGTGAAAGGTTAACTAAACAGCATGAGCCGTCTTCCTGCTGACCAGTAAGTTATTTGGCAAATTTCATTCATACAGATCTGTATTATGCTATAGTTTTTGATAGTTATACATTTCTTACAGATAATCACGATGGTCATTGCGTTTGTCTTACCGAATGTGGTAGCTTTATGCAATTACAGTTTGTCTATAAGCTTTTTTTTTATTAATGCTGACAGTAAAATGTTGCCAGATATTGCTACGAAAAACAAACAACATAATAATAATAATCCGAAATAAGTTCAAAGCTTGTGTTTTGGAAATAAGATTAATATATCACTAACCCTAAAATGCAACTTTCCACTTTAATAACTTCCTGAAATGTCACATTAAATTAGAAAACAGGTCCAGAAGACTACTGCCACCTTTCCATTATGTGGATCTGGCAACACAGAGGCTGCACACGCGCCCTCACTCACAACGCACTCTCAAGCCCCGTTCACTCATATGAGGTGGTTTAAACGGCTAATTAATCCCAAGTTAATTAATCCTAAATGTCAAGAGAGCTTGACATTTTATTTTTGAATGTAAAAAAACGAAAGAGGTCCGGACCTCGGTGACCTCATAGCTGACTACGGCCATGGATTTGTAACACATCGTTAGCATTGTTGTCATTGTCAGCAGGCATCACAAAAAAGTTTGTTACCTTCTGCAATTTTGCTAAAAACGTTTTGCTTTCCTCCCGCTTCCTGCTTTTTCAGCACCGCTTGGGTAGCTTCGCTTCATTTTTACTCTGTCTACTACTCTGTACACTGTCAATCACTTATTTTTCTCCGTCAGTTTTTTTGGCGCATTACAGCCTTGTCACTTTCGCACGCAGAAAGTGAGATAATGGAATAGTCCAATGTAGTGAGGTGGGGGGCCCCCTCCTGTCTGCGACACTGATTCGATGCATTTTTTCGCAAATGTTTTTTAAAAATATATAATTTGCGAAAAGTAAAAAAAAAAAAAAAAAAAACTTAATCATAATTTAATGGGGCATTTTAGGGGCCCCTAGGTAGCTCGGGGCCCAAAGCAATTGCCGACCTTTGCCTAATGGTTAAGTCCGCCCCTGCTGAGGAGCTATAATAATTAGGAATTCAAACCCAAGCATTGCAGTTCCGCTTTATATAGACCACAAATGTATGATTTATATGTAAAAAGGAACGATTTAAAAGCATGATATGTCCCCTTTAAAGAGAAAAACACGTCCTTTCAGCTTGCCACTATAAATCGCTATTTTTCTGCACTAATCTAGTGAATTTTCCCCAAGATATATTCAGAGATGATAAACAAGATGTTATAGAATAAAAAATTATTGAAAACCCAAATTTGGCAAACTGACATTCAATCTATTTTTAGACTTTACTGAAAATGTCCAAGCGCGACATCCGAAGGGTTTTCCCAGATCGCATCACAAATATAAGATAGGGCTTTAAACATGTTTTTTTTCTGCCTCTCAAACCTCTTTCTGGGGTCCATTCTTCATCACTGTCACTTCCCTCAAGCTCACTGTCCTCACTACAAAATCCATTGTTGGGTATGATTCTGACAAAAAGCTCATTTCTACCATAAAATGTCCCTGCATCCATTTTACTGTAAACATCAGTGCAGAAAACAAAGCAAAAACACTGATGTTGGCCTTCAAGAAAGTCACGTCTGTCATTAGTATTGATATTGCGCTGAACACTAGCCTGTAAAAGTACACTCTGGGGTCCTTCATTTAAAAGTCACACTCAGGACCTTCGGGTCCAAGTGGTCCGGAAGGGGGGATTAATATACATTTAAAAAAAATCATCATTTTAGTTTTTTTACTTGTTTTTTATAATATTTTTTTCTTTTCTTTTTTGGTGTTTTGAGATAATTTTATTATTTATAATTAATATTTATGCAATAATTATGACCCATTTTTCCCCATTGAATATAATAGAATTTTTTTTTTTTTTTAAAAGCTGTATTTCTTTTTAGAGTCAAGCCTAGGCCTCATGAAAGCAATTTTTGAAATGAGATGGATGCCATCTGGTGGACAAACTGAGCATTTTAAAAATTCAAAACACATATGTAATCTGAATTTATTAGTGTATAAAAGTTTGTTTGTGTGTGGATGTGTCTGTTTTGCACTCTTTGTTGATGTTTTATAGATTCACCCCTTCACTGTTGTGTGCTTTTTTTCTGGATCGTGGCTGATTTGTAGATTGTACGCACAAAAAAACTCTGTATTTTAATATTTTTGCCAATTTCCCATTCATTTCCTATGTGGGTCCGAAGGTCCTGAGTGTGACTATTTTTTTTTTTTTACAACCACTTAGACTATTCAAATCCTGTCCCCAATTTTTTGGGTGTTCATATACCAAGTGCCAACAAAGTCACCAAATTTCGGACTATTCCGATGAAGCTATGATTTAAAAAATATATATATATATATATTTAAATGCTTCTGGTCCATTTGGGCTGAAGGACCCCAGAGGGTTAAATCATTATTATTTTTTTATTATATTGTGCACAAATATATGTAATCATATGTTATAACATCCAAACACATTGTCAGTGAAGACCTCCTTAAGAAGTACCCCTTATTTCACAACATTGCCCTGAGGAAACAAGAAGAAAAACTGGATTTCTGAACATGCTAAATTAAAAAAAGTGAATAAAACCTGACAAAAATGCTTCTCTACACCTTCATGCACACACATATATTTAAATATATTTATGTACAGTTCATGTCATGTTAAATAAGATCACCAAAGAAAATAATCTTAACTTCGTCTCACACCATGTGCTCCTGTAAGAAAACTTTCCTTTGCCTGAGAGCAACGCTATGCAGTAGAGCAGTGGTTCCCAAACCTGTCCTTGCGCACCCCCAACACTGCATGTTTTCTTTTTCTCCCTAATCAAACACACCTGGGGCCTGTTTCAATAAGGAGGTTCAACCAACTCTGAGTTAAAACTTGAACTCTGAGTTGACTTACCCTGAGATGGGAAACTCTGAGTTTTCGGTTACAGAACAGCTGAAATTAGTTGGTTCAATCAACTCTGAGTTGACTGACTCTGAGTTAAGCGCGTGCACCACAACTATAAAAAGACATTATCAATGGAGCGCAGATATTATGAGTCACCATGGCAACAGCGCCAGACAAAAAGAGGTGTTGGGTGTAATTAATTACCAAGTAATCTAAATATTGTAATTTAATTAAAGGGATTACTCTTAATTCTTCTGTAATTTAAAATAAAATATGATGCAATTACATTAAATATGCTACTGCATAAACTATAGACCAATTCAGTATAAAACAATAGTGGATTTAACATACATTTTTAAAAGGTATATTTTTTATGTAACCTTCTCCCTCTACACACTTTGATCAATTTAAGAATAATTCATGCAATTGTATATTGTTAATTTGAAAGCATTAAAAGTGCAGTTTCTTGTATCTCCTTGTATTGTTCAAGTGGTTGAGGTTGATATAGGATTTAGTAATTAGTAATATGTAGACCAATACTTTCTAAAGATAGTAATTATCACATTAATCTAATTACACTGTTGAAGATGTCATTTGCAGTTAGTAATTCATAAATATTTTAGAGTAACTTACTGTTATAGAGGTGAAACTGGAAGAATGTTATTCAACCTAAAGTAGGCTATATTACTTTGATACATTTTTACTTAAGTACAAGTAAAAATACCAGTCTAAAAATGTACTCAAGTAAAAGTAAAAAGTAGCTAATTTAAAATGTGAGTAAAAGTTGCTGAGTTGCTTTTTTAACAGCGGGGGTGTGTGTGTGTGTGTGGGGGGGGGGGGGGGGTGACTCTCTCGTGCAGGGTAGGGGTGGGGTGGGGGTGGAGGACTCCCATAGGGTTGTAACGTATGAGAGTTTCACAGTATGATAACCGTCTCAGAAAATATCACGGTTTATGGTATTAAACAATTATTAAATATATAAACTGCATTATTAAATTACGGTTATTGTTAGCATCAGTTAAAATGACAGTTAAATAAATTAAACATTTGTTCAATAAAACATATCTAATCAACTAATTTCAATAATTGATTATGAATTAGATTAACATCTTATTTTTTATCATTAATAACTTAAATTATGTTAAAAAAAATTATTTAGTTCTATGAAATGTTTTTTATTCCGATTTTTTTAAATGATTTAATACAAATATATTATCAAAAACGGTGGTAATCAAATAAAAGTTTAGCAAACGTTTTAATCCTTTTATTTTTTGGCAAAGTGCTGCAAAACAGATTTAGTCAATTAAACCATGGACAAACAATATACATTCCTTAAAGAATGTGTCATTTTAGCATTATTGTTGGTGTTTAAACACCACTTCCTCTTTAAAAAAGGGGAGGAGACCGCAAGAAATGTCTCAGGTTACTATTGTAACCATAGTTCCCTGAGAACAGGGAACGAGACGATGCGTCATTCCTGACACTATGGGAACGCCCCTTGCGTGAATGCGTCTGAAGCATCTATGCCAACTAGTCCAATGGGAATGAGAGAATGAGCGTCACGGGCGGGTGACGTCATGAACCAGGAAAGGATAAGAGCACTTCCGCTGCTCGCCGGCATTTAGCTTCGACAGTGCCGAAGCAAGCCGATAGCAGGGACGCAGGAAGTATGGCAGGGGGACGCATCGTCTCGTTCCCTGTTCTCAGGGAACTATGGTTACAATAGTAACCTGAGACGTTCCCTTATCGAAAAGGGAACTTCGAGATGCATCATTCCTGACACTATGGGAACGAGAATACCCAAAGAGCCATAGTTACAAGTACCTGAGTGTCAGTCTGTTGATCTAAGCACTCAGCACCTGAGAACCTGGGGCAGCATCCAGGTCCAAACTGTAAAATCTCACGAATGTGAGCGGAGAGGACCAGCCCGCCGCATCACAAACATCTTGAAGAGATACCCCCTGCAATAAGGCTTTAGAAGCCGCCATACTCCTGGTCGAGTGAGCTCGGACCAACAAAGGACAGGGCTGGCCCGAGTACTCGTATGCAAGTGAAATAGCCTCGACTATCCACTTACTGACTGTCTGTTTAGAGGCAGGAAGACCTTTCTTGGGTGATCCAAAGCAAATCAGTAACTGGTCGGACCTCCTGATTGAGGAAGTCCGCCGTACATAAGTGTCCAGTGCTCGCACTGGACACAACAGGTGCAGTCTTTCCTGGTCCGCAGTTGCAAAAGGAGGAGGACAGAAAGCCTGCAGCACAATAGGCCTCGGAGTCAAGGTTGGAACCTTAGGGATGTATCCCTGTTTTGGATATAGGAACGCCTTGACCATCCCCGGTGCAAATTCAAGGCAGGTGGGGGAGACCGAAAGAGCCTGAAGGTCACCAACTCTCTTTAGGGACGAAATAGCTAGCAGAAAGATAGTCTTGAAATTAAGGAACTTTTCTGAGACCGAATCTAAGGGCTCGAATGGGGCCCTAGACAGGCCTTCTAGAACTATAGTCAAATCCCAAGCTGGCACCTTAGTGCGAGTTGCAGGCCTCAGCCTCAAAGTGCCACGAAGGAAACGTGTAATCAGGGGGTCTCGACCCAAAGATATACCTCCCACCATGGTATGGTAAGCCGCAATGGCTGTCACGTAAACTTTTAGTGTGGAAGGACATAGACCTGACACAAAGCGCTCCTGCAGGAACTCGATTACTGTGTTGACAGAACAGTTAACCGGATCCCAATGATGTCGGTGACACCATAAGGAGAAAACTCTCCATTTAAGCGCATACAGTTTCCTCGTAGCCGGAGCTCTGGAGCTTAGGATGGTCTCAACAGCCTCAGCTGAAAGACCACTATCTACAAGTTGGGCCCCCTCAGAGGCCAAACCCAAAGATTCCATATCTCTGGTCGAGGGTGAAATATTGTGCCCCCGGCCTGAGACAGAAGGTCCCTCCTTTATCGGGATCTCCAATGGAGGTCCGTCTAGCAGAAGGATCAGGTCCGCAAACCAGATCCGACTTGGCCAGAGTGGTGCTACTAACAGTAGGCTTACTCCACACCGACGGACCCGCTCCAGAACTCCTGGGAGCAGAGCAACAGGGGGAAAGGCGTACAGACGTAGCCTCGGCCACGTCTGCACCATGGCATCCAGCCCCAGGGGGGCTGAGTGAGTAAGGGAATACCAGAGGGGACAGTGCGTCGTGTTGTGAGACGCGAACAGGTCCACCTCTGCTCTGCCATATGCCTCCCAGATTTTCTCCACCGCCTCGGGGTGGAGTCTCCAGTCCCCTGGCCTCAGCTCCTGCCTCGACAGGACGTCTGCTCCTATATTCTGGTCCCCAGGAATATACACTGCCCTCAGAGAGAGTACCTTCCCCAGAGACCACAGGAGGATCTGGTGCGCCAGTTTGCAAAGCGGACGCGACCTCAGACCCCCCTGATGGTTCAGATAAGAGACCACAGATGTGTTGTCTGTTCGGACGAGCACATGATGGCCTCTTAGGTCCGGAAGGAAATGTCTCAACGCATTGAAGACGGCCATCATCTCCAGGCAATTTATGTGCCACGAAAGATGATGGCTTTTCCACAGACCCTGAACCGAGCGGCCTTCCATTACCGCTCCCCAGCCGGTGAGGGAAGCATCTGTCGAGATCACTACTCGATGGCAAAGAGCTCCCCACACCGGGCCCTGGGTTAAGAACCAGAATTTACATATAACTAGGGCACGAAAGCATCGCCGCGTGCCTTGATATGCAAAGTGGGTTTCCCCTCGGGGAGAACCTTCTGGTCCTGAGCCAGCACTGTAAAGGTCTCATGTACAGCATGCCAAAAGGAATTCCGTTGGACGCTGCTGCCAATAGACCCAACAGTCTCTCGAACTGTTTTACAGTGCGTGACTGGCCTAGCCTCAGCTCTTCTGTGGCTGTTATGATACTAACTCCCATACCACACCAAGGAAAGTGGTTCTCTGTACTGGAGAAAGTACACTCTTCTTGGCATTGAGCCTCAACCCCACATCTTTATATGAGCGAGAAAGACACCTCGGTGCCGAACCGCCAACTGCTCTGATTCCGCTAGAATCAGCCAGTCGATATAATTCAGAATGCGTATGCCCTGAAGCCTGAGAGGGGCTAAAGCTGCATCCATGCATTTCGTGAACGTGCGGGGTGACAAAGCTAGGCCGAAAGGAAGAACCCGATATTGGTATTCTTTGCCCCTGAAAGAAAACCTCAGGAACTTCCTGTGCTGAGGGAGGATGGAGATATGGAAGTATGCATCCTTTAGATCTATCGTGACGAAGCAGTCCTCGGATCTGATTTGGGTCACGATCTGTTTGAGGGTCAGCTAACTTGAACTTTAGTTTCTGAACTGACCGAATTAACAGGCGAAGATCTAAAAAGGGACGCAACCCTCCATCCTTTTTTGGAACAATGAAATAATGGCTGTAAAAACCCGACACTCTGACGGGTGAGTACACCTGTTCTATTGCTTCTTTGCTAACAGGGCCTTTACTTCTTGTCCCATTACCAGAGCCTGCTCGGGATGCACCACTGTGGGCAGCACCCCGCTGTAATGAGGACGAGAGCCAAACTGGATTCTGTATCCCTTCTCTACAAACTGCAGGACCCAATGAGAAATATTCGGCAGAAGCATCCACGCTGCCAGAAAATTTACTAAGGGAACCAGCCCCTCGAGGCTGGTCTCTGGTGTTACTGAGGGAGCCAAATCTAGAGCCTGAAACATAATGGCAGGAACTACCTGACCTGACTACTCAAAAGCCCCCCTCAGAGGGCGCGAAACCAATGCTGTGCCGCAGCATAGCATCAGCGACTCGCTGGAGACCACTGCGCCCTGAAGCACCAGAGGTGGCAGGGTTGGCAGGAGGGTCTCGTGAGGACCCCGAAATGGAACGGGCACCGTGTAATGAGGTGTACACCACTCTACTTCGGTCGGGGCTGTCCTCACAGGCCTGACGCCTAAACGTCAAGACCCTTGAACCGAAATTTTCTTCGCCTGAAGAACGGTCCTCAGATCCGGCTTAGGCTTAGATGACTTCGGTTGAGAGGGTTGCGTCTGTCTCCAGTATCTACATGGAGGAACACGAGACGCAGCACTCTCTTTCTGTGCACATAATATGATGAACTCGACGGCTGGGGCTGCTCACGCCCAGCAGTCCCAGGGGGGCTGGACACAGCGAGGGAGAAACCTTATTATATATATATTTTTATATATATATCTTGTATCACCTAACAACGACCGCATGGAATGCGTCGCCGAAGAGACCCGAAGGCTCAAATTTCGCTATATCCAGAACCACAGCAGATCGGCCTGATAAGCCTGGAGCATTATAATATAGATTTCTATAAACATTCTCCAGCTGACCTGCTGCCGTATAAGCTTTACCCATAAAACCAAAGTAGTTCTGCTTAAACCTACGCGCTGCCTCGGCAAACGCGAGATCCCAGCCACAGAATCTTATTTTTGCAAAATACACTCGAAATCTAAGCGGTGCCTCGGCACACGCGAGATCCGAGCTAGATTCTGATTACAACATTAAACCTACACGCTGCCTCGGCAAACGCGAGATTCTTTAGTATAGGCTTATGAGCAAAGCAGAGGCTTAAATGATGATACTGGACCAGGTGAAAAAATAGCATTTTCCTAATTGTATTTCTGTTCAGCCTGGGGCATCATATCATAACCGTAATCTTTCAACCCTCTAACCTTGAATAAATATTTAACACGAGGGCTGAAAGTAGTGATAAATTCGGTTTATTCCACAATTTAAATATTCAGTTTTAGTGTAAATCAGGGAAAAAAGGGAAGCCTCGTGGTGGAGATAATGTGATAGATATAAGAAAACGCTCGTCAAGCTTTTTGGACGAGCGTCCCTTTTCTCAGCTGGCAATAAAAAATTTAATTTACTAACAGCACGGGACAAAACCTCCACCAGTTCATCATATACTGGGAAAGGAATCTTCCGGGTAAGGAAGGAAAAAAAAGGCCCGCAGACCCGTTTCAAACCCCTCCAAAAGATCCTTCTGCGATCCCCAGGAATGCATTCCCCACGCTGCCTCGGCAAACGCGGGTCCTGAGAATCGCAAGCCTGTCACTATCATACAGAGTGACAGGCGAGAGCAGAGCATGCTATTTCACAGAGTTGGAACTCAGCCCCCACCTTTTTTTCTTTCAAGGGCTGAAACCATGCTCTACTCAAACAAATGAGACAAAACTCGTGTGTGTCCCCACAGGGAGGAACACACTGTTTGTGCATTTGTTTCCCATAACGTTTCATACAATATTGCAACAGACAACAATAAATAGACAGAGACAGTTTGACACAGATCGCTTGCTGAGGCACAGAAGCTAAATGCCGGCGAGCAGCGGAAGTGCTCTTATCCTTTCCTGGTTCATGACGTCACCCGCCCGTGACGCTCATTCTCTCATTCCCATTGGACTAGTTGGCATAGATGCTTCAGACGCATTCACGTAAGGGGCGTTCCCATAGTGTCAGGAATGACGCATCTCGAAGTTCCCTTTTCGATAAGGGAACTCTGGGTTTACTGAAGAAAACCTGGGGCCTGTTTCAATAAGGAGGTTCAACCAACTCTGAGTTAAAACTTGAACTCTGAGTTGACTTACCCTGAGATGGGAAACTCTGAGTTTTCAGTTACAGAACAGCAGAAATGAGTTGGTTCAATCAACTCTGAGTTGACTGACTCTGAGTTAAGCGCGTGCACCACAACTATAAAAAGCCATTATCAATGGAGCGCAGATATTATGAGTCACCATGGTAACAGCGCCAGACAAAAAGAGGTGTTGGGTGTAATTAATTACCAAGTAATCTAAATATTGTAATTTTATTAAAGGATTTACTCTTAATTCTTCTGTAATTTAAAATAAAATATGATGCAATTACATTAAATACATCTATAGTCCATAGACTATAGACCAATTCAGTATAAAACAATAGTGGATTTAACAAACATTTTTAAAAGGTATATTTTTTTATGTAACCTTCTCCCTCTACACACTTTGATCAATTCAAGAATAATTCATGCAATTGTATATTGTTAATTTGAAAGCATTAAAAGTGCATTTTCTTGTCTCTCCTTGTATTGTTCAAGTGGTTGAGGTTGATATAGGATTTAGTAATATATGTAGACCAATACTTTCTAGAGATAGTAATTATTACATTAATCTAATTACACTGTAGAAGATGTCATTTGTATTTAGTAATTCATGAATATTTTAGAGTAACTTACTGTTTTTTAATATCAGAGGTGAAACTGGAAGAATGTTATTCAACTGTAGCGAACCTACATAATACTAATATACATAAAATGTATTAAAGGGGGCCGGAAGGCCAATTTAGCTCAAAGGGAAATGATTCATCGGTTTGCAATGAATCATTGACCGAATCACTATGGAACCGAGCAAATGACTCGTTTAGAGTTCATTTGAACGGGCCGTAATTTTAACCTTGGCAACAGATATCAATATCCAATCTATAGTGAAACACTATGTATTAGCAAGGTAACTTTAGATCGGCAGTACAAGACATTAAATGTGTAAGCACACAACACAAGACAAATATCTTTTCAAATATAAACAAGACTTTATTGATTATTCTAAACACATAAAACTAAGGTCTAAACACAATCACACACACACATTCATACGAGGCGCAGAGGAAGAGAGAGAAAGAGAGAGAAAGAGAGAGAAAGAGTGAGTTTTCAGAGTGAGATGCACTTTGTAAGACATAAACCTGAACGAACCACCAAGCATTAATTTAAACCTTCGTTTCTTAGACAGGTTATTCAATTTAAATTAAAAAACACCAGTTCAGCTAGAGTCTGGAGGTTACTTGCTTGTCCTTTGCGTTGCTTAGGCCAGGGAATTCCCTATTTGAGGTGCTTTGTCAGAGGGGTTTCCCGGCTGGGTCCGTGTGGCTGGTTGTCTTTGTCTGTATGGAAGTTGGATGGCCAGTCACGTGGTGTGTTGGCGCGGATGAATGAAAGTCTTTGAAGTTGGAAGCGGGTTTTGCAGCCGAAACGTTAAACGCAACTTTGCAACAAAACTTAACTTAGAACCGAGACTTTTACGAAAAAGAAAATAAAGGAAGAAAGGAAAGTAAGACGAGTAAGGTGGCTTGAATGAGCTGTTTTAACCCCGATCTTGATGGGTTATTTGTCTGCTGGTCTAAAGTTGGTCTGGTCGATGTAGAAGCGTACGAACATGAACACTCTCTTGCTGTTTGTAGAGAGAGGCACAAACTTAATTCAACACCGAACCGAACTGCCGAACTGAACAGAACCGAAACTGAACTGCTCTCTGAACTGAACTCTGAACTGAACTGCTTTGTTCGGGTCTTTAACTTAAAGTTAGTCCAACCTCTTTTGGAGAATTCTGGCCAATTGGACAATGGCATCATCTTAGGAGGTGGACCTCGTTTCTTCTTATCGTAAATCAGGCGTTATCTATGATCTGCTTGCTCTCCAACACTAGCAGAGAACAAGAGACCACAGTTTAACATTATAGATTATTATAATCATACAACGCATTTTACACAGATTTCACTCAAGCCATCTTAAGAATTAAGAATATATGATCTCACTGATATCAAACAAGACACACTTTCATTCATCCATCTAAAGTAACAACATTTGCATGCCTTGTATGCTATCTAATATAATAGACACCTACATAGCTAGAATATAGGATTAGGTAGTGGAACAATGTTTGATTATGAGTCCACTGAGCATTGTTCTGTTTGAGTTGTTCTCTGCAGAATGTGCAGAATTAATGTGGTTTGATATGTAAAGTGTGTTGGTGTGTAAAGTTTCTGGGGTTTAAGAAAGACATTCCAATCTGAGGTCACGGCAAGGTCCCTGCTGAAGTCTGCTCTGTTCATCTGCTCATGGGACCTTGCTCCTTAAGAAAGACGAGTCTGTTAAACATCTGTCCTGCTGCAGCAGTGGTGGTGCTGAGGCAGGTCAAAGGTGGTCAGTTTCCTTGGTCCCTGCGGGCCATAAAATCTTCTCTGGGGGGGTTCTAGACAATTTGGCACCGGGATCTTTTATGGCTGAATTAGTGATTGAGTTCTGTTTGAATGAATCAAATGGAAGAGTCATTTGTGTTTGGTTCATTCTCTACACAACCTAAAGTAGTCACTATTACTTTGACAAAATTTTACTTAAATACAAGTAAAAGTACCAGTCTAAAAATCTACTCAAGTAAAAGTAAAAAAGTAGCTAATTTAAAATGTGAGTAAAAGTTGCTGAGTAACTTGTTTAACAGCGGGGGTGTGGGTGGGGGGACTCTCCCATGTAGGGTTGGGGGTGGGGGACTCTCCCATGTAGGGTTGGGGGGGGGTTGGGGACTCTCCCATGTAGGGTTATAACGTATGAGAGTTTCACAGTATGATAACCGTATATCACGGTTTATGGTATTAAACAATTATTAAATATATAAACTGCATTATTAAATTACGGTTATTATTATCATTAGTTAAAATGACAGTTAAATAAATTAAACATTTGTTCAATAAAACATATCTAATCAAATAATTTCAATAATTGATTATGAATTAGATTAACAACTTATTTTTTATCATTAATAACTTATTAATGTTTAAAAAATCATTGAGTTCTATGAAATGTTTATTCCGATTTATTTTTTAATGATTTAAATTTAATACAAATATATTATCAAAAACGGTGGTGTCACATTCACGTTCACCTCCATCATCTGTATTCACTACATTTCCCAGCATTCCCTGGATCCTCACCTGCACTCGATTCCCTCATCACCACACCTGATCTCTCTCACGTCATCATCTCATCACCAGCACGGACTATATAACACTCACTCTCCCTGCAGTCACTGTCTGATCTCGTCACTACATCGTCGTCGCTTCATGACACACAGACTCTCCTACGCTCAACCAAAGACTTACCTGCTACTTACCTGCTACTCACCAGAGTCTATTGGATTATCTTCATCACCGTCTGCCGTCTTCAGTTCCCAGCCGTCCAACTGCAACCCATTCCAGTGACTGTTCACCTGCATCTGAAAGAGAGACTCTTGTTATTCCAGTGGCTAAGTTCTTCCAATTATCTTCTGTTAGAATACTCACCATAACTCCGTCTGCTTCTGCTGTTCTGAAAATAAACACTTATTCACTTACCACCTGTCTGTCTCCTGTATCAGCCGTGACAGAAGATCAGACCGCCCTAAGATGGACGATGGGGTAAAAATTATCGTCCTGGCTCAGGAGAGCCAAAGTTGGTATTCGTTTGTTGCAGGCTTTATCCGCATCGCACTCGTCAGTAATGAGGATGATGAGCGGTTGAGTACCTTATTCTGGCTCGGGGCCACCTTTCACCACCGGATCGACCTTCCAGACACCACCGGACTCAGCTGGAGGGAGACCGTGATCCGGTGTCTGGAGAGTGTCGGTTCCCGACCCGGGACACAACCTACCAGCACCAAGCCCACTTCGCCGCTGGTCCCATCCAGCACAGAGCCTTCGCCGCTGGTCCCGTCCAGCCCATTTGAACCTTCGCCGCTGGTCCCATCCAGCACAGAGCCCTCACCGCTGGTCCCGTCCAGCCCAGTTGAGCCTTCGCTGCTGGTCCCATCCAGCACAGAGCCCGTTAACCCAGCGCCAGAGCCAGAGCCCGTTAACCCAGAGCCAGAGCCCGTTGACCCAGCGCCAGAGCCAGAGCCCGTTGACCCAGCGCCAGAGCCAGAGCCCGTTAACCCAGCGCCAGAGCCAGAGCCCGTTAACCCAGCGCCAGAGACAGAGCCCGTTGACCCAGCGCCAGAGCCAGAGCCCGTTGACCCAGCGCCAGAGCCAGAGCCCGTTGACCCAGCGCCAGAGCCAGAGCCCGTTGACCCAGCGCCAGAGCCAGAGCCCGTTGACCCAGCGCCAGAGCCAGAGCCCGTTGACCCAGCGCCAGAGCCAGAGCCCGTTGACCCAGCGCCAGAGCCAGAGCCCGTTGACCCAGCGCCAGAGCCAGAGCCCGTTGACCCAGCGCCAGAGCCAGAGCCCGTTGACCCAGAGCCAGAGCCCGTTGACCCAGCGCCAGAGCCAGAGCCCGTTGACCCAGCGCCAGAGCCAGAGCCCGTTGACCCAGCGCCAGAGCCAGAGCCCGTTGACCCAGCGCCAGTGCCAGAGCCCGTTGACCCAGCGCCAGTGCCAGAGCCCGTTGACCCAGCGCCAGAGCCAGAGCCCGTTGACCCAGCGCCAGAGCCAGAGCCCGTCGCCTGCCCGCCAGAGACCGCCGTCCAGCTAGAGACCGCCGTCCAGCCAGAGACCGCCGTCCAGCCAGAGGCTTCTTCCCCGCTGGTCCCGTCCAGCCCTGCCGAGCCCTCACCGCTGATCCCGTCCAGCCCGGCCGAGCCCTCACCGCTGGTCCCTCATCCAGTCACTCTCCCCATTAATTTTTTGGGGGGGGGCCATAGGCCCTCGCCGTGGGCGCCGAAGGACCCACGGCCACCCGAAGGGGCCTCACCGCCATGGCCACCCGAATGGGCTTCACCGCCATGGTCACCCGAAGGGGCCTCTCCGCCATGGCCACCCGAATGGGCTTCACCGCCATGGCCACCCGAAGGGGCCTCTCCGCCATGGCCACCCGAAGGGGCCTCTCCGCCATGGCCACCCGAAGGGGCCTCTCCGCCATGGCCACCCGAAGGGGCCTCTCCGCCATGGCCACCCGAAGGGGCCTCTCCGCCATGGCCACCCGAAGGGGCTTCACCGCCATGGCCACCCGAAGGGGTCTCACCGCCATGGTCACCCGAAGGGGTCTCACCGCCGTGGTCACCCGAAGGGGTCTCACCGCCGTGGCCACCCGAAGGGGTCTCACCGCCGTGGCCACCCGAAGGGGTCTCACCGCCCTGGCCACGCCCTCATCCTGCTCCGCCCTGGCCACGCCCACAGCCTGCTCCGCCCTGGACGCCCGAGGGGTCATCTGCTCCGCCATGGCCACACCCTCAGCCTGCTCCGCCCTGGTCACGCCCTCAGCCTGCTCCGCCCTGGCCATACCCTCAGCCTGCTCCGCCTGGACCATCCTGGAGTCCGTCCAACTGCACCCGGTCCACCTTCCCGTCACGGACTCCAGGATGCCCACCCTCCCTCCCGTGTTCTGCCTTGTACGGCGTGGGTCGCGCCTAGCGGGAGGGGGGAGTTATGTCACATTCACGTTCACCCCATCATCTGTATTCACTACATTTCCCAGCATTCCCCTGGATCCTCACCTGCACTCGATTCCCTCATCACCACACCTGATCTCTATCACGTCATCATCTCATCACCAGCACGGACTATATAACACTCACTCTCCCTGCAGTCACTGTCTGATCTCGTCACTACATCGTCGTCGCTTCATGACACACAGACTCTCCTACGCTCAACAAAAGACTTACCTGCTACTCACCAGAGTCTATTGGATTATTTTCATCACCGTCTGCCATCTTCAGTTCCCAGCCGTCCAACTGCAACCCATTCCAGTGACTGTTCACCTGCATCTGAAAGAGAGACTCTTGTTATTCCAGTGGCTAAGTTCTTCCAATTATCTTCTGTTAGAATACTCACCATAACTCCGTCTGCTTCTGCTGTTCTGAAAATAAACACTTATTCACTTACCACCTGTCTGTCTCCTGTATCAGCCGTGACAGGTGGTAATCAAATAAAAGTTTAGCAAACGTTTGAATCCTTTTATTTTTTGGCAAAGTGCTCAAAACAGATTTAGCCAATTAAACCATGGACAAACAATATATATTCCTTAAAGAATGTGTAAATACATTTTAGTATTATTTTTGGTGTTTAAACACCACTTCCTCTTTAAAAAAGGGGAGGAGACCGCAAGAAACTCTGGGTTTACTGAAGAAAACCTGCTCCCGACCAGGTTAGGTTCACAGAGACTCTGAGTATAAGTTACCTCTCTTTCAGAAACGGGCTTGACTTACTCTGCTTTCTCAGGTTTGACTTACCTCCCTTTCTGAAACCGAAAACCCAGAGTTTCCCTCATTTCAGGGTTAACATACTCAGATTTTTCACTTAACCTCCTTTCTGAAACAGGCCCCTGATTCAACTCATCAGCTCATTATCACATGGGTTAATGAGCTGATGAGTTGAATCAGGTGTGTTTGATTAGGGAGAAAAGGAAAACGTGCAGTGTTGGGGGTGCGCAAGGACAGGTTTGGGAACCACTGCAGTAGAGGGTTAACCAAGTTTTTTTTTTTTTTTTTTTTTTTACAGAAATGGTACTGTATTACATGCTTGCAGTAACACATAGTTATTGTAAAAATAAAATATGGTTCTGTACTGCAAATCTCAAATACAGTAACTTACTGGCAACAGTGTTGTCAGTAAGTTACTGTAAAAAACCCTTGAAAAGTCTAACAGTGCATGCTGTACTTGTGTAAAAGTTTAAAAGTGGAAAAAAGTGGAGATAAAAGTGGATATTTAACTGGAACTGTTCCTATACGTTCTTAGGACCGTTTGGCATGAATTTGGATAAGCGGCCAATTCCCAGGGATGCACCACATCCTTGGACACATTAAAGACACCTCAAGTTAAAGTTAGCTCAACTCACCCTGCTCTCCCTCATACTGTTTAACTGGAGAGGTAATGCACTGTACAATCTGAACAGAAAAAACAACAACCTTTTACTTAAAAAGCCATGACCAAGTAAAGAACTGTACAATTATTTGGAACCCCAGGAGAACATTTTGGTACACACAACTCCAAAACTTTAAATTCATTACTTTCAGTAATTAAATATTATTTATGTAACTATAATTGGCCAATGTATTTCTTTGTCTGTGTTGGCCATGTGCTCCTTTTGTCCCGCCTCTTGTTGTCTGTTACCACGCCCCCTTGTTTAGTCCACGTTGCACTAATTGTGCTCACCTGATCCTCATGTGCTCTGGGGCCGATTTCAATAAGGAGGTTTAACCAACTCTGAGTTAAAACTTGAACTCTGAGTTGACTTACCCTGAGATGGGAAACTCTGAGTTTTCAGTTACAGAACAGCTGAAATGAGTAAGTTCAATCAACTCTAAGTTGACTGACTTTAAGGCCGCGTTCCAGTCCACTTTTAGACACGCACTTGCGAACTTCCCTAAGCACTTCCCCTCGGGGGAATCCCTGCCGCCATTTTGAAGTGCGTTCCACTTCGTGAAGTGGACGAGGGAAGTTTATATGGACAGACACTTGTTCCCTCGATTTAGACCGAGGGAGCGAGTCTACTTCATATGTACACTTCAGGCACCATATGGCCCACAATGCAGTATGATTGTGACGTCACCACAGATCTCGCCTAATCACAACCACAACAAACAAATCTATGATCTATTAATTATATTTTTTTATGTAACACAACCCAAACACACCTATATACATTTGAATGCTGCATTAAACAAATTCTTAAAGTGAACATTTTTTTAAATAATAAATCAACTCCATAGCTGATTCCAAGTGATCAAGGGCTTAGGACGTTCCAGTTCAGCCCATTGCAGTTTCCGCCAGTAGTGGGCACTCGTGCAACGTAAGCAATGACGTACATCCGAGTGAACGAGACCGAGTGAAGTTAGCGAGTGAAGGGCATGTCAATTTTGGACTGGAACGCAGCCTAAGTTAAGCGCGTGCACCACAACAATAAAAAGCCATTATCAATGGAGCGCAGATATTATGCGTCACCATGGTAACAGCGCCAGACAAAAAGAGGTCTGCATATTTCTCACCAGCAGTACTCAAAAAAAAAAAATTAAGCAACACGGCAACACGGCAGCAGCGGCGATCGAGAGAGTTAGTTTGGGAGAAAATAGCTCGAGTCAATGCGTAAGATTACATTTTAATTACTGTTATAAAGTGTTGGGTGTAATTTTATCCCCTTGGAATTATAAAGTTCTATCTGACATTTTTGTAAAAATGTAGTAATTCACATATTCTTATTCTGTGACCACTTCTTTACATTATGTGATGTTATTTTTAATAAGTTGTGTACATTTTGGAACTTTTTATTTAGAAAATAAAATGGTTCTTTCTACACAGTCGAATGGAATGCAAAAACTTTAAAGCTCAATATCTCAAAACCAGTCAGAATGCAGATAGAACCTTATAATTCCAAGGGGACGATATGTAATCTAAATACTGTAATTTAGTTAAAGGTATTACTCTTATTTTTTCTGTAATATAAAGT
This sequence comes from Chrosomus eos, assembly GCA_036326025.1. Taxonomy (NCBI): domain Eukaryota; kingdom Metazoa; phylum Chordata; class Actinopteri; order Cypriniformes; family Leuciscidae; genus Chrosomus; species Chrosomus eos. Next base: position 20,420,136 of record CM070819.1, on the reverse strand, counting down.
AAAATATGATGTCATTGCATTAAATACTGCATAGACTATAGAACAATTCTTTATAAAACAATAGTGGATTCCACATAACATTTTTAAAAGGTATATTTTTTATGTAACCTTTTCTCTCTACACACTTTGGTCAATTCAAGAATAATTCATACAATTGTATTGTTAATTTGAAAGCATTAAAAGTGCAGTTAATTGTCTCTTTTTGTATTGTTCAAGTGGTTGAGGTTGATATGGGATTTATAAAGTAATTAGTAATAAGTAAACCAATACTTTCTAGAGATAGTAATTATTACATTAATCTAATTACATTGTTGAAGATGTCATTTGTAGTTAGTAATTAATAACTATTTTAGAGTAACTTACCTAACTGTTATAATATCAGAGGTGAAACTGGAAGAACAGTATATTCAACCTAATTTTAATTTCCATATAGGTGCAATCCTGCAGGCATTAAAAGAACATGGCAGCAGCTGAAAATGAAATATAAAAACATAATTCAATCAGGTAAGGCTTGAGCATATCATGGATGTAGGCAGTGTTGGGAAAGTTCATTTTCTACATGAACTAGTTCAAAGTTCAGTTCACAAATTTTAAAATGAACTAGTTCAGTTCATAGTTCATACTTCAAAAAATGAACTAGTTCATAGTTCTTTTTTTCTAGTTCATAGTCCATATGTTGCTGCGAGCTTCTTTTTTTTCTTTTTTTTTTATTATTGCCACAGCCCATATACAACCACAGAAAGCAATTATTTTATCGACTGGCAAAGTTTGCACAGAAATGTAAGATTTTTCCCATCCTCACCGACCTTGTCATAAAACTCGTTTAAATGATCATACGACGCCTCCTCGCTCGCTGCTTTGTCGACTACAGGCTGCTTTTTGTTTTGATGACGCATGCGGAGGTGCGTGCGACACTGGTGGCTGATGTTGCCAGATTGGGTGTTTTTTTCGCTACATATTAAGGCCTGTTTACGGTGTGTTTTAGCCGGGTTTTCGCTTGGAAGTCTCTATAGAAATCTGGCACCCTATTGAACGAAGTTAAACTGAGAGAGCGTGCGTTCACAGACACCAGAATGAACGCGTTCACGTTAACGTTCATCAGGCAGTAATTCAGTACGTTCAGTTCACGTTCGCCCAAAATATGAACGAGTTCATGAACTATCGTTCATTGAACGCGTTCAGGCACAACACTGGATGTAGGCTACCTGACTTTACAAACATTTGACATATTAAATAACTAAATAGCATCCAGTGACTAGCAGTGCAGCAGCATTTTTGACATAGGTCTAATTAACATAATTAAATGTTCATTCTCATTTGATTTCTACTCAGCCAACAGAAAGAAGGAAGAGGCTCAAAAAGATGGAGATGCAGAGGAGATGGAGATGCAGAGAGATGGAGATGCAGAGGAGACGAAGATGCAGAGGAGACGAAGATGCAGAGGAGACGAAGATGCAGAGGAGACGAAGATGCAGAGGAGACGGAGATGCAGAGGAGACGGAGATGCAGAGGAGACGAAGATGCAGAGGAGACGAAGATGCAGAGGAGACGAAGATGCAGAGGAGACGAAGATGCAGAGGAGACGGAGATGCAGAGGAGACGAAGATGCAGAGGAGACGAAGATGCAGAGGAGACGGAGATGCAGAAGAGACGGAGATGCAGAGGAGACGAAGATGCAGAGGAGACGGAGATGCAGAAGAGACGGAGATGCAGAGGAGACGGAGATGCAGAGGAGACGGAGATGCAGAAGAGACGGAGATGCAGAGGAGACGGAGATGCAGAAGAGACGGAGATGCAGAGGAGACGAAGATGCAGAGGAGACGGAGATGCAGAGGAGACGAAGATGCAGAGGAGACGGAGATGCAGAGGAGACGGAGATGCAGAAGAGACGGAGATGCAGAGGAGACGAAGATGCAGAGGAGACGAAGATGCAGAGGAGACGGAGATGCAGAGGAGACGAAGATGCAGAGGAGACGGAGATGCAGAGGAGACGGAGATGCAGAGGAGACGAAGATGCAGAGGAGACGAAGATGCAGAGGAGACGAAGATGCAGAGGAGACGAAGATGCAGAGGAGACGGAGATGCAGAAGAGACGGAGATGCAGAGGAGACGGAGATGCAGAGGAGACGGAGATGCAGAGGAGACGGAGATGCAGAGGAGACGAAGATGCAGAGGAGACGGAGATGCAGAGGAGACGGAGATGCAGAAGAGACGGAGATGCAGAGGAGATGGAGATGCAGAGGAGACGGAGATGCAGAGGAGAAGAAGATGCAGAGGAGACGAAGATGCAGAGGAGACGGAGATGCAGAGGAGACGGAGATGCAGAAGAGACGGAGATACAGAAGAGACGGAGATACAGAGAGACGGAGATGCAGAGGAGACGGAGATGCAGAGGAGACGGAGATGCAGAGGAGACGAAGATGCAGAGGAGACGAGATGCAGAGGAGACGAAGATGCAGAGGAGACGAAGATGCAGAGGAGACGGAGATGCAGAGGAGACGGAGATGCAGAGAGACGGAGATGCAGAGGAGACGGAGATGCAGAGGAGAAGAAGATGCAGAGGAGACGGAGATGCAGAGGAGACGGAGATGCAGAAGAGACGTAGAAGCAGAGGAGACAAAGATGCAGAGGAGACGAAGATGCAGAGGAGACGAAGATGCAGAGGAGACGGAGATGCAGAGGAGACGAAGATGCAGAAGAGACGTAGAAGCAGAGGAGACAAAGATGCAGAGGAGACAAAGATGCAGAGGAGACGAAGATGCAGAGGAGACGGAGATGCAGAGGAGACGAAGATGCAGAGGAGACGGAGATGCAGAGGAGACGGAGATGCAGAAGAGACGGAGATGCAGAGGAGACGGAGATGCAGAGGAGACGAAGATGCAGAGGAGACAGAGATGCAGAAGAGACGGAGATGCAGAGGAGACGGAGATGCAGAGGAGACGAAGATGCAGAAGAGACGTAGAAGCAGAGGAGACAAAGTGCGTGCGTGCGTGCGTGCGTGCGTGCGTGCGTGCGTGCGTGCGTGCGTGCGTGCGTGTGTGTGTGTGTGTGTGTGTGTGTGTGTGTGTGTGCGTGTGTGGATCAAACACTTAAAATCATCGATCTGACAAATAAATATAACTACGGCTGTACCATAAGCTGGAAAAGATTCGTTTGTCATTCGTTTCATAATAACATAACAGTTACAATTTTCAACTGATAGATGGCAGAAGCATCATCGTGATATGGTTGTAAGACTGACATGAAGTTTAATAGAGATCACTCATGACGGGCCTCACGATAAACATTTTCAATTATTTTACGGATAGTAACAATCGTGCATCGATTACCTTAAATTTTCTACTTTGACTTGTAAGTATACTTGTTCGTTTCGAGGATAAACATGAAACGTGTGACATATTATATGTTATAAAAACAAAAACGGTGATATATTTAGATTTTAGATTATTATGGTATGAACTATGATTTTGATCCGTGAATGCAGTATTGACTGTAACACATTTTGTCAAAAAGAAAATTCAAAGTGATTCTCATAAAACTTAGCAGAAACATTGGATAATAAAGAAGACATTTAAAGACGTTTAAAAGTGTTAAATAGAAAATATAAATATGTTAAACATGATTAACATGACTGTAAAAGTTACAGCTTAGGCCTACCGTGCGAAATAAATCATTATTCCATTCCAATTAATAATTTCTTGCCCTGTTTTTAAATTTTAAACATTAAAATAATGGTGATTTTAAAACAACATGTAAACTCTGTGCATTTTCCATATATGTATGGAAAATAAAATAGTGTGATAAAGTACTACGATCTGATACAACCCTATAGAATAAACTCTCCGACTTAACACCATCGTACAGATTGATATTTTATGATATTAACACAATGAATTAGATCTATTTGTCCGATTTAAAAACGTAAGTGTGTGCTTGATACGGAAAGACCAACAAATAATCAGATGTAGTAGCTAATGGTTATGTGAGTTAAAACACTTATAATAGGAAAATTAAAAGAATGATAAATTATACATTTAGATGTTGGATTAGCCTTAACAGCTTCGCACAGAATGATATTTTATGTAAATCGTAACTGTTTTACGAATACTGCACTACGGTATAAGACTATCTCCTAACTTTTTTAGATAACTATGTGTTATAAAGTAATTCCTAGATCTCACACCTCATCAGGAGAGAAAAATAACACCTGTATGTGCCACAGCACGGCCAGACATTAAGGAGTCTGTGCTTGTGCGTGCGTGCATGTGTGTGTGTGTGTGTGTGTGTGTGTGTGTGTGTGTGTGTGTGTGTATGTGTGTGGTGTGTGTGTGTGTGTGTGTGTGTGTGTGTGTGTGTGTGTGTGTGTGTGTGTGTGTGTGTGTGTGTGCGTGTGTGTTGGGTCTACTTGTGATTGATGATATGCTTAAAAGGTTATGACTAGTTTATTTATAGTAGACTAGTATGTGTAAAGATGATTTACGTATAATGTAACACTTTTTTACGAATAATGTGTGAAAGATAGATGTATCTTTTGTAATGAAAAGTCTTAACTTGTTTTTACTTTTCTGTAAATGATTGAGCGTTTACCTTTAAACGTTTTAACATTTTACAAATGCTAAGAAGTCTGTATTTTAACTTATACATCATTTTAATAGGCTACATGTTACACTTTTAGGAATGAGGCGATGTCACTTCCGGGTGCAACACATTTATTTATCTGTATAAAACACAAGAAAAAGCATGGTTCAAACAAGGAGCACATTTCTCTGCACGTTTGCGCTTCATCTCGTGCTGAATACTACTTCTACACTGCTAGCTAGTCAGCCACCCATGCGCTGTGCAACTCCCGGGTGCCCCCTGCTGACGACTCCGAGTCTCACCAAATTGAACACAATGCAATTAAGTAATACAAGTAACTAACAATAACATTAACAGTTCGAAATTTAAAGGGGGGTGCACTGATATCTGTCCCGTTTTACATTCTTAGTGCTACACTCTCCCCCAGGGGCGTCGGACTGGGGGGGAAAAGGGTACCGAGTACCCAGGGCCCGAGGCAGGGGGGGCCCTTAGAAGTCAGTTTTCTATACAGACATATACATGCACTAACATTTGTATAGCATTAATGTACAAATAAAAAAGATCATGTGCAAAACTAAACTTGTAGTTAGGCACTGGTTTGGTATAAAAAAAGTTATTTTCATGCTGTGCAGGGCCCCACCACCCCTCTGGAATCAATAATGGTACGACCCGCAGGTTAGTTGCTTCTGCGTACCTGCGGTGCATCAGTTGATGAGACAGGAGCTGGAGTGAGCCGTGTGATAGGAACTAGGAAGACAGGGAAAGAGTCATGTCTTTCCTTAAGAAATGAAAATCAGGGGCTCAAAAACGAAAAGAAAATTAAAGAGAGAAAGGCAAATGAGGGCAAGCAGTTGTTCACTCAGTTTTTTTAAAAGAAAGGTGAGCTCCAAATGCATCATCGACCATTGACATTGTCTCCAGCTTGTCTCATCTTCTGCTGCAGTTCTCCCCAGAGTCAGAAGTTTACATGTATATTTCCCTCTATTGTCAAAATCTAACACCCGCGAAAACACAGATCGTTAGCGCCTATTTTACCGCATTATGCAAATTAGCTCGCGCACGCTCTTACATTATAAGTACGATTGTTCTCAGTTTAATGCACATGTTAATGATTGAAAATGACTCATTTTAAAACGTAATTCAAAGACTAAATGTCTAGTTTGGCGGTTAGTGTACCCTGTGATTCTATAGTCTGCATTTATTTTAAACAGACAAATAATCGTCAATTAACTTGTACTTAGCCTACTCTTTAAAAAGGGTATTGTGACAATAAAGGATATTTTAGCAACCATTTGAAGCCATATATTTCAGTTTCAGACCTGCTAGAGCTTTTGTCATCTCAGTATTAGTACTTTTGACAATAAAACAAAAATATATTAATCAGAGTGTGGCTTATTTTGTTTACATTTTAAGTGTTTTTATGATAAAAATG